>CM038713.1:39376036-40053536 GCA_021613375.1 Megaleporinus macrocephalus
CTGTTCCGTCTTGTAATACCACTTTGTACCTCAAGAGGTGATAGTGAGTCTGTAGCATCCAGTCGAAGCAGCCCAACATGAGAGGATAAAGAAGTAGCACAGCTGCCCCAACGGCGTATTCTAGCGTCCTGTCAATCACGTTGGTCCGACTCCCTGTTAGATCAGTTGGCTTCGTTCGTGTGGAGCTTAGATACTGTAGTTATTAGAATTAGAATTTAGAGAATCCAAAGCAAAAAGGGAGAAAGTACTACAGCTTGATTTCCTTCTCTTGAAAGCAGCCAGTATTCAGACTGGCCAGCTCCCAAACCCGCTGCCTGGCCCGTGCCAAAAACCATCAATTTTAGGAAAATGGGAAGTCACCTTTAATCTGTAAAAACATTTTAAAGTAGTCCAAGGCCAAGTGATGCTGTTATGGTTGGATCAGGCCTTACGTCACTGCCTGTCAATCACGTATCTGAAACACGGGTGTCATTCCGGAACAACCGCAGTTCTGGCTGAGTGTTACGTATGAAGCTAAATGTGTGTCATAAAAGAACCAGCTGTCCAAACGTGGACTAGAGGAGCTGTCAGTTTGGAGTTTTTTATGGGGCATTTCCGTGACAGTTGAGCGTTCTTTGGATGTCGCGGTTGGTTCCTCTGTGGTGCGAGCTTAAAAGCTAACACGTACAGTTCCATAATAAACTCGCGGCTGCCTGTGCACACAGACCTCTCGGTGTCGTCTGCAAACAAATGCTGAAGCTGGAGTGAAGTGTGTGTCGGGTTCTGAAGGTGGGAATGTTTTCTATTTATTAGGCAGACTTTGCCAATATGTTGACCAATTATGTAAGACTTGCAGTTCTATAGTTTTCTGGGAATATATCAACCTTTAGAATCAGAATTTAGAGCTATTTGCCACTTGTGTTTGCACACAGAGGAATCTGACCTCAGCATGTAAGTCATCCATACAGTGAAACACCCACATATACACATACACAATAGGGGGCAGTGAGCACACTTGCTCAGAGTGGGGAACAGTTGGGGGTAAGGTGTCTTGCTCAAACTGCCTTCTGGTCACAAGGCTAGTTCCATAACCTCCAGCCTACGACTGCCCCGATTGGTTAGGAGCATTGATTTTCCTTCACAGAAGCCTGAAGAATCCCAAATTTGGTCACCCACTTCATAGCAAGCCCTAAAAGTGCAACTAAAAAGCACAACTAAGAGCATAGAGATTAAGCCCTACATCTTCATCTCCAGTTGTGGTGATTCTTCCAACATGTGTACTGCCCATGTGTACTGGACCCCCAACCTCCTGCCATAGCTGTTATACATGCCATCTCAGCTTCTCTGGCAACAGAGCATCCATGAGATGTACCATCATTAACTCCTTCTCTGGCGCATTCCAAAGCACTGGACATGCCTGCCGAAACACTGCACACCGTTCTGCCACCATCTCACACATCCACTCCACTCGGCCTTCCATGCCAGAGAAGCTCTGTGCTGCACTTTGCGCTACATGCTGAGCATTGTCAAGAAGGAGAGAAGGCCAAGAAACAGCCAAACAGATCAAACATTGGAAAAAAAGTGGGCTTGCCAATCAGAGCTTGCCAATCCTGAAGACCGATATTAAGGGTGTGTCTCAGAACCTAGTGAGCTCCTACATAAACAGCATTTTATGCCATAGTATGCGCTCCCGACATGTAGACTGTCCCAATTCTTACATACCTTAAACATGATGTCTACTGAGGAACCTTATTTAGACCTGATTTTAAGGAAGCATAGAACGCTTCCTCAGCCGCTAAGACAATCCCATGATGCAACGCAGGCTAATCTAGGAGCAGTGAAGTGGTTTTAAAATGTGAGCTATTTTGATTCTCTCTGGAGTTTTAATGTGTTTCTGGTCATATAATCACACAAAACAGTATTTTATTATCAACTCTGTAACGAGTCCTTCACCATTTAGCAGTTTTATACTCGAGCCATTAGCATTTATGCTAGCGGATTTTTAAGCCTCGGGCTATTGTTTTGGATGCCGGCTGGTAACTTAGCAACCAGCTAAACCACCGGTGGCGTGCTGCAGTGGGCGGGAACAAGCCGTGACGCAGTCTCTCTCTAACTAGAGCGTCTCAGTAATCTGTTTTATGAGGAGAGATGAGGAGAGAACACTGCTACTTACACAGCTGCCTACATAGACAGCCTACTTAGACACTCACTAGGTTTTGAGACACACCCATAGTGCTGCTATTTTTTAATACATAAATTGACCAGCCAAATGATGCAGCAGCAGCAGCAGCAGTATTTACTCATTAGTCTGTTACACAACCTAAATGATTAATCTGTTATATAACCAAAGAACTAATTTCCCTCAAGTCACTTCACTTTGGAGCAACACAAGAGCTCCACGCCCGGTTCTCTACATGTCTGTTCAGGTATGAGATTCCCGTAAGTTTTCCATCAAAAATCCCACAATGCCACAGCACATAGTCCTCAGAGGCTCCAGGTCCTGAGCTGCAAGATTCAGCGATGAACAGATGGTTTTCTTCTCAAAGCGCTTGTTGATTCAGATCTACAGGCCGTGTGTCTTTGTCTTTGCTGGACGCTTATTGCAAACACACCGGATATGTTTTTCTAATTCTTAGCTAAGAAATAGTAATTATGCTGAATTCTTTGAACGCATCAGTTTTAACGAGAAATGCTGTGTACAGAATACTGAACACTAATGCTCAGCCTTTCTCTTTGATGTCATTAGAGCCTGAGGCGAAGTAATGGGTAAAACAGTTATGGGCTTTAATGACTGTTGTTGTAATTTGGGGAATAATAAGAGGCAATAAATCTTCATTTGTGCGTGTGTGTGTGTGTGCGTGTGTGTTTGAGAGTCCGTGCTGACCACTGATCAGGGGAAGGTAGCGTGATCGTAGGCAACAAACTACCAGCCTTACAGGACATCTATCAGTCCTGCTGCCTGAGGAAAATCCAGGAGATCAGGTTAGATAGCAGTCACCCAGCACACGGCCTGTTCACCATACTGCCATCAGGCAAGAGAAACCACAGCATCCAGGCCAGAGCAATGAAAAGTTACGGCTGTCAGGCTTCTGAACAAACTGTGAAGCTGAAAGACCCCAATACTCTTTCATTCAGCCACTGTGCACAATTATTTATTTATTTTTTTTTAACTAAGTCACTATTAAATATATATAATTAATATTTAATATTAAATATTAAACTAACCTGCCTATATAAAACTTTGTAGAGTTTCTACACTGGAGTGTGTATGTTCTCCCCGTGCTTAAGTGTGTTACTCCGGGTACTCTGGTTTCCTCCCACAGTCCGAACACATGCATGTTTGGTTGATCGCTCACTCTAAATTGTCCGTAGATGTGAGTGTGTGTGTGGGTGTGTGTGTTGGCCATGCAGTGCACTGGCGACCTGTCCATGGTGTACCTGCCGCCTTCGCCCCATGACACTGGGATTGGCTCCAGTCCCCCGTGACCCTGACTAGTGGGATAAAACGGAACTTCACGGATGTATGTATGTATGTATATATATATATATATATATATATATATATATATATATATATATATATATATATATATATATACATAATTATGCTATATATGCTGCCCTGCTGTAGAGTATTCACCCATCGATCACTCATAATTCATTACTACTGATGACGAAGAGGTTGTTGCATGGTGTCTGATGTATCCCAGAGAGGCCAGAGACGCCCAAGATGCCAGTTTTATGTGCACATGTAAGTAGATCTTATTTTTATTTTAATAAATACCAAATCTCATATAAGTGGATTGGTGAATTGGCAGTGCTTACATATTAAGTCACCTCACACAGAGATTTGAACTTTTGGAGGCATAAATTGTAGCAGTTAAGGTTTTGTAACAATGTTGTGTATGTATGCCTTTCCAAAGTAAGTAATAGATTAACCTACCATTCAACAATTCATATGCATTCATGTTTAATTTGTTAATTTGGCAGAATATAAATGCAGCACACAAATGTCTATTGTTTTTTATGAAGAAGTGATTCTCTTCGTAGTATCTGGAACATCTTTCGATCCCCTAGTCAGTTCAGTATGTAGCAAATGCTATATAATGAATAGGGAATGAGTTAATGTCTTGGTTCCTATTAACGGTTCTTCCTCTTGCTCTTAGAGCATTGTTTCCCAACCCGGTCCCCCAGGACCCCCCCAGACAGTCCACATTTTTACTTTATCCCTATGTGTTCTGGGTTAGGCTGGAGGATGAAGAGAGGAGGCCGCCTAGTAGGCCCTGAGGACTGAGTTAGGAAATATTGTCATAGGGTTTTCTCCTTTGAGTCTTTGGTTCCTCTCAGTTGTTCTAAAGGAGTTTGCTCCTGAATTGTGGTTTCTGTCTATGGTTCTTTATCATTCTTTTGGGAAGTGTCTCCTGGGTCTTAATACCTCTCAGTTTATCTTCGTCATGCTCTTTTTCTCTTCCCCTGTCTGTCTTTCTTAGACCATTAGGGAGCTGCGGCTGCTTTCGGACAGGGCCTGCTGTAAATTTGTGAACTTGAGTTGTATAGATCTGCACAAATAGACAACCTTCAGTTGTCTGTGGCAAAACCAACATAGAACACCTGACCCCAGTTAAGGTGTTGATGGAAAGGCAAACTTGGCAAGCTGAGATAGACTGGTTATATATACACCTCATAAAGCGAAGACGTCCTGCTCTGCATGCTTTTCAGTCTGGAACAAAAGCGGCAGGCCTGAAGGAATTCAGGGGTTTCTAAAATGGTTCAACTGGCCCCCTGAAATGGCATGCATGTATATATTTAACAGCCTTTTGTCTTGAACATTTTACAGCCTCACAATGTTTGATTACAGTACAGCAAATATGTGCAGTGATCCGATCTGCTAAGCTGAAACGAATGTTTTTCCTTAATGTGTTCAGAGTGTAATCCAGACATTCAGAGAGACAGTCAGGATCCTGCACAGCCCGATGCTGGTTTTTATATTATTCTGCATTCAGTCAGATGGTATTGATGTATTTAACACTGATTTGGGCTGACGCTAAAGATATTCAATGGGAAAGTTTTCATAGAATCCACAGGGGCCTCCAAATGAATTTTACTTCTTTCGTTTCATGCTGCTACAGTTGCCTCTGAATGCCGACTTGTGTTTAAATCAGTTTTACATGCTGTTTAATGGTAGATTAGTGTGCAGTCTATTAACATACTGTTATATGGGTACAATCAGTGCTTGTTACTGCATGTTATTCCAAAACATGGTTGGGGGGAGTTATGCAGAGCACTTTTGTTTGTATGCTGTACATCAAATAATAATCATATAACTAGAAAAGTGTATGTCCTGAAGGAAACACAATGTGGTTGTGCAGCATGAGCAGTACAAGGAATGAGGGATGAATAGAAGACAACTAGAAGAGTGCAGGTCAGGGTGTTTGGGGATGCAACCTGAGTGAGTACATGCAGTTTTTGGCTGTGGGTTTAACGAAACCATAATGTTTGGCTACACACGTAAATAAATGGGACTCTTTAGGGGGGCAAAGAAAGGGATGGAAAAAAAATGACAAACAGACGAGTACATGTCCCACCAACAATGCAGTCGTAGTCAGGGGTATGCCCTTAATCAGAGTATGCGAAACGGTGTCTGTCAATAGATCAGATGTACAGTAGATTGGCATGCACTTTTCCATCCTGTTCATTCTCTATGGGAAAAAAATCTGGAAAAAATCTGTTTTCCAGAATCTGTGCTTCCAATCACAAATCTGTATACAAGCCTGATTCATACAATCAGATCGGACAATCTAAAGTTGGAACTGTGTTGATATCTTAAAAATTAATTCAAAAAATGAATAAAAATATAGCAACAATACGTAATTGGTACTGTGGCATTGGTATAGAGTGAAACACAGCAGGGACCATGATGTCGCCAGCAGAGAAGTACTCTAGCAAGTCATATCCACAGCACTGAACTACTGGTTAATCATCCTCAGCGACCCACCAGCTTGCGTGAGGTTCCACACAGTTTGGGGCAATGGTAGCAACAACAGCTGACTGGCACCTAGCTGTTCCACCTACAGACTCTAACATTTCTAATACCTGCCTTGCCATTGAGTGGCATCACACTGAACGGTTCATCTAGCCAGGTCATCACAGTCTTTCTCTGGGCTCTGCAACTCTTGCCATCCACACTTAAGCTTGTGGAAGAAGCATTCCTCACCAGTCCACTGGGAACACTATCCCACTTCTGACACCACTGTAGCATTGGCGTAGGGCACAGGAGAGGCCATGATTCTCCTGCGAGAGGTGCTCTCGAACATAGCATAGGTCGCTACTAACCACAGGCCTCACACTAACGGTGACCACACCCTTCGCCGTACCACATACATTTAACTGACAAACAACAAGAACGTAAACAACACAAATATTCCCTTTTTCTGGAGGTTGTGTGCATTTCCTTGATCCTCCTGGCGTATCACCTAACTCTTTCTTCGAAGTTCTGTCAGTTAAGTCCGCTGACGTCCATACTTTGGAAGCTGGGCATTGAATCAACGTTACCCCAGAGGCACTCCAACCAGGACTGTGTTTCCTGAACACGTCATTGAGCAACCACCATGGTAACCATTGAGAGAGTGAGAGTGTTCAAAATGATAGTCTGTCCATCATTTAGGCTAGTTGTTCAGCTACACGTTCAGGAACCCCATCCCTGCTGTCCAGATATGACTGAATGCTGTGTGGCACCTGACATACACAAGGGTCAGCGAATAGCTCCGTGGTTCACAGCCACTAATCCTAAACTTCAGAGTTGCTCCAGCTCAGTAACCTTGGCATCGTGAACCTCCAGAAACTACAAAGAGTCAGAGAATCGAACGCTGACAGTGATGTATGGTCTTTATTTGGAGAGCATTATGTCAGCCACTAACCATTAGGGCTTATTATGGGCTGGACCTGGACCTTAAAATAGTTCCGATACAAGTTATTCGGCTGCTTTTGATCCCGACTTCCTCACTGTTGCATGTGACCTCTGGGTTGAAGGTCATTCACAGGGTTCATTCTTGTAGGAATATAACTCCTGTAGGAGTTCTTTCTGAGAATTATGTACACGGTAATGTTCAGGCTTTCTATTATCGTTATTACTCTAATCGTTATTGTAATTAGTTGGGGTAAAGGTAAAGGAGAGGTCGGTTTCAGATGCAGGGCCAGACTTGTTTTGTACCAGGAAGTCTTGTCTGAAAACAAATTCAGAAGAAACCACAACTCAAATACCAAAAATATCATGCTGTATATAATATATGCTGTGTTGAAGTTTCAGTGTATATATATATATCACTTTAGAATTACATTTCATGCAACTTTCATGCAATTCACAAACAATATTGTCCATTTCACAATTAATGTAAGTGTATCAGATGATTATTAAAGAATAAAAATGTTTGTATTAAAGTCTATTTTTGTATAGAGGCTTATTTTGCATATAGTCCTATTATCAGTAATTCTCAGTCCTCTGTCTAAATCTCCTGGTACGACCACCAATCCAAGTTAAGGATGTTATTGGACTAATTGGTTGTTAGGACACTCTTGCTCAATTGTGATGCACATCTGAAAAACATTCTACTAATAAGTGAGTATAAAAGGGAACAACATTCTAGGTTAGTTTAGTATCTGAAGCATCAGCAGTTGATGGCTTGCTGACCGACTCACAATGACCAGAAAGAAACAACTTTCTTTAGAGACCCGTCAGTCCATTGTTGTGTTAAGGAAGAAGAAACTCCATTAAAACAAGAACATTTCACTGTGATCACAAACTTTTGAGTGGTAGTGTATATATATATATATATATATATATGAATTTTGAGTGTACTGGCTTCGTTATGATCGCTGTGTGTGTTGTTTCGCTGTATTCTGTATATTAAGCTGGATATTGAGTTTCCAAATGGTATCAGATCTGGAGCGGAGATCTTCTAGGGTGTTGTGCCCCCTCCTGAAGCTCAGCTTGAACAGTGATTGCAAATTGGGGGTCATGGAACCATAAAATTGTTCCACACGGCCAATATCTTCACTATTAATCTGCTGCTGCTCGGACTGTTTGTAATTCTTGCCTTCCGCCCAATGAACTCCAGCACCCCCTCACCCCCACCCTCCCCCTACAACCCAGGAGGATAAGCAGTTTAGTTGATGGATGAATGATGTAGAACAAATTCACACTGAAAGTGACAGTTTTGACTGAAAGTTTATTGCCCTTTATTTTTTTAGCTGAAAACTTTTTGGAGGCTGAATTGTCTTCGTTTATTAACAACATTAAAAATCAAACTATAGAATAAAACCTGTAAATAAAGTGTTTTGTACTTTGACCATCTAATTAATTTGTCATGTATAAAGATATACAATGATATTAATAAAAATATAAATATAACTAACTGTTAAAAGATCTTTATATAGCTGTTTTTTGTTTCTTCTTTAATGCATTTATTCTTTAAATTGTTTTCTAATGTCTACATAGAACGCCCATTTACTCCCTATGGTTAGGTCCTAGAATGAAATAAGCTGTTTTGCCTTTTTTGGTAGTCTATGAATAATTCAATGAGCTTTGCTCTGATTGGCTGGTTTACAGCGAGATGCCACAATGGCCACATGGAAGCGGCATGTTGAAATAAACAAAAGAAAATGAACCCTCATGTAAATAAGCTCCGCCCTCATACTATTTAGTGAGCTATACTCGCTACTTGAAGCTACTAGTATCTAATGTTACCTATACTAGCTGCTCGCTTTCATCTGGACATCAAACACAAATTAGATTAAAGGTGTCTCTGTGACACTTCCAGTTTAAGATGATCTGCTTCAACCAGCACACAGTGATCCACTCACACAGCATGGCTGCTACTTACAGTCACTGTTGGGGTTGTGGTGCTAATAAAGTGGAGCTGCTCGTCTCTTCAGTCTTCTCAGTGTTGAACGTTGAGCTGAACCTGCTCCGTGTGGTCCATGTATGTCTGGAGTGAAATGTGCAAAGCCAACTCAAGTTTCTATTCGCCGCAGTTACGATGGGTCTTAATTTAAATAATGACAATTAATATACAATCTGAATTATATTAGACAAAAGGTTGGAAATTCTGAAGATCAAATTAGACCACAATCCGGTTCAATTGAGAACAAGTACTCTTAATTTGAACTTTTGGGAAAGCTTGCTAGAACATAAAGGTTTGTGGCCTTGAAGATTGATGCGTACCAAACATAGAAAAGCAGGGTGCTCATTAGTGTCCTTGAGTTTTTTTTTTAAAGTAATGGAGCTAATGGTGTCAATAATGACCTGTAATATCATAGATTGTGTTATATATTGAATTAAATACAATATTTAATATTATATATTATATTAAATCCAGAAAAAATCAAATTTGGACTTTGGTGGTTTCCAATAAAAGTGGACCTATTACATCACCCCCCAAACAGTGTATAAGGTGTGACTATTTTTCTGTATCTATGTGAGTGAGCTTCGAGAAGCTGTCAAGCTCTGAGAAGGCATTCTCCAATTAAATGAGGAACTTGCTCTTTCCTTCAAAAGCGTTTTCCAGAAGATTATTTTAATTGTTTTGTGTTATTTTATCTTGACCCGGCGAATAGCTTTTAATTGAATTTAGGCATTTAGTTTAAATCAATGTCGTTGGGCACGACAGTTACATTCAGGTGTCTGTACAAGCTGTAGCATTCGAGATGAAATGGAACGTTTGATTAAGAAGCTGAAGTGAATAGAAAGGTAACTTGAGCCTCGTTTAAGAGTGAACGTTATCCATGACGTTTAAAATTCCCCTTCACAACCTAGAAAGATACATATCTGCACAAGTGTTGTTGCTTTGCGGGTCTAGAACATGAGCTGCTGTAGGAATCATTAATATTAATGAGTCAAGTAGAGACGGACCGATCAGCGTTTTTGAGGCCGATTCCGATCGCCGTTCACCGTTCAGCGCGATTGGCTGATAGCCGATACCGATTTTTAACCAGCTTATATGAAACAGCATAATCTTTTAACCAAAATTAACAGTAAATAAACAAAAAGTAAAATGAACAAGTATAGCCAATACTGCAATCATTCAATTTAGACTCTTAATTTAAAACGAAGCTGTTTGCTGATACTCACTGTATTCAGCCGCGTGCAGTGCTGTATTAGATTATTAGTATTAAATGTCTTGGTTTTGGTTCCCCAACGAGACACGCTGATTTTACACATTTTAAAAACGTCCTGGTTGAGTCTGAGTCACATACGGTAAAACACTACCAGACGGACGGCATGCTTTCTATCAGCGCATGCTTTTCTCGCGAGGCCACTGCTTTAGTCAGTCTGTGGAAAATGAAAGGGTGTGTATTTTCACCTAGTGGTTCAGATAGGAACTGCAGGGAGCTGGCTGGAGGGTCCTCTTCCTGGATGAAACACTAGCTGTAAATACAGAAATTAGGCTAATTTGTTTAACGCCATCGATCGGCTCTAAATTGGAGAAATATCGGCGGATCACATATTTTGATTAAAAATGGCCTGATACTGATACATAACCGATCGATCCTTTCATCTCTAATTATACCAGTCAAGACTGTTACATCACAGTTACATCCTGGATTTGTATTTGAAGGAGGAATAACAGTGTTAGAGGTTCACAGTATGTCAGTATGTCAGCATACTGAGCTTTCCTTATTCAGCTGTGACAATACAAATACAGGTTCAGTTCTATGGCAGCTGTAATGCCACTCTTTATAGCCTGTATCTCTTCTAGACAGATTTAAGGTGTACTGGCAAACACACACAGAGAGAGAGAGAGAGAGAGAGAGAGGGCTGGAAAGTAGAGGGAGTAGAGTATGTGGGTAGAGAAGAGAGAGTGGGATGTTGCGGAAACACGCTAAAGTCATGTCACATGTCTGAGCCAGATTAATTGCTCCATTAGAACAAGGCTGCAGTGTTGTCTCCAGATGTACTCTGGGTAATGATGTCACTGCCCGCCAACTCCGCTGCGCTCGTTTTTTATCGGATTGCGCTTCCTAGACAGCGGCCACCATCAAACGAACAAACAAACAAGCGCTTTATTTGAGAAGCGAAGGTTTTTCTGCAGGTTGTGTTTCAGGGATGGATGCTGATCCGGATGACTTTTGGCGTACGTGGACGTTTCTGGACTCGAGCGTCTGGCTACGGGTCAAGCACAGGAAATTAGGATCTTTTTCCGACACCTTGAAGCTTTCTTCTCATCTTCTCAAAGCGCTGCAGCATGTGCTGTCTTTTGTTTTTGGCTGGAGCCTGTTTTCTCTCGGCTCTGTCTTCTCTCCAGGTTTCCAGAGGGCCTGTAAATTAGGTTAGTTACAGTTTGTGTTAGAGTAAAGCAGGATAGGCCGAAGCAGTCACCTACACCGTTGACGTCATTGGCAAACAGTTGAGCTGGCTTGGTGTGAACGGGTTTGTGTACTTGCAGCTGTCAGCAAGCCCTTTCCTCAACGCTAACCGTTTTCTGTTGAACCAGGAGGAGCACTGGTAAACCGTTACATGGCTTTTAGTGGTATCAGCGCTGCAGTGGAGAAGTTCCTCTCCTGATACCTCCTGACTACAAATTGCTTGTGTAATGAACCTCATGGGCATAAAAACAAATAATAGTTCCATGTGGCTGATATTATCACTGTTGATCTGCTGCTGCTCAGTCTGTTTGAACACTTCTGCACTCACTGGCACTGCTTTTAATCACTGTTGCTCGTCTTTGAAGTCATTGTTGTTGGTTTATTCAGTCTTTGTAGGTTTTCTTTTAAAAAAATGTTTGAAAAATGTGGCAAAAATGAAGAGATTCGTTCAAACATTGACAAAACAGAGAGACATTCGTGGATATGGTTAAAGGGTTTACTAGTAACAGGTGTCTCCACCAACACACCATGAAGAAGCACATAACACAATACAGAGAGAAGACTAAGTCGGAAAGTCAAAAACAGACGAGGGTCAAAACCAGAGAGCAGCAGGCAAACAATCCAAAAGGGGTAAAGCAGAGACATAAACGTAGTAACATGAACAGGCAAAGAGTTCGTAACTAGTGATGGGCAAATGATACCGATGCTTCGGAGCTCGTGTTGAGAAATCCAGAAAGTCGTTTATGAAGCGTGTATCGAGGCTTGCTTCGTTAAGGGCGAGTGATGTCACTGATGACAACTGAAGCCTCACTGGCTCAGGATGTGGTTCAAGTATTGGAGTGATTTGTTGTTTTTTAATAAAAAATAAAGTCACCATCACCTCACAATCACTGTCCCATCTCTTAAAACCACTGCAACTGTTTTAACATCAAGATCTCACATACTATTGGATTTATTTACTGACTGAAATCATACTGACAGTGTTTTTTAAATTAACAGACCCACACAATCAAACCCAGATCAGAGGAACAAATGAATTAACCATAGAAAATGAAATTAAGCTGTTTTATGGAGATACTTATGGAGTTTTATGGAGATACTTTCTCCAACGTTGCAAGAGGCCATCGCAAATAGTTGAAATGACAATAAAAGTTTTGGCCAGTAATGAACCTCTTTTTGAACCATCTGGAGGGAAAGCTTCAACGCTTCATCTGACCATCACTATTCGTAACCAGAAAGACACAGCAAACAGTATACAATGGGCAAAAGGACGAAGGTCGGAAACAGATAGGGGTCATAACATAGAAGATGCTCGGTCAGGCACAATACTTCGCAACTTAGAAGTCCAAACACCGAGCTTAAATAGTCCTCGATCAAAATTCAGGTGAGCCTGATCGATATCGGTCAGTTGACCGAGAGTTCGGAGTCATGTGGTCTACTGATGGCTGCTGGGAAATTGAGTTCATAGGTGTAAGTGAAGAGTCCTCTGCAGCTGTGTTGGCGTGCGGTGTGACAAAAACATCACGTCTGGTTTCCAGCAACTGTTGAACTAGAACAATGGTCTGCCCATCTACATCATCAGTGATCAAGCTGGCATAAATGTAAAAAATTACAAAAAATGTGGGAAATGTTTAGTCTGAAAATGGTAAACATGGCAAATTTGGTTTCCTGCTGAGACATTTCAAAGCATCTCTACATATTTTCCATGTTTTGTCATTACTTGACAAAAAATAACCAAAATACTGTAAATCTGTAGGCATGAAAACGACCAAATATGGCACTTCAGTTTCTAGCAACGACTGAGCTGACACAAATGTTGACACATCTCTTTTGGCGATGGCTGAGAGTTCAGAAAATCTGGCCCAAATGTCAATGCCAATGTCAAATTTATTGATAAAGTATTATTTATTAAACAACAAATGTTAACCAAAGTGCTGTCCGCTAATAAATAGGCAATACATACTTAAAAACAAACAAACAAACAAAACCACAACATTAACTCTCAACTACATTAAAAGCCAAAGAATAAAAAATAAATTAAAAAATGAGATTTCGGACGGGATTTAAAAACTCGCAGTGTAGGGGCTAGCCTAACGTGGTGGCAACTCATTCCATAGTTTAGGGGCTATAACTGAAAAGGCACGATCACCCCTGTGCTTTAGCCTGGATTTAGAGACCACCAAAAGAAGCTGATCAGCAGATCTGAGGGACCGTGATGGAATGTATTGCTGCAAAAGCTCAGAGAGATAGGTTGGAGCTAAGCCACTCAATGATTTATAAACAAAGAACAAAATCTTAAAATCAATCCTAGAACAAACAGGAAGCCAATAAAGGGAAGCCAGTATGGACGAGATGTGTTCCCGTTTACGTGTTCTTGTTACAAGACGAGCAGCAGCATTTTGAACCAACTGTAGCCGTGCGATGGAGGGCTGACCAGCATAAAGCCCGTTACAGTAATCAAGTCTGGATGAATTAAAAGCATGTATAACCCTTTCAAAATCATTGGCTTGACCTTAAAAATCATTGGCTTGACCTTAAAAGCCTCAGCTGAAGGAAACTGGATGTAATGACAGAATTTATCTATCTAACTTAAAATTACTGTCCATCATCACGCCAAGATTTTTAGTATATGGTGTTACATAGGTGTCCAAAGAAGATAAGTCCTTATAGGAGGCCTCGGTAACACTACTGGGTCCAAAATTCCACACTAAAATTTCAAAAATTTAAAGCCATCCTCACGTCGATGTCCTCAAGACAGTCTAGCAGCATTTCGTAGAGGCAAAAGGAACTGAGTATCATCTGCATACATATGAAATGAGATGCTACCCCAAGGGAAGCATGTACAATGAAAATAAAACTGGACCAAGAATGGAACCCTGGGGAACCCCACATGTGAGAGGTGCTAAGGAGGATACAAGATCACCAAGGCTGACAGAGAAAAGCAGCTGTAAGGTCTACATTGGTCAAAAGTTACACCTTTTGGGTTTCATCTGATAATTTCAGGCAACAATCCAAAAAAAATATTGAGTGCTGACTCAAAGCTGTCGTTACAAAATGATGGCAGTAGCGCAAATGCAAAGCTAACGAATAATGCAACGAATAATGGATGTATATGTATATATTTGTATATATTTACTCAGAAAAAGACTATTATTTAAATATTAAAAATTTACACACGCCAGTGTGTTTATTAACCCTTTCCAAGCTTCTCCTTCTATAAACAACCCAGTATTATTTACAGTTCTCATCTAATACCTGCTTTGACTGCTCAGTACTTCATTAAGCTAAATCAAGATTTGCTGCTGAAGGAACTGAATACATTCATACAATGTCTGGGGCGTCCAAGAGAAATCTGGAACCTAACTTTGTTCTTCAAACTGGAGCTCAAGATCTGATCTACTTCTCTCACAATAACACATTCATGTTACTTTGTATTGTATGTATGATTATTTACATCTGTTCTAATCAGATCTGCTCTTCTTACTGGTGAAAATACATTTATTGATCAGGTAAAGGCTTTTAAACTATCAGCTTAGGTGCCACAGTATTATATAACTATGTAGCGTAAATTGAATGTCAAACAAACTCTAGACTTCTAAGAATGAACAAATGACTTGTGAATGAGTTTATGTATGTGTAGCTTGTCAACACGCCCTTCTTTTAACATTAGCTATGGGGTGGGGGGGGGGACATTACATGCTAAGCTGCTAACTAACAGCGTACATTGTGATCCATAACCACAATTGACTCCATGTGGTCTTGAACAAGGCAGAAATACCAGCCCTTCTTGCTTTTATGTGATATATGGAGGGATTAAGAGGAAAAAGAAAACAGTGGGAAGATGAGAGGAATAGCTGGAAGCTGATCCTGCAGCACAACAATTAGCAATGACAAGCGACGAGGAACGGGCTAAAGCTTTGGGGAGAGTTGTAATTATTACTTTGCTGGCCCAGTGTACTTTTGGCTTGTAAACTATTTAGATTAGAAAAAAAAAAAACACAATGAAACCAAGACTGCATTCACAACCCGAGCCATTATGAGCAGACAGGCCTTTGTGGTTCATGTGTTTCTGTCATTAGTGTCAATACACCGCGCTTGCACATGTTTTATGAGCAACTTAGCCACTGCTGACCCACTACACACACTGGACGATGACAACAGTGACAGGTGTATGTGTGATGGAGGGCGATGTAAAAAAAAAAAAAGCATCTCATTAAAATCAGATATGTATTCAGGCCTAGCGCCAGATCTAAAGCATGAGTGCTGAACCCGAAGGCCGTGGAGGGGCTGAGTTGGGCTTTTATGTGGACCCGTTTACAAAAACTGTTGCTAATTTATGACTTAACAATGCTGCCAGTAAAAGTCATGCATGCAAACAATGTTAACATTGATCTTTGTTAATCTCTGGTCATGTGGCTGGCACTGCAGTAGCACACACAAATTTATAGTATAGTAAATAGTAAGTTTAGTGGGGCATGGTCGATAGTTGGTGGGGTATAGCCCCACTAAATGTCCCACTGAATACTTCTGCTTTCTTGTATTCCATATGCAACCACATTGTTGCTGTTAGTTTGAAGAAGGAAACATATCTCTCTCTCTCTCTCTCTCTCTCTCTCTCTCTCTCTATATATATATATATATATATATATATATATATATATATATATATATATATATATATATATATATATATATATATATATATATATATAATATATATTACCGCTCAAAAGTTTGGGATCACAGTGAAATGTTCTTGTTTTCAATGGAGTATCTTCTTCCTTAACACAACAATGGACTGACGGGTCTCTAAAGAAAGTTGTTTCTTTCTGGTCATTTTGAGTCGGTCAGCAAGCCATCAACTGCTGATCTTCAGATACTAAACTAACCTAGAATGTTGTTCCCTTTTATACTCACTTATTAGTAGAATGTTTTTCAGCTGTGCATCACAATTGATCAAGAGTGTCCTAACAACCAATTAGTCTAATAACATCCTTAACTTGGATTGGTGGTCGTACCAGGAGATTTAGACAGAGGACTGAGAATTACTGATAATAGGACTATATGTAAAATAAGCCTCTATACAAAAATAGACTTTAATAATCATCTGATACACTTACATTAACTGTGAAATGGACAGTATTGTTTGTGAATTGAATGAAAATTGCATGAAATGAAATTCTAAAGTGATCATAAACTTTTGAGCAGTAGTGTGTATATATATATATATATATATATATATATATATATATATATATATATATATATATATATATATATATACAGTGAAAGTTTTATGATTAATAGACCAATGGAAATGCTCCACAAGAAGAAAAATCTGGTTTCATTGACCTACATTAAAGGTAAAGATTGCTTTTGACCTATTTTTTTTTTGGACAATGATCATATAAGAAAAACCCCTGGTCTAAGTGTTGAACTTATGGTTGACAACAGATTATATCACAGCCATCCATGTCCAAAGTGGGCAGCATAACATTTCCCCTCCCCGCCACTTAGCTCAATTCTAGCCAATGCAGACTTCTTAAAGTTGACATGGCAGAATTGGCAGTTAATGTTCCCTTCCAACCCTGTTCAGCTTTCCAGTGACAATGCTTTAACAGCAGTTTAACAACGCATGGTGAAGGCGCTTTGCGTATCTTGGATAAAGCTTGAGAGAAAAAAATAGATTTAAACAAAAAGTACACTATATTTACTGCTCATCTGGATAAAGATCATAAATATTTGCTTTGTAGTTTCTCAGTTTACTTCTTTCCAGTGTGCCTGTCTGTAAGCCACATGTCGGGCGTTCGAGTGGATAAAACGAGACTGAACCCGTGAGACCGCTCTTCTATATCTGTAATTATGCTGGTCATCCAGGGCCAGACAAGCAAATAACTGTATGTTGGATCTACTGCAATCAACACCCCTCTAAATAAATTTCTGGCTGGAGCGCCGTTATGTGAATGTGTGAGCTGCGAGTGTGATCTGAGAGAGAGACGAGTGTGAGTGAACAGAGATCTTCAGAGGCCTTTAAGTCTGAGTGCTCCTTAATTTAGAGCCTTGGTAGGCATCTTAAGATCTGTACAGCTTAACAAGACCCCTGAACAGAGCTGGGTCTAGCTTTTTGGAGGCTTTAAGTAAGGATTTCTTTGGGAGCCCCCGTATTGCTGGCTGTTTAACTGCTAAATGTAAGGGTAACAGTAAATACCAAAAAACTAATATGCAAATTTATAATATGAGCTAGTGAGTGTATTGCTGATGACTGAGTGTTCTTCGGGGTTCTATTATGTTACACTATGATTTGTTACTAACCGTTTGAATTAGTAACAAAGAAGTGGCACAACAAAGACTAACTTTTTTTTAATTATTATTAATTGTCAGCAGTTTTCTAAACAGATTGTCCGGTCTGATTGTGTGGTTCGGGCTTGTATACAACCTTTTGATCAAAAGGTGGAAAACAACTGATTTTTGCCTGAATTTTTCCCCCATAGAGAAAACACCAGTCTACTGAACTTCTGCTCAACCGACGGACACCGTTTCACATACACTGATTCAGGGTAGACCCCCAACCACGACCATTTTTGATCACACATAAACCTCATGGTTTCATTTGATCCTACAGCCACCAAACTGCCTCTACTCATTCAGGGTAGATCCCTGATCTCTAGTTCATAGACGTACTAACCCACACTCCTCTACTTGTTTCCTTCAGGTAATGCACTTTTCTAGTTTCGTATATTGTCGCTGTCGAATGAAAATACAAGTATCTCAAAAAATTATTTACAGGAGAGACCAGAAACAGTCTTTACTTTTAATGGAACCAGATTTGTTTTTGTTGGTCTATTCATCATGAAACCATCACACAATGTAAACAGCAGCTGCTGCATTCAAATAAAGTGGAATAAAATAAAACTTGACAAAAATGGAGATGCATGTGCAGCACTGTACTTTTCTACACACAAACTATTATTTAGTCAAACTAACATATAACTATGTTCATAAAACTAACAAACCAGCAATCCAACTCACAACTCACCTATTTGCAGACAACGTCCTTGATATGCGAGTTCAGCTGGCGATGGTCTTAACCAAAAAGTTGAATCCAAATATTTTATTTTATTTCTATTTGTCTTTGGAAATGCATAGAAAACAGCATCATCCAGGCTTTGTGTTCCAGCCACATTGTACTACTCTATCCAGAAGACTCAACTAAAGACTGTATGTTACAAATGGTGGATAGTAATGGTTGCTAAACAGTGACTGGAGGGCCATGAAAACTAAAGGCCAGGCTCAAGAGAGGTCGGTCAAAGAAAAACCATGTGAACGAATAGCATGGCTTCATTTACTGTCTTCCATATCTGCTGATAGATCCCTCAACGTTTTACACACTGATAATATTAACATAACATAATGCTACAGTAATAACTTATTAGCTCTCAGGAGGCCCTCTGGTGGTTGCGGAGCCCTAAGCAGCTGCTTATATTACTTAATAGGTGTGCCCTGGCCCCTGACACATGCTGTCTGATTAGTTTCAGCTGTTCATTATTGTTTTACTGTATCGCCTTCTCTTGCTTTGGTGCTAACGCTGCATGCTGGCAATGAAGATATTGACACCGATTTGAAATTTTACATAGAATAGACAATTAATAAAAGGGAGGTCGTAGGATAAGATTAACTGTGTGTAATAGTTAGAACAGTTTTGTTGTTTTGTTGAGTTAAAATAAGTTAACACATCGAAACAGGAAGCACATCTAATCTGAGGTTTATTTCCTTCAAATTCTATTGCAAACTTTCTATAAAGGTGACATACTGGGGGAAATGTACAGCCACAATGTATGTAACGTATGTACAGCCACAATTTTGTGTTATTCTTTCCAAATATGTCAAATAAATAGAAATATAAGTGTGTTTCATAAACTGGATAATGAGTTTCTGTGCATTAAACATTCAGTGACTTAACACACAAAGCATGATATTTGAGCAGAGTAGCCAAATTTTTATATATATATATATATATATATATATATATATATATATATATATATATATATATATATATATATACACTACCGCTCAAAAGTTTGGGATCACAGTGAAATGTTCTTGTTTTCAATGGAGTATCTTCTTTCTTAACACAACAATGGACTGACGGGTCTCTAAAGAAAGTTGTTTCTTTCTGGTCATTTTGAGTCGGTCAGCAAGCCATCAACTGCTGATCTTCAGATACTAAACTAACCTAGAATGTTGTTCCCTTTTATACTCACTTATTAGTAGAATGTTTTTCAGCTGTGCATCACAATTGATCAAGAGTGTCCTAACAACCAATTAGTCCAATAACATCCTTAACTTGGATTGGTGGTCGTACCAGGAGATTTAGACAGAGGACTGAGAATTACTGATAATAGACTATATGCAAAATAAGCCTCTATACAAAAATAGACTTTAATACAAACATTTTTTAATTTTTTAAAAATCATCTGATACACTTACATTAATTGTGAAATGGACAATATTGTTTGTGAATTGCATGAAAATTGCAAGAATATATATATATATATATATATATATATATATATATATATATATATATATATATATATATATATATATAAAACCAATATTACTAATTTATAGAAAGGACATTACATTGGCCTTGTAATAATACTCTTATTACATGTGTTATTAACTGCATGCTTTGTACTTTAATATGTGCATTGTATACAGACCTGATCTAAAGCTGCTCTTTGAAGGTTTCTTGAGTCTGAGTCATTGCTGGTCTCGTAAACCGGTGAAGGGATTTGTGATAGAGGTTGGAGGTTGTTGGACGTTTCTGGTCAGCACCAGGCCTGGGGAGAATTTGGGGGGAGGGGGTGTGTTTTTAGGGTCCTACCCCACCGAGAGATCAGAAATCTCTACAATGTTTGTACAGCCGCCCTGCTCCAGGGGAAACGTAATGGCCTGTCATGCGTTTCCCTGCTAAGTGATGGGAAAGCGTATAGAGAGATGAAAACGATACGGCCTGCTCCTCTGTGGAGCAATGCTTTTCCCCTGTCATCTTCTGTGATTCACTTGTTCTGGCATTGCCCTGCTTTTGGGTGAACTGGGAACAGCCTCATGGAGGTGATTCACAAAGAGAGAGAGGGTCTGTGATACTGGATAGGTTTTTATATGATTAGCATACATCACCTTAAAACACGCAATGCATGTTTTTCATTTTATGTTTATCAGGCTGTATACTATACTTTATACTAAATTTTATATAAATTTATTTCTTTATTTTTGGCCTAATAGGCCAACAAGCAATGTTTGAATGTCTTGTAACACAGTTTTTGGATATAAAGGAATTTGCTGGTCCTTGTGGAGAAGTGAAAATTGGCTTTGCCAACAGAAGTAAAGGGGGTTGGCGATCCCTGCCTTTTCAGCCCTTATTGCTCTCTAGCAGCTCAACGTAATGTTTCACAGTGTCCTAATAAATACAGTAACAAGGTTATGTGGAAAATATTGCATTTGATTAAATTAATGACAAATAGAAACTCAAGATACAGACATTCTGGTCCTAAAGTTTATGTTTGGTTAGTTTAATTATTTTATAATATTTGTAAAATGCCCCCCAGAAAATAGTATCTTCATCAGTCCTGTTGGTAAAGCTTCCCTGGTTGCTCCTCACGAGGCAAGGCATGTGCAGAGCAGCCCCGCTGCAACCAGAAATATCAGTTTTGACTTGTTTGACACATTGTGCAACAGTTGTGGCATATTTGATGTTTTATTTGTTCCCAATATGTCAAATACACAACTTGTAGACTAACTTTGTAGACTAAGGGTTTCTGTGGACGTACTTATTATTTACTTATTTTCACTTACGACTGTACATTATTAATTCCAGAGTAAAAAAAATACAACACAGATTTCAGAGTAAAAAAATATTTAAAACATAAGTTAAAAAATATTTAGAAATAATATATTCAGACCTCAGACCATTCCGTTTTTAAATTAAGGTTTTTAGACATTTGTTTGTATTTTTGTTTTATATTTGAGAGATTAAAGATTTAAATGTATTATGAGTTCAGATTTTAAATTAAAAAGAAACATTTAAAAAACACCTCTATGATTGTTTTTATGTCATTACCGAAACACAAAATTTCAGTCTTACTTTAGCCACACCCCTGTATTTCAGAGCAGGAAGGGAGACTGCATCCCTGTTTCTCATGGCCACATGGTAGGTGGTCAGATCCCAGTGTTTTGAAGTAAATGTGTCCCACAGTCTGAATATCAGTGAAGAATTGTCACCAGTGCAACACAAATTCCAGAGTAAAAAATATTTAAAAATGATTTATTCAAAATTCAAATTAAGGTTTTTAGGCCTTTGTTTGTATTTTTGTTTTATATTTCTTTTAAATGGAGATTAAAGATTTAAATGTATTATGAGTTTAGTCCCATTGGAAAAGATTCCCAGGTTGCTCCTCACGAGGCAAGGCATGTGCAGAGCAGCCTCGCTGCAAGTGGAAGCCACTTAAGAGAACCAGAAATATTAGTTTTGACTCGTTTGACACTTTTAGTCACTGCATAATTCCATACATGCTAATTCACTGCTCTGATGTCTTCAGTATTTTTCTGTACTGGGTCCAATGTTAAAACCAGGGAAAGCCCTCTAGCAGAGCCGACCCGTCCAAACGTCATCACTTCGTCGAGTCGCTCCTGCAATCATCTTAACCATAAATGCTAATGAAGATCTCTGCAGAAGACGAAACAAGAAGCATGAGGAGCTTATGAAAGACAAGGCCATTGCAGATGCGCCCAACATGCTGCTCCACTTACTTGTTGTGTTCCACACTTACATGAGCAACATGCCTTAAAGGCCTTCCAGATTTCAGCTGTCAAAGCTTCAATTATAATCAAACGCCGTAAAGTCTTTAGGGACAGAACTTTTTAATTTCTCCTCATCAGGTTTCGTTTCTTTGTCCATTGCTCAGACATGTCGTCTTTGGCATCGTAACAAAGCCACTCGGCTCTGAATTATGCGTTTGATTGTCGTGTGTTCATGTGATGAGTACAGTTCCCAAATGGCCTCTGCCGGTGGCTTTGATTCCTTTAAGAAGAACAACATGGAGACATTACTACCACTCTTATTGGTGTGCATGACGAGTACGGTCAAAATAAACAACATCAATCCTAGACTTGTTTCACTGGAAGTCCTTCGCAACACAACTGAGGATTGTATGAATTTGATGACTGTCATATCTAATGTAATTCAGAACCATGTTAATTCACTAGCCGTGTGTTTGAAATGCTTTTCTACACAAATCAGTGCACAAACAAACACATAAACGAAATGAAAAGAGGCCAGGGTGCAACAGATGTTTTATTTTTTCCCAATATGTCAAATACGTAAACTTGTAGACTAACTTTTGCAGAAAAAATGTCCAATTCCAAAGTAAAAAAATATAAAAAAATGATATATTCAGACCTCAGATCGTTACATTTTTAAATTAATCATTTTTTCATATTTTTGTTTTATATTTCTTTTAAATGGAGATTAAACATTTAAATTTATTATGAGTTTAGTATTAAAATTAAATATTAAAAAAAAATTCAATTAAATTTTTATGTCATTACCGAAAAACAAAAGTTGAGTCTACAGTAGGGGTGTGCCATATCGTATCGCACACAATAATATCGCCAACATTTTTGAATATCGTAAACGATATTTTACCCTGAAATATCGTGCCACATCACCCATCCCTAATTATCACATCAGGTACTACATTTTACTGTTTTTAGAAAAAGAAAGAAAAAATTTCTAATTTCCCATTATATATCTACTAGAGACAGATTTTATCTCCAGTATCATTCACTTTACTTCAGTCCTGGATATATGGAGATATTTGGAGTGCATTATTTAGTATCGTGACATTCTGGATCATTGACTTCTGTTACAATCTGATAAATTCTTGTATTTTTAAATATCTCAGTTAGGGGTGTGCCATATCATATCGTATCATATGCAATAATAACATTTAATTTTCATTTTGTTACAGTAGTTACAGAGTCTTACTTTAGCCACACCCCTGCATTTCAGAGCAGGAAGCAAGACTGCATCCCTGTTCTTTATGGCCACATGGTGGGTGGTCAGATCCCAGTGTTTTGAAGTTAATGTGTCCCACAGTCTGAATATCAGTGAAGAATCGTCACCACAGCAACCCTTTTTTTTACAGTTAAGTAACGTTTTGTATGTTTTAATGAAAAATGTAAGACTTCACGTGTGAACAAGGGACATAACTGTTTCCTAGTAATGTTCTGAATAGTGTTTTTGAATTCAGCTCAGAATGATTTAACTTGTCGCCGTTGAAACAGTCACCACTGAAACACTTGGTTACATTTTGATAGTGTTGTGTTAGTTCAACCACTTATTCAGTCAACTTTAATCTCAAACCAGAAACTCTGACTTAATATGTAGAGTGACCCATACAGCTTACTGTTTACTATCTTGTTTTCTGTTTTTGAGTTTTTGAGCCGGCCTGTTATATGACTGCATAGAAACCGTCTGACTACTGAGTTTATCATTACTGTGGTGCCTTAGAGGTTTCTCCCCGGTAAGAGAATCTGCCATGCAAGCATCTGCTTCAACTTTCCCAGTTCTGCAGAGCGTTGTCTAGCATTTACCTTTACATGCTTATTGGTGGTAGTAACAGATGCCCAATGTAACAAAGTATTCTTCTTCTTTATTTATACTGTGTTATATACCTTATTGTTTTTTGTACTGAGTTTTGTACTGTGTAACTGCTACAGGCTGCTAAATTTCCTTCAGGATCAATAAAGTATCTATCTATCTATCTATCTATCTATCTATCTATCTATCTATCTATCTATCTATCTATCTATCTATCTATCTATCTATCTATCTATCTATGCCTAATTATCTATCTATCTATCTATCTATCTATCTATCTATCTATCTATGCCTAATTATCTATCTATCTATCTATCTATCTATCTATCTATCTATCTATCTATCTATCTATCTATCTATCTATCTATCTATCTATCTATCTATCTATGCCTAATTATCTATCTATCTATCTATCTATCTATCTATCTATCTATCTATCTATCTATCTATCTATCTATCTATCTATCTATCTATCTATCTATCTATCTATATGAATATCTTACTCTTTGCTCACTGAAACAAGAAGAGGATTTATACCTTAGCTGATACCGATCGAGGGCGGGGCTATATGCCACGGCAGGGCTACATGTAGTTATTAGCGCAAGCAAGTCATGAAACATGATTAAAACGTGGTTATCTAAACTCTAAATTTAATCACTCTGGCTGTGGAGTTCTCTTAAGTGTCGTATCAGATTAATATTACTCCGGCCCTATGTCATCTTCATTGGCTTCCAGTGCAAATTGCTTCTGTTGGTTTTGAAACCCCTGCATGACCTCGCTCCTTCCTATTTAAGTAGTTTACTCCAGTCATACTCTCCAGTGCGTACTCTACGATCTTCAAGCCAAAACTTGCTTGTGGTTCCGCCCTTTAAGTTAAGTACCACTGGAAAAAGAGTATTCTGTGTGGCAGGTCCTATGCTGTGGAATAAGCTCCCTGATGAACTGTGGGCTTGTTCATCTGTAGATGTTTTTAAAACTAGACGTAAAACTCAACTCATGATTTTATGGTTTTCTTACTCTTATACTTTGTGTGTTTCTATTTATTGTATAGTGTCCTTTGGTGTCTTAAAAGGTGCTTTTCAAATAAAATGTTATTGTTATATTATTATTAGTAGTGTTAAATGTGTTTGTTTTGGTTCCCCCACGAGACACTTTGATTTACAAATTTTACAGATCGCTCTGGATGAGTCTGCGTCACATACGATAACAAACTGCCAGACGGACATGCGGTGAACGCCGTAACCGCTCGCGAGGCCACTACTTTATTCAGTCTGTGGAAAATGAAAGGGAGTGTATTTCCACCTAGTGGTTCAGATAGGAATTGCAGGGATCTGGCCGGAGGGCTCCTCTTTCTGGATGAAACGCTAGCTGGAAAAACAGAAACTAGGCTCATTTGTTTAACGCCATCAATCGGGTCACGGGATCGGCTAAACTGGAGACAAGTCGGCCAATCACTGATCACATATTTTAATTAAAAATCGCCCAATACCGATACATAGCCGATCAATCCTTCCCTCTCTAACTATACCAGATTTGAAAATGATGGAAAATCATTCTTTGCATTTTCCCCATATTAATTTAAACATATGGAAAGACTACAGATTATACTGTTCACATAAAACTATGTAAGTAGTATGTAATGATGTTTTGACTAGTGTAGCAAAATGACAGTGATAACTTCCTGCTTTGAAATGTTGATGTCTGTTGTTGACAAGCCAGCGTTCAGCGTTCTGGCAGGTTTGACAGGAGTAAGAATAAAGTTCAGTGGTCCAGAGATCAACTGAGCAAAAATAATTATATGCATCTCCTGTTTTGAATCTGTGGCAGTCACCCAGCCGCCCCCCCCCCCCCCCCCCCCCCCCCCATACACCCCCCTCCGTCCCCGCCTGCTGAGACGGGGCGCCAAACCTCCAGATAATGTCTCTCATATTCCTGTCACATCTTTTTGCGTGTGTGCGCAAAGATGAAGGTCATGGCAACCCTTCTGCCCAGTCAGGTTTCGAGCCCAGCTGAGCTACTGTCCTGTGAGGTACTGCAGCTTAACCAGTCTCGGCCTGCAGCCGTGGGAAAGTGACGGCTTCCATTGCCTCCAAAAGCGGCGCTGCCATGTTTCACTATTGGACCCATCCATCACTGAATGAGGGCCAGAAGTGGGTAGTGACTGGCTGTGTTTGCTCTGTTACGTGTACTTCAGTACAGACTGGATAGATTTGAGCTTCTCTGAGCTTCTCTGTAGAGAGCGGAACAGCCTCCTGTATATTTGAAGGGAAGTACTTTTTGATCAGTTCCACTTTATCCAGTAACGATGAGGTGAATTCTTTTTTTGTGTTTATTTTTGTTCTGCTCTGCTGGTTCCACATCTGTACTGCTTTGCTGTTGCTCTTGCCTCTCAGTCTGGAGCTGTAGACCAAAAGAACCCCAGAACGAGAAGAATAGCACTTTGCAGACTTCAGTTCTTGTGGCTATAGAAGTTCCATCGCAGTTCTGTAGGTGATTGAGCTTTAAAACCATGTTTATTGCTCCCTTATTCTTTTTAAGAACACTTTAAGAAAAGGTTCTAGGACTGTAGGGGACGTTTTTGGGGTCATAAGCATTTTTAAACAGGTCTTATCAAGTTGTTTAAATTTTCTACACTAAAAACAACCTTCAAAATTTTGTTTGAGTCAATTAAACATCAAATAGTAAGTTAGTAGAACAAGAGTCTATGTTTTATGTTCAGAAATGTATTTTTTTAAGTTCAAATAAGTCAAAATATTAAGAAGTTTTTAAGCTTTTGATGCACCAAGCAAACCCCTTTTATTGCCCAACATGGGTCAAACTTGACCCGTATTCATTTCCTATGTTATTGTGTGTACTGCTGTGTATCTCTCATGATTTCATTTTCCAAGTGTTCATTAAAATTCTTGTTTTTGACCTAAAGTCATTATTTTAATTCTTATTAATTTACTTCATGAGCAAAAACAGTCTTTGTAAATATGTTTCTGACTTGAAATGTTTACACATGTCAATAGTTCTTAAACCAATTCCACACATAAACACACACTACGTCTGACATCTTCAATTCTGATTCACACCGCTTTAATATGTGGCATTGAAATCCAATATGTATCTGATATGTGGCAGTGCGACTCAATCTGAACAGCCAGATTGGAATTCATGAGACTTTTATGCCAATTCAGCTCAACATTGGTCATAGTTTCGCATTGTTGAGACCGTGTAAACATTTAGGCTGATATTTCTGTAGGTAAAGTTAAAGTGCTTGTCAGCTGCTGTCCGGTCAAAGACCCGGTGAAAGAAAGGGCTGTATGTAAAGCAAATGAGGCTGCACTCTAAAAATTAAGTATGCAAACCAAAGGAGTGGCCGCGGCTGAATAACGTGACCTCACGTTATTCATAATAACGTGATATCAGGAGCGAATCTGCAAACCCATCAGCAGTTACTGTTTACCTCTCCATGAGTGCTCAAAGTGAAAGAGATGTTCTTTTCACACATACGGGTCTCTTTAGGAGCTGAACTCTTCAGACCAGTGATGGAAATAAATCACATTAAAAATAAAGTGTGACTAGCTTAACAAGAGAATCAGATTTTGTGAGTAAATTGGATTTGATCACTAAAGCAGTTTGTACCACTTTGACCTGCTGTGTTTAGCCTGATAGTAAAGGGGTTTCTTCATAGGTTTTTTAGGAAAGACAACAGTTTATTTTTCTATGACTTCAACATGACAGCTGCTCTTTATATCCTAAGAAAGTTTCTTGATGAATAGGCAAATTGAAACACTCCAGAGTCCCTTAGTCTAAAACCGCTTTACATTGACTTACATTGAAAGTTAAGAATGTTTTTGGTCACCGCTGTAAGCTTACTAGCTTGCAGATACATTTTGGACTGGGATAAAATATAGAACCATTACAGCATCAGAAAAACTTGAATGTTTAGAAGCTGCTATGCATGGTTAAATTATTATTTTACTATGATGGAGATCTTGTGGTCTAAGAGCACCAAAACAGATTGTGTATATATATAGAACCCTTACAGATTGCTTTTATCTGACAGGTTCCTTAAAGTTTAATGGGTTAAAAAAGGGCTCCACCAAGGATACCCTAGAAAACCCATTTCTTTCAGAACGGTGTTTGAACAAAGATAACTCAAAAAACATTGACGTTCTTCTTCAGTCCTTTTCCATTGGGTGGGGGTTCTTTAAACTTTACAAAGGTTATCTAAAATCTCACAAAAATGGTTCTCTAAAGAACTGTCCATGCAAAGGTCCTATGGGAAACCAAAAGTGGTTCCACTGGCATTGAACAGAAGAACCGTCTCTGGAATCTTAAGGGTTCTTTGAAAAAATTCCAAAGAGGGGACCAGTTTTGGTTCTCTAAGGAACCTTTTAGATCTTCTGGAATCTTCTGGAAGCCTTTTTCCACCTTCGGTCTCTCATCCTGCTGTGCTCTGACCGTTTCAGGTACCAGATTTTCAGCTCTGCTCGTTTTTAGAGGGTGGGTTATGTGAGCAGTGCTGGCTCGTCCGCTCTGGACAATGTGGGGTTATGAGCTTAATATTAACACATATTGTAAGATGTTTGTAGGACACAAAGCAAAATAACAGACTTCTCATGATCTCTGTTGCGCTTACACACACTCACACGCACATAAACACTCCATTCTGCTGTAAATACCAGTGACAGAGACCAGAGTGGCGGACTGAAGTCACTGCTGCAAATCTGAGCC
Organism: Megaleporinus macrocephalus; assembly: GCA_021613375.1. Taxonomy (NCBI): domain Eukaryota; kingdom Metazoa; phylum Chordata; class Actinopteri; order Characiformes; family Anostomidae; genus Megaleporinus; species Megaleporinus macrocephalus. The sequence goes on from CM038713.1 coordinate 39,404,766, forward strand.
AAATGCTGAATTATAGCGTGTCAGGAGGGCTTTTAAACAAAACGGGGGGAGTTGTTGCTTAACTGATGCATATGTAATTTTCATCCTTTTTTGCTGGCTGGCAGCTGAAGCTCTTGTTTATTTTGTTATTTATCTCTGCGGTCCACATGAGGAACGTCTGGCGGCTCGGTGTGGCAACAGCTGCAGCATCCGCGCAGAGAGCTGGGCCAGTTCTGTTCTGAGTGTGTTTCGGATGAAAAGCAGACGGCTTTGATCTTTTTCTCTCTCTCTCTGTCTCTTGCTCACTCTCTCTCTCTCTCTCTCGCTCAGTCACTCTCTCTCTCTCTCTCTCTCTCAATCGTTCACTCTCTATCTCTTCTGACTTTCTGATGATGTCGTAATCACGCATATGCAAATGCGATATGTACAGTCCTGTGAAAAAAGCCAAGACCACCCTTCATTTCCCTTCCAGTCAAAAGGGAAAAAAAACATTTTTCAGTGTCAAACAGTTGCACAGAAGCCTCAACAACACAGCCAAGTCATATTATTATGACCACTTCCTACTTTCGGGAGGGCATAGGTGGCAGCGTTATGGTCTGGTGAATGTTTTCTCAACCGATGAGGGTCTGAATCCATCGTTGTAGGTCACATACATCATACATTCCAATTGTCTTCTCTGGGGCGGACGGGATCTTCCAGCTAGACAATGCGACACGTCGCACAGCTGGAAATGTCCCACATTGGTTGGAAGAGCTGACCAAGACTTTCAAGTACTACCCTAATTCCTCAGACTTGAACCCAATTGAGCATCTGTGGGACCATCTGGATGGTGGTGTTGGCTCTATGGGCCCCCTCCACACTCTGTGGACACAAGCAACACATAAACAAGAAAGTGATGACACAACAGTGGCCAAGATAGATCAATGACAAAATAACACCAGTAATAATAGAGGAAGATTGTATGTAAGACATAATTGTCTAAAACCGAGAGTTAGACTGAATATGAGATGCAGGAGAGTTCCAGAGGTGTGGAGCAAACCTGGAAAATGCTGGATCACAATAGCTATGAAGGTTAGTGGAGGGAATGGTAAGCAAACCAGCTGTAGAAGATCAGAATGTCGGCATAGGCTTATTGGGCTGAAGAAGGTCAGGCAGATAGGAAGGAACAAGGTTGCTGAGAGCTTTGTACATGAGGAGAAAGTTCTTAAACTGAGTGCAATATTTGATGGGAATCTAGTGGAGATCTTGGGGAACAGGTGAAATGTGATCCCGAGTGCAAGTAATGAGACAAGCTGCAGACTTTCTGAAACATCTGACGCTTGTGAAGTAATGAAGAACTGAAGCCGCGAGGAGAGAACTGCAACAGTCAAAGAAGCTAGAAATGAAAGCATGAATGAGGAGGAAGACAAAACAACATCATCAGTTAAAGATTGACGGGCCCACTTTTATTGATAGCAGATTTAGAACCAATAAGAGTCCTGTCTTATCACTGTTTAGCCTTAGAGAGCTGTGTTTCTTCCAGTTCCTGATTTCTGAGGGGCGTGATTCCAGATCACCAAGAGTGAGGAGACTAGGAAAATGTATCCAAAGATAAATCTCTGTGTCATCCGCGTAACATTGAAAGTCAAGGTTAAAACAGCGAATGATCTTGCCTAGAGGGAGCATGTGAATAATGAACAATAAGGGTCCAAGTACTGAACCTTGTGGAACTCCCTTGACAATGGAAATGGAGGAACAGTGCCCAGAGAGGGAAACAAACTGCTTATGGTCTGTTAGATAGGAGGTCAACAAATCAAGAGCAGAGCCAACAGAGCCCAGCTCACACAGACTAGAAAAGAAGAATGGAGTGGATCCTTCTGTCTTATAGGCTCTTCTTACCATCCAAGAAATCGCAAACACATTCCGTGAAGTTGTGGATAAAAGCTAGTTTTGGTGGTCCAACAGTTCTGACATGGTTGTGAAGAGTCCCATTTTCTCTTTGTATACCCAGTATATTTTATTAAAGGGGAAATATTATGAATAGTTCACTTTTCAGTTCATACATTTGAGTATCTTGATGTTCTTATGTTAAATAAGGATTCATTAAGGAACAAAACATTTTCCAGTGTCAAACAGTTGCACAGAAGCCTGAACAACACAGCCAAGTCATATTATTATGACCACTTCCTACTTTCAGCAGGGCATAGGGGGCAGCGTTATGGTCTGGGAACTGTTTCCTCAACCGATGTGGGTCTAAATCCATCCTTGTAGGTCACATACACCATACATTCCAATTGTCTTTGGGGCGGACAGGATCTTCCAGCTAGACAATGCGATACGTCACACAGCTGGAAATGTCCCACATTGGTTGGAAGAGCTGACCAAGACTTTCAAGTACTACCCTAATTCCTCAGACTTGAACCCAATTGAGCATCTGTGGAAGCCCTTTGGATGGTGGTGTTGGCTCTATGGATCTCCTCCACACTCTGTGGACACTGTAGGATGCACTGCAGTCAGCATGGCTCCAGTTACCAGTGACAACCTACCAGGACCTTATCGAGTCTTTCATCCGTCTAGCTGCTAAGGATTCATTAGAATAACACCACCCCCATCTGTGTATCTCCGCCCACAGTTTCCGAATGCCTTGGCAAAGGTGCTGGAACCTCTATCATTACGTGAAAACTAAGCACTAACTATGGGAGCTGCTCTGTTGTCGGCTGCACTTGAGTGGATAAAGATTATTTTTTTATTGCGACATTCAGCTAGTCGTCAAAAGCCTGTATATATGTGCTGACTAGGTTGTGTCTGACATGATGCTTCTTATTCGCCAGCGTTTCCTGTTCCACCTTAAATAGTGTAGCAGTTACATTCTGGCTGCGTCTGAAATCTCCTACTTCTAAACTACTTACAGTAGGCAAGCGTGGCTACTGTGTCCGAATAGTATGTGAATGTTATCAGGTTGATTTACTAAATCGGGAGCCATTTTTAAGTAGGTGACTGCAGCACACTGTGCTATCCCATGATTCTGGAGCCACGGATGGTTTCAAAGAAAAAACGCCAGACAATACGTATCGTGATACCGCGGTCACGATTCAATATATCATGATATACTGCAATACTGCAAGCAAAGTGATATTGTTATTTTTCAAATGCTACTATTAAAACACACCACTGTATGAACAGGTTTGTAAATGCTTACAATAGCATTGCGCCCTTGTGCTGCTTGTTAATGTTGGAGTGAAGCTGAAAATGGATTGCAACACTGCCATCTTGTGGTCACACAATGATTCATTGTCTACCAGGAATCTGTGTATCGATACTGTGTTTTTGAGAATTGATACAGTATCACCAAACATAATATCCCGATATTCAATATTTTTTATATTTTCTTACAACCCTACCCAACAAGGGTTAGTATCACGAAACACTGGCAATAGAACTTTTCCTGAAAGAGGGATCAATATTCGGTAATATATTCGAATTTACAATAAGAATTCAAAAGTTTGGAACTGATAGAGGAGTGAAGGAATATCAGTATGATCCTGGATATGATTAAAGAGTGTGAAGGTTACAGGTCCAAGTATTTCACTTTTATTATTGTTTTTCATGTTTCTTCCACCAATTCCGAATTCTTAATTATCTTCCTCCAGTCGTGCTTCTCTCATTACATGTTAAAGGTTCACAATTCTGATCTGCTAGTAATATATTCATGAGTTATATATGTATCATTCAAAGTAATTTTACAAATAGAACACAAATTACTTTTGCTTAAACTATGCCTTTTTATTGTATATAAATTAAAAGTATTATTATGAAAAGTGATTCCAAAACAATTGAACACCAGTGTACATAAGAGTCTTGCCCAAGGACATTCAATTCCCAGTCTACAGCATGACCAGCGGTGTAACCCACTACACTCTACCAATCACATAAATAGTTGAACTGTTTAAAACATCAAACCATGTGCCATTCAAAAGATTTGAATCACATTTTTATATAAATGATTGTTATTTTATATAGTATGCTTATAGTATATAATAATATTATAGAATAATAACTCATAAAATCATAAGTTATCATTAAATATTACAAATATATATAAGTAAAAAGTTGGACAGAGCAATTTGATATATGTATTGCTGAAAACACTGATTCCAAACTCTTGAATAAAAGTTTATAGTAAGTGATACAGTGCATGGTGACTTGTGAAGGTGATTGGTTAGCAGTAGGCCTATATCAGTGGTTGCTGGACAGGATGTAGTTGTCGTCCCCCCTGGCGTGGCCCCCACCGGACATTTGATGACCTTTCACCCTGACCTTGGTCCTCTGGATGTTTGTCTTGGACTAGACTTTCCTCTCACTTTCAGTCAGACTCTTTGCTTCAGGCTCTGTAGAACACAGCAATTCAGAGAATGCATCAGGTACACAAACACATTAGCAGAGACTTTGATTTTGACCGAGTGTTGCTGTGGGTCGACTTGCAGAGCCAGTCTAGATCTGAGACCCTTATAAGGTACATTAAAAACAGCTTAAAACGGCGGGCCCTAAGCTCAGTATGAAGAAAACAAATGTCTCGTCAACAGAAGACTTCTAACCACTGATGGAGAAGATGGTGGACAGGTGGACAGCTTTGGCTTCATGAATCAGTTATTGGCAAAACATGAATCAAGAAATGCGAGACAGATTGACGAACTCAACAGAACTCAGCCAAACAAGGATAAATAGCTTGAAAAGCTCTTCACTTAGAATGTCGTGTCTCTGCAAACAAATGTTGGGGTGTTCAAGGCTGTGGTCTCCTCTGTGATTCGTTAGAAATGGGAACACTGGAGGTAAAAAAGCAGGACAGGGACACGTACTGACGCCTTTGAACTTGTTGACGTAGGCTTTTGAAAATATCTTGGACGCCAAAGAAAATAAACAAATGGATTTTCAACCAAATCAAACCTCGTCTCTCACTCGAAGCCCACATCTCCGAACCGAAGGTCTTATTTTGGACGTACTGTGAGGAGGACCAGTTCATTGGAAAAGACAGGTCTGGAACGGTTGAAGGTAAAAGAGGAAAAACACGACCAGCGACCAGATGGATGGATGCAGTCAAAGAGATCATGAACATTATCCATATGGTCAGCAGAAGTCTGAACAAACTTAGAAAAACTGTAAAACTTAAAAAAAGTATATATATTATAATATCAACAACATAACAACAATAATAGTAATGACAAACTTCACTGGGTTGCTATGTTATTAGAGGTGGTTACTAAGATGTTGCTAGGCAGTTGCTATGCTATCCCAGGTGGTTACAAAGGGTCATACTAGGCCATTGCTATGTTGCATGGTTGCTATGGTGTAGCTATGGTACTGATATGCTATCCCAGGATGGTTGCTAAGGTATACTACTGTGTAAAAGGCTTACACTTATTGCCTCTATCTTATTAATAAGTGTATGTTCACCAGTAAGAACACCATATTTGATTAGAACAGATAAAATAATCATACATACAATACAAAGTAACATGAATATCTTATTGTGAGAGAAGTAGATCAGATCTTGATCCAGTTTGAAGAACAAAGTTAGGTTCCAGATTTCTCCTGGACGCCCCAGACATTGTATGAATGTGTTCAGTTCCTTCAGTAGCAATCTTGATTTAGCTTAATGAAGTACTGAGCAGTCAAAGCAGGTATTAGATGAGAACTGATAATAATACTGGGTTGTTTATAGAAGGAGAAGCTTGGAAAGGGTTAAATAAACACACTGGCCTATGTAAAAGCACTACTTACTGTATTAATGCTGTTTGAATATTTTTGCTGGGTAAATAAAAACTTCCTGTCTGGAAAAATAGCTTCTAATATAATAATGTCCCCAAGTGCTGAAAAGAAAGTGAGTTTTATCACTTTTAAACTCTTCTTTCTGTGTTCGGCGTCCAAAACAGACACTTCATCACAATTAAAGTCACATGTCCAGAAAGTCTAATAATAAAAAGCCACATTGGTCCAACGCATGGACATCAAATGGTACTGCTTAAGATTTGGCTGTGGAGACGCTGAGAATGACGGACAGGCAGAACTTTCCCAAACAAAGACTTGAGTGCTAATTGAGATGTATACTGTACTCTGAGTGGAGGTTAATGTCTGCTGATGACTGCTTATGCAAAATAAATATGTCATCCTCGTGTGAAGGATGTTTCATAAGCTACACTGAGGATACGCAGCTGCTTCTCCTTGACCTTTCTGATGAGTTTGGTTTTTTTGCTCTGTGTTTTTCATCAGAACTGCAGGAAACATGCGCTATGGGTGCATCACATGGTTTGATCCACTGTTAACAAGCCTAGCAAACCCCTCCTAATGCACAACATGGGTCATTAATTTCCTATGTTACTGTATGTATTGCTTAGAATCTCTTTGGAAAATATATTTTCATTATTTAATGCTCAAAATGTTCATTAAAAATCTTAGTTTTGGATTTTAAATTATAATTTTAATTCTTATTTATTTACTCCATGAACAAAAATAGTATTTGAAAATATGTACCTGACAGCAAATGGTTACAAATGCCAATAGTTCTTATCCTATTCAATAGTAAACACATAAGGGTTAATTCTGAGCCATGTTGTGAGTTAGAAGAGTAGTAATACAGATATTTAGTATTAAAAAAAATAATAAATAAAGCTGAAATCAGGATTTGTGATGATCAAAAACAAGTAAACTGAGTAATTCATGGAAACGTCAATGACGAAATTAATGTATAATGTATAAGATACAAAAAAAATCTCAGTTGGGTCACTTTTGACCCAGGTTGTGCATCAAAGGGTTAATGATATAATGATAATAATATTCCCCCAGTCGTTGTGTTGTGTTGGTGGTGGAGTACGCTGTCTAACATATCGGTCCTGGTTGAGATCTGGTGACTGTGAAGGCCACGGCATATGATTTAAATTATTTTCACACTCATTAAACCCTTTGAGTGACCCCTCGTACCCTGTGAACGGGGGCTTTGTCATCCTGGACAAGACCACCTCTATAAGGATGGAAATGTTTTATCATAGAATGAAGGTGATCAGTCACAATAACTTTGTGTTGACTTGTAGTGACCCTTCCCTGTCAGAGGACAAGTGGACTCAAACCATGCCAAGCCAAGCAATAAGCCCCCCCACGGCATCCAGAAACCCGCACAGGGGTCAATGATTTAAGCATATAGTCCCTGTCCAAAGAAAAACAAGTATTTTCAAAATTAGACCTCTACAGGAGAGGACATACACTTTATTTACTTTCAGTGTCACTGGAACCAGAATTTTTTCCAAGTTATTCAGTAAACCATGATTTTTTTGATATGATGATTTTGTGTGTGTACAACTGTTCAAAGCTGTGTTTGTTAATCAGAATCGGAATCGGACTTTATTTGCCAAGTATGCTCAAACATACAAGGAATTTGTGTTCGTTAATCATGTGCTGGCTAGTGTTTTTGAGTTCTGCTCACAATGAGCTACAATTGTCACTACAGAAACATTCACATTTGGTTTCAGTAGTGTTGTGTTTGATTTGTTAGTGAAAAAAGTTATTTATTTCAATTAAGTACACATACTCCAGACACAGGGTCACTGAAGGCTCCCTGTCTTTAAACCAGTTTGATAAAATGATCCATATACAATTATTCATTTTGCGTGTTGCCTGTGTGTCTGCATGGGTTTCCGCCAAAAACATGCGGTTAAGTGAATCAGAGGTCCTAAGTTGCCCCCAGGTATGTGTAAAAGATACTAAGTTGTGCACCAGGTGTGTATGTGTGTGTGTGTGTATGATATGCAAAGTTGCCCCCCAGGTGTGTTTGTCTGTGTATGAAAGTGTATGTTTGTGATTCTGCCCTGTGATTGGCTGGCAGCCAGCCTGGTGTTTCTTGCCTTCTACCCAATGAGTTCCGGTATAAGTGGCTTGGAATTAAGAAACTGTGTATGGACAGTGTGTTTATTACACATACACTACCACATCCTTCCTTAACACAACAATGGACTGACGGGTCTCTAAAGAAAGTTGTTTCTTTCTGGTCATTGTGAGTCGGTCAGCAAGACATCAACTGCTGATCTTCAGATACTAAACTAACCTAGAATGTTGTTCCCTTTTATACTCACTTATTAGTAGAATGTTTTTCAGCTGTGCATCACAATTGAGCAAGAGTGTCCTAGCAACCAATTAGTCCAATAACATCCTTAACTTGGATTGGTGGCCGTACCAGGAGATTTAGACAGAGGACTGAGAATTACTGATAATAGAACTATATGCAAAATAAGCCTCTAAACAAAAATAGACTTTAATACAAACATTTTCATTCTTTAAAAATCATCTGATACACTTACATTAATTGTGAAATGGACAATATTGTTTGTGAATTGCATGAAAATTGCATGAAATGAAATTCCATTCCAAAGTGATCCTAAACTTTTGAGCTGTAGTGTACATTTTGTAATGGGGGTTGTACTTTGGACCCCTTCCCTGAGCAGATGAGTCTGATGATTGAAGAAGAATTCAAAGACAACTCAGTCAAAAGGATGTGTCTTCTGAGGATGTGAGTGATTGATTTTCTGTTGTCATCATATATTCTTCAGTATAATGTTGATTTTGCTTTTGAGACCCAAACATTGAGCCAGACTAACGACTCCTGACCCGACATCTGACTACTAAATTAATTTTTCAGGCTTTACATTGTGGCTCGCAGCCACACACGCACACCATGTTTCAGCTCGATCATGCTTCTTTAGATTTGAACAACTCTTACTTATCTTGCAGCTTTAACTTGTAATATTATTAAAACTGTTTAAACGTTCTTTGCTGGTTTTGTTAAACTACTAAAATACTTTAGTGAGAAAATTAAACCACACAATTCATATAACTGCGACTTCTGAGAGTCACTGGAATGAAAAACCAAGCTCTCTCAGCTCCTCCAGGCTCGACTAGCTGGTTAAACTCTTCATGTTTGTTTTTATTGTCCTTCACATTTGTTTGATTTGCAGTTTTGATCTATTAGTTGTATCTCCCCGTTGCTGCGCCGAGGCGAGCTTTCTGAGACCCGTTCCATCTGTTCCGCATGTTCCCTGCGAGGCTGACAAAGACATTAGAGATGCTGCTGCACGGAAGATGGAGTGACAGACACCCACCACATCTTAGGACAGTCAGTCAGTTAAACAAAGCCGTCGCTTTTGTTTGTGTCTTTGTCGTTGCGGCTTAAAAAGCAAACCACAAAATATTACGCTGGCTTCGCAGGAAACTCTCTGCACAGAGCCTTCTGAAGATGAAAGCTGCTGGGCACGGACATGTCGCTCTGAAATATGAATGGCTTTTGTCTCACTGCAGGATTCTCTTCATCTGGGAAAGAAAGACACCTTAGTGCTGCTTTTGGGAACCGGCGTTATACGACTCTGAGAAACGACTGACCCGAGAACGAAGCCCGGCAAATTTGAGCCATGTGACTACACAGTTATTACAGACACTATAACATATAGTGAGACCAGTTTGAGTTTAGTCTTGTTATTAGCTGCAGGCACTGTGTTGTATGAGAGTAAACCTTTACTAAAAACCTGTTGCCTTAGACACAGCATCATACCGGACCGGAGTGGGTCCATTTTTCAGCCCGGGAGTTTCGTGCCCAAATCCGGTCCACTTTTTCCATGGCGGAGGAATCTAAATAAATGAAACAGCAGCTATTTTTCACGATGCCTTTTTATTGGGTATAAGTTCAGATATATGTTGGTAAATTAACAGAAAGCACTTCACTTAAACATGTTTAATTCAAATTTAAGATAAAAATTTAAAAGGTGAAAAATGTGATAGAGCTGAAAACGTATTTATATTTGTACATAAGCAATAAATTAACTCTAACCCTAAATTGTCATAGCAACCGTTGCGCAATAGCCCTACACTGACAATACAAACATATTTCCATATCTCTGCTTACCGGCTGCTCCTGGAGTCTGTCCTCTGGAACACAGGTCTGTTAATTTAGCACATTCTTCCAACGCCTTTTCAGCTCCACCTGGCCTCTTTCTGCCCTCTGTCACCACAGACTGACGCTAGGCGTTTTTCCGTTGCTATATTTAATTGTACTGCTCCAGAAAAGACGACTCGTGGGCCCAACCAACTTAACATTTAGGAGAGGAGAATTCCCTCAGACGGTAGAGCCCACCTAATCTACTGCCATGTAGGGGCTGTGCTGTCAGATGGATAGAGAAGGAATACATAGTTGAATGGAGAATGAATGCAACAAGAAGATTAGAGAAGTGACAGATAAGTGTCAAAATAATTTTTCCAACCGGCCCAAATTTGAAATTGAGATGAGTCGGCCCATCGGGAATCCTACCGAATCTCCTGATTAGCCACTCCGGGCTTTGCATCATATAACAACAATTTTAATGATGCAACAATTCTATATGGCCATATTCATGCTATTTCTCATGACAACACTGGGACGGCTATCTGTGTTTACTTTGTGTTAGAACTTCTGGTGCGACCGCGGATACGTTGATACTAATTACAAGCAAAATGACAACAAACATATAAAACTAGCATAACATGTTCAGTTAGAGGGAGTCAGTGATTGGAAGAAGAGGAAAACTTGGCTTAAACAACAGAGTTACAAACACAGCACATAAAGATCAGAGTTTAGAGGGACCGCCTTCCAAAGAAGACCACCTGCGTCTATGACTGAAGAGTCTAAAATTTAAAACATCCACCCAAACCTCCGTATGTCTGCTCTTACCATTCTGTGGAGGAGAACCAGCACCAGAGCTTCCTTATCCAGAGAAATGTCTCGCTTATGAAGCTCCGAGGAAGCAGACGTGTCGGTGCTGGTGAGTCTATCAGTTCAGTAACTGTTTTCTGATCAGTGTCCACCGCGCTAGGCTATCTGGACTGTAACTAACACCCACGCAGAGTGGCTCGGGCAGCTGGCTGGACTTGGGTTTAACCGGCTTTCGGAAATATAAACTCACCGTCTGTGTGTAGGAGTACACGGCCACCTTCCCACTGTGCAGGTACTGATATGAACTGTCTAGACCTTCCGAGGGTACAGAGTCATTGTAAATGTCGCTATAAGTAACCTCAGACCACCTTCTCATATCACCCACCCACTGTGTTATTAACCTCAGACCACCTTCTCATATCACCCACCCACTGTGTTATTAACCTCAGACCACCTTCTCATATCACCCACCCACTGTGTTATTAACCTCAGACCACCTTCTCATATCACCCACCCACTGTGTTATTAACCTCGGATGAGACAGTGTTGTCAAACTTCTTATTGCTTCTCTGGTCTCCTCCCATGTAACTGTATTCATTTTGGTTAGCTGAGCGGAAATTCTAACACAAAGGTGAAAGAAACACACGCTTGAATGTGGGTGTGGCCAAATACAGTCAATAGGGGCCACAGCACGGGTACCACTTTAGAATAAGACAAACCTTATAAATGGTTTATTAATGCCATTACTGGTTTATTAATGGAGTTTACTGATGTTATTAGTAAGGTCATAAACACTTAACAAAGTATTAATAAACAGTTATAACACATAAACAAAAAGGGCAGAAGTGAGCTGTCCTGTCTGATGAATGAGACTTTGAAGGTTTGAAGGTTCTTTAACAGTTTATATTTCTGTGCTGTAAGTGCTTTATAATTATTACCCATTAATAAACTCACTATAAACATCCATTAATGCTGTATAAAGGAGGTCTTACTCTAAAGTGGTACCCCAGCATGTAACTGAGGCACTGTTTAAGGTGGAATAGAAAAATTCAAACAAGTAGCTAGTGAATAGGAAGATAGCTTTATTAAACTTATATTGAAACTACAGACAGGATAGTCTAATAGTCTAAATGTCTTCATCAAAAAATGTTTCCAGCATAAAAAATAATAATTTGGATATTTTGATAGCCTAAATCTGCTTAACAGTGAATTCAATGAATTAACATAAAAAACACAATAAAATAGAATGCTCTCATGTTTGAGCATTTGAACCTCTCATGATGCTACCCTCAATGTTAATAATGCACACTAGCTTTTCCTATACTTACATAAGATTCCGGCTGTTTTATTCATTTGAATGTTTTTGCAAATAGAAAATGCTGCTAATCTGTGTTTTTAATATAAAACCTCAGTTTCACCTTTTATATTTTAGTAATAATACTGATTGCTGTGGTCATTTTGGTCACTATAATCCTAATATTAAACTTCCATATCATTTCGTCTCTATAGACCTGCAGTATCAAGGTTTGGACCCACAGCTTGCCCTGTCCATTTAAGGGGTAGACAGAAGTAGCTGCTTTTGTGTTGTAACCAAGGGTGTAGAATTAGCATTGACAGAAGTGACCCCCACAAATATCCACCAATAATTTGATCCCCTCCAAAAAAAGGTAGAGGTGCAGAAAGGGTTAATTCACATTCTCTACTCGAGTCCTACCTCCCTGTAACGCATACGGCCAGTGTGATTGGCCGTGACAGTGTCTTTCCCTGCTGTCAGGTGAGACTCTGTAGCTACGTTTGGTTGTTAGCAGCGCCAAAACTGGAAGGACAACTTTCCAGTCATATGTGAGACTCACTGTGCAAGACTCAGGTGCATTGTGGGTGACACATGGGTGTGAAAAGCGAGTGAGGACAGCAGCAAAAAAGAAAAAGGTGGATATGAGGAGCTATTTTTCAAAGAATTAAATTAATTAAAAATTAGGTTCACTAATTAAATCTATCATAATAACATTAATGGTAATGCTAGGCTTTGTCCCATGGGGGTTGCAGGCTAGATTCATAGGTCCCCACCAGTGTCAGGAGCAAATCTATGCCCTTGGCTCTGACATTAATGAGCTAATATCCCAGTTCTCACAACTTCAGAATGTTCTAGGCATTATTGTCCTTTTGAAAATGTGGTTGTCCAGAGATCATCCGAAGACACGGGTCAGAATCTACGCTGAAAGGTTTGCCCAGGTTGTTTTCCATTACTAGGTCTTTAATGGTATCCCAGTTCAATGTGGAGTTCAAAGCCCCTCTAACCCTTTACCATTCCGAAGAAGTTAGCCATGCAGACATCATTGCTGATTGCATTTAGGAGCCCTGTCAGTCTGCTGTCCCTCAGCAGATGCTCTGGAGCCTCTTCAGGATTTTAATGACCGCAGTAAGCTGTCTCAGATGTGTCCAAACCAGTACTCGAGTGGTATGTAGACCTGAGTGAACCAAGGGGGTCATTGCTTAGGTGGGTCAGGACTGCAAAGCTAACACAATGTGTTTGACATTTGGTGGTGGTGTGTGTTGGAGGGGAAGATATATTTACTACTATGAATCCAAGCCCACCCCTCAGTAACTTGATTTTGGTGCCAGCTGGGGTCCCAGCTAAGTTTGAGTTGATTTTGGTGCCAGCTGGGGTCCCAGCTAAGTTTGAGTTGATTTTGATGCCAGCTGGGGTCTCAGCAGAGTTTGAGTTGATTTTAGTGCCAACTGGGTGCCAACCAGGCTGATTGTTTTATAGGTGCTCCCAGCAGGATGGACAAACGGTGACCCTGAGCCAGCATGAAGTAGCATGAGCTTCATTCACTTCATTAAGAAGCTGCTTCCAACCAACCTACAGTTTAATTTGTGATCCAGTTTGTAGGTCAGTTTGAGCTGTTTTTGGAGATTCTGGCATTTTAGTGGCCAAGCGATGGACTGGCCATGGTGTACCCAGCTTCGCCCAATGAAGCTGGGATTGGATTCAGGCCCCCCCGTGACCCCAACTAGCGGGTTAAAGCAGAAGATAATGGATGGACCTTGTAGTGTTTGAGAAAAAGTATTTCCTGGAGCACAGCTGCTCCATCATCTCGGTTGTCGCCATGCCAACAGAGTATGATTGTGAGTTTTTTTTAGGCGAAAATCTCTTAATTTTTCAGCACCTGAAGGAAGACCTGTGTAAAACGTACCTGGACTTACCCTACCTTGCTTTTACAAGTCAGTACACATCTGTTAAAGGAAATGGTTTGTTTGAGATGACGGAGGGTGGGGCTGGGCTTGAGTCAGCAATGAAAGGGGCATTAACTCTGAGACGTTGAGATCTTCAGTTCTTGAAGAGAGTAGAGCTAATGAATTGCAGAGTTCTAGGACCTCTAGGAGTTCTAGACTTATACCTGTACTGTCAGGAATTATACAGTTAACCTCTATTTAACCTATTTTTCTCTAGTTGTTTCCCCATTGGGTAAAAACTTGTTTGCAATATGTCACAGTCATCATATTTGACTTTGTGTCTCTACACCTGGAGTATGACAAACTTGCCACAGCATCTCAACACAAGACTTAATTTGAGCAAAGGCTAAAAGAACACCCGGCATCACCCAATACACAACACAGCACGGCTGGGAAAGGGTTAATATTAGGTGAGACACTCGTGTACAGATGTGAATAACTGGTGGTGACAATACTGTTTTACACCGTTCTCACTCCACCGACGAGTCCTTTTAAATATTTAGGACAGTCATTAAAGCCACATTTTGTAAATTAACTCAGGTTTATTTAGAAGTTGTGCTGGATATTTGTTATAAACACTAAGCCTTCTATAAATAAAAGTCCTAGTCCTTTAGAACAGTGGTTCTCAAAAAGATGGTCCTCAATGATCTCACCATTTTTGCTCCAACACAGTTCAACATACACGAGTAAACAGCAGAAATGTGGACCGTCTGGGTTCCCAGAGGAAAAACTTTGGAAACCATTGCTTATCACTGTCATCGCTGGCAACAGCAAAAGCATGTTGTAATAATTGATGTCATTGATTATGTGATTACTGAGCAAAAACGATTCTGTGTCGTTGCTGTCCAAAGAAAATCTCCATTTTTCGTGTTTTTTACTTTTTTATGTCATTTGTCTGCAGCAGATGACATTTACATAGCTTGATGACAATTGGGCCAATGGAAATGCTCCAAAATAGCTTGGGAAATATTCTGGTTGCATTGACTTGCATTAAAAGTGCATTAAATGATTTAAGAGACATTTAAGTTGCTGTTTTGTGGAGACAACGCTGATATACTACCAAATGAATTAACAAAATGTTGTACCACTTCACAATAAGTCTAACTAATCAGTGGTTTACAATTAATTCATTAATGTTTATTAATTAGGTCAGAAAAGTTTATAAAATCAGTGAATTGTTGCTTTCTAAGAAGTAAGCCAGCGTTTAGTCAGGTTTTAAATCACCTTAAAATCATTACTAGACAGTTACAACACACAAATAATAAGGGTTTATAACCGAGGACAAAGTAGGATATGTTAAAGGGTATACATGATTACTCTTTCACTGTTTAGCAAGGAACAAGTCACTGTCACCATTTTTATTCAGTTATTATAACTGCCGATTAAAGGTGTTATGGTTTAAAGTGGGCTTAATAAAGTCAATAACTAATTTTTAATAACCCTTATTAAACTACTTTTATGTTACAAAGGTTGTGCTGTAGATACCCTAAAACTGGGTGTTTAATTAGAGTCAGTAAGGTCCAGTTAGAGAAGATCTCCTCAGGCCAAGGTCCGGACCATCATCATTTCTAACGTGTGTTCTGATTCAGTGGTGTATCCTGTTTACTGAAGTAGTCTAGTATCAGCATCTTATACCATCAGCTACTGAAACACCAACACATCACACATACAGTTCAGTATATTTCAAAAGTATTTATAATTTTAAATGCTGAACTGAATGAATTACTGATAAAATTCAAGTAAATTTCATAATTTCAAGTAAAAACAAAAGCTACATAAAAAAAACCAGAATACTTTTGGGAAAAAGTATTTATTAAAGTATTAATTTATAGGAAAAGTTAATAAAACGAGCGCGTTCTTGTGAACTCAATTCACGTTTTGACCTGTTGGTTTTACAGAGCTGTATTCTCCGAAACTAGGCGAGCAAGACTCGGTCCTTTCCTGGTTAAACAGTCAGTTTTTACTGTTGACTTTTCTTTTTTAGAGACTTTTTTATTCTCCGACTGCTGCATCTCGCTTCGTACGTCCTCTGTGTGCGCGCCACACTCCTGAATTTGCACAGATCTGTTGCAGATTTGGTGATCTTTGGTGATCGCCATTGGTCTGTGAGGTTACTGCGCCACTAAGCCTGTATACTGTAAAGACAAGAAAAGCTCAGCCACTTAAAATAAACACTAAATTAAATAGTTCTAAATAGTTCTCTCGGTCCGCCTATTAGTGACCTCTGCCCTAAAATATACATTATATAAAGAACTGTGTGCAACAGGTCTCCACATATGACGAAACTGGGAATTGCACTCTTATACAGAATGTCAGTGCAGTTCAATGCAGTACAATGTAATTAATTATACAATAATGTTTGAAGAGTCAAGCAAAATGAATAAAATAGCTTGTATGGGTTAAATAATCCCAGTGCTGCATGAGCAAGTGAACCTGTGTCTGGGATCATGGGGTATGACTTATGTTGTATCTCCTACAACATTAACAAACCTGTGGTAGGCTAGCATGGCCCGTACCAATGGAACGGTGAAACAGGCCCGACCCTGGAATCACAACTATGCACTTTTCTCTGGAGGAATGTGGAATAGAAAACAGGTAGGCTTTAAAAACATGATGTGGGTTTATTTTGTTATGGTATGTTTGTGTTACAGTGCTTGGTCCCAAAACCTGTGTGTATGTAGCCAGTGTTGTTTGTAGCTAGAGGCTTTGTGGAAGTTCACACCCAACACTCAATGTATAACTGTTAGATCAGATAAAAATATAATCTGGGGCAAAATGAGCATCATTCAGCCAAAAAGCAAATTTGCACAAAAGTATAAGCAAATTTAACTGCACCCCAAACATTGATTAGTTACAAGACTAAAATAGTTAACACATATAAACGCATAGCCACAAGTTAGATAAGCTCACTTGGTCTACCTTTGCATATCATCATCCAGAGAAAAGGATGGCAACTTTACAGGAGAGACCAAAAACCTTCTTCACTTTTAATGCAAGTCAATGGAACCAGATATATTTCCAAGCTATTTTGAAGCATTTCTATTTCTCCAATCATCATAAACTTTTCACCTAATTTTAAGGGCAGCTGTCATGTTCAAATGAGGTAGAGAACTAAATATTGAGATAATCTTTTTTTTTGGACAGTGACGATACAATTAGAAACCATACAAGATCAGAAACCTCATAAGCAAGTCTGTTTGAGATTATGTAACCATGTGTTTTACAAGTATGTGATGTTTATGAATGTTAATTAGTGTTTATATACCTCTTCCTTCATTAGCCTCAAAGCTGTGCTAACATTTTTCATGAAGGTATCAGATGCTCCTGTTACCTCCATCCTCTAAAACCGAAACATCCAAGCTTCAAAGCATTGCTTAAGATATTAATAAATGTGATTACCATTATTGTCATGTTTGGATGAGCCCAGCTTAAGCATTCACAGATCCTTGTGTTTATTTGACTCAGACAGAGCCTGCGGGTCATAATTAGCTCGGGCCAGTAGACTGACCTGTGAGAAATCCCAGTGAAACTGTAGACTGACACATAGGACTCCTGTCCTGTCTCTTGGGGAGCTTTGGTCTGGAGTCTGGACACACTGTCTGGATCATCTGGGGGTTTTGCCTGGAGCCCTCAAACTTCAGAAGACATCTAAACTCTCAGCTGCCTTTATAATATACTGTGCACTATAGTATATATACACACACTGCTAAAGTAATAGTGGAAAAGAAGAACTGGGCTTTGGAAACTTTGCCAAAGCTATGAATTAACGACAACAGCAGCAGCAGCGGCAGCAGATGCGTGGTGTACATGAGTTACTTCAACTGCTACCTCAAAGTCATGGTGCTCAAAACTGTAAAGATGGTATGCTGTCTTCAGTACAAGGCCATAATTTCAGCCGAGTGTTCTGGTAGTTACGGTACATGTACTCATCTTGACCCCCAGGATGTGGGAAAATATTTTTAGGTTCTAGCACTGGAGCAAAAAAATGTGGAAAATAAAAAAATAATATAGAAAAGCCTAAAAATTGAACTGAACTCAAAACAAAGATTGAGTTAAGTGAATAAGATTGAGTTAAGTGAATAAACAACAAGTAGAGGAGTGCAGGTCAGTGTGTTTGGGGACCTGCCCTAAGTGAGCCTAGGCAGTTTTGTGGCTGTAGGTTAAACGAAACCATAAAGTTTGGGTTTGGCTGAAAATGAATGAGACCCAATGGAAGGAACGAAGGATAAATAAACAACAGATAGATGAGTGCAGGTCACTATGTCTGTGGATTAGTGCTCGGAGTCCTGTCCTGAGTGAGTACATGCAGTTTGGTGGCTGTGGGTTGAACGAATCCATAATGTTTGTGTGAGCTGGAAAATGAATGGGAGTCTATGGGGGCAAAAATGAGGGTTTAATAAAACGACAAATAGACAAGTGCGGGTCGAACCAACATGGCAGTCGTGGTCGGGGGTCTGCCCTGAGACAGTGTATGCTAAACGGTGTCCGTCGGTCAAGCGGAAGTTCATTAAATCTGCATGCAAGTTTCTATCCCATTCATTCTTTATGGGGAAAAAATCCTGGAAAATCAATAGTTTTCCGGAATCTGAGTATCTGATCAAAAAGAGTTCAAAAAGAAGATCTGACAGGAAGCAAAAAACGAATATCAGTATAGTTGAGCATTGCTGGAGCTGCCCAGAAGTTTTAATTCTGGTTTAATAAAGTTATTTATCTAGTTTTGCTTTGGAACACAGTTTATTAGTCTGGATAAGCTTTCCCTACAGCTGAATGCAAATGTTTGGGAACTTCTTAAAACTTAATTTAACTCGTTTGACCTTAATTAACTGATTAGGCACATCAAGAATTATCATTACATTGAGAACAGTTCCTCAGTGTAATACGTTCTCTGATTCTTGTTGTGCTAGCTCTCTACAGTAAAGGGCTTCTCTCCTTCTCTGCTCAGCCCGGCCATGTACTTACTCCTGACCAGTCAGGTTGTGTTGTTTCATGGTCAGTTCTTTTGTCTCCTTCCTCTTCTGTCACCTGAACACACACACTCACACGTCTGGTCTAGTCCCCTGTGCGTGTGACATGGGACCTCTCCTGCGCTCAGGCTGCATTGTTGATAGGAAGCAGCGGTAGGGGAGCTTCCTTTGGCCCGGCCTATGGAAAGCAAATAACTTAATCAAACACAGCAAGCCTTTCGCTTTCAACTCCGCAGTTGTCAGACGGAGGGGGCAAGGAGGGGCACCATTTCAATCTTGGGGTGAGGAGGTAGAGCAGCTGCTCCCTCGAGGAAGCTGGGGTCATGGGTGTAAGAAACACGAGGCTCGCTGGCGACCCTTTAACTCAGAGTTCATATAAAATCACTCAGTGTGTACATGCTCTGAGCTAAACGAGCATACGCTCATAGCCATGTCTACTGCTCATCAGCTCCATCTCCTACTCACCTGATTGTGATTACACAGTCTCCAACGTTACACACAGATAGATAGATAGATAGATAGATAGATAGATAGATAGATAGATAGATAGATAGATAGATAGATAGATAGATAGATAGATAGATAATTAGGCATAGATAGATAGATAATTAGGCATAGATAGATAGATAGATAGATAGATAGTCAGGCATAGATAGATAGATAGATAGATAGATAGATAGATAGATAATTAGGCATAGATAGATAGATAGATAGATAGATAGATAGATAGATAGATAATTAGGCATAGATAGATAGATAGATAGATAGATAGATAGATAGATAGATAGATAGATAGATAGATAGATAGATAGATAGATAATTAGGCATAGATAGATAGATAGATAGATAGATAGATAGATAGATAGATAGATAGATAGATAGTCAGGCATAGATAGATAGATAGATAGATAGATAGATAGATAGATAGATAGATAGATAGATAGTCAGGCATAGATAGATAGATAGATAGATAGATAGATAGATAGATAGATAGATAGATAGATAGATAGATAGTCAGGCATAGATAGATAGATAGATAGATAGATAGATAGTCAGGCATAGATAGATAAATAGGTAGACAAGACAATGACCCACACAAGTAAATCAACTAAAGACAACTGACAAAAAAGAAGATCTGTATTTTCAAATGACCAAGTCAGAATCCTGGTCCTAAGCCTATCAAGAGACTGTGGTATATGACCTGAATAGGACTGAGCAAGCAAGACATCCCAGAAATGCTGATGAACTGAAACACATTTGCAGGCAGGTCCAAAATTCCACCTCAACGTTGTGCTAATCTTATTTGCAGCTGCAGGAAACGTTTGGTGGAGGTGATGCTGCTAAAGGGCATTCACAGCTTATTAAATTTTAGGGTTCACCTACTTTTTCTAGCCAGCGCTGTGAATGATATTTAGTGTGCTGAATAAAACACATGAAAAGTACACCTGTGTGTTATTAGTTTAGTTAGATTGTATTTATCTATAATTGTGACAATCTGACTTTTAGATAGATAGATAGATAGATAGATAGATGAATACACACATACATAAATACAGGCAGCTGACTCCATGACCTCCACAGACAGAACTGCCTGGTTACTATCACTGAAAATAAACATTAGTGGTTTATTGAAGTCAATACCATTCACCAACCTCCTTCGTAGGGGGACTGCTATGTAGTTTTTAGTTATCTGCTATAACTAATGTGCTACTAGACCTTAGCCTCTAAAGATCCTCAGTGGCATATATGTTTTAAAATATATTCAGTATTCAGTATTTCTTACATACAGCTCATTAAATAAGCAGCAGATACTGCCGGGAGGTGCTGGTTCTGAACGTGCAATTCATACCACATATCTGTAAATAGACAAGGAGGCATTTTGTTCTGGTTTGCATTTGATGGAAAGTTATTAGTGTGCATATCATATTTGACCAATGAAAAACATGTCTATGCATGTCTATGTATGTTTAATTCATCATTTAAACAGCTGCTGTTTACATTGTCTTAATGTTTCATGATGAATGGACCAACAGAAATGCTTCAAAATAACTTGGAACATTTTCTGGTTCCATAGACTTACATTGTAAGTAAAGTAAGTTTTTGCCCTCTTCAGTAAAGTTGCCATTTGTTTTTCTTTGTGTGGCGATTATATACAAAGTTCAAGCATCCCTTGTCAGATGACATGTTATTGTAGCTTTTCTATGTGAAACGTCAACACAACCTCTACAGAGAACACATTTTACCACAATTTTAACACAACTGCAATTGATGTGTTGAAATTAACATATTAATAAAAAACTTATGGCACACAATATTTTATGTTGTAAAACTCAAATACTGTGTAATTATATAGAATGTAATTAATTATGTTTTATGGTTACTTTTGTTACAATGCTGTACAAATGCAGTAATACTGTGTTAATATGATTAATGAATAATCTGAATAATGAAAATCATTTATTAAATACTGTTAACACATTTTCCTGGTTTGAGCTCTCAGATCATCTGAACTCTGAACCCATTCTGAAGGTATTTTTCGCTTGTGTCGATACTCTAAAGTCTCTGATTTAAGTACACCTTCTTAGTTCTACTATTATGGCTCATGTCATGAAATTTTTTATTTCTATTTTTAGCTGCTGCAGTGCTGTGAACGTGATTATCACTAGAGTATCACTTGTGATTATTTATGATCATATATCTTAATCATTTGTTGTCCCAGTAATTGCATAATAGTGATGACCAGCATGTCATTTGAAAGCATACAAAACAACTATAGTAACTAGAGATGGACCGATCAGCGTTTTTGAGGTGGATTCCGATCGCTGATCACCTTTCAGCGTGATTGGCTGATAGCCTATACCGACCGAGGGCGGGGCTATATGCCACGGCAGGGCTATATGTAGTTATTAGCGCAAGCAAGTCATGAAACATGGTCTAAACTGGTTTATTACTATTTTTAACGAGCTCATATGAAACAGTATAATATTTTTAACTAAATTAACAGTAAATAAACAAATTAAATCAAACAAACATCGCCAATACTACAATCATTACATTTAGACCCTTAATTTAAAACAAAAAGAGTTAATTAAATAAATGCATTAAACACAGACTCTGTTATTTTAAACTAAAATCTGTAATCATTAAATGTAGATCTTGAATTGCTGCTGCTGTTCTGTTCGTACCGGTCAGATCTGGTCTGTATGGTGTTCTGGGTTGTTTGTTTTGTGTTAGCTGTGTGTGCTCGCTCTGCTGTTTGCTGATACTCACTGTATTCAGCTGCATGGTGTACTCTTAAGGCATATCAGATTAGTAGAGTTAAATGTCTTTGTCTTGGTTTCCGAGACTTTTTTACTAATTTTAAAAATGTCCTGGATGAGTCTGTGTAACAAACACCAACAAGCTGCCAGACGGACAATGTTCTCTATCCGCACGTGCCGTTAATGCAAACAGTCAGTCTGGAAAATGAAAGGGTATGTATTTCCACCTAGTGGTTCAGATAGGAATTGCAGGGAGCTGGCCGGAGAGGGTTTCAACGAAATGTTAGCTGGAAATACAGAAAATAAGCTCATTTGTTTAACACCATCGATCTCCTCTTAGGATCAGCTAAATTGGAGAAATATCGGCCGATCACATATTTTGATTAAAAATTGTCCGATACTGATACATAGCCGATCGATCCTTCCATCTCTAATAGTAACATATTGTAGCTCATTGCTGCTCACCCAGCATTCTATCAGAGAACACGTTCCTGTTAGTGTGTAGAGGATTCGGCAGCCAGAACGGATGCTTGCATAAACATGGTTGGAGAGGATAATCCGCCTCGGCCGGCTATACGTCCAGACCCACGTCTGTTTTCATTTCTCACATTTTTAACTGGCATTTTTTCACGGCAGGCAAACATTTACCGTTTATCTGTGTCCACACGCCTTACGCGAGACTTGAGCCTCGAGACGCCTCTGACCAGCAAATGCCCCCTTTTTTCAGGATGCTCAGCACACTCAGTGAGCTTGACCTCGATTCCAGAAGGCATGGTTGTTACTCTGGTAGCCGCGGACGTCCCTAAAACAGACGTGCTGCTGAAGGTGTTTGCAGAATCACAGCTCTGGAAAGTGGAGACGCTTGGTCTGCTTTTCAGCGCGCAGAGAATTCTTGTCGCCGTAAGCTGTAGAGAAGAAGCGGAGATGCGGTATCTCTTAGCATCTACTGTAGGAGAGGAATTTTCCCAGAGAAACGGTGCGGGTTGTGTAAGAGTGATGTTTTGTGGTGGTTGCCTGTCCTGCTTTACCTCATGTGGATTCTATTTACGATCAGAGGAGAGTAGAAACATGTTCTCCGCAGCACTGATCCATACGCTGGGGTTTTAGCCAGTGGCTCAGATAAATCAGCAAAAGCAGTATGTATACATTCTTGATGTTTAAAATTCAGTGATTTATTTGATTTACCCTTGCAGGAGTTACGCCATGCACATTTCCAGTGCACGAACCGGAGCTTTCTGTGTGCTGCCATGCTTACTATCACTAAAGATCCGTACGGATGCACAGTGTATTACTGTTGGACTGTGCAGGCTTATTCAGAGTACAGTTCGGATTAAAAAGCACTTAGCAATGTTTTGTTTATTAACAAACAATGAAAAAAAGATCAAAAAACTCATTTATGAAACAAACTAAATAAATATGCACCTGTTTTTAGGTCACATATGTTACATATCAATAAAATTCAAACATTAAATAGTAGAAATAACCATATTTTGGCTTAAGAGATGAGTTTTGCTTTCTTATATATACTGTAAATGTATAAACCTAGAAAAATGACTTAATGTGGTAACAAGCAGTTGAACTAGTTTTACTCAACTCAGAAATACACATTATTTGAAAGAATTGTTCATTCAATCACCAATTAGATTGAAAGAAACTAGTTCAGTTGCTTATCAATTATATAAAGTTTTATCATAGGTTGTACCAATGTAACGATTTTTAAGATATAACCTTCAGGACAAGTCACATTTCAAATCTTAGATCTTGAAAAGCTAAACTGTATACAGATCAACCATAACATTAAGACCACCTCCTTGTATCTACACACACTGTCCATTGTATCAGCTGCACTGACCATATAGAAGCTACACTTACAGACTGCAGTTCATCTGATTGACTGCATACATTGTTTATCACCTTTCACTTGGCTCTTTAATGGTCAGGACCCTCACAGGACCACTACAGAGCAGAAACTATTAGAGAGGTGGGTCATTTTCATTCTCTGTGTTAAAGTGTGTTGTGCTGGTGTGAGTGGATCTGGTGCTGCTGGAGTTTTGAAATACCTAAGTGTCACTACTGGACTGAGAATAGTCCAACACCCAAATAGTAGTGGTCCTGTGGGGGTCCTGATCATTGAAAAACAGGGTAACAAAGTATACAGAGAAACAGATAAACTACAGTCTGTAAGTGTGGAACTACAAAGTGCTCCTGTTTTGTAAATGGAGCTGATATAATGGACAGTGTGTGTAGATACAAGGTGGTTTTAATGTTATGACTGATCTGTGTATTTCATTGTAAACCAAAAAAATTACTTTATGTGGCAACAAGCGAATGGAACTGGTTTTACTTTGGCTTAAGAACGTACTTGTACTCGTAGTTGTTTATTTACTTGCTACACAATTAAGCAATTTTCTTAGGTTCACCACTGAACCCTTTTTACAATGCAATTTATATCTGAATTCTCAGTATATTCTTTAATTAATCATGTTTATATCTTTTAGGCCCCAATTAGTCAAATGTTAAAATTGGAAATATTATTACTGAGTAATTTACTGGTACACTGTAAAAAGTGCTTTGTTGGTACACCCTAAACAAATACTTAACAGTTAACAGTGGAATTAGTTTCATTCATCCTAAAAATCTAATTTGAATGAATGATTCTTTTAATCAAAGCAGTTTCTTGAGTTGATTAAAATTAGATTAATTGCTTGTTACCACATGAAGCATGTTTATACAGTGTAGCAGCGTTTCACTTTTTAGGAATTACACTGTGAACAGAGTGTGATGTTAGTGTAGGCTGATCTGGTCAACAAACTGCTAACAAGCTTCAGGCAACTGTGGCGATATACACACACAGACTTTAAAGTGAAGTATTTTAATGCTGCATTTACTGTAAACTACAGTAGACACAGTACACATACATGTCTGCTAAAAGCCTCTACTACTGTTTTTAAGGTGAATACGCAAATAAAGAAATTTAATGTAAATCAGATTCAAAACCGCCTACAAATCCGATTGAGTCTAATTGAAACAAAGTCAGATTTCCCATGACTTGTGTTTCAGATTGCAGAAAATCAGATGTCCTTAAATTTGATTTGCCAAAAAATGGATTTGAGCTGCCTGTTTGAACAAGAACGACCTGTACCTCTATTACATACATTAAGGAGATCCATTGCACTGAGACTCTCTACATAGAGGCTAACTTCAGAACTGTTGTATTCAGAAATGACCACCTTAAACAGAAACATTGAGTTTCTGGCACGTGTCTGATGTATGTGTGGGGTGTGATTTATGGCGTGACCTTCACCATCTTTGAGCTTCTGTTACCTGCATGCTGATGAGTTTGGCTTATGTGTCAGCGTTAGCAGCTCTTAAATATGATCATTATATCATGCTGTCCTCTCAACATCACATGACTGATACTCACACTCGCCTTTTGAGAGGTACCTGCTGTGCTTGTATTGGCCTTCTGACCTACTGCCCAGCAATTACAGTACAACCCTGAAACCATTACCAGCACTCTGGAGTAGATCACTACAACTAATTGTATATGAATATTTAAGAAGTTAGCACAGAGAGAACATCACTGGAAATCATTAAAGAAACAGAACGTCACTAACCACAGGGTGCAGAACTACCATGATCAAGACAGTGGAAACAGAGATGTCACACACTGTCATATATATATATATATATATATATATATATATATATATATATATATATATATATATATATATATATATATATATATAAATTTTTTAAATTTATTTTTTAATTTATTATTATTATTTTTTTTTTATTTCTCTACACTATTTGTGCACGACAGCTGCCGTTTACATCATGTGAACATTTTACAATGAATGGACCAATAGAAATGCTCCAAAATAGTTTTGAAAAAAAAATCTGGTTCCATTCACTTGCATTGGAATTAAGACACTTTTTGGGTGTGTCTCAGAACCTAGTGAGCTCCTACATAGGCAGCATTTTACGTCATAGTATGCGCTCCTGACATGTAGACTGTCCCAATTCTAACATACCTTAAACATGATGTCTACTGAGGAACCTTATTTAGACCTGATTTTAAGGAAGCATCGAACTCTTCCTCAGCCACTAAGACAATCCCATGATGCAACACAGGCTAGTCTACGAGCAGTGAAGTGGTTTTAAAATGTGAGTTATTTTGATTCTCTCTGGAGTTTTAATGTGTTTCTGGTCATATAATCACACAAAACAGTCTTTTATTATCAACTCTGTAACGAGTCCTTCACCATTTAGCAGTTTTATACTTGAGCCATTAGCATTTATGCTAGCAGGTTTTTAAGCCTCGGGCTATTGCTTTGGATATTCGGCCGGTAGCTAAGCAACTAGCTAAACCTACGGTTGCATGCTGCAGTGGGCGGGAACAACCCATGACGCAGTCTCTCTCTAACTAGAGCGTCTCAGTAATCTGTTTTATGAGGAGAGATGAGGAGAGAACGCTGCTACTTACACAGCTGCCTACATAGACAGCCTACTTACACACTCACTAGGGTTTGAGACACACCCTTAGTCATCTCCTGTAAAGTTGACAGTTTAGGGATACTTGTTTTCGGATAGTGACAATATATACATGACCTTGAAAAACTCAAAGCTATACCATATTTATAATTGTTTTACCACTGTGCTTGAATGGATTGAGGACAGGTGAGGTCATGTCTTAGGTTGCTGTCATTGCTTCAAGGTCGTTGTCCCATCTGCACTGTGAAGGACCATTGAACCATTTGGCTTAACCTAAGCAAACATTGCAGCCATATACGCTTCAGAACTGAACCTGCTGTTCTTGTCAGTGTCACATCATCAATAAATTTAAGGGACTGAGTTCCAGTGGCAGCAGCACATGCCCAAGCCGTAACTCCACTTTCCTAATGAGGTGGTATGCTTCAAATCATGGCCAGTTTCTTCTCTTCTACATTCTCCTCCCATCATTCCACACAACATGTTGTTCTTGTTCCAGAATTGTGCAGATGTTTTTGGCGGACTCTAATTTGGTCACCCTGATTTTGGTTTATATCTTGTGGTAAATCTTCTGTATTTACTCTGGTTTCTGCTTCTGGTGACTGTTGACTTTGATGCACACAGACTGACCTCCGGGATGGTGTTCTTGATTTGGCCAACTGTGAAGCCATTTTTCTTTACAAAGAATTCTCCTGTCATCCCCCGCAGTTGTTTCCCATCGTCTTCTGGGCCTTCATGCTCTTCTGAAGAAAATATTTTACCTACTGTTTCAAATGGTTGGGCCCACCACAGTTTTTGCTCTCGTTCTGATGGGTTTGTTTTGAGTTTTCAGCCTACTGATGGCTAGCTATGCTGCCGTGAAGCTCTTTCGAGTCTACAGCGGATTCCAAATTCTTTGCTCAACCTACATGAGAAAGTCGTAGCGCAGAATTCTGTAGTTTTCTACCACAGTCAAGCTACAACGTTGGAAAAAACATTGACGGCTCCAAATAAATAGAATTAACTACTATGTATGTTTGTAGATTGATCTGAAGCAAATACTAAATTAAAAAAAGGAGAGAACTTAATTACTGTTCACATATGAGCAGCCATGTTGATATATATATTTGTATGTATAAATTAATATAATATAATAAAATATGTAATATAATTTTATATAATATAGAAATATAATTTACCACAAGTTTGAAATGCTCCATTCAAAAAAACACAGTCAGTTGGAAGAGTTTAATGCCTCTGAACGTTCCCTCAAAAACAGTTATCACTTGAAATGATCTGATGCCTTGGATTTTTTGAAAATCTTTAAGATTTTGGCCTACATCATTTTTTAAAAATCCATTCATGGTGGAATGGCGCATGAAGGTTCTAGTTAGGCCAGAGAAATGTTGTTGTTTTCAGAATTTCCACATTTTACCTAACATTAGCATTACATATAAAACTCAGTTCCAGCTTGTAGGCTCACTTATCATCTTGGATAGTAATTAAAATGTCAATATTTGTGATGTAGACAGCTTTAGCCTTGGTTCCCATCACCACCACTGTAAAGAAATGTGAGTCTGGACATTTGCCTGCACCACTGTGGCTTTACCTAGATTTCAAACACTGATTTACATTGCTAAAAGTTTGAAAAAGTTCTGTAATTTCCCTGTAAAGGGCCAAACATGTCATTATTGTTATTGATCTATAGCTGTATGAACATGCCTAAACAACTGCAGGTATGTGTGTGTCCTCTCGTGAGTGCTGTGTTTACATGAGTCTGCCCCAGTGCAGGCAGAGGAAGCACTGTTTGGTCTTCAGAGAGAACAAAATTCAGCGTACCACAAAAGCATTTGTAGCCCTAAGCATTCACTGCTAAAGTAGAAAAAGGGGGAACATG
The DNA here is from genome assembly GCA_021613375.1 of Megaleporinus macrocephalus. Taxonomy (NCBI): domain Eukaryota; kingdom Metazoa; phylum Chordata; class Actinopteri; order Characiformes; family Anostomidae; genus Megaleporinus; species Megaleporinus macrocephalus. The sequence continues at coordinate 39,433,278 of CM038713.1, forward strand.
TGGAAAGCAAGTAGATAAGCTGGGCTTCATGCAGACTTTTTACATTCTCTATTGGCTGCTTGAGTCAGTAGGCTTTCTATCACTGCCACGTCATAATAAATCCTGAGATTATAGTGTATTAACAGTGAAATACTGGGTCAATGTTCCAGTATTTTGATATATGATATATTATTTGCCTCTTAAAGAGTACGTTTGTAAAATCTCTGTATAATTCAGTGGTGGAGACGTAAACAAAGATATTCGGGGTGGTTTGATGTGAAATGCGTTCAAGAGAAACTTACCGAGGCGAATGTGTGATAGAAACCAGATGTAAGAAAAGTTTAATGGATGAAAAACTCCCTCATAGAAAGATTTTAGATGTTATGGCTCCCAATCATTTGCCTGATGCTTCAAGATGGAGGGGTATATGGAAAAGTGGTGGCCAAACAGTTCCTAAAGATCTAGCACTATTTAACCATCATCCTTATTAGACACATCTAGGTTCACTGGTCAGTGCTCATTGTTTAAAAGCCTTTATCTTAACAATAAGTATATTTTCAACACAACAGATATGATTAAAACAGATGTAAATAATCATACATACAATACAAAGTAACATGAATATCTTATTGTGAGAGAAGTAGATCATATCTTGAGCTCCAGTTTGAAGAAGTGTAGTTTCAGATTTCTCCTGGACGCCCCAGACATTGTATGAATGTATTCAGTTCCTTCAGCAGCAATCTTGATTTAGCTTAATGAAGTACTGAGCAGTCAAAGCAGGTATTAGATGAGAACTGTAAATAATACTGGGTTGTTTCCACAAGGAGAAGCTTGGACAGGGTAAAAAAAGTTCCTTTTATATATAATAATGTCCCCAAGTGCCTAAAAGTTTAGCACAGTACTGTATTTGTGTTGTTGACCTCTGGTTCCTGTCACCACCACTGTAAAGTGTTAGTAAGCCTCTTTGTAATGAACCATTTAGCATCAAACCGCTCTGAATGACTTTGAGTCCATGATGGCAGCAGGACTTTACAAAGCTATTTCTTGTGGTTGTGGTGTTTGTACATAAAGAAGCCCATTTAAAAGCAGCCAGTAAAAACAGTGCTGCTTGTGGTAAGCCAAGCAAGCCAGTGCTGCATGAAGAAGATCCCCCCCCAGTAATGCTGAAAGTACCAGCCTAAGCGAGCTGTCCAGCTTTGGCTGCAGTTAAATGTTGTTGTATGATGGATCTGGCCGGTTGACTCCATTGCTGCTCGGGCTTGAGGCTTCAGTAGTCAAAATATGTTGTCAATCTGCTTCGTATTCGTCAGTGTCATTGACTGCGCTGAGGAATCAACGGCTGTTTTCTCTCACCGTCTCTCATGTCGCTGCCCGGCTGCTGTAGAAACGTACTCAGCAGCCCATAAAACACAGCCGCCACCGTATGCCACTCAATCTAATTAGAAAATAATTGCTGTAGTCTATCCATGTCTTCCACATCACTCTCGCTGCCTTTTAGCAGCCACATATTAGTTGACACATGGAAAGTATCTTATTTTGTCTGTGAAATTGTGTTTGGAATGAAAGCAAAGGAAACTTGCCACCGAGTGACTCGTTCTTGGCGCAGGTGTGGGGCCCATAAGTGCAGCCTTTGTTTCGCTCCCGACTGTTTTCACTTTAAAACATTTACAGAGAGATTTATTAGGCCACTCTCGTTTAGGGTGAGACCCAATATGATGTGGGACGCTCTTAGTCAGCTGTTTTGTCCACTAAATCATAGCAAGCGTGTATGAATGTATTTCCCCGGCACGTATTTCTGCCCACAAAGTACGGTCAGATATCTCGCTCCGTGGTGATGGATAAAAACAGCAATTCTTTTGACCAAAATTGAAATATTTTGACCAGCGTGAACTCGATATATTCTGAATAGAGTACCAGTGCTGGATCTAGAGGATTGTTTATTTCTAAATGTTTGCATTTAAAATGTTATTGTTTATATATATATATATATATATATATATATATATATATATATATATATATATATATATATATATATATATATATACCACCTGGTGACAAGAGGTATATATATATATTATCACCTTTAAATCTCTTAATTATCTACACTCGTATTCCATTCATATATAAGATTTACATACAATAACAATCAGTTAAACTGTTCTGATCAGGTTGTGCTCACTCACCATTCCTTGGTTATGCACTGTTTGCTTCAGCATGCATCAGGGTTGCCAGGTTTTGCCAAATTTTAAAATACAGTCATGGGAGCAAATGACAAAGTTTCAGTTTCTAGTAAGTGGATTTTAAGCAAACTTTGGGGGCGGAGATTGCAGCTGGACCTGGCAACCGCCCAAGAGAACACAGAAACAAATGATATTACCAGTGTTCCCAGCGTTATGGAATTATTACCAGTGATAACCACAGAGCAATGTTTAAAGTAATTTAAAAAAGTAAGGACTTTACACTTTTTGCTGATATGCAACAGGGGTAACTGAGGGGGTGCTGCTCTTGTTACAGAAGTGGTACCCCCTCTTCACTGGGGTGGTATCCATCTAGTCACTGGGGTGGTATCACTGGGCTTTTACCCCACCTGTCACTACCCCTCTCATCTCTATCTCTCTTGTCACTGGTGTGGTACCCCTCTCTTCTCTGAGGTAGTACCCCTTTCGTCAATGAGGATTTACCCTTCTTGTTAATGGGGAAGTATCCCTCTCATTACTGGGCGGTCCCCCTTCCATCATTAGGGTGGTACACCTCTTGTCACCAGGGTGGTACCCCTCCCATCACTAGGGCGGTACCCCTCTTGTCACTGGGGTGGTACCCCTCTAATCACTATGGTGGTACCCATCTCATCAATAAGGTGGTACCCCTCTCATCGCTACAGTGGTACCCATCTCATCACTAAGGTGGTACCCATCTCATCACTAAGGTGGTACACCTCTTGTCACTGAGGTGGTACACCTCTTGTCACTACGGTGGTACCCATCTCATCACTAAGGTGGTACCCCTCTCAACGCTACGGTGGTACCCATCTCATCACTAAGGTGGTAAACCTCTCACCACTATGGTGGTACCCATCTCATCACTAAGGTGGTACACCTCTCACCACTACGGTGGTACCCATCTCATCACTAAGGTGGTACACCTCTCACCACTACGGTGGTACCCATCTCATCACTAAGGTGGTACACCTCTCACCACTACGGTGGTACCCATCTCATCACTAAGGTGGTACACCTCTCGTCACTCGGGTGGTACCCTCAAGGTTCCATCTTAGTACTGTTAGTTAGGGAACATAATTGTACCATATTTGATTTAAATGACTTGTTTAAAGTTGTATCTTCTCTGTCTGCTCGGTCTGGTCCCTCAGCTGGAGCCTAACATCACTGATGTACCTTTAGAGAACATTTACATTTTTTGTACCGTAAAAAACAAAAATGTACCTGCACCATACCTTAGCGTATCCTCAGGGGTACACTACCTCTCAAAAGTTTAGGATCACTTTAGAATTTTATTAATTTTCATGCAATTTATGCAATTTTCATGCAATTCACAAACAAATTTCTCAATAAATGTAAGTGTATCAGATGATTTTTAAAGAATAAAAATGTTTGTATTAAAGCCTATTTTTGTATAGAGGCTTATTTTGCATATAGTCTTATTATCAGCAATTCTCAGTCCTCTGTCTAAATCTCCTGGTACGGCCGCCAATCCAAGTTAAGGATGTTATTGGACTAATTGGTTGTTAGGACACTCTTGCTCAATTGTGATGCACAGCTGAAAAACATTCTACTAATAAGTGAGTATAAAAGGGAACAACATTCTAGGTTAGTTCAGTATCTGAAGATCAGCAGTTGATGGCTTGCTGACCGACTCACAATGACCAGAAAGAAACAACTTTCTTTAGAGACCCGTCAATCCATTGTTGTGTTAAGGAAGAAGATACTCCATTGAAAACAAGAACATTTCACTGTGATCCCAAACTTTTGAGCGGTAGTCTATATGTTCAGTGCTTTCAGTAGGGAACACAATTGTGCAATTAATTGCTAATAACTATGATTGCTGTGATAGAACCCACACCCATAACTGTACTGAATGTTCATGAGTGCTGCAACTGTCTCAACTCCTGCTGAATCCCTGCTTTTCTGTTCTCTGGAGAGTCTGGCTTCAGTTGCCCTTGGATTAGTGGATTAGAGTATTCGGGGTGTAAATGATCGGCATTTGTTTCTGTCTGACTGTATCTGGCAGCGCAGTGGAATGGCTGAAATCTGAAGAGGCTCATGATCTGGCAGGGCTTTTGCAAACTTCCATAACATGGAAGTGTTAATGCGTTCAGCAAGGTCACCCAGAACAGGAAGCCCTGTCAGTCTCTGTGCCTGGATTCCATAAGACACGCGTGTGCATGGCTTGTATGTGTGCGTGTGTGTGTTTGCGGAGATGATGTATATAAAAGTGCAGCGCTCACATGAGATTGATTCTTATTTCTTGTACAAGTGCAAGCATCTGTCGGGGAAATTAAAAACGGTATGGGACTCCACATGTTTTTTCGATGATCCGCTCTGTGTCTTTTAAAGTATAGTTTAAAGTATAGAGCGTAGTTTAAAGCCTGTTTAAAGTATGGAGAATAATAAACCACAGAACGGCATTTCGACCATGATTTGATTGGAATGAAACAGGAAAAGTAAAACATCGGTTCACGGTACAGCAATTCTCATGTTAGTTCATTATGAAGTCTCTTAAAGGATTTCCTGCTCTGTCTTTAAAATTAAATTCACCAGTAACAGATAGAAATAACGTTCTATTTAAACTTTGCTGGTCTATATCGGTGGCTAATTATTATTCGGAAGTTGCTTCAGCAAATGACACAAGATCATTTCTGTGCCAACCCAATAAAGTTTTATTGTAAAGGCAAATAAAATTATACTACTCAAAAGTTTGGGCACACCTAACTGAATGTATATTTCTTTAATTATAAAGACATTTTGATCTTTAAATAGTGAAGTCCTAGCCTTTGTAGGAAAACGTATTTCTAAACATTTTACTGTGCATTTAAATAAAAATAACAATACATATTTTTAAAACAACCCCTATGGTGTGGTATGTTTTTTGTTAAAGCTGCAGTCAGTAAAATGTTTAGTTAAAAAAGTTCCTAATTCAACTAAAATTATACTAAAAATTAGTCAAAGGTTTGGACACACCTAACTGAATATATATTTTTAATTCTAAAGCATTTTGATCTTTAAATAGTGAAGTCCTAGCCTATGTATGAAAACATATTTCTAAACATTTTACTATACATTTAAATAAAATAACAATACATATTTTTAAAACAACCCCTATGATGTGGAATGTTTTTTTAAGCTCCAGTTAGTAAAAAAATGTTTAGTTGAAAAAGTTCCTAAGTCAACTAAAATTATACTAAAAATTAGTCAAAGGTTTGGACACACCTAACTGAATATATATAGTTTTTATTATAAAGCATTTATGCATTACAAAACATTTTAATAGTGAAGTTAGTGCCCCAAAATATTTCTAAAATTAACATATTACTTTATTTAAATAAACATGGCAATGCATATTTTTAAAACACCTATAACAACTTCAGAACTGTTGTTTGGATTAAGATCTAAGCTTGTACACTATCTTCTTCAGTCCTGTTAGAGAAGCAGCTCATGTGGCTCCTCATGAAGCTGCTGGTCAGAATGTTCAAAGTATGTAAACCTGCATCAGAGCAAATGAGGTCATTTTTAAAAGATACTCTAAACATTCTTCAAACCACAATGAGATGCTTCCTTCTGGTCCAGGAATAATAATCCCATAAGTGTTTTATAGTTTTATAGTTTAAATATCTTCACACTTATTCACTAATATGATATCTACTAAAATAAGAAAAATATGAAAAACCTGGGTGGGTGTGTCCAAACTTTTGACTGTAATTATAGTAAGTGAGTAAAAATATAAATTCAACATTGAAGTGAAAACTTTCGAGCCATAAGAGTGAGAGCCTGCGTGTATGAGGAGTGTGCACATGTGTGGGTGTATATGAGTGCTTGAATGTGTCTGGGAATGATCCCACTAGAACTAATAATCCTGTAATTCATTTTTATCCCATAACGGAGCTTTGCTTCTCGTGAAAACTTCTGAGCGTTCTCGGGCTAGCCTGTAGCCTGGTCCATATTTTATGGATCTGCACCTCACGCCAAGGCACGAGTGTGTAATCAGCAAATGAGGACCACCTGCGCACTTTTCTGCTTATCCTCAACTCGGCACAGGGCTGCGCGGACCCCCATCGGCCTCTTTGAATTAGTCAGAGTGCCTTTCGGGTTCCACGGTGCGCCGTGTGCTCTGAGTTTTTCTAGAAGGGTAATTGTGTTCAGAGGGAAGCGAAGCACGTTCACTGTTTTATATGGAACGCTGATACACTGATGCAGTGTGAAGGCAAGAAATGTGAAGTGATTCAAAACAGTTCAAAATAGACACAAGAGGGGAAAGAAAGCAGTGGCCATTAAAAGCGGCTGCTACCTAAACTTCACATGACCCCTTCCCGAGGTCGGGACTACGGATAATCCACCTGCTAATCAGTAAACGTTGGGGCATGTGTGAGCTCTGCACTGATGACAAGAAATACCTTTCCAATCCCCCCAAAAGAACATCAAACAAGAAAAATATACCAGCACACGTTTCTTTTACAGACTGTTTGCTTAGTGGTAGCTGGTTTAGAGAGGTAGCACAGTTTCCCACCAGCTCCAGAAACATGTTCCTCTTTTTTCTGCTTATAAAACAGAAGAACAATTAAACACATCTGAAGTGGTTCTGCTTCTGGTGAAGGTTCATTTAAGCAGAGCTTTAACAGTTTCGGTCAATACATTCACAAATACAGTCGTCCATGTGTTTGTTCTCCACTGTAACGATACAATGTGACACCAAAGAGTTTGGGATGGGAAATTTGACCTACTCCTTTATTTACATTCCTTATATTTGAACATGGAGGTCTTTATCTCGGGATGCTAATCTGTGGACGCGTTTGTTTTCCTACTGAAGTTGAATTAAGATCTAAGACTTACTGCATTGTTGTGAAGTCTGATTACATCGTTCTTGTCAGCTTATCTGTGTTATCATTGCCGTGTGTAGGTCTAGAGTTGGGTTCTATAAGATTGTTTATAGTGGTGTGAAATCTCAGTTAAGTGATGAATATTGCCAAAAAAAAGATAAAACAACAACAAACAAATGATCTACTGTGAAAGGGATGCTGTAAATGTTCACAGTTTAAAACCTTGTAGTAGTATAGTTAATATCTAAGGCTTAAAAGCTGATCTTCAATATAGACCTTCAAACTTTTCTAATTCATTTTTCAAACCTTTCTACTTTTTTTAATATGTTGAATATCAGTCATGATCCTTAAAACAGCTTTTGAATTTAACATTGGAACATTTAAAAACATGCAACAAAATGCAGTCTTGGGCTGCACAGTACATCTAGCTAGTAAAGCTAGCTAACGGTGGTGCTGGAGGGCTGATGTCCAGTGCGGTGTGGTGATTTTCTCTAAACACAAATGCTAGTTCACAGGCTCGTATGGTCTTCCTGGGTTTTGACCCAATTTGTGCAAGTGTGTTTTTGATTGGATGGCTACCCGGCTTGTCCCACCTCTCCATATACACGCCAAAGTAGTTATGATTAGGGGTGGACGATATATACAGTAATATCCCGATATTTCATGGTATTTTTGCAAATTCGATACTCTTGGCGATATGACAAAACATTGAATTAAAAAAATGATCCAGAATGTCATAATATTAAATAATGCACTCCAAATATCCAGGACTGAAGTAAAATGAATGATACTAGACAGATAAAATCTGTCTCTAGTAGATATATAATGAGAAATTAGAAAAGTGTAAATTTTTCTTTTGTTAAAAACAGTAAAAAAGTAAAACCATGAATAATTAATTAGGGATGGGTGATATGGCGTGACATTTCAAGGTATAATATCGTTCACAATATTCAAAAATGTTGGCGATATTATTGTGTATGATACAATATGGCACACCCCTAGTTATGATAGGATGATGCCATTTTCCTCTTGTTTTTATTCGTTGACAAAAGTGTCAATTAATTTCGTCATAGTTTTTATCTTATGTAGTTTTTATCTCATTTCATGTCTCATTTTCATCATGAAAAAAATTAACACTGCTGTAAGAGGACCTCAAGAGCAAATAATACCAATTCCCTTATAATGCTGTTAAACATCCTGACCAATCACCGGTCTGTGAGCTGTGCTGGAGGTGTTTTGATTAGTTAAGGCATTCATGTAATGTTAATTATTGTGGCCAATGCAAAGCAGGCCAATCTTTAACCCTGCAAATTATTCAGCAATAGTAATGAGCAGCAACATAATTACAGTACTAGTATTTTGTCTGTAGTGTTCAATCTTTTGATCATTAGTTGGTATTTAGTTGCTTCCCTCACTGTGTGCCTTGCAGCTAGTAAATCCATATATATATGTGTGTGACCCACCTAAAGGCCCGAGTGTCTGAGCGTGCTTGAGTTATGTGTTTGTAGGCAATAACGGGCCTGGCAGAGTAATACGATATGTCTCCGGGGGAAGTGGCGGAACTGCCTGCAGGCCAGTGACGTGCTGTATCTAAGTGTGTGCCTAAACATCCCCTCGGCTTATTTCGCTTGCCACTGACCATAGTAATGACCCTCGAATGGCAGTGCCACCCAACATGTAGTGCTGGAGCTGGCTGTTCCCACAAACTCAGGCACTTCCAGCATCAACAAACACGTGGAAACATTTCACTGCAGGGCGGCCCGGGCACGGGGGGCGGCTAGTTTATCTTGGGGTCAAGCGAGTTAATACACCAACATGCAAAGCAGCAGTCCTAACCTCTAAGTCATGTGCATGCTTACACATGACTTAACCATGTGCATATACTCCAATAGATTTGCACTACCTAGTGTTAAAGTTTATTAACACAAAAATAGATAGAAATATTACACATACAAGTGATTACAGATTCTACTCAAGTTCCTTATTTGGGGGGATTAAATGGTTGTATTTTCAGGAACATGTTACAAAATGGACCAATCATGCAACACTACCAGTAATTCTAATAGAAATGATGCAGGTTTTCACAATAAATCAATAATCCTGCTTTCAAAGGATCTGATGTCCCCCATCACAGCAGCCAGTCTTACTATTTAAAGGCATATCTGTGATTACATAGATGCAGAACCACTATGGAGAACTTGGTGTGATGTAGATTGGAATGGCTTTAGAAACAAACAGCACATTCACTCTGTTATACACTGTTTTTTTTAGAACCCATCACAATTGTAAAGATTTAATCTATGTTGGAAAGCCTACATTAAACTTTTCACCAATGTGAAAACTATTCCTACTATGTACAGTCCAGTGCTACTGTTAGTGGTTCTCTGAGGAAGTAATCAATAGCCTATATGTAATATACCACATGTGCAACAACAAGAGTTTGATGTTAATTTGATTAACCGTTTGTTCACTTCCAAGTAGAACATGTTGTTTGTCATTTAAAAGATTCTTCACCTACAGCCTGAAATCTATTGTTATGACTATAAGGGGTTTTGTCTGTTGCATTCTGATTAACTATCCACACTTTAGTTGAGAGTTTTTCGGAGTGAGATATAAACTTCAAAATGTGTATCTCAACTAAATGTTAATCAACATTTTCTTTAAGCATTTAGAAGCTAGCAAGCAGGAAAGCCTTTGCTATTTAATAGTGCGTTGTATTTTATTTCTGCATTTCTGTAGGTTCTAGATACATCAATGAGTTAAATACTGAGTCACTGTGAAGCTGCTACAAGGGTAAATATATGCTCATGTATGTGTCACAAGCTTTAAGCAAACTTGAAATGTTATTTAAAAGCTTTAGATTTCTGCGTTTATTAAAAAACTTTGTTTGCTTGGGACTAACAAACTACTAGCATCCCATAGGGGGGCTTGCAAAAGTAAGTAGTATTAAAGATGTGGATTGTTTCCTCATGTTTTGACCCAGTTTTGATATTTATTGTCTGAATTGAAGGTCTACTGTAACTCCACCAGGTAGGGCTTGCCACTAGGTATGCAAACAATAGTAAATACAGTAGGTCATGGTCCAGATTTGAAGACCTCTGATTGAAAGTGTCATTTGAATCAGTGCATTGCAAGTCAATTAAACATGTTCCACTATCATGTTTCTCTTTAAAGATATACACAAAGAAAATATACCTAAAGAAAATTTAAAAAAATGCTTTATATTTAAAAATAAAGCTTTATATGGAACCCTAAACTGAATGGCAGCTCATACAGCATCATGGAGTAAAAGTGATGCTCGATAAATTCTATTTCCAGTTAACTACACATGCTCTAAATGGAGCTTGTATCCTACCTCTGATATTGCTGCTTTGGCTTCAGAGGTATTTGACATTAAGGCAGCTGGTGGGTTGTGATTTTCTAGATAACAGGTGTTGAGTCTTCTAGAGGAATGTTCTCCCACACCAAAAAAAAAGAAAGAAAAAAGCTCAGTAAAGACTTTAACCACATGTTAAGACTCCCTCAAACACAAACAGTCTTATAAATTCAATTTCCCTCCAACATAGTGCTTTAATTCAGCTCAGCAAGAGAGATGGGAGAATAGCGTAGACTTTCCGTTCAGGATGCAAGAGTATCACATTCTGTGTTTTCATTTGGAGCGTTATTGCAAACAGTCGTGGGCCTTAACAAAGAGAAGAGCGGACCCCCTCTCAGCAGCAGAATGTAGACATACCATGTCTGTCTCCGAATCGCTTGTTTTAGACGACCTGTCACAGTAGCTAAACGAACTTAAGGTCCAACACAAAACCCGGTGTCCTGTATGCTTTTAAGGGCTCAGGATAGAACATAACAATGTATGTTTTCATCTCTGAAGACGAGACATACTGAGTGACACATAGTGTAGCGACAGTATTTTGGGTTCACACTTTTTTAACTCTAATTACAAAATATCACAGGAATTATTCAGTACACAAAGTGTTATAGCATTAGCCATATATATTATACCTACACATTGAAAGGTGCAGTATGTCATCACTTAACACTTAACAATTTAAACAAAACAACTAAAATATAAGTCAATACGTTTTTTAAGGCACTGCAAGAATGCAAGGGTTTATCTCGAGTTGCAGCCAGCAGCAAGTTTTAATTTAGAAAACACGGTGTATTTATACTGGGTATTTTCTTGGGGTGAGAAGGGAATTCTTATTTCACCTCACCCCTCCTTCTTTACTTCATACCCTTCATTCACCGTTACTTACAAATTTGCACGTTGTTGCAGCTTTGTAAACCACTATTGTTTCAAAACCCTCCATTGGGAATACATTGTCTTCCCAAAGACAACTTTTATAAAAACCTCTCTTATTTCTAAACTGAAAGATTCATATATATATATATATATATATATATATATATATATATATATATATATATATATATATATATATATATATATATATATATATATATATATATATATATATATATAGCTGTAGGCCTCTACTGGGCTCCCATCCAAATACTTGTTCAGCCGTAATTATGCCTGTTTTCTTGTTTTATTATGACGCATGTATGTAAGTTAGCTGGGTTACACATATAAGCACAATACATAATCAATTTGATGTTCTTCCTGTGTAAACATCTGTGACTGGGACAGAATCTCCCCACTCTCCCACCCACTAATCCCACCAGAGGCTTCCAGACACTGTCAAAGGGCACCATATTACAAGTATAAGATCTATGAGAAGTAATATAACATGCTGGTATAAAGTATGACGTAAGGATAACAGTCAAACCACCGAATATTCTAAAGCTTATACATATTATGAGATTCTCCCACAACATTTTCAACACTCCATAAAACACTGTATAATAATTTTCGAAATGATTATCAACAGAGTGTGAAGGAATAACAGTTTTGACGGTATTGCATACTCATATAACTAGGCAAGCCAAGTCATATAAAAGTTAGCTTGCCAAGTTACCAGCTAGCCCTCATTATATCACTTTGTGTCTTAAGAGATGATAAAGAGTCACGGCAGCATCGAGTCATCAGCCCAACATGTGAGAATGAAGAAGTAGACAGCTTTTAAAGGCCTGCAGTGATATACATGCTTCTCTATAGGCATGCACAGATCAAGATTTAATCTTTGGTGCTCTTCAGTGTGAGTGGATTAGGCTAAACTGAGCTACTATAGTCTGAATAGATCTACTGAACAGGTCTACTGAATATTTGGCCCTGTTTTCTTCTGTTTTTACATATTTTTTAATACTGAATTGTTTAGACCTCCAAACACTTGGCAAACAGCTAAGGAACTGCAGACCTTGCTCACCTCAGACAAGGTCAACATTCATTATAACAGCAGAAATAGAAATAGACTGGCCAAAAATCCATGGGACAGTTGTGAGGTAAAATTCAAACCGCCGCTGGCAAGAACAACAGAAAAGCTCTTCTTACATTTCCCAGAAACGTCTTGAGAAGTGGTCAGTTTCTATTGCTGTGGCTAACTTGGCATAACTAATTCTTTGGGGGGCAATTAATTTTTCACATTTCCTTCAATAAATTAAATGATCAGATACCAATTTATGTGTCACATGCAAACACAGAGGCACTCAAGAGGAGGCGAACGCTCTTTCACAATACTGCCAACGTATTCGTGGTTGTGATGTCGCAATGGCGGCGAATTCGATGCGGGCAGCCTCTACACTTCTATATATGGGCTGTATGGACGGAGAAGTGAAGGGCAAGCTTTAGACACTTTAATAACTTGCAAAAGTATTTTATTTGAGGACTACTAGATAGATTTGGTGATCCATGTTATGAGATCTTCCAGTAGAATTGAGGAGCACACATAATTAAATATGATCACAAAAAATACGCCGGTGCCTCATTTCCCATAACCTTTCAGCTGGAACGAGCGCTGACCCCCAGTATTGAGCCATCACCACCGCAGCTCCTGCCTGGCCCAGCCGTGTTTACGACTGGGGCTCAGGAAGGCGTATATTTTTACCTGTGTTGTAGGTTTTGGAAGGGGGGGTAGTTTGTAAGTGGACACCGGTCAGTGCACTGAGCCAGTTTAACTCAAAGGCGATGCCGCCCACAGCTATTTTCACTATGTACGCAGAGTGGCAGTTCCTGTGTGATCGTATACGTATGTTGGTACATACATCATTATGATAGCGGGAGGGGTAAAGCAAAGGACAGAGGCCTTCAGAAGAGAAAGGTCAGGCAGGGAGGGAATGAGGAGAGTCAGAAATATGAGTTGGGGTGCGTTGGGATCAGGGCACAGCAAGGAGCAAATGAAGAGAGGGGCTTCTGAGTAAAGAGTTGGGGCAAATTTGAAAGTGGGGTGGTAAAAAACTAGCTTATACCAACCTGATTTCATTAAACTCCACAGTAAAATGAATTGAACATAAAAATATTTCATAAATAATTGTATTAGTTAATAATAATAATTGCAAAGAGCAATAAATTGTGTTTATTTAGTATTTTAAGTTGTTCTCTGATGTTCTGCATAGAAGGTATGTGATTTGGTGAGGGAGAAAAGTGTCCAGATGTGGTTTTACATGTCCTTTTACATTCTATGATTTAGCTCTAAATGAGCTGTTTTCCCTTTTTTGGTGAGTTCATGAATCATTTAATGAGCTCTGCCCTGATTGGCTGGTTTACAGTGAGACACAACAAAGATCACACAGACATAACATGTCGAATTAGACAAAATAATATAAACCTCTGTATAAATAAACTCTGTCCTCATACCACTTAGTCCGCTATGCTGGTTACTTGGAGCTGCTAATATCTAACATTACCTATACTGGCTAGTCGCTTTCATCTGGACATCAAACACAAAGTAGATTAAAGTACTCACTGAGAAACTTTCAGTTTAAGATGATCTGCTTCAACCAGCACACAGTGATACACTAACACAGCATGGCTGCTACTTACAGTCACTGTTGAGGTTGTGGTGCTAATAAAGGTGGAGCTGCTCGTCTGTTCAGTCTCTTCAGTGTTGAACGCTGAGCTGAGGCTGCTGATTGATTGTGTTTGAGAAACTGTCAGGAGTGAAATGTGCAGATAAAACTATATAATACTGATCCAAGATCCGGATAAAGATGTGGGAGCTGAAGTTGGCTGGTGAATAGGAAGTATATCTTTAGTCTCATTCAAAGAGGAACACCAGCCATGCCCTTTTTCTGCATTGTGGTTGTATATACATTTTAGTGGTGTAAACATTAATTAGTCCAGATCGTTATGTAACTGTTTAGGATTTTGACCTCGGCCCGTTTTATAGTCCCTCTCTTGTAAATGCAGGATTTGTATTTGAAGGAGGAACGACAGTGTTTGAGTTTCAGGGTATGTATAGTTAGGGTTAGGGTTAGTAAACTGTATTTATATTGTTGTAGTTAAATATTCAATGCCAGCTTGAATTTGATGGAGACTTTCTGTTTTGCAGTCTTTATTTTTACATCCTTTCGCTATATTCTTGCCTTTTTTTTTAGACATTAAAGCTGGAATTGAAAAGATCAGTTTCAAATATAATAAATATAATATAATATAATAATAATATAATATATATTAAATAAATATATTCAAATATAAGTGTTGCATAGTGTCGCGCATGTGTTGCACATGACAGAACGCTGGTATAGAATGCATGCATTGAATGCGCTGATACATTTATGGTTAATAATTTTTTACACTCGAGTCACATAAATTGAAGGAAATAAAACATAACTGATCACATTGAGCATCAGTGGCTAGTAGTGTTAGCTGAAGTGACCGACATTAGCATTTGTCTGTTTGTCTTAGGCTGCAGAGGTGGATACATGCAAATTGTTTGTTTATTTTTTAATAAATAACAAGTTGTTCAGCTTAATTTTTCCAAATGAGGGCTACATAGTAATTAACAACACTGTGTATGTTTATAGGCTTCAGAGTTGAGGATAATTCAGAAAGACTTGCTAGCCAGGGTGAATACTAAGCTAATGCTGAAAGGTAATGGGTGGAGGTCTCTTTCTGATGAAGGTCTGCCGATCCCCCCTTTTGTTCATAAAGGTTAGAAGGTTAGAAGGCCAGAGCATCAGGAGCTGATTAGCGTAGGACAATAACAATCATGCAAACGAAGAGAGCCTGTGCTTCCCAGCGGCCTCCACGCCCCGTCGCAGGTATGGTTTCTATTTCCCACTCAGACGAGGGGAGGAGCAGCAGCCGATGGAAGTGATTTAGTGTCGAAGAAGGACAAAGCGTGGGTCAGTCTGTTAATCAGACAGACATAGAACGTGCTCAGCTACTGCTGGCGATTAGCCGTGACGTACAGGGATGTGCAGTGTGACGAGTATCCCTATGAATGAACAGGCAGTCTGTTAACCATGGCAAGGAAAATAGGACTATATCAGATTTGTGATTATGTTGAGCTCTAGTTGTCTGCACAAGTGTTTGTGTTTAGTGAAGGAGACATAATAAAGAAAATAATCCACTGAAACTCTAAATACTCACACTCTTTCAGACCACATGTGCTTTTAATATTCATATTATACAAACATGGCAAACTGGTGCGCAATATTGAATTATGAAAACATCAGTAATTATCTGCATCTGACTTGTTCTGTTGCCAAGCAATAAAAACAGACTTGTTTCATGTTTTATAATCACCTATTTAACATCTTATAGCAAATATAGAAGTATACATACATGTTTGAATACCTGTGTTCAGACATGTTTATGAGTTGTTGATTGTTCATGTGAAAATAAATGGAATATCTATCTATCTATCTATCTATCTATCTATCTATCTATCTATCTATCTATCTATCCATCCATCCATCCATCCATCCATCCATCCATCCAAAATGTGCAGAAGTGTATTCTCGATTTTCTTATTCTCACAAATTCTACAAAACATCTAATCTGACCAGGGCGGCCAATCTTTTGCAAGAACTATTGTATAAAAGTTAAAATAGTTATATTTCAACAATGTATCGATGGTCAGGACTCCCACAGGACCACCGCAGAGCAGGTATTATTTGGGTGGTGGGTCATTCTAATGCAGAGGCTTTGTTAAGCTCACCATAAGTCAGTTTCTATGGAAGATTATAATGCTTTTAAACTTAAAGAGCAACTTTCATACAAAATATATCAATGTTTTCACATTTAAATGTACTTATATTAAAAAATATCGGCGTATTTATTAACCTGAATGAACAGTGTCTATCAGTGAGAGCTCTGTGTCTGCAAGTATGATGAACAGCCAGACGGTCATGAAAGTAACCTTCAAATAAAGTAAAATCACAGATTTAAAAGGCTTAAAATAACAATAATGAACACTTCTGTAAAAAAGCTTTTTTCTGTTTATTTCAGGTCCTCCAGGAAAGCGTGGTCGAATGGGCAGAAGAGGAGATCCTGGTGAGTTTGATACTGACTCACTCTCAGTTTTCTTCTGGGACTGTGTTCTTTTCTGGTCTCATTCTGATTCACGGGGTCTCACTTTTGAATGAGCCGTAAACACCATGATTCTTACCAGAACCAGTTTCTCAATATGTTATTTAACCTGTTTCATTTTAAACGTTACTCAGACTTAAACAAGTCAGACTGTAAGGATCTGAGTCAGCTGGGAGTCATGTTCTGTCATGTCTCGCTCTGATGATGACTCAGCGTCTCACGCTGCTATAATGACAACCAACTTGATACACACATGCGGCCGCTCGTTGATTTCTTCGGGAGATACGCAGCATTTCAGACGCAGTGTAAGTGCGGGGGTTACACTGAGGTCCCACACGTTTCTATGAAAAGTGATGGGCAGAGCTGGAGTCAGGCTTCAGACCGGGTGTTACACGACAAACTGACCCTGAACTCTAACTGTAATCTTCCTGCTACACACACTGTGAGGCCATTACACAGACTTCCATTAATTTCCTGGAAACTCATCCAGACCTTAACCGGAACAACTACCACCCTAACCTCAATCTCACCCTGACCCTAAAATTTAACGATTTGCATCTACTTGTGCTTCCCATGAGTATGAAAAGTCCCCACATCATGGCTATATGATGATCAAGGTCCCCACAGTGTGGCATAAACCTGATCCACAGAAACACACACAGTTTTTTTCTATCTGTGCACTTATTTCTTTACTCTTCATTTCTTCTTCTTATTTCTCATTTATATGCTACACTGAGATGACTCAAGTGGGTAGCTATTGATAATTAATTAAATTAATAATGAATTAAATCGGGAGAAAATCTATTTCATTCCATTATTTTAATCCAGCTAGTCAGGGTCACAGGGGGGCTGGAGCCAATCCCAGTGTCATCGGGTGAAGGCGGGGTACACCATGGACAGTTTTGCCAGTCTATCACATCACTACACCACCGCACTAACCACTACACCACTGTACTAACCACTACACCACCATACTAACCACTACACCATCGTACTAACCACTACACCACCGTACTAACCACTACACCACCGTACTAACCACTACACCACCATACTAACCACTACACCACCATACTAACCACTACACCACCATACTAACCACTACACCACCGTACTAACTACTACACCACCATACTAACCACTACACCACTATACTAACCACTACACCACCATACTAACCACTACACCATCGTACTAACCAGTACACCAACATACTAACCACTACACCACCGTACTAACCACTACACCACCATACTAACCACTACACCACCGTACTAACCACTACACCACCGCACTAACCACTACACCACTGTACTAACCACTACACCACCATACTAACCACTACACCACCGTACTAACCAGTACACCAACATACTAACCACTACACCACCGTACTAACCACTACACCACCATACTAACCACTACACCACCGTACTAACCACTACATCACCGTACTAACCACTACACCACTGTACTAACCACTACACCACCATACTAACCACTACACCACCGTACTAACCACTACATCACCGTACTAACCACTACACCACCGTACTAACCACTACCCCACCGTACTAACCACTACACCACCGTACTAACCACTACATCACCGTACTTACCACTACACCACTGTACTAACCACTACACCACCATACTAACCACTACACCACTGTACTAACTACTACACCACCGCACTAACCACTACACCACCATACTAACCACTACACCACCATACTAACCACTACACCACCGTACTAACCAGTACACCAACATACTAACCACTACACCACCGTACTAACCACTACACCACCATACTAACCACTACACCACTGTACTAACCACTACACCACCATACTAACCACTACACCACCGTACTAACCACTACACCACCGTACTAACCACTACACCACCATACTAACCTCTACATCACCATACTAACCACTACACCACCATACTAACCACTACACCACCGTACTAACCACTACACCACCGTACTAACCACTACACCACCATACTAACCACTACACCACCATACTAACCACTACACCACCGTACTAACCACTACACCACTGTACTAACCACTACATCACCGTACTAACCACTACACCACCGTACTAACCACTACACCACCGTACTAACCACTACACCACCATACTAACTACTACACCACCATACTAACCACTACACCACCATACTAACCACTACACCACCGTACTAACCACTACACCACCATACTAACCACTACACCACCATACTAACTACTACACCACCGTACTAACCATTACACCACTGTACTAACCACTACACCACCATACTAACCACTACACCACCATACTAACCACTACACCACCGTACTAACCACTACATCACCGTACTAACTACTACACCACCGTACTAACCATTACACCACCATACTAACCACTACACCACCGTACTAACCACTACACCACCATACTAACTACTACACCACCGTACTAACCACTATACCACCGTACTAACCACTACACCACCGTACTAACCACTACACCACCCTACTAACCACTACATCACCGTCTTCTTATTTGGATTTCAGTTCCACTTTTAATAGAGCAGCAGTTATATGACTATTCACACAGGTGTATGAATTTGACTAAGGTGGAATGAGACCACTGGCTGGCATCATCCTAAGTGAGTGGAAGACCATTCTACCCACTCACAGGGATCATTTATGACCACTAGGACATCCTGGATTGATGGCTTTGGCATTGCTGGCGATTAAACGTATGATCTCCTGACCTGGAATTTAAGCAATGATAGGCTTTTGAAAGTTCTAGGCCTTCCCCCGCCCACTCTTGTTCACACTCCATGAAGACTTTGATCCCATACCTGCTATTTCCAAAGCATGCATAGTGTTAACGTTGGATTGCATCTCCCACAACCACCCGGACCTCTCTTTCACCAGATGGCCGAACACAACCACAACTTTTCTGCTCCCTGATCCGGTCTTCTCATTCAACTTACATAGAGATAGCGACCCCGCCTGCTTCAAACCACAGCGTTGGTCCTACTCAGCTTAGCTCGAGCTGGAAGCCGTGCAGGCTTGACGCGAGTGCGCAGAGACGGATGGTACAGGTTCGTGTTTTGCCCCATGCCCGCTGGCCCTCCGCTGCGCCAGGCCTGGTTCTGTTTTGTGCGAGAAAGAGGAAACGTCTGGAAGCTGGAACGCATCGAAGCAGACAAATCATCGCGCAGATTAGAGAAGTCACAGGGCTCCATGGGAGTGCAGCAAAATAAAGATATTAATCACTCGACCGTAAATTACAGCGCTGCGGTATGGGTGGAAAAAGCATTACATAAACAAACATCGCCATGACTGGCTTTTACACCCACTCTCGCCTCCTCGCGTTAGAGACTTCTTTAAATGTGAGCTTGATGACAGAAGAACCACTAATTGCAATCTGTGCGGCATTAAAATTAGGCAGGAAAGGGGAGATTTGTACAAGCAGAGCTCTGTGCAGCCCTTAATGAGTGTCTGTCTCTCTGCTAAACACTCTCTCGGAGGATATGTGCAGTTCAGCTGTCCCTTGTAGCGGCCAGAACCTCATATCAAAAAAAGAGTTCAGTCTTATTAGGAGCACCAGGATACACAAACAAAAATGGGTTAACACTTTACTATAGCATGCTGTTAATAAGGCTACACACGCTTGTCATGACATGAGCTGACAAATATATACATACTTATTCCTGTAGGTGGCATAAAGACTACGTTAACTAACCTGGAATAAGCATTTATAATCTATCATTAAAATATACACTACTGCTCAAAAGTTTGGGATCACAGTGAAATGTTCTTGTTTTCAATGGAGTATCTTCTTCCTTAACACAATAATGGACTGACGGGTCTCTAAAGAAAGTTTGGTGGTTTCTTTCTGGTCATTGTGAGTCGGTCAGCAAGCCATCAACTGCTGATCTTCAGATACTAAACTAACCTAGAATGTTGTTCTCCCTTTTATACTCACTTATTAGTAGAATGTTTTTCAGCTGTGCATCACAATTGAGCAAGAGTGTCCTAACAACCAATTAGTCCAATAACATCCTTAACTTGGATTGGTGGTCGTACCAGGAGATTTAGACAGAGGACTGAGAATTGCTGATAATAGGACTATATACAAAATAAGCCTCTATACAAAAATAGACTTTAATACAAACATTTTTATTCTTTAAAAATCATCTGATACACTTAAATTTATTGTGAAATGGACGATATTGTTTGAGAATTGCATG
Source organism: Megaleporinus macrocephalus (assembly GCA_021613375.1). Classification (NCBI taxonomy): domain Eukaryota; kingdom Metazoa; phylum Chordata; class Actinopteri; order Characiformes; family Anostomidae; genus Megaleporinus; species Megaleporinus macrocephalus. The sequence goes on from CM038713.1 coordinate 39,454,007, forward strand.
AAAATTGCATGAAATGGAAATTGAAAGTGGTCCTAAACTTTTGAGCGGTAGTGTATATAATTCATGTAGGCTTATGTCAGGCATAATGACAAGCTTATGTAGGTGTCATGTAGTCTTAGGAACAGTACCCTACAGTACAAATGTTGATTTGTTCTTAAACTCTTTTTTCTGTTAAGGTGCCATTATTGGGGGGATTGGAAAACAATTGCATTTGTCTCACACATAATTATTATGGAGGCGGGTACAGATGGGGGGAGCTTACCAGCTATTTTGAGCTTTTTGCTCAAAAAAAATCATGCTTTGAAAAAACTCAGTCACCTCTGTTTGGCACGGCAACGACCGAGATGACGGAGCAGCTGTGCTCCAGCAAATAGAACATTCGTCACCACTAAAAGGATCAGAATTTTGAAAAGCTGCTCAAATTGGACTACAAACATTGAGATAAATGTGGAAGAACCCAATGTTTCAGCTTATGAAGTGATGAAGCTCTTTGCGTTACTTTCACTTTTCCAGATTGGACTAGTCTCATCGCTAGCCTGCTCTGCTGGGAACAGACCTGAGCAGATCTTCTTGGTACTTTAAGACATTCAGTCCAAAATTGGCTTGAACTAGGCTGCAAAGGTTCGGCTTCCAAAATGTGGCTTCTCCTCAGTGGAAAGAGTAGAGCCCATTTCATGTGCTGGAGATCCACCACCCCCAAAGTTTAGCTCAACTCCCATCAACCGCACCTGAACCAGGTTATAAACACCCTTAGGCACATCTGTATGTAATAGCCAGTGTGTTGGATCTAAGCTCTCCAGATCTCCAGGACCAGGATGCTGACCCATAATGGGCGGTGCTATACAAAAGCTTTTCCAAGTTTAACATACAGGGAAGAAATAAAACACATTGCCATGTTTCTCCCTCACCAGTATATTAAAATATATATTTGAATATGTCATTTGAGTGGGATTCCCAAATTCTTGTCTGAGACTGTATCTGCATTGGATTGTCCAAATAAAGATGACCAATGAGAAGTCAGCTTTTATTTAACAGCACTAACGCTGTTTTTGTTCTCTGTGTGTGTTGTTTTTACAGGACCCCCAGTAAGTACCCGATTCCTGGTTATTGTTCATTCACTTTATGCTGAAACAGGTATCACTGTGGTCTGTTGTGGTAAGTAAGTAACAAAGAAACACAACATCACTGTCTTAAAAGGAAAACATCTCCAAAATAGTAACTTTACAAAAATGTTCTTCACTTTCAAAGTAAATTACAGTTAAGAGATTTTATTTCAATAATCTGGGAGCATTTCTATTGGTCCATTCATCCTAAAATGTTCACTTAAAGACAAATACAGCCACTGCGCTCAAATTATGCAGAAAAATAAAAGTCACAGCACTTGGAGATGCTTTTTTTCTTTTGACAGTGACAATATAAAAGCATGCCAGGCTCTAATGCTGATCCAGATAGTTCAATCTGGAGATATTATTTAGTGAAATTGTGAAGTAAAGCAAGTTTCTGTTAAGCCCATACAAAAATCTCATATGTTGAAAAAATAATTACAGTATGTTTTATCAATATTCAAACATATTCTGTGTTTTATATAGAGAACAGTTGGTAAACTTGATTAGTTTAGTTGATACTAAACTTAGTTTTGCTGATTTGTATTTGTGTTTTTAAGTCTAAAGCTGTTGTGGCCCATAATATGTGGGTCAAACATTGAATCCAAGTGCTGTCCTGTAAAACACAGGACGTTTTCGTGGTTTCACTGCCTTAAAGTCAAGGTTCACTCATTTTTTTGCATGAATTTGTTGTTGAGAAATGTGCTGATTCAGGTTTCTTTATTTGGTGGTGGAACCAGAAGTCACCATGTCTGCAACACACATGAAGCCATTTAGTTTTACTTTCCAAAACCACCAGTAAAACCTACCAACACGATTGGATTGGACTTCAAAAAGTGCTTTAGACCAAAACTTAGCGTCCCACACAGCAGCAACATGAATTCTTAGTTATTACATTTCATGTAATATGATTCTATAGGAGACGTCTGGTTCCACCACTGTAAGCAATTCTGACTGACTAACTTTGAGCACCTCGAACACCACTTTATTCAGGTCTCGTTTCACTGCATTGAATTTTTGAAATTTTATGCCCTTTAATTCTGCTGCAGTAAAATGACAATTTCTTGAATTTGAACAGGGCAAAGCTGGACGGGATGGTTACCCGGTAAATGTCATTTGAATTATTTTCTTCTTTTTTCTTTCCTGAGTACTTTTACTCAATTTCACCTTCATTTCCCTCCACATTTATCCTCTACATTCCTTATATTTTCTTCTCTTTTTACTTTATCAGGATCAGAGTTTACAAGTTTTTATTATATCATCACTGTCCAATGAAAAACAAGTTTCTCCAAAATGGCAAATTTACAGGCGAGAACAAAAACTTCTTTACTATCTGTGGAAGTCAGTGGAACCAGAAATATTTCCAAGTTTTTTGGACCATTTCTGTTGGTCCATTTATTATACAATTTTTACACAATGCATCTGGCAGCTGTTGTGTTCAAATGATGTAGAAAAATGAAACTTGTCAAAAATGGAGATACGTGCTCTTCTTTGGACAGTGACGATATTCACCAACACAGTGATATTTACAGTAATATTTAACTCTGACCTGCCTTTAATCTCTTCTTCATCATGATATTCCTCTTTTCTTCTCTGCATTAACAGTAACTACATTTAAGATGTAAATAGCTTGTTTCAGGTTATAGCTGTTTTTAGGACGCGCTATAAATATACAGTTATATAGACGTTGTTTTCAGGCTGCTTTGTTTTAAGCCTTTGCCCAAAAGTTTGGGCGCTGGAGGTCTTCTAAGAGAAAAATGTTCTACACATCTTCTACAAAGAACAGCCTTCTGCACATTTTAATACGTATTAACATATTAGAGAGAAATAACAAAGCCAAAACAAAAGAAGTAGCTACATTTTCACCTATTTTTGGGGGTTTCTACATAATTAGAGTTGATCTACCGTTCTTTGAGTAGAAGCTCTAGTCTATATATTTTTGCCCCATCTTGGAGATTGATTCATTTCAGTGGGTTGCCCAGGTTTTTGCAGACAACTGTATCATCAGTTAATGTAAACAATATACAGTGTTGATCAGATACTTCAACTGTATCATCAATGTAAACAATATTCATTGTTGATCAGATACTTCAACTGTATCATCAGTTAATGTAAACAATATACAGTGTTGATCAGGTACATCAACTGTATCATCAATGTAAACAATATACAGTGTTGATCAGGTACATCAACTGTATCATCAATGTAAACAATATATAGTGTTGATCACGGACATCAACTGCATCATTAATGTAAACAATATACAGTGTTGATCAGATACTTCAACTGTATCATCAGTTAATGTAAACAATATACAGTGTTGATCAGGTACATTAACTGCATCATCAATGTAAACAATATACAGTGTTGATCAGGTACATCAACTGTATCATCAATGTAAACAATATTCATTGTTGATCAGGTACATCAACTGTATCATCAGTTAATGTAAACAATATACAGTGTTGATCAGGTACATCAACTGTATCATCAATGTAAACAATATACAGTGTTGATCAGGTACATCAACTGCATCATCAATGTAAACAATATACAGTGTTGATCAGGTACATCAACTGCATCATCAATGTAACCAATATACAGTGTTGATCAGGTACATCAACTGCATCATCAATGTAAACAATATACAGTGTTGATCAGGTACATCAACTGCATCATCAGTTAATGTAAACAATATACAGTGTTGATCAGGTACATCAACTGCATCATCAATGTAAACAATATACATTGTTGATCAGGTACATCAACTGCATCATCAATGTAAACAATATACAGTGTTGATCAGGTACATCAACTGCATCATCAGTTAATGTAAACAATATACAGTGTTGATCAGGTACATCAACTGTATCATCAATGTAAACAATATACAGTGTTGATCAGGTACATCAACTGCATCATCAATGTAAACAATATACAGTGTTGATCAGCTACATCAACTGCATCATCAATGTAAACAATATACAGTGTTGATCAGGTACATCAACTGCATCATCAGTTAATGTAAACAATATACAGTGTTGATCAGGTACATCAACTGTATCATCAATGTAAACAATATACAGTGTTGATCAGGTACATCAACTGCATCATCAATGTAAACAATATACAGTGTTGATCAGCTACATCAACTGCATCATCAATGTAAACAATATACAGTGTTGATCAGGTACATCAACTGTATCATCAATGTAAACAATATTCATTGTTGATCAGGTACATCAACTGCATCATCAATGTAAACAATATACAGTGTTGATCAGGTACATCAACTGTATCATCAGTTAATGTAAACAATATACAGTGTTGATCAGGTACATCAACTGTATCATCAATGTAAACAATATACAGTGTTGATCAGGTACATCAACTGTATCATCAGTTAATGTAAACAATATACAGTGTTGATCAGGTACATCAACTGTATTATCAATGTAAACAATATACAGTGTTGATCAGCTACATCAACTGTATCATCAATGTAAACAATATACAGTGTTGATCAGGTACATCAACTGTATCATCAGTTAATGTAAACAATATACAGTGTTGATCAGGTACATCAACTGTATTATCAATGTAAACAATATACAGTGTTGATCAGGTACATCAACTGCATCATCAATGTAAACAATATACAGTGTTGATCAGCTACATCAACTGCATCATCAATGTAAACAATATACAGTGTTGATCAGGTACATCAACTGCATCATCAATGTAAACAATATACAGTGTTGATCAGGTACATCAACTGCATCATCAGTTAATGTAAACAATATACAGTGTTGATCAGGTACATCAACTGCATCATCAATGTAAACAATATACAGTGTTGATCAGGTATATCAACTGCATCATCAGTTAATGTAAACAATATACAGTGTTGATCAGGTACATCAACTGCATCATCAATGTAAACAATATACAGTGTTGATCAGGTACATCAACTGTATCATCAATGTAAACAATATACAGTGTTGATCAGGTACATCAACTGCATCATCAATGTAAACAATATACAGTGTTGATCAGGTACATCAACTGTATCATCAATGTAAACAATATACAGTGTTGATCAGGTACATCAACTGCATCATCAATGTAAACAATATACAGTGTTGATCAGATACATCAACTGCATCATCAGTTAATGTAAACAATATACAGTGTTGATCAGGTACATCAACTGTATCATCAATGTAAACAATATACAGTGTTGATCAGGTACATCAACTGCATCATCAATGTAAACAATATACAGTGTTGATCAGGTACATCAACTGTATCATCAGTTAATGTAAACAATATACAGTGTTGATCAGGTACATCAACTGTATCATCAGTTAATGTAAACAATATACAGTGTTGATCATTTACATCAACTGTATCATCAATGTAAACAATATACAGTGTTGATCAGGTACATCAACTGTATCATCAGTTAATGTAAACAATATACAGTGTTGATCATTTACATCAACTGCATCATCAATGTAAACAATATACAGTGTTGATCAGCTACATCAACTGTATCATCAGTTAATGTAAACAATATACAGTGTTGATCAGGTACATCAACTGTATCATCAGTTAATGTAAACAATATACAGTGTTGATCAGGTACATCAACTGTATCATCAGTTAATGTAAACAATATACAGTGTCGATCAGGTACATCAACTGTATCATCAGTTAATGTAAACAATATGCAGTGTTGATCATTTACATCAACTGCATCATCAATGTAAACAATATACAGTGTTGATCAGGTACATCAACTGTATCATCAATGTAAACAATATACAGTGTTGATGAGGTACATCAACTGCATCATCAATGTAAACAATATACAGTGTTGATCAGGTACATCAACTGTATCATCAGTTAATGTAAACAATATACAGTGTTGATCATTTACATCAACTGTATCATCAATGTAAACAATATACAGTGTTGATCAGGTACATCAACTGTATCATCAATGTAAACAATATACAGTGTTGATCAGGTACATCAACTGTATCATCAGTTAATGTAAACAATATACAGTGTTGATCAGCTACATCAACTGTATCATCAATGTAAACAATATACAGTGTTGATCAGGTACATCAACTGCATCATCAGTTAATGTAAACAATATACAGTGTTGATCAGGTACATCAACTGTATCATCAGTTAATGTAAACAATATACAGTGTTGATCAGGTACATCAACTGCATCATCAATGTAAACAATATACACTGTTGATCAGTTACATCAACTGTATCATCAGTTTATCAGTTAATGTGAACATCATACCATGTTGATCAGGTACAGCACCTGAATTAGAGGTCCTAGATGGCATTCACTGCATCTTTCAGCATCACATGTTTCCCGTTAGCTTTTCTTTAAAAACCTGAATATATGGTTGTTTATATTGTGCACATTTTTAACATTTTTCTCAAGGATTCAAGGATTCAAGGATTCAAGGAGACTTTATTGTCATTCGCATCACATGTGGTACATGGGGTGGAACGAAATTGTGGTACCCAAGGACCCAGTTTTACCCAGACAGCAGTACTTAAATAAATAAAATATCCATAAATATATAAAATAAATGAAAATAAAATAAACAGGAATGGAGAAGGTAGCAGCAGAGTGTATAAAAGTGACTGGTGTCGTAAAAGTGTCAGTGCAGTAAAAGTGTCAGTGCAGTGGTTCCACTAAGTGGCGTTTAAAAGTCTTACAGCTTCCGGAATGAAGCTGTTCCTCAGTCTGTTCGTTCTACACTTAACGCTCCGCAGCCTCCTGCCTGAGGGGAGCGGGACAAACAGTGAGTGTGCTGGATGAGTGGGGTCCTTCATGATGCAGGTGGCCCTCTTCCTGCATCTGGAGGTGTATATGTCCGTGGTGGTGGGGAGGCTGACTCCGACAGACCTCTGTGCAGCCTTCACCACCCTCTGCAGAGCTTTCCTGTCTGCAGCAGAGCAGCTTCCGTGCCACACGTTGATGCTGGAGCATAGAACGCTCTCCACCACACATCTGTAGAAGGAGGTGAGGACCGAGCTCCCGAGCCCAGCTCGCCTCAGCCGCCTGAGGAAGTAGAGCCGCTGATGTGCCTTCCTGACCAGGCTGGAAGTGTTGTTGCTCCAGGTGAGGTTGTTGCTCAGGTGAACACCCAAGTACCTGTAGCTGGAGACCACTTCCACCGCAGACCCTCCGACATGCAGGGGGAGGTGGGCATGTCTGCCCCTTCTGAAGTCCACAATCATCTCCTTCGTCTTCTTTATGTTGATGCAGAGGTTGTTCTTTCTGCACCAACCCTCCAGGTGTTCTACCTCCCGTCTGTAGCCAGACTCATCACTGTTTGTGATGCATCCGACCACTGCCGTGTCGTCCGCAAACTTCACAATATGACAGCCTGGGTGGATGGGTGAGCAGTCATATGTGAGCAGCGTGAACAAAAGGGGGCTCAACACACAGCCCTGAGGGGAGCCAGTGCTGAGGATTGTGGTGGAGGAGGAGAGGTTGTGGATCCTCACAGACTGCGGCCTGTTGGTCAGGAAGTCCAGGACCCAGTTGCAAAGAGAAGAGCGCAGACCAAGTGAGGAGAGCTTATCTGTCAGTGTCTGGGGTATCATGGTGTTAAAGGCGGAAGTGAAGTCCACAAAGAGCATACGGACATAAGAGTCCTTCTGCTCCAGGTGGGTGAGGGCAGTGTGGACCACAGAGGAAATGGCATCGTCTGTGGATCGGTTCCTCCTGTAGGCGTACTGGTGTGGGTCCACAGTGACGTCGATGATGGCTTTGATGTGGGTCATAACCAGTCTTTCAAAGCATTTAGTGACTATCGGCGTGAGAGCTATCGGCCGGTAGTCATTCAGACCTGTCACTGTGGAGCTCTTGGGGACCGGGATGATGGTGGCGGTCTTCAGGCAGGTGGGAACAGCTGCCTGGGTGAGGGAGACATTGAAAATGTCTGCCAGGACCTCGGAGATCTGATCAGCGCACTCCCGTAGTACTCGTCCGGGTATATTATCCGGACCAGCACTTTTCCGGGGGTTGATCCTCCTGAGGGTCCTCCTTACCTCTGCTGGTGTCACACAGAGGGGTACTTCTCCAGGTGGAGGGGTGAGTCTTATGCTGGGCGGGGTGTCAGGGTCCTCAAAGCGGGCATAGAATTTGTTGAGAGCCTCGGGCAGGGAGGGGTCTTTGGAACATTGTGCATCTCTGGTTTTATAGTCTGTGATGCACTTAATTCCCCTCCACATGCTCCTAGGATCCTGGGAGGAGAAGTGTCCCTGGATTTTCAGAGCATATGCAGCTTTGGCCCTCTTAACACCTGCGGTCAGCTCTCTTCTAGCCCTCCTGAGTTCCTGTGCGTCGCCAGACCTGAAGGCAGCATCCCTGGCTTTCAGTAGAGAACACACCTCTCCATTCAGCCAGGGTTTCTGGTTCGGGTAGCAGGTCACTGTCTTTGTGGTGGTGACATCCTCCACACACTTGCTCCACACACTTTTCTGCCTACCGGCATAACTTCACAGACCTCAATAAATCAATCCAGCATGCTCAAGTGCTGCCACAGCAAACACTGGGATGCCTACATCACAGATTTAGAATTAAAATTAGAATGGACATCAATAATGTAAGACCCCAGATCAGTTTTATTGAGCATTTATATTATACTTTTACTCACGATGCTAGGGTGAAACACCCTATGTGCCTGTTATGGCTATTAAATACTTTGTTTTCTTCTTTGCTCCATTGGATTTCCATACTGGGCTACTTGTACCTCAAGGGTACGGAGCTTCAAAGAAAGATACTGTGGAATAAATTGAATTTAGAAATAGATTTATTTGATCAAATGCTAAAGAAGTTCAGTTCTGATTAGCAGCAAAGATAAACAAACGTAAACGTAACGTTGGGGCAACTTTGATTTCTAGCCAAGAACAATAATGTTATGTCATTTCTTGGCAGGAACATGTCGTTTCTCTTCTCGTCTCAATATAAACTAGTTTCCCAACATTTTCCAAAACCATCACACACCGCTGTGCATCTTACCTTACATCTGTTTATATAACAGTCTGTTTCCAATTTGAGGAATTCTTCAGCATCTCTTGCATCACAGTCCGGCGAAGTGAGGCAACTGTTTGCATTAGGCGTAGCGCTCGCAGTGACTGACCCGTGCCCCCTAGTGGCCCACAGCTATAAAGCAGAGGGACGGATGATGAGGCGGCGCTGAGTCATCGCAGTTCTGCTGAGCTTGTGGTGAATTTGTGGTTAATTAGCTTTCAGCCATGAGGCGGATAACATGACGCCCACCGTGTTTGATCCCTCACTAAGTAATCTACTGTCTGGCGAGTTAGTTACAAACAGGGAACAAGTCGTGTAATGAATTCAGCCCTCGAGCGGAGCTGTACGGGTGTGAAGATGGGTTTCCATTAGTTACTCAAAGAAAGAACCAGAGAGTTCAGATCAGTGGACAGTTATTGATTACAGACAGTGTGATCTCAGTGACTGGCGCTGTAGACGTGTTGCATTGTGGATAGTAGTAACAGTGTGTATGTGTATGGCAGCAGGTCTGCATGTTGCTCCTGCAGTTATATGCTTGTGTAGATCAGGCTGAGCCTGGCACCGGCACACTGTTTGTGTGTGAGTGTGTGTTGGGGCCGGGGGGGGGGGGGGGGGGGGGGGGGTTATACACTACAGCCTCCCCACAGCCTAATGTCTGCCTTACTCTTTTTCCTGCCGGGAAATACCTCTTAATTACACACAGGTGTGTGTGTGTGTGTGTGTGTGTGTGTGTGTGTGTTTAACTCTTGTGTTCTGTTCTATTGTGTTTTGCTCCTGTTTTTAGAATATATTCAAATAACAATAGCACAATACATGTACTGAATATACACTCACTGTACTTCTACACACATAGCAGCACTTTGGAGTTCAGACTGCAGTCTATCTGTTTCTCTGTATACTCTGTTACCCTGTTCTTCAATGGTCAGGACCCCCACAGGACCACCACAGAGCAGGTATTAATTAAGTGGTGGAACATTCTCAGCTGACATGGTGGTGGTGGTGTGAGTGGATTAGACACAGCAGTGTTGCTGTAAACACTGTGTCCACTCACTGTCCACTCTACTAGACACTCCTACTACTTGCTGGTCCAACTTGTAGATGTAAAGTCAGAGACAGTAGCTCATCTGCTGCTGCACAGTTTGTGTTCCTCTAGTCCTTCAACAGTGGACACAGGACGCCGCCCACAGCAGCAGCACTGCTGTTTCTGATCCACTTATACCAGCACAACACACACTAACACACTGCCACCATGTCAGTGTCACTGCACTGCTGAGAATAATCCACCACCGGTACCTGCTCTGTGGTGGTCTTGTGGGGTTCCTGATGATTGAAAAACAGTAACAAAGTATACAGAGAATCAGATGAACTACAGTCTGTAAGTGTAGAACTACAAAGTACTGAAGGGACAATGAATGAAGACAGTAGGTGGGCTCAGTGAGTGTGCTCGCAAAACAGAACCCATTAACAGAAGCTACAGGACTTTAGGTCTAAATATCTGATGAACTTCTGTGTGTGTTTGTGTGTTAATGTGTGTGTGTTATGTGTATCAGGAGACCTACTGTGTGTGTCTATCAGGAGACCCACTTTCAACCACACCTCCAAAGTTCAGTCTTAGAAGTTGGTGTAGCTGTTATTTTCTGCTTCTCACCATCCAAACAACCCAAAACACATTCAGTGGTGTTGAGGCTCTGGACTCTGGGGTGGTCACTCTATAGTTCTGAGAACAGCAGCAGCTTCTTTGTTGGATGTGTCTGTATCTCCTTTTCTCAGTGAGGAGCTTCTTAAACAGCTACACATCCTTTCAGACCCCATAGTGCTGAGGTGTCTTCTCTCAGTGGAAAGATGCCCAGAAACACCTGTAGCTATTTTTAGATTTGAAGGTGGATCTTAATGTTCTCCTCAATCTCAAAAATTAAAGTGCTGTTTATCGGATGGGGACAGTTTTGGTGGTCCACCAGGTCTTTCAGGTGGTTGTTAGGAGTCTTATATTCTCTGTGACTGTTAAACAGCTTCAGTTTTGGCAGTGTTTTTGACTTTCTCCATCCTTAGACTATTATTACAAGTAGATCATGTCATATCTGATCTCCTGGAAAATGAATATCTGGTGCATATTGTGGCTGGAAATCCAGAAAATGACTGACAGATTCCTCCACATTTGAAATACTCGATCAAAGCATCTTCACGACAGTGATGGCTTTTCTGTGCCATCCTGTTCTTCTGTGGTCAGATGTGTGCGAAAGCCATGCTCTCAGCAGCGTGGACCATACGTTTGTAATTTCTCCGATCTTTCCGGGAATAGCCCGTCTTTCAAACATACTCACTCACATATTTATTAAGCTCTCTGTGCTGTGATCCAGCTCGATAGTCAAGTTCTTCAGTTGAGGTACCGGACGGAACGAGAGCGGCTTGTGAAACGTTGGACTGTCTGTCACGGAGGAGCTGATATCGTAAATTTAGACAAGCGGTGCGATATCATTTAAGGCAAATAGATATGAGCAGCTGGCCCTCCGAACTGAGACTCAGCGTTCGATAGTGTGTTTTTATTTAGTGCACGCAGGTGGCTTTGCCTGAATATGTTCTAGTGTGTGTGTGTGTGTGTTTGTGATCCAGCTGTGTGCACCTTGCCGCCATCTCTCACACACTCAGGTGGTGCCCACATGCTCTCATTAGAGTACTCGTCTGAATTAGCGCTATTGTAAACAGACCACGTTACACGCAAACTCCGAGAAAACAATCCTCGCTCTGCCATCATTTTCCATCTACGTCAGTCAATCTCTCAGCTTTGGAGAATTCAACATGACAGACTTTCACTTGTAGACTGCCCACGGAGAGGCTGACCCGGGTAAACGTACTGAGGTAAACATCCATGTGGCAACAAACAACAGAACTAGTTTTATTCAACCTAAGAAGTTTGAATGAACAATTCTTTTGATCCAAGTAATTTTTTAACAGTGCAGTTACTGTGTTGCCATTTGTTAATGTATCCTGTTTAATAAATGGGATAATATTTTTTTATTTATTATATCTATATAATCACTTGTGCATGTCTTGTATACATGCCTCAGTCTCGTTGTAAGAATATATACTGATCAGCCATAATATTAAAACCACCTTCTTGTATTTTCACACACTGTCCACTGTATCAGCTCCTGTACTGTACTGTACCATACAGGAGCTACACTTACAGACTGTAGACCATCTGATTCTCTGTATACTTTATTACTCTGTTCTTTAATGATCAGAACCTTTACTGGACCACCACAGAGCAGGCATTATTTAGGTGGTAAGACATTCTTAACACTGCAGTGACACTTGCATGGTGATGGTGTGATAGTGTGTGTTGTGGTGGTGTGAGTGGATCACACACAGCAGTGCTGCTGGAGTGTTTAAACACTGTGCCCACTCACTGTTCACTCTATTAGACACTCCTACTTTGTTGGTCCACCTTGTAGATGTAAGTTAGAGACGATAGCTCTATCTATCTGTTGCTTCACAGTTTGTGTTCTCTAGTCTTTCGTCAATGGTAACAGGAAGCTGCCCACAGCTGGATAGATTTGGTTGGTGGGTGATTCTCAGTCCAGCAGTGACACTGAGGTGTTTAAACACTCCAGCAGCAGCAGCACTGCTGTTTCCGATTCACTCACATCAGCACAACACACACTAACACACCACCATCATACAAGTGTCACTGCAGTGCTGAGAATGATACACCTCCCTAATAGAACCTGCTCTGTGGTACCAACGAAGCACTTTTTACAGTGTACACAGTTTTAATACTAACTAGAACTTAGTGCTAGCACAAAACAAAGGCCATCTACAAGTATATCAAAACTTGTCAGCATCTTAAGACTTATAGCAGAGCGTCTTGAGAGACGTCCGCTGGCCTCTAGCACAAAAACATTGTCCTATGAACTGTAAATGTACTGTACATCAAATCAAGACTCACCTAATTTTAACCTTGCATCAAATATATATATATATATATATATAATATTCATTCAGTTATTTATGGCATAAAATTATGGAATTGGTTATGAATCAAGTATCTATTGTGCATGAATATACAGCATTTATTCCACAGCACGCATAGGAAGGTAGTATTGCTCTTTTAATTTATTATCTGAGAAATTACATGAACTTTCCTATTTGCTTTGATAGCAAAAATTGAGAAAACAATGCTAAAAATGTGTTTTCTTATACAAACAATACAGACTAATAACTTCAAATATTACTAAAAAACCCTAATGTTGTGTAGAATAAAGTATCTAATCTGCACTTCTAACAAGTCAAGTCAAGTCAAGTGGGTTTTTATTGTCATTTCAACTACATACAGAGTACACAGTGAAACGAAACAACGTTCCTCCAGGACCATGGTGCAACATAGACAGTGCATACAAGACACAAGTGCAACACAAACAAACAAGTGCGGACAGACAACACAACACAACACAGTACAGACAGAGAATAATAAATAATTGCTGGTAGTGTGCAAATTGTGCAATGTGTAATAGAGTCCAGTGAGGTAGTAAAGTTATTAGTGCAATGCTTTGTGCAAAAATGCTTCCCTTTTTTTATCTGGGGTAAATGGTTGGAGAGAGAGAGAGAGGGGGAGAGAGAGAGAGAGAGAGAGAGAGAGTACATGTACCAGAAGATATCAGTTCAGACGTTGAGTTGTGTTGAGAAGTCTGAAGTCTTGGGGGAAGAAGCTGTTGCAGAGTCTGGTCGTGTTGGACCGGACGCTGCGGTACCTTCTTCCTGGTGGCAGGAGGGAGAACAGTCTGTGTGAAGGGTGGGTGGGGTCATCCACAATGCTGGTTGCTTTGCGGATGCAGCGGGTGGAGTAAATGTCCAAGACGGAGGGGAGAGAGACTCCGATGATCCTCTCAGCTGTCTTCACAATGTGTTGGAGGGACTTGCGGTCAGAGGCTGTGCAGGTCCCAAACCAGGCAGTGATGCAGCTGCTTAGGATGCTCTCTATGGTTCCCCTATAAAAGAGGGTGAGGGTGGGTGGAGGGAGACGGGCCTTTCTCAGCTTCCGGAGGAAGTAGAGACGCTGCTGGGCTTTCTTGGCTGTAGAGCTGGAGTGGACCAGGTGAGGTTCTCCGCTAGGTGGACACCAAGGAACTTGGTACTCTTAACGATCTCCACAGAGGAGCAATTGCTTGTGTAACAGAATAACAGAATGATTGCTTTTAATAATCACTTGTCTCAACGAGCTACAAGTGTGAAATAATTGATTTCAAATGTAAGACGAGGCATTTCAAGGTTTACAGAACATGTGGGACCAAAAAGGCACCATCAGTTCTGGTTCTGTTCTCAGAAAGCCAACTAGTATAACTTGAGGTCAAGATAGATAAAACACAGAAACTGATCATGGATCCAAGACATGGACCTAAGTGTAATAATTGTGGTTCTCATTTCCAAAAACATCACAGAACCTCAATATATTTCCCAGGATTGGGACTCTAGCCCTCTATATACTTTGTGGGATTGTTCTCTAATTGTGTTTCAAGTGTAACGTGATATCAGGCTACAAAAGTACATTGTGGAGATGAAGGCTCGTCAGCCAGGCTGGCATTAAAGCTTCCACAAGAGAACGAGCACATTTCTTCTGAAACTGTCTTTTTAAGAGGACGGGGTTCTCCACTGCCCACCATACATCAAACAGAGAACCTGGCATGAGTAGTGGTTTCTTTTGTGACTAGCCCTTTGCTGAGCTTTATAAAGTTTATGGGCTTTTCTCCAATTCCAGCTATCAAAGCGAATCTTTGTTGAGGAGGAAAAAAATGAATGTCATGTATCACAAATTATTTTTGTGTATTTCCAGAATAAAGCAGAGCAGTAAACGTCGTTCCCTGGGGGATGGGGAGTAGATTTGAAAAGATGGGGATTTCATGGGCATTAGATCCAGATGCTTGGCCCCCTCTTGTCCCACTCTCACCCTGCGCTCACCACAAAAGCCACAATGGGGTTAGGATTGAGGGGCTTGGGTTCCGATGGTCCAGAGTGGGGGGCTATGAACAGAACAGGCTGCTCTTTAGGTTCTCATAGCTTCGCCTTCATGCATTTCTGCCAGCACTCGATAAGGAATTGGAAACATCCACAGTCACTGCTTCTCGTATCCGAATCAATGGGACAATAAAGTGCCCTGTTCTTCGGACAGTTAGTATTTCATTGGAAGGCTCTTTGAAGAATCGTTTTTATGAATGATGGATGATATTTAAGAATTGAAGAACCTGAAGGTTCTGTATCAGTTAAAAGTTTTGTCAGAAGCCAAGTAAGAACGTTTATTTTGGAGGACTTTTCTATGTAGTATAATTATAACAAAGGTCTCCCTGTCACATGACGCTATCAACCTTTTAGATTGAAGGCTAGCATACTGTAGCACAGGAAGATGAAGCTGCATGGACTGTAGCCCTCACTACGGCCTCAGGCTGTAACATCTTAGATGGTCCAGCATCCAGCAATCACTCAAGGAGAGAGCAGCACAGCAAACAACAGCCCACTAGCACCAAGGTTGCCTATGCTGGGATGACCATGGCCACCGGTGTCACCTTTGTGATTGGGGTGATGTGATGTACTATGGAGTAAAATAAATGAATGAATAAATAGATAAATAATATCACACAATTAAAATCCAGCTGGCAGCCCTTCTAGTGGATCTTCTAGTGGACTTGCAGATGCTTCCTCTGAGATCTCTTGGAACTGCCACCAATGCAAAAAAAAATTGGACGCTTAATGTGTCAGCTGTCAATTCTGTAATATCAGTGAATAGATGCCCACACTAGATAGTATTGCTAATATTGTTGAGAGTGAAGAGGGGAGATGGAGGGTCTTCCTGCCCACCCAGAGGTGCTCTCTTGGACTTCCAGCCATAGACAGCTGTTGCATCCCTGTGGATAAAATGACAAGAATGATATTTGGGCAGTTGTGCCATTCAGGAGCCCCACACATCTCCACTATGTTATAACTTATATAACTCTAACTATATAACTGTAGCATAATCCACATGCTAATAAACAGCTTAACTGATTACCTTGTTCTAATTCACCAGTTCATTTAAAGCCAACTAACAAACTAATGAGGGGTGTTCAATCCCATTTCTTGAAAGCTCAGTTCCAACCCAAATCTAGCACACCTGATCCAGGTAATAAAGGCCTTCAGGGACTTCTGACTATTAGAGCCATGTGTGTTGGATCTGAACTCTCCAGAGTGGGTGATCTCTGGGACCAGGATTGGGCATCCTTGGTTTCTGATCTACAAAGACTGTCCAAGTCTTTGGACCAACCACTCCTACACATTTTCCACTGTAGTGGTCTTCTATGTTGGGAAACATGTTGGGCAATTAAAACGATGAGGCTAAAATGCTGTAATTGCCTAGTTCCACTTCCAGGTCCTAATTTATACCTATCTATTCAGGTAGATTAGAAACTGTGAGATCCAGGCTAAAGAACTAGGTCCTAGAAGAGTGCAACCGCTGAGAATGTTTATGTTTTCCAATCCCATAGTACTGAGGCCACCACGGAGGGCAGTTTCAGCTGGAATGCTTGGATAGGCGCATGGTCAAAGCATCCCAGCCTTTCCTCGGGATGAATTTGCAACGTATGATGGAGGAGAAGAAGCTTAACTCTGACAAAAGACAGCAGACAAAAAAGCCATTATTCCATTTTTCACTCGCCACATGAGGTTTTTCTGGTGATTTGAATCATCCGTTTGCAGATCCTGCGCTCTCTCTGTGGAGTATGTGCGGTGTACGTGCTATTCTAAGGCTCTTGTGTTATTTTCTTTCCCGTTTTGAACTTCGGGGCCGTGCAAGTAAAACTTTGAGCTACGTTTCTGTTGGTTTAATTCTTCTGTTCCAGTGTCCGGTCAGATCTCATTCATTTCGTGGGCATCAGGAGTTGTTTTTACTACAGTGTTTACAAACAGTGAACTAAACAAGACAATGAAAAGCAGGGCTTTACTCCCTTTCTCACACTTTGTTGCTCTGAAATGTCTGAGTGTGGGTTTAATGTTTGCAAGTCAGCAAAAACAAGAGAGTGTTGGAATTCTGTGGAGAGCACAGACTCTGAACTCTTAATGTGAGATATTTTAAAGGTATATGTTGCGTGTGCTCTTATATTGGGGGAAGAAAAACATCCATTATAGTCCATTTTACTTTTATTTATTTAAAAAAAGAGAAAAACGTAGCATGTTGACACAAGCCAGTAGGTACAAAATGAAAATGGAATTAATTATATTAAATAACTCTGTAATTAACTATGTAAACACAACATTACATTAAATAATAAGGGCAAAAGTAATGCTAAGTGTATTTTTAAAGCATTTTTAACATGACCTTTATGGCCTTTATAGTTGTATGAAGGATAAAAGGCTGTATACAATCTAGACAATGTTATAGCAACTCAAATTCTCGTTCATTCATTCATTAAGCTGAGTTGTAGTCTGAGATGTCTATTACAACAAAGCCTGGATTACCATCCCTCTCTTTGTTCCCTCTTTCTCATAAACTGTTTTTTTTTCGGTTAAGCTGCTTTTAGACACTGGTTGTGAAAAAGTGCTACATAAATAAATGTTGATTGATTGATTGATCAGCACTGGCTAACATTATTAATCTCCTTAAAAACCATGATGGATCATTCCATTCCAATGGTTGGGCTCACCACTGACCTGAAGACCTGACCCTGGAGCTGGACCCTATGTCTAGAGTCAGTAGGTCCCAGCATTCAGGCCATGATAAATCAGCCTACATCTCTGACCTTGAGATTCATTTGTCTCTGTTTGGAGATGACCGGCATGACCCAGAGTGTGTGCACTGTGTGTGTTCATTATGATTAGTCACCTGGGAGATCATCCAACTTAACCTGTCCCAGATGGACCCATTGGAAGGAAATGTTTTACCCAGACTTCCACTTCCAGGCCAATTGCTTTTCTGTCATATAGACATATGTAAAGGTTTAAGTGACTTGCTTTGTTAATCATGGGATTGTAAGTTAACACTTCCTTTTACATAGACCACATATTTTAAAGCATAATTACTGTTTAGTTGCTGAGTTGAACAACTGTAACCTGAGGAAAAGCTATTGCACACTTTACTGCTTTTGTGCAATCAAGAGAAAGCGTGTCACATAAGTGTGGTCGCATACACATGAGCAGTAACTGATTGGGAGTCAGTTTTTCCCACTGGAGAGTCTTTATGTAATACTATCTTGCTATGTTAATTTCTCTGTCTGCTAATGCTTTGATATTAGTCTGGCAGTCTAATTAAAATCATATGTACTGCCGGGTCAGCACTGAGGTCACTAAAGCTCGAGGGGTTAAAAACATGGTCCTTGGTTCGACTTTGCATGACTTTTTCTGCAACAGCACACATGTGGCGACAGCTTTACGACCCCAAAACAAACATGGGGTGAAAAGTCTTGAGCTGCTGGGGGGAAATGAAGAGACATCAGAGATACTTAGACCAAGGCTGCTGGAACCACAAGAGTCGGTGGACATTTGATAAAACACTTTTAAAGTACTGGGGCAATGACCCACCACTTTTTGATTGAGATTACATCACAAAATATTCCTGAACTGCATGACATGCTGGCCAATAGGCCAACTAACCAATAGAAATCTCACAATGGAGTTTTTTTTTAAATTTCCACATCAACAAGCCATTCTGAGTGGTTTGATATATAATAATTCTGTCTAGAGAAATAGAGCCATAATTTTTTAACGCAGTGGTTATGAGCACCGGATGCCGGAATCATTTAATGCCACTAAAAGACAAAAATGATGAGCTAAATTGTTACTGTCCATAGAAAAATATGTATAAATGTGTAAATATGTATGTAATATATCTCCATTTTTGTTTATTTTTTATTTTTTACATCATTTGAGCACCCGGGCTGATGTTTACATTGTGTTAAAATGCCAAGATGAATGGGCCAATTGAAATGCTCCAAAATAATTTGGGAAACATTTTGGTTTCATTGACTTACATTAAAAGTAAAGACAGTTTTTGTTCTCTCCAAGTTGCCATTTTAGAAATACTTGTTTTTCTTTGGACAGCAATGATAGGCTGCCTGATGTCTGGTCCATTGTTTTACACAATTATATTATTGTGGAGAGGTGAATGCATTACATTTTAAGCCAAACTAGCCCCCAAAGAAACTTTTACTTAAGGATGTATAACTTTTTTGACTGTTATCAACATTAAAAACTCAGGAACATATAAAAACTCAGAAAACATATTGGTTCGCTGGTGGTTTTGGACCTCCAGTGTAAACAAATCTATAGTCTATAATTAACTATTTTACATCAAACCACTATGAATGTCTTTGTTAACATTTGAAAGACTGAATTCTGCTGACAGATTGGAACTGGGAGGTGTTGCATTTTTTGTGTTAATGTATTTTTAGGCTCATGTTCTTGGTTTAGGTACTTAGTCAGACTATGGTGCGCGTCTGAACGTAGCGGCTGACGCCACTCTCCTTCACATAACCAACAGGGGTCAAACATTTGAACCATAAAATGAGGTTTATGATCCCATTTTGGCATTTAGCTTTTCTCTTTTCAGTGTCAGAAAAAAGAGACAGTAGCCAAAGGGTCCAGTGTCCATCCAAGAGGTCACCTCTCCAGGGACTGGTGCATAGACATATGCCATGGGTCGAAGGTCATTTCCGTTAGGCTTCTTCAGACACTCTTCTGTCGTACGTGGCCGAGGCTTTTTATGTTTTCGTCTGACACTAAAAGACGTGCAGGAAATGTTAAAGCCTTTGTCTGAGTGTTGGTGTGTAGTCACAATTCATTGGTCCCCAAACTGATGTTCATTTGAATCGTATTCATTACGCTGTACTCGGAGAAGAAGGGCGTGTGTAGATGTTCTTAGCTGTTATTGTGTTTTGTTTTGAGATTTTTTAGGTCCTCGTCTTTTTTCTAAAGAGAGTATCATAGTTGCCCAAAGAAAACAACAGAAATGCTCCAAAATCACTTGGTAAAAAAAATCTGGTTCCATTGACTTCCATTAAATGTTAGTAGGTTTTGGCCTCTCTTGTAAAGTTGCTATTTTGGAGATTTTTGTTTTTCTTTGGACAGCAAACATATGCATGTGTGCTATTGACAAACAGGTCAAGGGGGCCTAAACAATTCTGTTTACCATGTGATATCAATCAGCGTTTAGGCCTTTTTTATGTCAAACACATGCTAATAGTCTTCTTGCTGGTAGGTGGCCTTCACACAGCTCCACAGCACTGTTATGTGCAAACGGAGTGATGTCATGCTATGCTTAGAATGCGATTCTGTTCTTTCCTTACCTCCCATCATCCTCCTGATTTACTGTTCCCACACCTCCTTCTGTGACTGATCTGAATTCACCCTGGTCTTTGTTCTTTATTACCCAGCTCCACTAGTGAAGCCCTACACTTTAATCGCTCGTCTCTCTCTCTCTGTGTTCTCTCCTCACAGGGACCTCTCGGCTTGGACGGTAAACCCGTGAGTATACGCCCCCCCCCGCCCCCCCCAACCAAGCTTTGACTGACAGCTGGACGACACATGCACATGTGTGATGCAGTGAGAGCTTGTAGACATAGCTGTTAAAGTGCCTGTAGAAGAGGTTTCAATTTCAAATGTTCTGCGCCTTGAGAGCTCCGTGGTGGTCAGAACTACAATAACCGCTCAGTAGAAATATTGGAAGGTAGGCTGAAGCGCGCCTTGAAATAATATTGGAACCACCATTACTAGGTTTGCGAATACATGAGGCTATTCATTTGAGGAAATATTTGAAACAGTTGAGTTCTGGCCACGACTGAGAAGGCTTTTTGTTATGTGGTGCTGAGTGTATGTAAACAACAAAATTGAATCTACTATAACTTTCGGTCTTGCAGACACAAAATAACCAACAAAACTTCTTTCTGCATTTAGAGTTGGAAAAACCACCAAACGCTGGTTTTATATTGTGATGAAATTGTTAACAACTGCATGTTGTTGGGTGTTGTCAGTGGGATGGTGCCCCAGTACCTTTTTTACGGTATATAAGATGTATATATAATTTTAACATGAACCATATTAAGGTGTTTAAACTTATTTTTAAAGCAGTTTGTTTATGAAAATTAAACATTTTAAACTGGAAAGTGAAAATCTGAAGTGCACAACTAGACATTAAGGAGCGCTTGTACTAGGAATGCACGGCCAATTACATTTTCATTCCTAAAATACAACTTTCAGTTTTTCTCCAAAAGAAACAAATTGGTGAGATGCTAGTAACAGTAGTGAGGTGTTAGTAACAGTAGTGAGATGTTAGTAACAGTAGTGAGATGTTAGTAATTTTAGTGAGATGTTAGTAACAGTAGTGAGATGTAAGTAACAGTAGTGAGATGTTAGTAATAGTAGTGAGATGTAAGTAACAGTAGTGAGATGTTAGTAATAGTAGTGAGATGTTAGTAATAGTAGTGAGATGTAAGTAACAGTAGTGAGATGTTAGTAATAGTAGTGAGATGTTAGTAGTGAGATGTTAGTAACAGTAATGAGATGTTAGTAATTTTAGTGAGATGTTAGTAATAGTAGTGAGATGTTAGCAATTTTAGTGAGATGTTAGTAATAGTAGTAAGATGATAGTAATAGTAGTGATATGTTAGCAATTTTAGTGAGATGTTAGTAACAGTAGTGAGATGTTAGTAACAGCAGTGAGATGCTTGTAACAGTACTGAGGTGTTAGTAACAGTAGTGAAATATTAGGAATACTAGTGACATGTCAGTAATAGTAGTGAGATGATAGTAATAGTAGTGAGATGTTAGTAATAGTAGTAAGATTTGTTAGTAATAGTAGTGACATGTTAGTAGTGAGATGTTAGTAATAGTAGTGAGATGTTAGTAGTGAGATGTTAGTAGTGAGATGTCAGTAATAGTAGTGAGATGTTAGTAATAGTAGTGAGGTGTTTGTAATAGTAGTGAGATGTAACAGTAGTGAGATGTTAGTAATAGTAGTGAGATGTAACAGTAGTGAGATGTAACAGTAGTAAGATGTTAGTAACAGTAGTGAGATGTTAGTAGTGAGATGTTAGTAATAGTAGTGAGATGTTAGTAATAGTAGTAAGATGTTAGTAATAGTAGTGAGATGTTAGTAATTGTAGTAAGATGTTAGTAATAGTAGTGAGATGTTAGTAATAGTAGTGAATGTTAGTAGTGAGATGTTAGTAATAGTAGTGAGATGTTAGTAGTGAGATGTTAGTAATAGTAGTGAGATGTTAGTAATAGTTGTGAGGTGTTAGTAATAGTAGTAAGATGTTAGTAATAGTAGTGAGATGTTAGTAATAGTAGTGAGATGTTAGTAACAGTAGTGAGATGTTAGTAATAGTAGTGAGATGTTAGTAATAGTAGTGAGATGTTAGTAGTGAGATGTTAGTAGTGAGATGTCAGTAATAGTAGTGAGATGTTAGTAATAGTAGTGAGGTGTTTGTAATAGTAGTGAGATGTAACAGTTGTGAGATGTTAGTAATAGTAGTGAGATGTTAGTAACAGTAGTGAGATGTAAGTAACAGTAGTGAGATGTTAATAACAGTAGTGAGATGTTAGTAATAGTAGTGAGATGTTAGTAACAGTAGTGAGATGTAAGTAACAGTAGTGAGATGTAAATAATAGTAGTGAGATGTTAGTCATTTTAGTGAGATGTTAATAATAGTAGTGAGATGTTAGTAGTGAGATGTTAGTAACAGTAGTGAGATGTTAGTAATAGTAGTGAGATGTTAGTAACAGTAGTGAGATGTAAGTAACAGTAGTGAGATGTTAATAACAGCAGTGATATGTTAGTAATAGTAGTGAGATGTTAGTAACAGTAGTGAGATGTAAGTAACAGTAGTGAGATGTTAATAATAGTAGTGAGATGTTAGTCATTTTAGTGAGATGTTAATAATAGTAGTGAGATGTTAGTAGTGAGATGTTAGTAACAGTAGTGAGATGTTAGTAATAGTAGTGAGATGTTAGTAAAGTAGTGAGATGATAGTAATAGTAGTGAGAAGATAGTAATAGTAGTGAGATGTTAGTAATAGTAGTGAGATGATAGGAATAGTAGTGAAATGTAAGTAATATTTTTAAATAATATAAAAAGAATCAAATAAAAGATTATGAAAAACATTCAGGAGACGAGTTTCATTTGAACTTTATGCTTAATGTTCTACAGCTTTCTCAGTCATTTAGGAATCATGTTGGTACAACTGAACTAGTTTCTCTCAATTTAAATATATATTTGTTAAAGAATTATTAATTAAAACCCCTTTTTTATCTGTTACCATATGAAGTCTTTTAGCTTGTACTGATGAAGCAAAATGTATTTTTTCTATTTTCAAAGTCAAAGTTTATTTTGGAGGTACTTGTTTGCAATTGACCGCAACAATAGGTCTAAAAAGTCCTGTATGCACAGCAGATGGACAAAAACCACAAACAACTGCCCTCTCAAATAAAACAATAAGATAGTACAGAGTATCTGAAATATTAGTCAAAATAAATACAATGAGCAATAAATAAAAATACAAATGTGAATAAAAAGAAGAAAATAAACAAAATGAAAATAAATAATATACATACATTTAAATTTACACTATAGAACACTTGAACACTAAATAATGATTTGTAAGATATTTGATCACCATTCTTTTAAATACAAGCCATTCAGGATATGAGTTTTATTAAAACAGGAGTCATCTACAGCTCAGCTCATATCAATCTGCACACGCACTGAAAATGAAATGCTTTGTTGGTACAACCAACAAGCAACTGAACTAGTTTTGCTCAACTCTGGTTAAAAGAATGAATAATTAAAACGACTTTTTAGGTTGAATAAAACTCGTTTAATTGCTTGCTACCACATGAAGTATTTTTTAGATTGTACTGATGAAGTGCAGCTAACATTTTTTTCCTGAGCGGCAGAATTTCAAATATTTATCTTCAACTTTTTGCTTTATCTTGAAAATCCCAAACCTTTGAATTCAAGTGTATATGTGAGAGATGATCACAAGCCGGGTGATCTAACTCTTGAAACATTGTATGGGAGATTTCCATTGAAGAAGCCGCTTTGGGTTCCCTAAAGAACCTTTCAAATGGTGGTCCTTAATTGAAACCACTCAGCTGAAACCGAGAGCAGTTCCTCTCCAGCAAACCCTTTTAGTCTTGTTTATTTTTTTAGAGCATGCTATTTAATTGAGTTACGCACTTTAATCTCGACATTTGTTCTGTTCTTCTTCTTTTTCATGTCCATATGATGCTGCGCTGACCGTAGGGTCCTCCTGGGCCGAAGGGAAGTCAGGTAATTTACACGGCTTCGCCGGTCTGAGAATTTGAGATGTGTCTTGTCACCTGTGAAAGGTTGATACGACTTTTGCCGGATCACGCGTGCATTAACGTTTTCAGTAGCCCATCTGGTAACTGTTACCCCATGCTGGTTGAAAGGGAAAGCGCGGTTGTATCCGTGTGTGGAGATGCGGGATTCAAAAACAACATGTCTGGTTTTTCCGGCCATTTATCAGCTAAGATAGCGAGACAGAGACCACGAAGCTCCAGCCTCCATCCATCTAGCCGCAAATGAGATGGAAATAATGGATAACACAGCAAAGAAAGGAGCTCATCGCTCTTGACTCCCATTCTACCCCATAGGTCATCTTCTGAGGGCCCCTTGTTTCCCTCGCTGTCACTGCCAGGAGAAAGCCATTTGTCCACAGCAGTGTAAACCACTTAGAGTGAGAGGACTCTCTGAAACGCATCTCCTCCAAACATCATCAATCTGTTGTTTGCGGCGCAAAAGAGACGTCAAGATGTTTTGGTTCACACCAAAGAGAAATCACAGTCAGTTCAGTTCAGCCATGAATCTCAACCAGGTGTGATATTGGCTGAAATTGGAGGTTCTACCTCAAAGCACAGCTGTCTCACTGCAGGAGGCAGACTGAAACTCACCTTCTGCTCACCTGGAGCTTCACATGTGCTGTATCCTGTCACAGCTGTTCAGCCTATGAGCGGCTTTACTGAATTGACCTGGGCTGAACTGAAGGCCACTGAGCAGTAACCAGTTTCAGGTCTGGTCCAGTTACACTGCCAGTCAAAAGTTTGGATACACCTAACTGAATATATATGCTTATAAAGACTTTTTGATCTGAATGTGTTGCAAAGTTAAATAGTGGAGCCCATGTACAAAAATATTTTCATAACAAACATTTTACTGTTAGAGAATTGAAATAAATATTTTTATAAGAGCTGTAAACCCCTCAAAACTGTTAATCAGAACAAGATCTCAGCATGTACACTATCTTCTAAACTGGGTAGGTGTGTCCAAACTTTTGACTGATAGTGTAAGCTGTATTGTTATACTTCTAATCACAGCCTGAATAGAATATAACACCACTATTTTCAAAGGACAGTAAGCCCCTTCATGCAGCCCCCTAGTGGTAGAAATATGCGAATAAACATGAGAATGTCATTTAAACGTGGACGTCCATGTATGCGTTCCATGCTTGCATATTTAATCCTGTATTCAGGTAATACATGCCACCTTAGTGATCTCAGAACAGAAACTATTGTCCCATTAGAGTAAAGACAACATACGACAAATATGGTGTTGGTTCATAAAAAAAATATTAAGCTTCATGTTTCTTGTTATAATAGACTTTGTAATGGGGTTCTAGAACTTTGCTTGAACCCCACTACATAACATTGACCAGAGAACATGTAATTTCTTGGTATGGTATGTCAAACATTAGAGGGGGTTCCTGAGAGTATATATATATATACACTACCAGTCCAAAGTTTAGAACACTACCAGTCCAAGGTTTAGAACACTACCAGTCCAAGGTTTAGAACACTACCAGTCAAACGTTTTAGTACACTACCAGTCAAATGTTTTAGTACACTACCAGTCAAACGTTTTAGTACACTACCAGTCAAATGTTTTAGTACACTACCAGTCAAACGTTTCAGTACACTACCAGTCAAACGTGTAGATCACTACCAGACAAACGTTTAGATCACTACCAGTCCAAGGTTTAGAACACTACCAGTCAAACGTTTTAGTACACTACCAGACAAACGTTTAGAACACTACCAGTCAAATGTTTTAGTACACTACCAGTCAAATGTTTAGAACACTACCAGCCAAACGTTTAGATCACTACCAGTCAAACGTTTAGATCACTACCAGTCAAACGTTTAGAACACTACCAGTCAAATGTTTTAGTACACTACCAGTCAAACGTTTAGAACACTACCAGTCAAACGTTTTAGTTCACTACCTACCAGACAAACATTTAGATCACTACCAGTCAAACGTTTAGATCACTACCAGTCAAACGTTTAGTACACTACCTGTCAAAGGTTTAGAACACTACCAGTCAAAGGTTTAGTACACTACCAGTCAAAGGTTTAGAACACTACTAGTCAAATGTTTAGTACACTACCAGTCAAATGTTTAGAACATTACCAGTCAAACGTTTTAGCACACTAGTAGTCAGATGTTTAGAACACTACTAGTCAAAGGTTTAGTACACTACCAGTCAGAGGTTTAGAACACTACCAGTCAAAGGTTTAGAACACTACCAGTCAAAGGTTTAGATCACTACCAGTCAAAGGTTTAGAACACTACCAGTTGAAGGTTTAGATCACTACCAGTCAAAGGTTTAGATCACTACCAGTCAAAGGTTTAGAACACTACCAGTTGAAGGTTTAGATCACTACCAGTCAAAGGTTTAGATCACTACCAGTAAAAGGTTTAAGTACACTACCAGTCAAAAGTTTAAGTATACTACCAGTGTACTAATACGCACACCAACCAATCAGCTTTTACTCATTATACTCAGTAGCATTCCACTGCCCAAAATCATAGATTAAAGTACATTTTTTTGGATTGTTTTATTGAATTATTATTTTATTTTTATTTCTCTTAAGCTGGTTTGTATTTTGAGTCTATGCTACAAAAGAGCATTTAAAGATTTTGTAGTACTTTGAATTATTTTTTAATTTGTTGTTGTGCTGCTGTTTATATATACCACTACGTCTGTCATGGTTATCCATGAACTATAGATATGCAGCAATGCACTGCTAACATGCTATCATTAAAATGCTAAACGTATCCAAAGAGTGTAAACTGACTCATAAAAGACTAAAAGATTAGGACTTGAATCCAGACTCGACAGTCTCGGCTTGAGACCTGACGCGGGACTCAAGACTTTTTATTTGTAATTCATTGAACGGTTCCAACCTTTGGAATGATCAAACATCAGCGAGTGACATAAGCTGTTGTGACATCAAACATTAGGACATCTGGCCTGACCACTACCCGTTATAGTAACATGACGTTGTTATATTACGGCACATAATCTGTCATGACAACTCATGCCATAACATCTGCTATGACATGTTTATAACACGGTTATGTCAATATTATGTAGCCGGGTTCAAGTATAGAGCCAGAGAAGATGGCAATAACAAGACAATGACATCATTTCTCATCCTAACGGACAAATAATGTCTGTCTGGTTTATTTTGAATGAACTGAGTTTCATACTAAATGGTCACTTCATTCTTATGTAAGTGACTCATTAATCATCTAAGCTTGACTGGCCAGTTGGTTTGAATTGAGTACAGAATGGTCTCTAAGTAGTGTCCTCTCCCTTCTTTCCTGTCCCCAGGGGCCGGCTGGACCAAAAGGAGATAAGGTAAGACCTGGTACACGTACGTGACCTCACTCACCCCCACACACGTACAGAATCCATCCATTAGCCTAAAGTCACCTGCAGCCCACACCTACAAAGGTGACCGCCCTTCATTCACGACCAGATGTGTTTCCAGACGGTCTCACGGAAACCACCACATGCGCGTGGACACACGAACTCACTATAGTAAACAGAACCAGCCTCGGAATATTGCTGTTGATTACAGGAACGCTGTGGAGAGAGAGCCATATGGAGTCACTGGAGTTGGACCGATTTTTTCCCTAATCAGTTTGGCCTTGTCAAAGCCATCGGGAAGCGAGAGCGTGCTGGCTTTAACCGCCATCTCCCAAACTCCAGTCTTCTTTTATCTCCCCATTTCTTTGTCCTTCTCATGTTGATTACAAACAAACTTGATTGAGGTGAGCTTGTCATAAAAGAACATGCAAACACAGGTACAGACAAATCTGACCACAGCGCCACCATAAGCAGAAACATGATACTGCTGCCCAGTGTTATGACGATCTTCATAAACATTCTGTTCTGTTTGTGTCTTTTCTTCTAAGGGGGATCAGGGAGAAGCTGGCCCGAGGGTAAGATTTCAATCTGATACGCTTATTTTGTGTATTTTGTTTCTGATTATTGATTAAGACAGAAGCTTAACAAATGCCTGCCTTTATTCATGATCAGATATTAGTTTTTAAAAAATATTTTGTGCTATATTTATCACTGCGGTCCATAGTTTCCTGAAGACTAAATTTTGGGGTCCATAGTTTCCTGACGGCTAGATTCTGGGGTCCGTAGTTTCCTGAAGGCTAGATTTTTGGGTCCATAGTTTCCTGAAGGCTAGATTCTGGGGTCCGAAGTTTCCTGAAGACTAGACTCTGTAGTTTCCTGAAAGTTAGACTCTGGGGTTCGTAGTTTCATGAAGGCTAGATTTTTGGGTCCATAGTTTCCTGAAGGCTCGATTCTGAGCTCCATCGTTTCCTGAAAGCTCGATTCTGAGCTCCATAGTTTCCTGAAAGCTCGATTCTGAGCTCCATAGTTTCCTGAAGGCTCAATTCTGAGCTCCATAGTTTCCCGAAGATTCTGGGGTCTGTAGTTTCACAAAGGCTAGATTCTGGGGTCTGTAGTTTCACGAAGGCTAGACTCTGTAGTTTCCTGAATGTTAGATTCTGTGATCCGTAGTGTTCTGAAGGTGGGACTCTGGGGTCCTTAGTTTCCTAAAGGCTAAATTTTGGGGTCCATAGTTTCCTGAAGGCTAGACTCTGGGGTCCGAAGTTTCCTGAAGACTAGACTCTGTAGTTTCCTGAAGGTTAGACTCTGGGGTTCGTAGTCTCATGAAGGCTAGATTTTTGGGTCCATAGTTTCCTGAAGGCTTGATTCTGGGGTCCGTAGTTTCCTGAAAGCTAAATTGTGGAATCCTTGTTTTGAGTACAGTGAAGTGAAGGCAGCAGTTTTATTGCGCTGTTAATGTTTATAATATTACAGTCATATGCAAAATTTAGGGCACCCCTGGTTACATGTTTTGTGAAAATAAGTACACATCCTCTACAGAGAGCAGACTTCTGCACAATATAACACACAGTTACTGTTTATTTGGTGAACTTAACTTATCAGGAAATAAATAAAACATTAAATGTGGTCTATTTTTATATAGTACATTGAATTTAATTTAATTTTTATTTTACATTTTTTTATTTCTCAGTATGTTAAAGCTCAAATATTTAAACATTCCTGAATTAATTGATTACTTAAATTAATTACATTCAGTCAAACATTTGGACACACCTAACAATATACATATTTTTATAATTATAAGGACATTTTAATCTTCATGTGTTGAAAGACATGTTGAAATAGTGTCTATGTACAAAATATATTTCTGAACCAAATGTTTTAATAAAAAATAATAATTCATATTTTATATAAACCCCCAAAACCTGTTTATCAGAACAGGATCTCAGCATGTACACTATCTTCTTCAGTCCTGCTAGAGAAGCAGCTAATGTGGCTCCTCATGAAGCTGCTGGTCAGAATGTTCAAAGTATGTA
Source organism: Megaleporinus macrocephalus (assembly GCA_021613375.1). Lineage (NCBI taxonomy): Eukaryota > Metazoa > Chordata > Actinopteri > Characiformes > Anostomidae > Megaleporinus > Megaleporinus macrocephalus. The sequence goes on from CM038713.1 coordinate 39,483,915, forward strand.
AACCTGCATCAGAGCAAATGAGCTCATTTCTAAAAGACCCTCTAAACATTCTTTAAACACAACCAGATGTTTTATTCTGCTCCAGCAATAATTCCATTAGTGATATTTTATAGTTTTGATGTGATAATTAAAATAGTAAAAATAATATAAAGATAATATTAATATGAAGATAAAACCTGAGTGTATGTGTCCAAACTTTTGAGGGTCTCAACAGAATATGAGAAAATAAACGTAATGATGGTACATCAAAGGTGTCTTGTAACGTAATACCACTTTGTACCTCAAGAGGTGACAGTGAGTCACTGTAAGATTGAGTCAACTCAGTCCAACCTAAGAGGATGAAGAAGTAGCACTGCTACTCCGACAGAGTATTCTAAACTCTTATTCATCATGCTGCAGGTGCTGCTTCTGGTTAGATCATTTAAAGACAGGTGTCCAATGAAGGAGGTATAAGTGCACCGATGGCTGAAGCTCCATTATAGTGACCACCACTGCCCACTTAAACAGAAAGGCAAGTGTTAACGTTCCCAGTAAAGGGAAGAACTTTGATGCTGATGTTTCTTCTAGACTGACATTGAGTAAAGGGAAGAGGGGGTTCTTACAATGGGGGTATTCATTATAACCTTCTAGTAGTATGTTGGCTCCTATTGGTTTGGAGACTGAACTCAACAGGCTTCTTCATCTTACAACCTGCTTCTTCAGAACTTAAGAACTTCTTTAAGAAGTTAGTGTTCGTGCTGCCTCAAAGTTTGGATGTTTGGATGTTTCTGGGCCTAAAAGCCAAATTCCTGTTCTGCTAACTTGCTATTCAAACTTTAGTTAAATAATTAAACTTTAGTTGAATTAGTTTTAAGACAGCCTGAACACTTTTTTAAGTTAAAACAACTGTTTTATTCTTTTTCAGCGTGCAAAGAAATCAAAGTTGTGCAGTGTATTGTATATTTAAGTGTGTTCTCTGCAGAGAATGTGTACGTTATTCTCATTAGACAATCAATCAAACGTAATTTTTAAGTGGGGGTGTTCAAACTCTTGCGTATAACTCTAACATATGACTCTGGCTATGGTTTTACACATTAGTCCTCCATCAGAGCTCTTCTAACAGCACTCTGTAAAACAGGCTTCTTCAGTTTATAAGCATATGTCAGTGGCATCCAAATGCCTTGCATACATGCACTTGAGGAACGAGTCTTAAGTGATTTCTGCACACGTATGATATCCATACCTCACAATCTCTCACACGCTCTTATATGCGACTGCAGAGAAGCAGGGAAGAGTAATGATCCATTACAAATCGGGGATCAAGGGCGAGCGGGAGAGGAATGCTGACAGCACTTCAGACGTTTATTATTGTCTGTTTAGCTTTTATCTTCTTCACTCCCTCGCTGTCTCTTTTAACTCCTGCTTTCTCGCTCTCTCTCTGTCTGTCTCGCCCCTTTACTGCATAAACAGGGTAACTTGGGGTAAGATAACATGCCCCCCCCCCCCCCCCCCCCCCCCCCCCCCACTCCCAACACACACATTTTACCTACCAATCCAGTTAATGCTACAAATCTAATCTTAACACATGGACTATTGAGCAAAAGTCAAAGGCACCTATGCTGATTGTTTAAAAGCCTTCATCTGATATCATTAGAACAGATGTAAATTATCATAAATACAATACAAAGTAACATGAATATCTTATTGTGAGAGAAGTAGATCATATCTTGAGCTCCAGGTTTGAAGAAGTGTAGTTCCAGATTTCTCCTGGACGCCCCAGACATTGTATAAATGTGTTCAGTTCCTTCTGCAGCAAATCTTGATTTAGCTTAATGAAGTACTGAGCAGTCAAAGCAGGTATTAGATGAGAACTGTAAATAATGGGTTAAAATAACTGGATTGTTTCCACAAGGAGAAGCTTGGAAAGGGTTAAATAAACACACTGATGTATGTAAAAGCACTACTTACTCTATTAATACTGTTTGAATATTTAAATAATATGTTTTGTTGAGTAAATAAAAGCTTCCTTTCTGGAAATAACATTTTTTTAAATATAATAATGTCCCTAAAAGTGTCTAAGCTTTGCATAGTACTGTACTTAATTGAGATATTTCATCTGGATCAGCACGTTGTTGGGATTTATTACCCGGGAAGCTTTTTTATGAGGCAGCTTTCTTTGAGGAACTGAAAGATGGAATGCTGCAATAAAAGTAAAAAGTGGACAAACTTAACACTGAAAATGAATGACTTATATACGATCAGTCAGAAGTTTGGACATGCCTACCTAGCTTTTTCTAATTTTTACTCTTTCTCTCACTTTATATATATATGACAAATTGTAAAGAATTTAAAACTATAGAATAACAGGTATGGAATTATTGCTGGAGCAGAATAAAACATCTGGTTGTGTTTAAAGAATGTTTAGAGGGTCTTTTAGAAATGAGCTCATTTGCTCTGATGCAGGTTTACATACTTTGTACATTCTGACCAGCAGCTTCATGAGGAGCCACATGAGCTGCTTCTCTAACAGGACTGAAGAAAATAGTGTACATGCTGAGATCTTGTTCTGATAAACAGTGTTGGGGAGTTATAAAAACATGCATTGTCATTTTTTATTTAAATACAGTAATGGGGTCCAGCTCTCATAAGATAGGGTACGTCACACTTTTCTGAAAATTCGTACATAGACTCTGAGGTCCATAATTTACTGAAGGCTAGACTCCGGGGTCTATTGTTCACTGAAGGCTAGACTCTGAGGTCCATAGTTTACTAAAGGCTAGACTCTGAGGTCCATAGTTTACTGAAGGCTAGACTCTGAGGTCCGTAGTTTACTAAAGGCTAGACTCTGAGGTCCGTAGTTTACTGAAGGCTAGACTCTGAGGTCCTTAGTTTACTAAAGTCTAGACTCTGAGGTCCATAGTTTACTAAAGGCTAGACTCTGAGGTCCTTAGTTTACTAAAGTCTAGACTCTGAGGTCCATAGTTTACTAAAGGCTAGACTCTGAGGTCCATAGTTCACTGAAGGCTAGACTCTGAGGTCCATAGTTTACTGAAGGCTAGACTCTGAGGTCCGTAGTTTACTAAAGGCTAGACTCTGAGTTCCATAGTTCACTGAAGGCTAGACTCTGAGGTCCATAGTTTACTGAAGGCTAGACTCTGAGGTCCGTAGTTTACTAAAGGCTAGACTCTGAGGCCCGTAGTTTACTGAAGGCTAGACTCTGGGGTCTATTGTTCACTGAAGGCTAGACTCTGAGGTCCATAGTTTACTGAAGGCTAGACTCTGAGGTCTGTAGTTTACTGAAGGCTAGTCTCTGAGGTCCGTATTTTCCTTAAGGCTAAACTCTGAGGTCCATAGTTTACTAAAGACTAGACTCTTGAGGTCCATAGTTTACTAAAGGCTAGATTCTGAGGTCTGTTGTTCACTGAAGGCTAGACTCTGAGGTCCATAGGTTACTAAAGGCTAGACTCTGAGGTCCATAGTTTACTAAAGGCTAGACTCTGAGGTCCATAGTTTACTGAAGGCTAGTCTCTGAGGTCCATAGTTTACTAAAGGCTAGACTCTGAGGTCCATAGTTTACTAAAGGCTAGATTCTGAGATCTGTTGTTCACTGAAGGCTAGACTCTGAGATCCATAGTTTACTAAAGGCTAGATTCTGAGATCTGTTGTTCACTGAAGGTTAGACTCTGAGGTCCATAGTTTACTAAAGGCTAGACTCTGAGGTCCATAGTTTACTAAAGGCTAGACTCTGAGGTCCATAGTTTACTGACGGCCAGACTCTGAGGTCCGTAGTTTACTGACGGCCAGACTCTGAGGTAGGTAGTTTACTGAAGGCTAGATTTTGGATTTGAAGTGAAATTTTGTAGGTCATTTGCAAAGCATTTTCTTCTCCTGCGGGTTTATTCATGACATCATCAGCAATTTAGTTACCTTGACTTGCAGCACATAACTGTCAAAGTCATGCTACACCTAACACCCACACGCACGCACACACACAATCACACCGTGTTATTACATGTAGGTACTAAAATATGAACAGATGAGTCCGCGCTCTGACATTGTACTAGTAGGAGGTCTGGCTGTCGGGTGAAACTCTGTGTGGGTCTGAGTGAGTGTGACGGAGCAGAGTGAAGCTGCAGTGTGGGAAACCTCAGCTATTCCACAGACCACCACAGCCAGCCTAACGCATCCCTCATGACTCTCTTTCTCTCCGTCTCTCTCTCTGTCTCTTTATAAACATATCCCCTTAATACACCCCATACACCTTCTTTTTTCACCCCTCTTTACTTTCCATCTGGGACTCTCTTTCCTCCCCACTGTTCCCTGAGAGAAGGCTGCTATCTAACTAGCTGGCACAGCTGGTATTTAAAATCTCTGCCGGCTGGTGTTCAGATTTTCACTCTGTTTCTCCAGACCACCATCTCTATTACTGTCAGCAGGACAATTCATCTCTAGCCTGCTCTTCGTAACTATGGTTCACAGCAACAAACACACACAAATATGTCGTTTCAGACAGTTTAGATGTAAAATCATAGGCTTGAAATATTTGGTCATGTTATGTTTGGAACTCTTCTGTATTTGGAAAACAGGAAAACTGCACTTTGGATTTTATGACTTATAAATGTATTATTAATGCATGTTATGAATATCTTTTTAAATTGTTGGAGCTACTACAGACTACTGCATAGCTGCACTTCATTAGGCTATAATAAACCGTATACTCTGACATTTATTATTAACTGGTGTAATGGTTGTATATTTATTCAGTGACATGGAATATGCAGTATTAGGATTAAGGTTAAGCTGAGTTTAATTAAGATGATGTCAGTTGTTTTTTTTCCTATATTTGAATTAGTATTTGTTTTTTTTTAACAGCAGAATGATACAAATAAATGGTCACTCAAATGAATGAAAGGAATTGAATGGATTTTTTGGTAGATGTGTGTGTCAGTTACTACATGAGGAAAAGTAAATAGAATGTATATAAAGAATGGAAGCCAATGTAAGACGATTTTCTCTAGAGAACTGAAAATTGTATAATGTTAATTATAAGATTTTAATACAATATACAGCCAAAGGAATATATCCCAACATGAAAAGATGTATCTCAATTTTTATTTTTTTAGTTTATTTAAACACGACAGCTGCCGTTTGCATTGTGTGAAAATGTGATGATGAATAGACTCAAAGAAATTCTCCAGAATAGCTTGGAAAAAATTCTGGTTCCATTGACTTACATTGAAAGTAAAGAGGTTTTTGGTCTCTCCTGTAAAGTTTCCTTTTTGGAGAAACTTGTTTTTCTTTGGACAGCAATGATATACTGGAGTTTTCAAATTATGCAAAATTGGAAATGCAATTTACTAAAAATGTGTTTTTATGGTACAAACACCACCACCGTGTACATAACATCTCCATTCACTTTGGTATATTGAGCACATTACCAAAATTACAATAAAAACAAACACATACCTGGTTAATAAACCACACTGTGGTAAAATGTGAAAGCTGAAGTGTGTACTGAATCATTTTAAAAGAATGAAATTGAGAATGAAATTTGAAAACAAGCCAGAATCAAATTAGAATCCAATCAAATTCAAATTTTGATGTATTGGTTTATTGCCTAAACAACCAAAATCAGATCAATATATAGAGAAAATATTTATATATGCACATTAATATTTTGTGCATTTACTCCTTTGCTAAAAAAGTGAAACTGAATTGTACCATGACTAAGTTGAAGTTTTATGATGAATGTATTAATTATTAATAGAATTGTAATTGAATTTGTTCTAAGCATTGACATTTTCCCAATAAAATTTGTATCATGATTGCATCTGAAATTTCACAGCACTTTGATTTAATAATTTCACATAGATCATAAATCATGGTGACTGCTGAGATTATATAAGGCTTTGAGTTGGTCCTAAAATAATTCAAATTAAATCTAATTTTTGTTCAATTTTACATTTTAGAACACCTTCAGAATTGGATTTAAGTTAAATCGTGCTGAAATGTGAACTCTTGTAATAAACTGATTAATACTGTTTAGAATAAGATCATATAGTTAAGATCATATAGTCCCACCTTCAGTGCTGAGGGTAAGAGAGGTTTAAGAAATGTCGTGTGTCTGATGTGCTTTGCGAGTGCTTTGCTGTGATGTGTGTCCACCGTGTCTCTGCTTAGGGCCAGGCCACTCACGCAGGCCTGCACAGTAATCAGATTCTTATCAAGGTTGGTCCCGCCACTGCCTCCGTACCCTCTGGCCTTATGGATCCTGCTGTCTCTTTTCCTCCACCTCCTCTTTCCTGCTGACCACCGATGACCTTCGCCTTATCTCTTTTACCTCTAAAAGGTCTTGCTCTGATCTTCCTCTTCTTTCTGTCCTGTTCTTTCTGTTTCTGACCGCTCAGATGGTCTTTCCTCGCTATGACCACGGTTTCATCTCTGCTGACCAGCCCACCTTCCAGAGACGTATGCTGAAGGTAGCATGAGTGCAAGGCATGTCTCTTCACACGACTGATCTGGCTTTTCTTCCCCACTAACTGAGACCGTGTGCTTTGATGTCTGCAAAAGTTTGAGCACACAACTAAGAAGATCCCAGCAGAAGCTGTTCAGCAAACTATTAATAAATATACAGTTTTCTGTCAATGCAAGGTTACATTATGTGTTTGATCAGCTTTAAATAATCATAAACACAGTTAGTGTGATATGTGCAAATGTTTGCACAACTTCACCGACTCGCTAGGACTGATTAGGTAGCTCAATTTAAACTTCTACATATGTTACAATTACTCTTTTGTCAAGTTAATTAAATATACACTACCAGTCAAAAGTTTGGACTGACGGCTTTTTAAAGAAAGTTGTTTCTTTCTGGTCATTGTGAGTCGGTCAGCAAGCCATCAACTGCTGATCTTCAGATACTAAACTAACCTAGAATGTTGTTCTCCCTTTTATACTCACTTATTAGTAGAATGTTTTTCAGCTGTGCATCACAATTGAGCAAGAGTGTCCTAACAACCAATTAGTCCAATAACATCCTTAACTTGGATTGGCGGCCGTACCAGGAGATTTAGGCAGAGGACTGAGAATTGCTGATAATAGAACTATATGCTAAATAAGCCTCTATACAAAAATAGACTTTAATACAAACATTTTTATTCTTTAAAAATCATCTGATACACTTACATTAATTGAGAAATTGATAATATTGTTTGTGAATTGCATTAAAATTGCATGAATTGCATGAAAATTGCATGAAATTAAGTTCTAAAGTGTTCCTAAACTTGTGTACAACTATCAGCCATAACATTAAAACCCACTCCTTGTATCCTCACCCATTGTCCATTTCATCAGGAGGTGGTCTGATTGGTATAAAGTAACTATGCATTAACTTTTTGCCATGTTAATTTCAGTTAATTGACTACTTAATTATTTTATCTTACAAAATCATCAAAATATGTCATTTGGCCATCTGTGCCCAAACCTTTGCATGCTACCATATAGATATGAGTACACTGTGTGCATGTGTGGATGTCAGCTCAAGGAATGGTCCTCAGGTCCTTGAACCTGGTCTTGAGCTGCTGGTCTTGAGCTGGTCTTGAGCTGGTCTTGAGCTGCTCTTGAGCTGCTATTGAGGTCCTGATTACACACAACAGAAAATCAATGTAATCAATACTTACTTACAATAGAAGCATTTGTACAGTTGCTGTGTTACGTGTACAAAACAATATACAGAAAATGCATTAAGTTTATTCTCCATGGTAATTAACTGGGTGATATAGATGCTGCGTGATATGATAAAGATATTACTACTAATAATTATTATTATTATATAATATTTGAATATAGCAAGTAGACTCACTTGTTCACCAGTGTGTGAAGTCTCAGTAAGACTTTATTTAAAGGCCTTCTTCATTGGGACTTTATTATGTTTGCATAAATATGGAATATCACATTGTTCATGCAATGCGTGAATGCTTATAAACAGCTTATTCCAGAAAAAGAATAAACCTTACAACTGTAGTTTAAGGTGTCTTATATCAGTACAATGCAATCTCATGTCATCTTGTTATTAATGGAAAAAGCTGCTATAAGCTTATAACTCGAGTACTGATTAATAAATATGTTACTCAGTAACTATGCATATGTTTTGAAGTATATGGCCTTTAAATAAAATGTTACTTAAGTCCTCACTGGCAGTAAACACAGGTAATGTAGCAGCAGGCATTGCATGTTCCCACCATTTGCAATGTGTTTATCAGTTTAATAGAATGAAAAAAAATAATAAAGTCAAATAAAAAATGTTAAGAATGGTTTAAAATTTTGCACCTCCTACTCTTAGCCTGTTAAACCCTCTTTCATTCCTGTATTTCCATCAGGGTGACCAAGGACAGGCAGGTCCACCTGGCCCACCTGGACCCCCAGGAGCACCAGGACCAAGAGGTCCCCCTGGGAACACTGGGAAGGATGGACCCCGAGGACCCCCTGGAGAGCTTGTAAGTCTTTCTGTGTCATGTGTATGAATTTGTTTGTTTTGCGTACATGGTTTTAGGAGTTTTATAGGTTTCATTAAAAAAGAACCCTTAAACTAATTACTACTAATGGCCTTCTAAGAAAATGGCCATTGACAGCTATGACTGAAACTAAAACAATTCAGTGCTAATTCTTAATTTTTCTATAATAATGAAAAATCATTTTAGTTACAAAATCATAAAGTCCTTATAAGCAAACAATCGTTAAAGCTGTCTGTTTCCATTAATCAGTAAATCTAGAGGCTGTAATTTGGTTATTTGACTAACTGAGCGAGAGAATAAGTTGGTATTTAATTTTTTTATAATATCGACTGTGGTGGATAGAGAGGTCTTTAGTGGAGTCTTAGGGCAACAGAAAAAGCCCAGTCACCTTAGAGACTCATCTAAGAGCGCGGAATGGCTAATAATCATAAGTCTTGAGGGGTGGAATAGAGGTAGGGGAGGATATATACGTTATTTTCTCTTAGAAAATCAACAAAACATTAATTTTGACCTGGCATCCAAACTTTTGCATATGACTGCAAAACAGTGAAAGCAATTGTGTACTTCTGAAAGATGGACCCAAGAGAAACATGCGTAAACAGAACACAATGGGGCCCAAGATAGAGCCCTGAGGTACCCCACAAGAAATAGGCATTAAAGAGAAGGACTCCTTTACTCCTTCCATGACATCCCGAGAGCTCATGATTCTAATTTTACCTCTGTTGCATTTATGGCCTTATGACTTTGTCCCTGGCTTCCATGGAGTGACTCATAAATGTTATGCAGAGTTAAAGACACCAGGAGAGCTCCACTGACACCAACCCATAATGTCAGCATTCAGCAGCACTGACCCAAAAGTTTTAACAGAAAAAAAGGGCAAGCTCAGTTCATCAAACCCCCATGTCAGCATCTAAAACCACAGCCTATAGCAAATACACTGACCTAAACAAAGCTAAACAGAAATAGAAGGTTCTGAGGATTAGGACTCATCTGGTTTTGGTAAGCATTGGCCACAGTGTTTCGCTGCTACCGCAGCATGTCCTGGGACGGACTGGAAAAGGCTCAGGATCAGCAGTTTTCCCATGGCTCTGAACACACAGCGATAGCCCAAGGCGCTGTCCTGCACGGTCCCCCCTAAATGAAGGCCATTCCAAAACTTAAAGGTTACATAAAGAGCTGCGGAGCGACCGTGGCAGCCTGGAAAGCCTTCTACGGTACTGTGCAGCTGGCATGATGATTGCACCAGAATTTTGGCTTGCAGAATAAAGCAACGGTTGACATCTGAATCTCATGAAACGGTCACACATTGCCAGCCTTTACAGATACCATCAGTTGATATGCATTTCAGTGTGAATCTTATGATCTATAGAGACAAGAAAGCTAAAACACAGACTTTCTCACACATATCATAGAGACGTAAACCATAATTGGATTTTCGCTGTGTAGTGGTGAGAGGACTTGGACTAGTACTGCCCAGAAACTGACACGCTTATAAAGTTTTCTAAGGGTGGAAAATAACAAATAATGGTAACACTTACTGTATTCATAATGCTATATAAATGTATATATAAGGCATTACATAGCACATATAATACCTTATAATGAATTTCATAATATCTTATAATGCATGACATAATACCTTATAATGAATTTCATAATATATCATAATGCATTACATAATACCTTATAATGAATTTCATAATACTTTATAATGCATGGCATAATACCTTATAATGAATTTCATAATAATATCTTATAATGCATGACCTAATACCTTATAATGAATTTCATAATATCTTATAATGCATGACCAAATACCTCATAATGAATTTCATAATATCTTATAATGCATGATCTAATACCTTATAATGAATTTCATAATATCTTATAATGCATGACCTAATACCTCATAATGAATTTCATAATATCTTATAATGCATGGCATAATACCTTATAATGAATTTCATAATACTTCATAATGCCTGGCATAATACCTTATAATGCATGACCTAATACCTTATAAATTTCATAATACTTTTTAATGCATGGCATAATACCTTATAATAAATTTAATAATACTTTATAATGCACGGCCTAAGGCCTTATATTGCATGGCAATAATATCTTAGAATGCACGACATAATATCTATATTATATATAATATTTAGTTTCATAATGCATTATAATATCCACTCATTAGAACTCTGTAAACATGAATATGATGCATTACAACAGGCATCTGGTATGCTTACTGTATAACACCAAGACCCAATAAAACAGTGGCCACCAACCTAATTAACATAGAGGGGCACATTTTTATAGCCATATTTTGTTAATAATAGTTCAGTATATGATATAAAGGACTTAATAATATAATATCAAAAATTATAAATCCCTTCATATGCTGTGTGAATTTGTGTTGTACAGTTGTATACCTAATCATGCATGTAATTATGACTTTTTAAGGGTGATTATATACATTTATGTCTGGTATTATTAGGCAATGTAGATGCAATATAATTCCATATAAATGCATTCATAAAGCATTATGAATATTGGATTCATAGGAAGTGTTAGCCAAATAACTACTCTTGTTACAGTACTTGAGTACAGTTTCCCTTTTAATGAGTATAGTTTCCCCTTAATAATCAAATCTGTTTTATTTATAATAAAGTATAGCTAATGTAATCTTAATACGTTAACTTAAATAGCCAATAAATGAAGTGGAACCATCAGCACACACTTTTTTCTGAAAGATAAATTGTAGTAAGAGAAATGGATAACATTTTTCAATATTTCTAAACAATTAAATGGTTTGATGTGAAGTGCTCTAGAGATACAGCTTCACAGCAGTGGTGATAGGAACCAACATCCAAAGCATTTAATGCCTCCCTCCTGAAAAGTTATCACACAAAATAGTAATGAACACAAGCCCTGATGTCTAAAACATTGGTTTACAGTAGTTTTGAGAGGGCATTTCTTTTTTCACTTCATTCATGCTTGAACAGCGCATGTAGGGTGCTGTGAAACAAAACAGTCCCTAAAGAAAACAAGTTTTTCTGCCCCCTGTTTCCCGTCACCACCACTGTATGTGATTTTCTGTGATGTAGCTTTCAGGGGGATTACATGTTACAGACATCTGCTTCTTATCACCAACTCTGGGATCAGTTCTGACTGCAAGGGCATTTCAAACCACTCTGAATGACTTTGTTTATACCACAGATATTAAATTATGCACAAATGAATTTCCTCTTTCAGCAGAATTACTTGAGTAGCTGTAGTAGTTTGAGTAGTTAAAAACTAAACAACTTTATTTTTTTATAAAAGTTTTATTTTTTTATTATTTTAAATGAATTGTTTTGTGATGTCACTGGACGCAATTTCCACCTATTCAGCCTATAGCTTTATAGCTCCGCCCCTTTATACTGAAGCTATAGGTAGTGTTTCAGCTCTGAGCTCCTTTCTGCATTAAACCCAATACAGGACAGCCAATCAGAACTCAGCAAATTTAAAGACAGTAGAAACAAAGAGATTGGAAGATGGTCATAAAACCAAGTGTATATATATATGTATATATATATATATATATATATATATATATATATATATATATATATTATTTTCAATATTTACAATTTATTGTTCAAATTTATTTCTTGATAAATGGATTTTCAATTGCAAAAAGATGTCTTTATATTAACTTACATAAAAACTCAAGAAAGTTTTTAGCCTTCTCTTGTGAAGTTACCATTTTGGAGATGCTCGTTTTTCTGTGGACAGCGATGATAAATTCCCCAACTCAGAATTTCTGAATTACTTGATTGATACTGACTGTAATGCAGGTAGTTCATACTTGATGTAGAACAAAATCCATTACAGCTTTTTAAATGGCAAGTTGAGAAACATCTGTACTCCAGCGCTGGGTCAGCCTTCTAGCTCCCAGACCTGATATATAAGTGGCTAAAAAGAAAGAAACAATTTGAGAAAACCGAATCAAATACAATCTCTCCATCTTGAGCGCAGATGTTTCAGAAGACGTGAAGAAGCCCTGTCTTGTTATCGAACCCCCCACCTCTCCCGCTATGGTTCTGCTCCCAAAACCGACTCATTAGACCAACATGGGCAAGAGAAGCGAAGACAAGATAATGGATGCTCCGTGGCGTCAAAGTCAAACGCATAGAAGATTGATTCTGCCAGGCTTTTTCAGAGAGCTACCCCTGCTTTCACTTTTCTCATAGCGTTCCCTGCTGGAATATTCTCTCTGTTTCAGTGTTCAAAGAGTTCCATATAGAAATATTCTCTATTAGAGTTCTCTGTAGGACTATTCTCTCTGTTTCAGTGTTCAAAGAGTTCCATATAGGAATATTCTCTATTTGAGTTCTCTGAAGAAAATATTTTGCCTTTTTTTGTGTTCTAATAGTTTCATATAGGAATATTCTCTTTTTGACATTCTGAAAGTTTCCTGTAGGACTATTCTGTCATTTTTTGTTTCATATAGAAATATTTTCTCTTTTTTGTTTTTAGTTAATTATTTTTGTGATGTCACTGGAGGCAATACATTTCCACCTACTCAGCCTACAGCTGTTTAGCTCTGCCCCTTAATACTGAAGTTACTTAATACTGAAATCCTGAGGGTTTCAGCTCTTACCCTACAGCAACAACAAAGAGAGATTGGAACATGGTTATAAAAAAAGAAATATGCCCATTTTTGGTACATAAAAGGTAAAAGCAGACCTTAAAGTAAAAAACATAAATAAGTAGGTTATGGCTCTTTAAATATATTCTGTTTCAGTGTCTCTAACAAAAAGTTAGAGGATCACTTTAAAATTTCATTTCATGCAATTAATGCAATTTTCATGCAATTCACAAACAATATTGTCCATTTCACAATTAATGTAAGTGTATCAGATGATTTTTAAAGAATAAAAATGTTTGTATTAAAGTCTATTTTTGTATAGAGGCTTATTTTGCATATAGTCCTATTATCAGTAATTCTCAGTCCTCTGTCTAAATCTCCTGGTACGACCACCAATCCAAGTTAAGGATGTTATTGGACTAATTGGTTGTTAGGACACTCTTGCTCAATTGTGATGCACAGCTGAAAAACATTCTACTAATAAGTGAGTATAAAAGGGAACAACATTCTAGGTTAGTTTAGTATCTGAAGATCAGCAGTTGATGGCTTGCTGACCGACTCAAAATGACCAGAAAGAAACAACTTTCTTTAGAGACCCGTCAGTCCATTGTTGTGTTAAGGAAGAAGATACTCCATTGAAAACAAGAACATTTCACTGTGATCCCAAACTTTTGAGCAGTATATATATATATATATATATATATATTATGATGTTCTTAGAGATCCCTGTATGAATGTTTTGTATTTTCTTCTATTTAAACAGTGTCTTATAGCAAAAGTGTCTTTTTGGTGTTCATAGGAATGTAGGAATATTCTTGATTTTTTTATTTGGTGGTTGTAGATTACATATATATATATATATATATATATATATATATATATATATATATATATATATATATATATATATGTGCATAAAGCATATGTGCATATATAGGTGTGCATAAAGCCACACATATGTTAGACAGTGTACTTTGTGAATATTGGATAGATTTTACTAGCCCCAAACTTTTGAAGGTCAGTGTATATGCTGTAGAAAAAAACCCAAAGTACCTTCTACAGGTGAGGAATTTGACTTTGTATGGCACATAACACACCAGATGTGAACTTAACATTTGCTCCATCTCTCCTTTGCCTGTCCTTCACTACACTACGCTCCCCTCATATCACCTCACCCTAAATCAGCAAGACCCAGCTGGCCAGCGACTGGCTTTTAACCCTTTAATGCACACACTTCTTATGTTTATTTTCTTTAAAATACTGTATGTTAAACTCCACAGATAAAGAGAAGCGGTGTCTGACAGTTGGCATATTAAAAAAATACTGATTAAAGTAAGATTATTAAACATGCTGTTCATCCAACTTATAGCTCTTTAAAATAAATCAAAAAGCACATCATCAAAACTTTTCATTTCAGTGTTTATGTCTATTCTACAAAACAGCACATCTGTCAGTTTATGTTCCAACTTATGTTTCATGCAGATACTGACCTGCAAACACCTTTTATAAAACACACAAGACATGGAGAGACTTTCTGTTATTTAGCTTATTAGACAGTCAAGCTCAGTGCACCCTAACAGGAAACATACACGAATAAACATGAAAACGTATGTAACTTAGTGTTTAAGTATAAGTGATAAAAATGCTCTATAAATAAAGATATTATTATTATTATTATTATTATTATTATTATTATTATTATTATTATTATTATTATTATTATTATTGAAAGATGAAATAAGTATAGTAGATCAGCAGGTTTATGTAACAGGGAGATGAGCTCAAGCCAAGAGACACAAAGTGAAGCGCTGACCTCTTGTGGACGAGCAAAATTCTGACATCCTCATCCGTGTATATAAGAGGAGTGAAAATATATGCATCTCTAATACAAAAGCCTTAAACAACTTTAATCTCGTCTCACAGACCTTTTCTTCTTTAAAGGGCAGTTCCACTGAATTTAGTGGTCGAGACGTAAACAAAGCCTTTCAGAGAGATTCGGTGTGAAACGTTCTGTTCTGAGGAAACTAATCAGAATCTTTCACGCTGGTGGTGATGATGAGAACCAGACATGTGAGAACATTCAAATTCACAGAAACGTTCATTATATGAAATTGTTATAAAAACTAGGTTTGGTGCCTAATACATTACTCTATACTCTCTATACATTACTCTTACTCTATAACATCTATAACTCTATATCAGGTATTCTTTATAATTTGTTTTATATTCATCACTATTTTATCATCATCTACAACACATTTAAACTCAGAGGACACGTGCAGGTTAGCTGGCTTGGTTAGTAAATAAAA
The DNA here is from genome assembly GCA_021613375.1 of Megaleporinus macrocephalus. NCBI lineage: Eukaryota > Metazoa > Chordata > Actinopteri > Characiformes > Anostomidae > Megaleporinus > Megaleporinus macrocephalus. Next base: position 39,499,349 of record CM038713.1, read on the forward strand.
TGCCTGTATTTCTCCTCTGGTTCCTATTGCTGTAAAGAAATCAGAATTTCTAAAATATATAATAATAAATAAATGTATAAAATATCTCCTCAAACCCGGATGACTTTTTAAATATCTGAGCTACTGAATCACACAGGAACACTGACAAATGAATCTTTATTCTCTCCATCTCTGTCTCTCTCTCTCTCTCTCACTCTCTCCCTTTCTCTTTCCCTCTGTCTCCATTTCTCTCTCACTCTCTCTCTCTTTCTCTTCCTCTCTCTCTATTTCTCACTCTCGTTCTCTTTTACTCTCTTATTCACTTTATCTCTCTCTTTTTTCTCTATCTTTCTCTGTCTCCCCCCTCTCCATCTCTCTCTCTCTCTCTCTCTCTCTCTCTTGCTTGCTCTATCTCTCTCTTCCTCTCTCTCTCTATTTCTCACTCTCTTTCTCTTTTTCTCTTATTCACTTTATCTCTCTCTTTTTTCTCTATCTTTCTCTGTCTCCCCCCTCTCCATCTCTCTCTCCCTCTCTCGTTCTCTTCCTCTCCCTCTCTCTCTCTCTCTCTCTCCCTCTCTCTTTCTCACCCTCTCTCTCTCTCTCTCTTGCTTGCTCTATCTCTCTCTTCCTCTCTCTCTCTATTTCTCACTCTCTTTCTCTTTTTCTCTCTTATTCACTTTATCTCTCTCTTTTTTCTCTATCTTTCTCTGTCTCCCCCCTCTCCATCTCTCTCTCTCTCTCTCTCTCTCTCTCTTTAGGGTTCCCCCGGGCGTGATGGGATGGAGGTTTGTGTTTTTTGTTTTTTGCACTGACACGACCACATGACCTCTGAGTGCCTCTAAACCCAAAATATAAAAAACTCATTTAAATAAAATCTCACTTTAAAGGTTGAAATGAATGACTATAAAGATTTTCTTAGGCTGACAGACACAGACAGTAAATTATATCATATCCACAAGAAATAGCCCCTCACTCTGGAACAAACTGCTGCTTGTCTTTATGTCTGCCTATGAGTCAAAACATCAACTGTGTCTTCTTCCCCTTTCCAGGGATCCAGAGGTTTACCAGGAGATCCGGTAAGACTCACTAGTCCTGCTCTACTTAGAAAGCAGTGTGTTAGATTCAGCCTGTATGTGACTGTCTTGTCTCTGTGTGTTTGGAAATGCTGGACCTCTTACAGGAATACAAAAGCCTTTCTCCACCTAATCCTCTGCATCTGTATCATATCACTGTTTACCACGGACAGTCATTTCTACAGGTTTCTGTCTGCTTAGAAAAAAGCAGAACACCTGTCGACCCCAAAACCCTCCTGTAATAGAAGTCAGATACACAAGCTTTACATCAGTTTCATTACACTTTCTGATCTGTTTTCAGTTTGTTGATTGTTTATGGTTTCTTTACATTTTTTAACCCCTGCATTGAGCAGTAGGTATGATAAGCTACCAAAGTGCAGACTCAAAGAGAACCATATATACCTTAAATCACAATATACGAAATTCAAACAATATCACAATGAAAAAAAAAGCTGCCTGTGTATAATAGCATGTATAGTAAGTAGTGGGTTTAGTGTGCTCGCATGAACTCATATAAAGCTTGTGAAGTTCATGAAGTTGAAGTTTAATTTTAACTTTTAAATTAAAAAAATTAAAAATCACAAATTACCACAAACTTTTCAGTCTGAAAAACTAGTCCCATCTCATGAATACCTTAAATATCTTTATCATTTCTGCAAATGGTCTACAAGTACAGTTTAAGGAAAATCAAATCAAAGTATTTTTCACATACATAATCATAGACAGTACAACAAGCAGTGAAATACTTTGACAATTGCCTGCCCACAGATATTTAGAGTATCTGAAATATTAAGGAATGTATATTAAAGCAAAATGAAGATAATAATATAATATAATATAAAAAGAAAGATATAATACACATGAATATACACTATAGACAACAGGAGTGTGCAGTGGGGATGAGGATTGTTGAATAAAGTGCAGTATGTGCAACAAGTGGATGAATTGAATTTTTATGAAGTTAAAAGTAAGTGAATCCTGTGGAATATCCTGGATTTCTGTGTTGATTACTAATAAAATGTGGTCTGATTGTTATCAGTTACAATTATATACACTGGAACTGGAACACAACAGCAGCCTTTCACATTGTGTGTAAATGTCATGATGAATGGACCAATAGAAATGCTCCAAAAATAACTTGAAAACAATTCAGATTGCATTGATTTACATTAAACGTAAAGGTTTTTGGCCTCTCCTGTAAAGTTGTCATTTTGGAGATGGATATTTTTCTTTGGATAGCTATATACAGTTGATATGCTATAAAGTTTCATGAAAAAGTAAGTGAACCCTGTGGAGTTACCTAGATTTCAGAATCAGAATCAGAATCAGAATCGGACTTTATTTGCCAAGTATGCTCACACATACAAGGAATTTGTGTTTGGTAACAGAAGCTCACAGTGCACGATAACTGACATTATAGAAGTAGCACACCCAATCTACACACACACACACACACAGTGACATACACGCACAGACACACCTGTAAACTTAACATGTGCAGAGTTGTATATTTAGAGTAAAGTGCGGAGTGCAGCAGTGAAGAACAGTGCAGACTGAATTAAATAGATATAAATATGAAAAACAGAAGAGTCACTGGTTGAGACGATGGTACAGAGTGTTCTGAGACTATCAGATAAATAAAAAGTGCAGAACAAGAAGAAGAGTGAGAGAACATCTGGATATGGGTGTGTGTATGTGGATACAGTTCTGTGTTGATTACTAATAAAATGTGATGTGGTTGTCATTGTATGTGGTCTGAAGTCACAATTACAGACAAACACAGATTCAAAGCGCTCGATAGAAAAACATGGAAAATACTGCAGTGTGTTATTAGTTTAGTTTGATTGTGTTGGTGTATAATTGTGACTAACAATCAGATCCACATTTAATTTAATTAGCACTTTCAGATGGTTAACTTGCTTTGTCTTATCTCTGTATATCGTCGCTGTCCAAAATAAACATGTATCTCTATATTTGTCGATATTTATTTTTCAGCATCACTGGAACTCAACAACTGCCGTTCACGTTGTCTGTAAATTTCATGATGAATGGACCAATACAAATGCTTCAAAATCACTTGACAAATATTCTGGTTCCATTGACTTACATTAAAAGAGAAGAAGGTTTTAGGCCTCTCCTGTAAAGTTGTCATCATTTTGGAGATGCATGTTTTTCTTTGGACAGCGATGATTTATATTTTTCACAAACATTAACTAAAGCCCGTTGGCATAGTGAACAGGCTTTCGTGATCTATTCTGAGCGCTGGAAACATATTACAGTTGTATGCTACAGATGCAGAGGATGCTTAAATAAGCCATATACCCTGAAACATTCTTCCGTCTGTGAGTTTCTCTGGAACAGCGCAAGCTTTTCCTTAGTAAGTTAAATGTGAACAGCATGTCAGGCCCTTTTGCCTTTTGTGGTGGTGTTTGTGAGAAATCTGTAATTAGTTTGGACCTCAGCTGTGACTGTTCATAATAGAAGCTCATTAATGGTGTTCATTAGTGGCCTGATGATTAAATGAGGGCTGTTTGTTTGAAGTAGCCCTGATATCAATTAGTGCGATGAACAACGTGCGTGTGCGATTATGTTCTGAAGTCTCTCACTAACTCCTCATGGTCGCTGATCACTCAGGGTGAAGACGGTCAGCCAGGTTATCCAGGCCCCCAGGGACCTCCAGGGTCAAAGGTTAGCCGCTCATTTCAAAACCGTTTGCTGTCCACTGGTGTTAACCACTGAATCCCACTTAAAAAGTAATGACCTCTTACTGCTGAAGAGATTCCTAATGAAGAATCCATCTCTAATGGCCTGGACAAACTTCCTTTCATCATTTGTTCCATTATTCTTCATCCAACTACTTCCATACTTTGCTTGCACCACTGTTCTTGTTTTTCTTGGTGGACTTACTCTTGGAATGATACAGTTGCTCATTTAGCATTCTTTCCCTTTTCCTGTCTCTTGAAGTCATTGCATTCTGTTTTTTCGTTTTCCTTTGTTTTCCTTTTTATATAAGACTTTTTACTTAATAAAAAAAAAAATTATTACTGAGTCAACATGCTAAGTCTAAATTGATTGTGCGCTTCTGAAAGTCCTTGTAAAGCCTAAAATATTCATTCAAAGGAAGCTTTTAAAGAGTTTGGTACCCAAGGCAGTGTAATAATAATTCAATGGATGTATCCACTCTTATGTCCAAGCCTTTGTTGCATTGGATGAAGCTCTAAATTGATCTGAATATATATATTAAAAAAACTACTCAGCTGTCATTCTACCAGTTTCTTTATGGTGAGAAAGAGAAGATGAAACAGCCTCAGTTTATTAGGAGAGTTACAACTGTTAAATGAATGAAGAAAAGTAGTTTGGAGCCAGTGGGATCTCATATCTATCTAATGTTAGCACCCGCTGGTGAAAACCAATTAGGCCCTTTGCAAACACCCCTGATATCATTTATGGATTCATGGGGTGTTTCCTGCTATAAAGCCATGTCCTTATGTTTTGGATGTCTGGCTTTTCATTCAGACAAGGGCTGAAGATGAAGATGTGGCTTCAGAGCAAGAAACATTCTATTAAACCCCATAGTCTATAGTCTATAGTCTATATCAAGGTCATCTGCAAACAGCCAGTTTGGCTTTAAACAGAGGGTTCTAACACTAGAGCCCACTGGTGACAAACTTAAGAACTGTAAGCAGTCTAGCGACAACTGAGTACAACTGAGTATATATATATATATATATATATATATATATATATATATATATATATATATATATATATATATATATATATATATATATATATATATATATACACACTACCGCTCAAAAGTTTGGAATCACAGTGAAATGTTCTTGTTTTAATGGAGTATCTTCTTCCTTAACACAACAATGGACTGACGGGTCTCTAAAGAAAGTTGTTTCTTTCTGGTCATTGTGAGTCGGTCAGCAAGCCATCAACTGCTGATGCTTCAGATACTAAACTAACCTAGAATGTTGTTCCCTTTTATACTCACTTATTAGTAGAATGTTTTTCAGCTGTGCATCACAATTGAACAAGAGTGTCCAAACAACCAATTAGTCCAATAACATCCTTAACTTGGATTGGTGGTCGTACCAGGAGATTTAGACAGAGGACTGAGAATTACTGATAATAGGACTATATGCAAAATAAGCCTCTATACAAAAATAGGCTTTAATACAAACATTTGTATTCTTTAAAAATCATCTGATACACTTACATTAATTGTGAAATTGACAATATTGTTTGTGAATTGCATGAAAATTGCATGAAATGAAATTCTAAAGTGATCCTAAACTTTTAAGCGGGATAGATAGATAGATAGATAGATAGATAGATAGATAGATAGTAGAAGCATTTTATGTCAGCTTGGAGGTGGAAGTTAACCCCATATTGTGCCTCACTAAAGAAGAATAAAGTCACCTTAAAAGAGTTCCATCATAGTCGTTTGCTCATTTTTGAGGAAGAATTGGACCCAGAAAATGGCTATTACATCAGACTTGACAAGTGGATAGCATAAAGGATATAACCATCAATTTGTACTCAGAAAATAGTCATTTTGTTGGATGAAATCAGACGAAGCTAATAACCGCTATTCTAGTTGCTCTTATTCAGATCCATAGTTTTCATGTAATTACATACTTTCACCAGAGAGGGCTTCAAATCCCCAAACCCATGTATTGCCACTAGATATTATTTAAGTTGGGGTTTATAATGTGTGAAAAGTTTCTTCACACTTCTCTTCATTAATAACTGGATAAATGCTGTCATAGAAAGGACACACTATGACACAAGTGCTGACCTTCACCAGGTGAACAGGCCTCTGGGTGGAATACTTGCAAAATGTTTTGAGAAACAGCTTTTGTGTTTTTCCAGGGAGAACAAGGTGAACCAGGATCCAAGGGTGACAGAGGCATGGATGGCTTTCCTGGCCTGAAGGTAAGCCTGAACTGAGAGACTCCCATGTCTTCATATTTTACACCCACATATGGTACATGGTTTGATGATTTTTGATCATGTTTCTTGTGGTTGTGGTTCTGTGTTCATTAAGGGTGATAAAGGAGATGTTGGGGAAAGTGGACCTCAGGGAGAAATGGTGAGTGAAGTCCGATTATCGTCGCTGTCCTGAGTATCTCCACTTCTGTCTGTTTTTTTTCTACATAATTCGTTTACATTCTGTGACAGTTTCTTGAATAGTCCAACAGTTATGGTCCAAAATAGCTTAAAAAAGTTCCATTGACTTACATTGATAGTAAATAAAGGTATTGTCCTCTCCTGTAAAGTTGCTATTTTTGAGATACCAGTTTTTCTTTGGACAGTGATGCTGTGCTGATTAAGACTGACCACAATGACAATTAAGCCTAATTAGGGACTAAAGTTCTTAGACGCAAAAACACCAAAAAGTATGAAATGTGTAATTACCAAGTTATTATTTGGTATTTAACACACAAGTAATATAATTAGATAAAAATGTTCTCTAGTATATCAATATATTAAGAAAGTGCTTTATGTGACTCCCTCTTGTATTGTACCTTGACAGGGTCCTCCTGGGGAGAAAGGTGCATCAGGCTCCAGTGATGTCATCGCCTTCAATGACAAACTCCTAGATGCTTTTCAGGTAAGAAATGTGGGGGGTCATAACAAGTAGAATAAAGACTAGTGTTGAAATGCTCTGTCCTCTAATATGAACACGTAGAAGCAATAAGCGTACAAATGTAATTAACAATGGATATACAAAACAATGTAAACAATAACTGAACGTAATGTGTATCTTTACTTATCTTTTTATTAAATATCTTTAAATATGTTTTTGTTATTGAACTTTTAACATGTAGGTTCCACTCTGATCTGAATCCATACCAGCAGATGCCAACTCACTACATTTCCCCAAACACCTTTGAAATTAATCATTTTTCCTCAACAGGCGATCCACACCATCAGTGTCTCGGTAAATGTAATGAACGCATGGGGTGCCAGTTATGACACACTCATCAATTTAACTACTCAGTGGTTTCTGGAATGGTGTGTTTTTGTGTGTATGTGTGGATTAAACCAAAGCCAGTGTAGTGTAGTGGATAACATTATCCCCTCTGTAAAGCAGACTGAGGTTGCCTGCCCAAGCAAAGCAAACCAGACTATGGCCGTAGGACTCATTAGGCAAGACTCCTAACCTTAGATTCTTCTACCTCTGTAACGTCAACTTATACTTCAATACATTTACCCTAAAAGATCAGACAGCTTTTCTTTTCTTTGACTGTAAATTACACCAGGCCTTCTCTAATGACAGCAGGGGATCATTAATGGGGCAATACCCCACCACAAGATAAGCAAACCCCTTTTAATGCATAGGTCAGACTGTATTTAGTTTTTATGTTATTGTATGTATTGCTGAGTATCTCTTTGGTAAATCTATTGAAATCAGTTTATTTGATTATTTAATGTTCCAAGTGTTCATTATTTGACTTAAATTATCATTTTAGCTCTCATTTAGCTCTTCATGAGCAAAAATAGTGTTTGAATAATAGTGTTTACAAAATGTTTACAAATATCAACAGTTCCTATTAAATTCCATAGTGAACACATAAGGGTTAATACTGACCCATGTTGTGATAGAAAAATGTGATGACCAGAAACAAGTAAACTGAGGAATTAATGGAAGCTTAAATAACGAAATTCATTTATTGCAAAGATATAGCAAATAAAATCTCTGTCGGGCCACTTTTACCCCAGTTTGTGCATCAAAGGGTTAAAAGGAATATGTTTGCATGTTCTTCTATAGTGGCAACACATCACTGGAAGTGAAGCTAAACACACACATTGATAGCTACATTATTACACTAGCTATACACTATTAATGTACTGTATAAATCAGCAGACATGTTTTTCCTTTGAGCAGATCTTCTGTAGCTCTCTTCTCCTCTGCTTTAACTCATTTTTTGTACTATTGCTTGCACCACAGTGCCCCATCCTATAGAGTTAATGCAAGTGATGCATGTTTGACAATATCTCATTAATTTTGCTAGGAATGACACATACAGTCTTTACAATAGCTATAAAATAATATCTGTTCAGATTGATTATAAAATAAGATGACCCTAAAGGAGATTATGGTGAATGCTAAGGGTTAATTTAGGTTTTAGTCACTTAGTGTTCAAATGTAATTGATGACAATCATCTTGTCATATACCTTAACATGGGAAGATACTTTTTTATTATTTATTTATTTAAAAAAATGTTTATATGATACACACCAGTGTTCCATACTGACTCTACTGGCTTTTATCAATATATTTTTTTAATTTATGTATTTTCCATATAGGGACCTCCTGGTCCTCCTGGACCTCCTGGACCACCTGGAAATGACGGTTCCAAGGTGAGCTATATATAAATCCCCCAGCAAAATGCACTTTTTGATTGAATAATTTTTGAATGTACTGATTGATGAAATGACCACTGCTCTGTCCCTAAATGTCTGCATCCATTTGATAATACAGGGAGAACTTGGTCTTCCTGGACCAGCTGGACTCGATGGCGAGAAGGTGATACTTTTTGGGTGTACTCACTTATTACTCACTTATTAATATCAAAAATAAAAAAAAAGTGATTTAGGTACATTGTTAAGGGGTGATGTTAACTTAATTTTTCCTTCATAAAATGGAAATATTTAAAATATTATTTTAATATATGCAATATAATAAAATACAATTATGTTCAATGAGGAATTTAATTTACTATTAAAAATAATAATAATAATAATAAACAGTTGTACTGCCAAGTAACAACATAACGTGGTTACCAAAATATTACACACTAATTATTTAGTGGTCAACTACTATATGCAGCATATGTATTTGGTTGTATATGGCATAGTAATATGTTTTTAATTGTGTAGGTAAAAATAAGACAAAAATATTTCTGCATATTTTAATTAACAGTTGCTCTTTATTTGCTGGATGCAACATATTGGGGAAAAAGTCAACATGAAATATGGCCTGTGCAAAAGTAATGGTACATGTTATATTCAGTCAAGTATGCATTTATATTAACAGTATAATAGTGTTCTCTATAGAGGATGTGTTTAATTATCTTCACATAAAAAAGTTTTTGGAGTGTTTATAATTATATATATGTACAGGTACAAAGAATATTTCCCCATATGAAAGTAACAATAACAGAAATAGATTCTTATTAACTATCTTCGGTTTGTTATAACCAGGGCCAGAAAGGAGAAATTGGAGACACAGGTGATCCTGGAGAGAGAGGAGAGAAAGGAGAAATGGGACTTTCTGGTCCATCTGTATGTATTTCAACTATAAAATGTCTATCTGGTGTGAACAGCAATATTGAAATTTCTATATTATTATTGTTTATGTTTATGAAAGCACTGTTTATGTTTTAGGGAATGGATGGACAGAAAGGAGAGAAGGGAGACAGTTGGCTAGAGGACAATCTGGTCAGTAAAACATAATATATATATATTTATATACATACTCATGTTCTAAGTACTTCCTAAAACAATAATTGCTTGTCTCCAGGTTCAAATGATCTCTCAACCCGGACCACCAGGACCTCCCGGTCCCAGAGGACCTCCAGGATTTATGGTCAGTCATATATGTGATATACCTATGTGATAAGATTGTTATTGCAGTTTAATCCAGGACTATATGAATCTATATAGCATCAAAAAGTATTCTGCTATTTCATGTCAATCTTGTCACAATAGCACAATCTGTTTTGGTGAACTATAAAACTGTTATATTTTTTTATTTTTTTAATAGAATAATATAGAAATAAAAAAAATAAAATCTCCAGCAATCAGATGAAATATTTCATCATGCAAAGAACTACTCAAGCATGCTGAAGGTTCTATGTAGGACTCATGGCTCAGAGTAAAACTACTAAGAGACAAGGTCCTTATTGGAGAATTCAATATTTTTTCTATTTATATTTCTTATTCTATGAAAATGCAATTCACTGTGTGGATGATATATTTTAAATAGTTGTAGAGATTATAGTGCATTGGTGAGATAGTACTGTCCTTCATTTATTACAGTCCTAATATAGTCCTATTTTTCAACAGAATGAATATATATGAAAAAAAGCCAGTGGGACCCTGAATAAATAATAATTAGCTCTGTCTTTCAATTTACACTGATTATGAGTTTTAAAAACAGCTGATAGTGGACATGCAAGTCAAATTGAAAATTTAAATAAAGTCTGTTGTGCTGTATATCAAAGTTTTAGCACTCCAATAGCTCAAAAACAATATACACATACAATGTACATACAATATAATTTAAAATGACTCATGAACACTCCAAACCAAACAGTTTCTGCAAAGGTATCTGTCCTAACACTTGTTTCAAGACCTGTAAAAGCAAAAAATGGCAGAATGTTGTAGGTGGTAAGTACATTTTTTATCTAATGACATTTCTGAGCAGCCCAGGCCTTCCCAAAACCTACTTACAGCAGGTGTGGCTGGCTTATGTAAACACTGTAATAGTAATTGTACTTGTAGTATGCAAGCATGATAGGATATATATAGCAAAATACCAAACCACAAAACGCTTCCAGTCAAAACTGCCAAGAAGGACAAGCCTTGTATAAGGAAAATAAGTAAGAGTTTCCAAAAAGGATTAAAACCTACAGAGGAAATAGGACTCCTAACAACCACCCCCACACGACCTGGTGGGGACCTAAACATCCTCTCTCTTATAGTTTCTATGTTTGAGAGACTGAGGAGAAAAATCTAGCTCCTGCTTCAGATCTGAAAACCTCCACAGGGGTTTCTGTCCTTCCTTCCTCTGTAAAGAAACGTGTTCCTCCAAACAAGGTTTTTTTAGGAATGAGACCCAGTTTTAGCTACACTGTTTAGCTACGACCACACTTAAGCTGTTTTTTTCTGTTTTTTATAGGGTCATCATGGCATGCCTGGTCCAAAGGTAAATATTGTGATGTTTTATGTAATGTTTTTAAAAGATTTCCAAACACCAGTTCATCCTTGTTGAGACAGTAATGACAGATTAATTATCCTCATCTATTAAGTCTAGTGCAGTGTTCATTCATTCACTTCAGGTTTATCTAAATCAGGTTTATGTTGCAGGGAGATCCAGGAGAGAGTATCAAAGGAGAGAAGGGTGACATCGGTGCTCCAGGAATCCATGTAAGAACATAACCTTTTCTTTTTAATATATTGCTGCTGTCAGGACAGAACCTTTTATCTACAATTTTCTTTGTTTGTTTGTTTTTTTCCATAATTTCTAAATAAGATCTGGCCTTTACATTTTCAGTTCATGAAGAACAGACCAATAGAAATTTTAGTTTATTAAGAAAAGGTTCCCATTTTGGAGATGATGAAACTAAACAAAGCTAAACATGCAAATATAATGTTAACACTCACATTTCAGAGGAGGGTAAATGTTTTTATATTTTGTTGGAATATTACAATAAAACTTTTGTAAATCTGATATGATATAGTAAATCAAGTGTTTCACAGCCATTACTGATCTTTTACAGGGTCCACCTGGGTCTCAAGGACCTCAAGGTCCATCTGGATTGGTTGGCCTTCCAGGCTCCAAGGGTGAAAAAGTAGGTGCAAAACAAAAGTCATGAATAATTTAAAACAATTTATACTATTGAATGTGTATGTTATATACACTACAAACACGTCTATACAAACAGTTTGAACTTTCTGATTATATACTATTAGTCAGTATTTTAATAATAATATTAGTGAATTATAATGAAGAGATTAAAACGATAAAATAAGACATTTGGAATTGTTCCTGGAGCAGAATAAAACAATGTTGTTGTTTTTAAAGAATGTTCAGAATGTTCATGTGTCTTTTAGATGCTCCGATGCAGGTTAACATACTTTGAACATTCTGGCCAGCAGCTTCATGAGGAGCCACATAAGCTGCTTTTCTAACAGGAAAAAAGCTTGAACTCTCTCTCTCTCTCTTTCTCTCTCTCTCTCTCTCTCTCTCTCTCTCTCTCTCTCTCTCTCTCTATATATATATATATATATATATATATATATATATATATAAACAACTGCTCAAAAGTTTAGGATCACTTTAGAATGTCATTTCATGCAATTTTCATGCAATTCGCAAACAATATTGTCCATTTCTCAAATAATTTAAGTGTATCAGATGATTTTTAAAGAATAAAAATGTTTGTATTAAAGTCGATTTTTGTATAGAGGCTTATTTTACATATAGTCTATTATCAGTAATTCTCAGTCCTCTGTCTAAATCTCCTGGTACGGCCACCAATCCAAGTTAAGGATGTTATTGGACTAATTGGTTGTTAGGACACTCTTGATCAATTGTGATGCACAGCTGAAAAACATTCTACTAATAAGTGAGTATAAAAGGGAGAACAACATTCTAGGTTAGTTTATTATCTGAAGATCAGCAGTTGATGGCTTGCTGACCGACTCAAAATGACCAGAAAGAAACAACTTTCTTTAGAGACCCGTCAGTCCATTGTTGTGTTAAGGAAGGAAGATACTTGAAAACAAGAACATTTCACTGTGATCCCAAACTTTTGAGAAGTAGTGTATATATATATATATATATATATATATATATATATATATATATATATATATATATATATCAGATTTCTGAGTATCACTGTTCGATGATATTCAGTTAATTGGCCTTTATTAAACACAGTAAATCTGCTGTTGATGTGCTTCAGATTAAAAATTAAATCTGTTTTCTTCTCAGGGAAAGCAGGGAGAGCCTGGATTAGACGTAAGTGTCTGATAATGGTGGGCTTTGAATGAAGTGACTCTGAAAGTCTCCTACTTTGTCTGACTCACTAATATGTCCACTGCTTACAGGGGTTTCCTGGCCTGGTGGGAGAAAAAGGAGACACGGGAGAGAAAGGAGAGAAGGTACAGTGTCATTGATCTGATATAGAGAATCACTTCATTAAAAATTGGGTGATGGTTTTTTCTTCAAACTAATATCGTGACTGGACTGCTGTTTGCATTATACCTGACAAAGTGTTTCTTTCTTGGGGTCTTTGTTTCAGGGTGACCGCGGCTCTGTGGGGAAGAGAGGGCTGAAGGGGCAGAAAGGAGAGCAGGGTCCACCTGGGTTAGACCAGCCCTGTCCAGTGGTGCGTAATGGAGAGCTTTTATCTTAAAGTGATGGTTTTACTGATCAGTATAAACATTCCCTTTAATCCCAGATGTGGTCACTTATCAGTTATTAGGATTATATTAAACTTATAAGGTTTTATTTGGTGTTCTGAAATTGCTTCTTAAGCTCTGCACTGGAGCTACATGTGCAGAAAGGATAATGTCAATGTCAATTTATTTATAGAGCACATTTAGCACAGCCTTAGTTGACTGCACAAATAAAGAAACTTGAAATTCAAAAAACTAGGATTAAAAACAACAACCGAATAACCAATAATAACATAAAAGCCATGGAATAATAATGAGCTTTAAGCCTAGATTTAAAACTTGACAGAGTAGGTGCCAATCGAATCTGCAGTCGTAGCTCGTTCCAGAGTTTCGGGGCGGCTACTACAAATGCTCGATCCCCCCCTCTGCTTCAGTCTTGATTTGGGGACAACCAGCTGAAGCTGATCCGCAGATCTTAGGGACCGTGCTGGAACATAGGGCACAAGCTGTTCCGTTAGATAACTGGGAGCTTACCCGTTAAGAGACATGTACACAAAAACAGGATTTTAAACTGTATTCTAAAAGCCACTGGGAGCCAATGAAGTGAAGCCAGTACGGGAGCCCGCGTTTTGCACCAATTGGCGATCAAGAAATGGCCAACACCAACATATAGCGAGTTACAATAATCGAGCCTTGTTGAAATAAACGCATGAATTACTTTCTCAAAATCAGAGAAAAATAAAAATAGCTAGTTGTCTTAATTGGAAGACTTGACTACTGCATTTATCTGCTTATCAAATTTAAAACCAATATCAAATATTACACCCAGGTTTTTGACTGATGACTGGGTAAAAGTCTTCCAATGTCTTAGGTTCCATTGAGGACTAAATGATCTGTCCTGTCCAAATAGGACAATTTCTGTCTTGGTCCTATTTAAATAAAAAAAAATAAAAAGCCATCCAGGCTTTTATTTCATCAAGGCAACTCAATAAAGTAGTCAAAGATGCTTCTTTAAAGGTAAATAAATCTGATAAAAGCAAATCTTGGGGGTGTGATGTGGTACACATTAACAGATTGCAGTGAAGTAGTGTAGTGCATTACAGTTGAAGTTCTTGTAATCACATTACAGGTCCTGACCAGGTCTTACCTGATTCCTTTATGTGTATTACATAATGTGTTAACTGTATAATATAGATTATTTTGTTAAATATCTAAAACAGAAATGTACTCAGCTGGTACAGATTAGCTGGGTTTTATTTTCTAATGCAGATGTAAAATAATGAGATTATAATGAAAGTAATTAGTTCTTGATTAGTTAATGAATTAACCTCCAGAGAATTGTACTTAACAATGAGTGAGTAAGTGAGTGAGTGAGTGAGTGAGTAAGTGAGTGAGTAAATAAGTAAGTAATTAAGTGAGTAAGTAAGTGAGTAAGTAAATGAGTAAGTGAGTAAGTAAGTGAGTAAGTAAGTGAGTAAGTGAGTGAGTGAGTAAGTAAGTGAGTAAGTAAATGAGTAAGTGAGTAAGTAAGTGAGTAAGTGAGTACGTGAGTAAGTGAGTAAGTAAGTGAGTAAGTAAATGAGTAAGTGAGTAAGTAAGTAAGTGAGTAAGTGAGTGAGTGAGTAAGTAAGTGAGTAAGTGAGTAAGTAAGTGAGTAAGTAAATGAGTAAGTGAGTAAGTGAGTAAGTAAGTGAGTAAGTGAGTAAGTAAATGAGTAAGTGAGTAAGTGAGTAAGTGAGTAAGTGAGTAAGTAAATGAGTAAGTGAGTAAGTGAGTAAGTAAGTGAGTAAGTGAGTAAGTAAATGAGTAAGTGAGTAAGTAAGTAAGTGAGTAAGTAAGTGAGTAAGTAAGTGAGTAAGTAAATGAGTAAGTGAGTAAGTAAGTAAGTGAGTAAGTAAGTGAGTGAGTAAGTAAGTAAGAAAGTAATCTTTAGCAAGTAATCTTTATCTTTAGCACTTTTCAAAGGCCAGGCTACAAAGAGTTTCACAATAAAATAAAGAATACATTGAAAAGTAATAAAAACAATAATAAAAAAATAAGAGTATAATGATATACCTACAGAGAAATAAAGGAAAAAACATTTAAAACAGTAAACCAATGAATAAAAATAAATAATCACTGATATGCCCGTCACTTCAATTCTCATTTACTGTCTTGTGCTAAAACTCTGGTGCAGAGCCAAAGAAGCAAACTTCACAGACCAAACATGATCTATCACATTATGGCTAATAGGGAGAAGCAGCTTAATCTTTATATAGAAAGCTTAAAAATAGCTGAAAACACTTATATTTATGGCGATGTCTCTTCTTTTCATTTCATTCCTGCTGTTCTTTCCTTCGTTATTCTTTGAATTCTGCTCTTTATTCCGTGTGGCTGTGGATGTGTGAGGATATGCTTGCTTAGCAGAGCTGACAGTGAGAGAGTGGTCTTCTGTATGTATGTGCTCCTGCTGACAGGGTTCTGCTGGATGTAAGGGTCAGTCGGGAGAAAGGGGGCAGTCTCGGCCCGAGCCTCCCTGCCCAGTGGTACTGTACTCCTGCCTGCTCTGTCTCTGCACCCCCAGCATGGCGCTCTGGTCGCCCCATTCAACCTTAAATTAGCCTGCACCATATACAGTTTGTTAATTGATCTTGCAGTGTTGACTTCTGCACCACTGATATTGTGAAAGACTGCAAAATACAAAAGAACCACATATCCAATCACAGTAGTTAGAACACTGTGTGTGATAAGCAATGTGACCAATCAATTACAGTTTTGATGAACGATCTTATCTGTGTTTTGATGAATCAAGCTATTAATTCGGCCATGCCACATTTATGATACACCAGTACAATTTATATTTATAGAAATTTATTACCAGAGATATATTGGACTGAAAAACAGAAAAACACAAAACACAAATAACAGCATGTATTTCTTTCACTTTAACAATATCATTCTGCTGAGTGACTTCTTTTTTATACTGCACCTGCCTATTACTAATTTTCTACTTAAACACATAGAAAAACAGAAAATAGATAGATTAGACAACTTTTATAAGATAATATCTCACCTGCAACCCATTTAATAAACAGGTCTATTTGCAAATATTAAAAAACATTGGATGATCTGAATGGATGGATGATCAAATGTTAAGGACTTTGCGTTTGAGCACTCGAGGACAGCTGTGATGTTCCATTGCTCAAATATTACCAATATTATATAACGATAATAGCTGTATACTTATAGAACTATAATATTAATGCTACTAATGATATCACAATATTTGTAATATGTTAAGAAATAATGCTAAGCTAAGATAAACTAACTGTACTGTTCAAGTTTCAAGTTTATTTGTCATTTGCACATCATGTCGGGACAATAAAATGCTTGGGATGAGGCTCAGATAAAACTCTACAGCAGGGCAGCATTATATATGTAGTAAAAACAGTGCAAACATACAATAAATAGACAATAATGAAGTAAAAAAATGCTAGAAAATATACATTTAGTTATAACTGGAATATATAAAGGACTATACAAAACATACACAAGATATACAGGAGGACATATGTAAAAACTTTTGCATTGGCAGGTTATCTAAGAAGATATATCTATTTAAAATGACTTTAAAATGATAAACAGCTGATTTTGGCAGTGGAGTGTTAATGTAACCCCCATAATCTAACATACAACATGTTGGGACTGACTCACACAAATGTAATAACTGTAACCTATAGCTGTCAATCCTATAGGTTGTTTGCAAGTGACATCATGTCACAGTGATTTTGCCCCTAGGGAGCTCTATCACAAACTCTTAAACTATCTATGAATTATGTTGTTTACAGTTGATCAGAATCAATTAACCAAGAAACCATGAGGAGCTTATATCGAGTAAGCAGAAGTTGTTGTTCTTGAGGGAGAAACGTGCAAGAAATTGGCCAACAATAAGAGCAACAATGAGCTTCAGCCTTCGCCTAAAAGAGATTCCCGTTCCAGTCTCCAGTGAACAGTCACAGCACCCACAGACCAACTGTTCACTATACAATACTCACTCCTACCGACCGCACGAGGGTGAGGTCAGCTTGTTAACCAGTTTTCCTGTTCCACCTTAAACAGTGCAACAGGAGCCAGAACATACCTGCCACTCCATTTAAGGTGGAAACAGGAAAACTGGTGAATAAAAAGCTGACCTCTCCTCCATTTCCTCCATCTGGATTTTGAATGTTGTAGGCATCATGTGACTGAAAGCAACCTATTCTGCTCTAGTTCTCTAGTTCTTCATCACTGTCTGCATCAGTGTGAGCTGCTGTACTTCTTTGCTTTTCCTTCTTCTAGTCTTTTTTTCTTCTTTAACATATGCAGGGATATGAGTTGATGTAGGGAAAATATAAAAATAACTTGGACATAAAGGTCTAGTCGGACCAACTGGCTTTGGCATCTTTTTATTTTCATTATGTTTTTCGTATAATGGATGTTTGTTTATTTTTAGTTTATTTTATTTGGGTCCCTATTAGCTACTTTAAATATAGCCGCTATTCTTCCTGGGGTCCATCAACATAAAACACACATATACATTATACATATACAAGAAAAAAAGAACATACTCTATGTATCTTTCAAATATATACAAAAGAAATAAATAAAAATAGATAGTAAGAAAAAACAAGTAAGTAGAAAGTTAAAAAAATGTGTCATCATAACCCCAATAAACCTCCCCATTCCCCTTGATACAAATTTCCCTAATCTATTTTTAACTTTTATTTATGGAGTTTTATGATAAGAAATCAGTTAAATAGTGTTTTTAAATAGTTTTTAATGGTTAGTTGTTAGTAGTAGTTGTTAATGGTAAGTTCTTATAGAGCGACACATAATGTAGCTTCAGCATTACACACTTCATGCGTTTGTAAACTTGACAAAATAATATATGGCATGAAAATAATGATGAAGAGGAATGTATACTGTATGATAAATACATACAACTCACGGTGCTGCATCTAGGTTTAGTTTAAAAACTACCTGTCCTGTAATATTATTTTAAAGATAATATTCAGCATAATTCTGAAAATCATTCAGAGCAGCTTTATATAAAGTGTGGGGTGAAACTTCAAATTCTACACAGTGAAACATTAATGCAACTGATTGCATGTTGTGCAGTTCCTGCGACATAATTTCAATGCAACTGTTTGGATGTTTTGTGACAGCATGTTGGGTCTGTTTTCGTTTTTCTTGTGCAATGATCAGAAGGTTGTTTTACATGACACTAAATCAGCATTTTGATTGGCTACTTCATGAAACTTGTCTCAGCAGTTGTGACTGAGTTTCATGCCTGTTGCAGAAGTTTTTAATATTAGCGGTCACCAGCCCTGGTCCTGGTGATCTACTTTCCTGCAAAGTTTAGTTGAAACCTGCATCTGACATACTGCCCCTCCACTTTATTTATAGTATGGTTTATGATCCGGCCAATGAAGAACCTCTGAAGAAACTGATTAGCTGTAGCAGGTGTAGCTGATTGTGGCTGGAGTTACACTTTGCAGGAATCTTAAGACCAGCCTTGGTGACCACTGCTCTACGTTTTGCAATGTAGTGTCATGTAGGCGTCAAGCAACTAAGGTAACTAAAGCCTTACTGACTGATAACGGGAACCAGGGATCTCAACATATAGAGATTTTATTTACCATCAGAAACAGTCAGTGACAAAGTGGCTTTGACACTTTTAATATTTATTACATTATGTTTGTTGTATAATTGGTATTAATGGAAAAATCCTGTAATACACACTTGATTACATACATTCTGCAAGAGGGCAACTCACCGTGCCGCATTTAGGTTTAATTTGAGAACAAACTGTCCTGTAATATTATTTAAAAGAGAAAGTCCACGTCACATTTCTGCATAATACAAATAAAAACATTGAGAGTGGCTTTATATGAAATGTGGGGTCAAACTTCAGTGACTTCTACACAGTGAAACATTAATGCAACTAATTACATGTTGTGAGGTGCCTGTGAATTTTTATATGCAATAATGATGGTAAATCTAAAGAAATAAGTTTTCTTTGGGTTGTATTTACTCAACAGCCTGCATGCATCTTTCTGAAACATTAAACACAATGTTTCAGGCAGCAGGCAACACATTTGCAACCATTTCATGTAATTACTTTATGTGAGGGAGCTTTTTTAAGGGCATTACATTTACTGGATATCTGGTTCCCATCACCACCATTGTGATCGAATTTAACTGAACAATTCTAAGCAAGTTTCTCTAAATTGGTACATTTCATACAAAACTACTTTAAATCACTTTGTTGACATATTTACGGTTGTATTATGTAGCGCTTTTGAAATGTGCTATTTGCCAGTGTTTCCTATACAGTATAACAGGTGTTAATGATACATATTTAAGATTCTGGCTTCAGACAACAGCTTTATTATGGTTTTACCATCATTCAAGTTTGAGTTGTTTGCTTGTGTTGTGCTGTTTTGAAAAGCATGAGATTAACTGTAGAGTTTTGAAAGATAAAACCCTTTTTTTAATCCCATTCATATCTGTCATTATCAGGGTCCTGATGGGCTTCCGATAGCAGGCTGCTGGCACAAGGTGAGTAAAAATTTACAATCAGTTTGCTGAAGTTATTCTAATAATCAGACGCTTAATTTAAATGGATATAAAATGCATGGAGTGCTTTGAACGAATAGAACTATCACCTAATCTTTAGTTTTTTTATTTCTCTAAATTAAAATTGCTAAGATGTACACAAAGTCATTCAAAAAGGTTTGATGGACAAACTGGCCTTTCTAAAGAACGTTACCAAGTCAGAACTGCGATAGGAACCACACATCTGAGTCACAACATAAACTGTCCCTCAGCAAACACGATGGGTGGAGTGTCTGTGGCGACCGAGACTACTGTTTGCAAAGCTGAAGCGGATATCCAATAAGAATGCTGACACTGTGGCCTGGTTAAGGCAGTAGCACCAGGCCTGTGTGGGCGGAGAGTCTTTGGGGAAGATTAGGGTGTGAGCTGTGACGAAATAGAATGTATTTGAATAACATAAACCCAATGAAGTCTAGAGTCACTCACAGCAATTCTAATTTTAGTCTAAAGTCCAAGTTAAAAGTCTGACCAGTTTGGTATAATGATTAATAAAGAATTAATTAGACATGCAGGTCCACTATTCACTGTGCTGGAGATATGCCAAAAGTATAAGCCTTCCCACGCATATGAACTTGAGTGACATCCCATTCTTAATACATGGTGTTTAATATGATGTTGGTCCAACCTTTGCAGTTTCAACAGCTTCAACTCTTCTGGGAAGGCCTTCCACACGGTTTCGGAGAGTGTTTATGGGAATGTTTGACCGTTCTTCCAGACACTGATGTTGGATGAGAAGACCTAGCTCACAGTCTCCTCTCTAATTCATCCCGAAGGTGTTCTATCAGGTTGAGACCAGGACTCAGTTCTTCCACACTTCCATGGAGCTTGCTTTCTGCACTGGTGTGCAGTCATGTTGGAACAGGAAGGGGCCGTCCCCAAACTGTCCCCACAAAGTTGGAAAATTCAAAATCTCTTGGTGTGCTAAAGCATTAAGAGTTCCTTTCACTGGGACAAATAGGTTGAGCTCAACTCCACACCATAATCCCACCTCCACCAAACTTTACACTTGCAGTCATATAAGTACCGTTCTCCTGGCAACTGGCAAACCCAGACTCGTCCATCGGATTGGCAGATGGAGAAGCACGATTCGTCATTCCAGAGACCATGTCTCCACTGCTCTAGAGTCCAGTGGCTGCGTGCTTTTAATAAGCTGGAATTCACTGAGCTCCTGAGAGCAACCCATTCTTTTACTAATGTGTATAGAAGCAGTTTGCATGACTAGGTGTTTGGTTTTATACACCTGTGGCCATGGAAGTGATTGGAACACCTGAATTCAATGATTTGGATGGGTGAGTGAATACGTTATATATAGTGTATCACAGCCCCTGGTTCCCATCACCACCACTGTCAAGCCATAAAGTGTCTTTACAACATGAAAACCACATCAAACCACTTTGAATGACTTTACTTGCATCTCAAGCATTCGTTTAAGCATGCATTTTTTAAAAAATGGGTGGAATTCCCCTGTAGCACAGTGTGTTACCACTATTACTGGTTTGAAATTTTGTATGTGTGTCTCTAATATGCGTTTTGTTCTTTTGCAGTGATGACTAACCTGACGCACCGTGTCTGTACATATTCATATAGTATATATTGCAGATTTGATACGAGCTCCTATTTTTTGAAAGAAGTTCTTTTTTAATGTAAGATAAGACTTTAATGACCTTCACCAGCCAAAGCATTACCTGCAGTATTCCTTTCTTAATCAATTGTGGACCAAACGATGGACGCTGCATACGTTTGTTTTTTATGTATCTCGGACAAATTTGGGTTTCACGATCCAAAAGATTTTCCTGAACTGAATGGAACGATGGAGGAATCTTGCAGTTTGCTTTCTTGCCTCAAGAATGCTGCATGAGCACGTTCAGCTGATGCACAGGAGATAAAGCTCCTTGTCTGTTTTCAAAGGACGAAGGGACGCTCCAGAAACTCAAGCGAAAGCGCCTCTCCCAACCTTGACTCGGTGAACGGAGGAGTTCAACAGTCGAACGGCCGCGTCTTGGTGACGGAAACTGAAGACCGGCACACTGCCCTCCGTCTGAAGGGCTAACAGGGGACATACTGGGCTCTCATGATCGTCCATATTTTCCACTGAGGATGTCTGACACTAGCTGATCAGTAGCTGTGGAACGCATGACAAACCTGGGATTGCGCAAGCTGACCGTTTGTAACAGTGTCAAAAACAATGTCTGGCATGGAATTTATACTGAAGAGCTGATTTGATAACGTATCATTCATTTCTTGATGTAGTATCATTGTCCTGTTTTCTAAAATCTCCCTATGATTAATAACAGTCATCAGATAGGCCTGTCACAATTATTACATCATCGTCTGATTACGGTTATTTGAGCTGGTTGTTGAAGCTGACCATGATTAATCATTTGTTTAAGTTGCAACAGTAACAAGTTTTTCATCAGTTGAGTCGAACCAAATACAGTCATGTGCAAAGATTTAAGCAGCTAAAAGGTTTGTTTATTTCCATATCTGTTAATAACTCCTTTAGAGGGCGGTGGTGAGTGATGTGTGTTTATTTGATGTCTGTTAATAACTCCTTTAGAGGGCGGTGGTGAGTGATGTGTGTTTATTTGATGTGTGTTAATAACTCCTTTAGAGGGCGGTGGTGAGTGATGTTTGTTTATTTGATGTCTGTTAATAACTCCTTTAGAGGGCGGTGGTGAGTGATGTTTGTTTATTTTATGTTTGTTTATTTGATGTTTGTTAATAACTCCTTTAGAGGGCGGTGGTGAGTGATGTTTGTTTATTTGATGTTTGTTTATTTGATGTGTGTTAATAACTCCTTTAGATGGCGGTGGTGAGTGATGTGTGTTTATTTTATGTTTGTTTATTTGATGTTTGTTAATAACTCCTTTAGATGGCGGTGGTGAGTGATGTGTGTTTATTTTATGTTTGTTTATTTGATGTCTGTTAATAACTCCTTTAGAGGGCGGTGGTGAGTGATGTTTGTTTATTTTATGTTTGTTTATTTGATGTTTGTTAATAACTCCTTTAGAGGGCGGTGGTGAGTGATGTTTGTTTATTTGATGTTTGTTAATAACTCCTTTAGATGGCGGTGGTGAGTGATGTGTGTTTATTTTATGTTTGTTTATTTGATGTTTGTTTATTTGATGTGTGTTAATAACTCCTTTAGATGGCGGTGGTGAGTGATGTGTGTTTATTTTATGTTTGTTTATTTGATGTTTGTTAATAACTCCTTTAGATGGCGGTGGTGAGTGATGTGTGTTTATTTTATGTTTGTTTATTTGATGTCTGTTAATAACTCCTTTAGAGGGCGGCGATGAGTGATGTTTGTTTATTTTATGTTTGTTTATTTGATGTTTGTTAATAACTCCTTTAGAGGGCGGTGGTGAGTGATGTTTGTTTATTTGATGTTTGTTAATAACTCCTTTAGAGGGCGGTGGTGAGTGATGTTTGTTTATTTGATGTTTGTTAATAACTTTTAGATGGCGGTGGTGAGTGATGTGTGTTATTTAATGTTTGTTAATAACTCCTTTAGAGGGCGGTGGTGAGTGATGTTTGTTTATTTGATGTTAATAACTCCTTTAGAGGGCGGTGGTGAGTGATGTTTGTTTATTTGATGTTTGTTAATAACTCCTTTAGAGGGCGGTGGTGAGTGATGTGTGTTTATTTGATGTTTGTTAATAACTCCTTTAGAGGGCGGTGGTGAGTGATGTGTGTTTATTTGATGTTTGTTAATAACTCCTTTAGAGGGCGGTGGTGAGTGATGTGTGTTTATTTGATGTTTGTTAATAACTCCTTTAGAGGGCGGTGGTGAGTGATGTGTGTTTATTTGATGTTAATAACTCCTTTAGAGGGCGGCGGTGAGTGATGTTTGTTTATTTGATGTTTGTTAATAACTCCTTTAGAGGGCAGTGGTGAGTGATGTGTGTTCATTTGATGTTAATAACTCCTTTAGAGGGCGGTGGTGAGTGATGTTTGTTTATTTGATGTTAATAACTCCTTTAGAGGGCGGTGGTGAGTGATGTGTGTTTATTTGATGTTTGTTAATAACTCCTTTAGAGGGCGGTGGTGAGTGATGTGTGTTTATTTGATGTTAATAACTTCTTTAGAGGGCGGTGGTGAGTGATGTGTGTTTATTTGATGTTTGTTAATAACTCCTTTAGAGGGCGGTGGTGAGTGATGTGTGTTTATTTGATGTTTGTTAATAACTCCTTTAGAGGGCGGTGGTGAGTGATGTTTGTTTATTTGATGTTAATAACTCCTTTAGAGGGCGGTGGTGAGTGATGTGTGTTTATTTGATGTTTGTTAATAACTCCTCTAGAGGGCGGTGGTGAGTGATGTTTGTTTATTTGATGTTTGTTAATAACTCCTTTAGAGGGCGGTGGTGAGTGATGTTTGTTTATTTGATGTTTGTTAATAACTCCTTTAGAGGGCGGTGGTGAGTGATGTTTGTTTATTTGATGTGTGTTAATAACTCCTTTAGAGGGCGGCGGTGAGTGATGTTCGTTTATTTGATGTGTGTTAATAACTCCTTTAGAGGGCGGTGGTGAGTGATGTTTGTTTATTTGATGTGTGTTAATAACTCCTTTAGAGGGCGGCGGTGAGTGATGTTTGTTTATTTGATGTGTGTTAATAACTCCTTTAGAGGGCGGTGGTGAGTGATGTTTGTTTATTTGATGTGTGTTAATAACTCCTTTAGAGGGCGGTGGTGAGTGATGTGTGTTTATTTGATGTTTGTTAATAACTCTTTTAGAGGGCGGTGGTGAGTGATGTTTGTTTATTTGATGTCTGTTAATAACTCCTCCTCCTCTAGAGGGCAACAGTGAGAAATGGTTATTTGTTCTCAAGCTCTTTCTTTCTTTACTTTCTTTGATCTTTTCTACTTAATATCAGTGAGTAAATGGTGAGATAGCTTGCCAGGTTAAGCTTACTTTAATAGTTGCTAACAATGAACAAAAACAGCAACTGAATGTTAATTGCAGTTATTGTTATGGTGTTTAATGGTCAGCTGAAATGGTAATATTGTGACAGGCCTATACAGAATTTATATAGCTGGTAACACATTTTCTGCAGTAAGAGTTCAGGGTGGTTTATAAAATGATGAAATATTTGAGGGAGATTTAATGTGATTTAATATTTTTTATGATATGAACTGCATTTGTAATGATAGATACTAGATTGTATTATATTCTCTTAGTCTTCTTTTGATTGCATATTATTTTATACTGTACACAAAATAACTGTCACTTCATCTGAACAATACATTCAAATTCAGTTTGTGCCCTATTCATTTATGCCATGTGCTTCGGAAGAAGAAAACAAGCTACAAACGCGACTGATGCTCCTGATTAAGTGCAAAGGAAATGTTTTAAAGCTCTAGATCAGAGTCAGCCCTTCAGCTCACAGCATCATCTAACAGTCTATGTGAGGTAATCGTCCTTCGAGCCCTTTCTTCAGATTCCAAGCACACAGAAGTGTTGGGAAAGCGTCTTTGCTCTTCTCTGAGTCTCGGAGCTCGACTTCCCGGAAAGGAAAGTGAAACGCAAGCAGCCAGGTGACCTCCAAGTTCTTCACAATGACATAAGAGCACATTTGTATTACAGAGTTTTTCATATTTGTGATATTTGCTTTAGAACTAAATTTAACAAGGAATGTATACAAAGTCATATCTTTTCATTTAACAGACGATTATATTGATTGATATTAATAGTGTACATGACCGTCACGACACAATATGCACAATATGCAATGTAAAACGTCTGTAAAGGTTTTTTGTAAACTTTACTGTAAAGCTGTTCTTACTCTTCTTCAGTCTTCATCGAAACTGGGAATTTATTTTTTATGGTATTATTTTGGGAAACGTTGCTGCTGAATGTTCTGTTTGTATTTATCATTGAAACTAATACGAGAAGTTGGAAGGAACTTTTTTTTCGGTGACTGCTCGACATCAGTTTTGTGTCTACTTTAGCTTTTCATGATATGTGTTTTATAAAATAAATGTATAGTTGTACAATATAAACTGACGATGGGTCTTTTGTTGGGACTAACAATAATAACTACTAACTAATAATACCACCCCGATCTCAGGAGCCCCATCTACTGAGCTTCCGAGCTGCCTCTGCAGCGGTTTTCTGTTATTTTCTTTGTGGAAGTGCGGAAGCCTTAAGCAGGATGTGGAAGCTAGGAGCTCATCACAGGAACATTTCTGTTGTTGGCTGCATCTGAATGTGAATAAAAAATTATTTTTGATGCCAGCGTCCAGATACAATCATCAAAAACCTGTGTTTACCACTCTGTGTCTGACACAGTTTCTTATTTGCCAGCTCATCTGCCACCTTAAACGGTGTAGTAGCTAACAGCAGTTTCCTGACTATAATTTAGGGCTGAAACGATTCCTCGAGTAACTCGATTACAAAAAATCAATGAAGCAAATTCTTTGCCTCGAAGATTCGTTTAATCCATACAATCATATACACAGCACAGTTTCTCACAGATGACTTTTACTGTTGCATATCGCACGCTTACGGTGTTGCCAGGTGACACGAGGAAGACGTGATTTGATGGTGCGGATTGTAAAATAGAGAAAGAGAGAGAGAATAAGGAGAGAAGAACAGAAGAGACGACCAGAGAAAACCATACACAGTGTCCAAAGTCTACTGTAAACTGAACTAGCCAAGGGAGCCATGACTGAGCACCAACCTGAAGAAAGACGTGACTGAAACTAGCTTCTTATGTGAATTCCACCTTAAATGATGCAGCAGTTAGAGGCGCCGGAATGTAACTTCTATACTATTTAAGGTGGAACGAGGAATTCAAATAAGAAGATAACTTCAGAAAGCAAGCAACTGAGCTTTCCCAGCAAACTGATAGCGAGTCTGAGTTTTACGGTAACCCCTAAACGAGCACCACTTCAGTGTTTCAATACGTCCAGTCCACAGAGCAGAGCGACACACGGTAACCATAACATTTAGCTTAAATCAGTGTGAAGAAGAGTTGAGATAAAAGCCAGTAAAGTGTGTATGTTGGTTTGGTTATATGTAATGGCTAGTTAAAAACGTAAGTCTGTGTGATAGCGAGTTATGTCCGTAAAAGATCTAAGCTTATATAAAAAATATATATTTTATCCGATTACTCAATTAATCGATGGAATACTTGATTACTAAAATATCGATAGCTGCAGACCTACTGTAATCGCTGGCCACTGACTATGAAATGACCTTCATCCTCATGTATCATGTTCAACCTGGGTCAGTACAACACAGCACTGGCATAGCAACTTCAACAACGAGGTTGACTTGGGTTTTGATGCCATCCAGAGTTGTTGACTTCAGGACGCCGAAATGTGACTGCAGACTGAATCCCCCTGAGAACAAAATACAGCGATGAGCAATAGGGCTGCACCTAACAATTATTTTTATAAGCAATTAATCTTTCGTAGCATAAATCATCCTGCAGTTTTTAAAATCAATTCCGTTCCAAGCCCAGATTGTCAGGTCTGATTGTACGATTCGGGCTTGTATACAGCTTTTTGCTTGGATACACAGATTCCAGAAAACAACAGATTTTTTACTGGATTTTTTCCCATAGAGAATAAATAGGATGGAAAAGTGCACGCCTAATACTGTACGTCTGCTGTACTACTGTACGTCTGCTCGACCCACAGACACTGTTTCACATACAGTAACTCAGGGTAGACCCCCAACCACGACTGCAGTGTTGGTTTGACTTGCACTTTATTGTTTGTCATTTTTTTTACTATACCCCTCTTTCCCCCATAGAGACCCTAGCACAGCCAAAAATTAAGGTTTTGTTAAACCTGCAGCCACTAAACTGCATGTACTCATTCAGGGCATGACCCCAAACACACTGACCTGCATTCCTGCGTTTCCTACAGGAAATGCACTTTTTTAGTGTTACAATTTGATTCTTTGGCCATTTAGCACTAGTTAAAGCCAACAGCTGAGGTAATGACTTAATGGAGAAAAGAAAAGAAAAAGAAGAAAGCCTAAGCTCACGCTTCATATACAGGGCTCTACAACTGAGTGTATAAGATCTAGCTTGACGGGTGAGAGAATACACAATGCGCCTTCGTACGGGCCAAAATAAAGAGAAAATAAATCACGACTAATGTGACAATTTTACTGCAAATAAAATTTTATTTTAAGCATCATACTCAAATTGAGCAAGAAAGAAAACATTATATACAGTACAATACATGGAGTGTTGATGCAGAAACTGGAAGCGACGCCACTAGTATTAAAATGATATTACTGGATAATGACTGATAAAATTCACCACTACAAAAAAGTGTAAAGGGGTGAACTATTGGCAGGAGATACACAGGGATTACAAAAGATTGGCAACTGAAAACAAACAAGAGTGATCACTGGACCTTCTATAAAATTGTGAGGGGTAAGTACAAATAGGTAGAAATGGGCTCAGAATTAAATGTAATGACAGCAATGTAGTGCTTCAACCATGTCAATACACACTGTGCAATGGTATTGCTTCTGGACTGGGGACTATCGGACACAAACACCTCAATCTCATGCACTGCAAAACTGAAACCTGTTAAGACAGAGCAAGAACTTAAATGAATGCAGTTATGCTTCAACACACACATCACAAAACTAGCACTTGAATGGCATGAACCTGTTCCAGCAGTACGTCCACCAAAAAGAATATGAGGGACCAGCAAGACTTAACCCGCTAATTGCTTTTACCCACGAGTCAAGCCAACAATTTCCTTAGAAGGCTCATTTTGCTGAGAATTAAACTATTAAAGCTTAAGCAATTGCTTGGATTTGACTGGAATCACAACTCAAACAGAACTGTCCCTCATATCTCTGGCAGCTACTGGTGAATCAAGTTTCTTGTGCACCATTAAAATACCTTGTTCCAAGTGGTCTGTCTTATGTGGCACAACAACATTTTCAACACATTCATCAGCTGGACCTACCAAAGCCATAGTCTATATCTTAACAACACCTGCTGTTATGTCACTCTGTTCAAAGTGACGGCGATCAGCTTCAGAAAATAAAGCACTGAGAATTCTGTCTAAGATTAATGTGGCAAAACCTGCCAGCGGTATGTTTCTATCTGATGGAATTTGAACAATGATGTATGTTACCACAGAGTAGCTGATGAACAGGGAGTATACAGGCGTGTGCATATATGTACTCGTGTGCTCGTCTGAAGGCTGTGTTAATACGACCCTATGCCCAAAAAAACTAAAATAAAACAAAAAAGCCTAAAGGGAATTCCATTGCAAGTGTGTGGATTACAAGGAGATTTGCAAGTGACCTGAGGGCAGGAGAAGGTGGATGCAGACGTCAGAAGCCAGAGGGGGTGAGAATGTTCATGTCTCGGTGTTTGAGCTTGTGGGGAACTGATTTTTTCCCCTCCACACCCGCAATGTCCACCTTGGCAGACTTTAGGTTGGCTGGATCTTCAACAACGAGGTTGACTTGGGTTTTGATGCCATCCAGAGTTGTTGACTTTTGGACGCCGAAATATGACTGCAGACTGAATCCCCCTGAGAACAAAATACAGCGATGAGCAATAGGGCTGCACTTAATGATTATTTTCATAATCGATTAATCTAACAATAATTTTTTTCGATTAGTCAATTAATCTAATGATTCATTTTAAGATTATTCTGAGTGTGTTAGGGATTTCTTTTTTACTTTGTTATGGATTTATAACCAATGTATGTATGTGTGTGTGTGTGTGTGTGTGTGTATGTGTATATATATATATATATATATATATATATATATATATATATATATATATATATATATATATATATATACATACACGTGCATATAAGGTACCCTTTGATACATTATGTCTAGGATGGCCATGTGTTTGCCTTGTTTTTATATATATATATATTATACAAGGAAAACACATCAATACCTTAAACACACGTGATCTATAAATGGTTAAACAGACTAACATCTACACTCCGAGAGGACTTTTAGAGTCACAAATGACACGTAATCGGACAGTTCCTGGACTATATATTTATAAACTTTATAAAAAACATATTTTTAAGGCTCATTTATGCTAAACATTAAATACAGATACGCACGGAGCCTTCTGCCTGTACTCTGCGTTCATTTCGTACATACATTTGTTTTTGGAAAGCTTACAGATACGGAAAGGATGAAGCAATACGGCTGGAGATTGTGGGGGCAGTGCAAGACAGGACCACTTCCATACAGACGCGACGAAGAAGAAACGGCAGGACTTATTGAAGAGAGGTTCTATAAGCTCATTAGAAATTCCCCGAAATACATTTTCCACAGCGCAGAGACAAACAGTCTCTTTTCTTCGTTTTTGAACTAAATATAGAAATATGAGCTCATCCACCGTCGCCATGTTTGACTTACTCTGAACTGCCCTCTACTGGATGTGTTTCTCAGCAACCATGTTAACAGAGCTGACGCAGGGAAGTACGTGGGTAATGATGGCTATATCGCTTCAAACACATGCAGGGGGAGTATAATTCAGCCTTTACATGTGTTAATAATTTTAAAATCTATGTTTCTGTGTGAAATACTCCCACATACTTAGAGGCACACAGATAAATCCATGCTTTCAGAAAGCGTGGACATCTTAGCAATGCATTGATGCACGTGATGCTAATCGACGTCACTTCGTAATCATTTACGTCGATTACGTTAACCTGTCGCCCCAGCCCTAATGAGCAACGCACTACAAGACAGTCAATGAGCAAGCAAGAGACAGAGAGTCAAGTGAGTATGACAGGAATATAGTAGGAATAATACAGAGCTGTTAATTGTTTGCTAGAATAAATATACACTCTCAGTATACAGTTACATACAAACTTTAGGGCATTTCAGTCCATTGGTGGAAAACACAAACAACCAAACAAACAAACCCATCCTCTATATATCCTCTATTGTGTCCTGGTCCCAGTCCTGTCGACTTAATCCTCTGCACATCTGATTTAGGGTAATAACTAATGAACAACTGCCGTGTTGGCTTGTTGAGCTTTGCAGATCACGGAAAACACAAAAATGGGGACTGCAGCAATTTCGTGCCCATTTTAAGTTTACATTCTGAACATGTGTTTTTAGTGATCGGCTCACATCGCAATCTCACTCGCAAGACTGCATGAAAAGCCATCTGTAAACAACCCCAGGGCGCACTGAGAGCAGCTTACAAGCAGCTCATTCAAGCCACATTCGGAGGTGGTCAGATATGGATCTTGACCACTTTCAAGTGTAAATGGAGTGCGTTTTTGCTGTCCGTATACAGTTACAAGAGCGGAAATGCATCTGCTGAATATTGACTAGCAGAGAGAGAATAAATAAACAAGCCAAAAACAAAGGAAACGCAATGCAAGTCGGCCAAATCTACAGAAATCTTGTAATCTGGGCGGTTGAAAGATTTCAAAAGGCTTGGCCACTTGTATCATAACAGGAAGTTTAAAACTAAAGCGATGCATGTGGTGACATGCCAAAGTATATCCAGATATGATCTAAAAATGAAAGAATGTTACATCACAGTTGTAAACAGGGTTAGGAATGAATGTAACTGTGCAAGGTCACCTGTGAGGAACTTAAAGATATAAATAAAAAGCATGAACCAAAAAGTTTACAAGAAAATTGCTAAGTCTGTCCTGAATATCATTTTTTTGAGCGCTGGAGCTTTGGCAGTAATCAACAGTGAATATTCGAAGCTTTGCCACGTGGTGGGAGTTATGTTGGCTGAAAAAGTCATTTTGAAAATCAGTGTCTGACGCCTGTGCCGAAAACGTATCTCTCAAGAACCATGAATGTTATAGTATATCTTTTATGTTTATTGTTATCCTACATTTAACCAAATAATAATAATATTAATAATAATAATAATAATGATGATGATGAAAAAACAACAAAGAAATCCTAAAATTAAAACACTGACCCAACAAACATATATCAAGAGATGCCCCATGTTACTGTGTTCTCTGAATTTGTTAAGGATGCTTAAAAATCACTTTTTAATAAACAAAACATATTCTTTTAACCAGAGAGAGAGCGAAGAGTGCTTGTCAAGTGAAGAGTGTGTCAAATTTTGAAAGAGATGGAGGAGCTGGGTAGGTGATGGGGTGCGAATTTCATCATGAGAAAGTGAGGGCAGAGGAGTGGTTTATATAAAGCGTGTAATGATGGAGAGGAGTTTGGGTGTGGTCCTTCTTCCAAAGTTAAGTAATTTCATAACCTCATTAAATAATCCACTGCAATGGTTTTATTTTTTTCAATCATTTCAGTCTCCCTCAGGATGTAAAAATTTTACTACAGCTCGGTTTATCATTCTGGCAACAGGTTTTATAGTTTCAGATTAGTATCAAACAAGACGCTGCACATGACTGGCATACCTGAATCCCTTTTCTACACGTACCTGCAAACAGACTGGGTGCGTGGATATGTACTTTATCTATGTTTGAATGAAGGTTCCAAAGCTTTTAAAAGGCAGTGTGTATCTTACGCTATTAAATGTTAGTTCCTAAAAAATAAGACTAGACTAGATTAGAAGGGAGCTTAGCAAGTTATCTAACATCTATGTAAGTGTAGCTCTGTCTGAAAGAGGATAAACTGACAGTCACACTGTAATGGCTGGCAAATTTGGTGCTGAGCCTGTAAGGGTTCTCACCAGGATTGCTGGAGTCAGACCCAGGGTCTGTGGGGGATTTCTGCACGACAGGACGCATCCCAAAGAGGCTCCATCGATCCGATCCACGTCCTCCTCCTTCATTGCCACCCATGATGCAACGCTCCTGATGTCAGAGACAATGTAGCACAGGACTCCGGCTAAAAGAGATCCTGTTACAGAGAAAGATACAGAATAAACCACACAATTTAAGACCTCCAGTGCTGAAGTGTGGCTGAATGACATCCTGATTTAAGCTGGATACGCTGAAGTTCGAGCAACTTGCAATCGCTTGTTCAGCGTTGACTTTTGATTTTGACAGTGGCTAGACTAAGATACGATATCTCTTTATCACGTTTTGACAGGAGCTCGTTGATGGCTTCATTATTTCACAGCCTCTTTTAAACCCTGCGTCTCACAAGCAAGTGAGCGCTGAGCGGGGCTGTGTGCAGTTTGCGTGTTCAGCTACAATCTTAAGCCCTGTTTACACCTTGTATTTACATGTTCTAGTAGATCCAATCATAAGTGGACAGCGCTAAGTACAACTATGAACGAGGTACACTGTGTCTTGGAGACATGCAGGAATACCATCACTCAAACCGCCTTCCTAGGTGGTCAGTGATGGAGACGATCACAACACCTTTGTAGTGTGAACGCTCAAGCGTCTTCGATAGTGGCGATGGATTGTCTTAATCAGCTGCACCACCACAGCAGAGATGAAAGCAGCTGCGCAAGTTTATTGTTTACAGGTTGCGTCAGCAACCCGTGAGATCTTCACTGTTGCAACAGCCCCAGCATTTATACGAGCAAGGGCTCACATGGAAAGTTTGTTTAACAAACTCAGTAAAAGGCTGACGCTGTAAACGTGGGTGGTTGTGGCTCCAGACACACAATCCGATCACATCTGATCAGTGGAGACACGTGGAAATGTCCGGTGCCGACACCTATATGTCTTACTGTCCAGTTATGATCACAGCACTCAAGCCAAATGTTAATATCAAATGTGAACAGGACCTGAGCTAACTGGACGTTACATTCAGGTGCACTGCAGGGACATACTGCTGTTACATCAAGGGGAAAATTCCCTGCTGGATTATATCATTATAACAGACTTTCACTGGTATCTGATCTAAAATAGTAACAATATTAAACTCATTTTAAATTACTTTCACTCATCACCACCTAAATTACACATAGGTTTCATAACAGCTACAAAAATTATTAGTTTTATAGTAGGTAGCAAATAATCAATTGTATTTATTTCCAAGACTTGTGACTACATTATAAAATAAAATACAGTTTAAGGGACTCACCTGGGATTGAACTTTGGGGGATATGGGGATTGAGACAGAGGTGAAAGGTGCTGATGTTAGAAGCCAGTCCTCAATGTCCCCAATAATCATCTTCAACTTCTACAAGAATTAGAAAAATAAAATGTTATTATATTGAACTCACCCAAACACACAGTACACAAATACAATCCGCCAAATATTTTATACACATTTAGTTAAACTCAGCTGACTCGGATAACTTAAAGAGGAACTTTTTATATTTCTGCATAATTGAATACTTGTCAACAAACAAAAGACATTCCAAGCAATCCAGTTTGGCTCTAGAGAAACTTAAAATCAGATCTGTTTACAATGATAATGGTAATTGCCTTGTCTGAAGACTTGGCTGCCTCTTAAGTTTCCCTTAAAGTGGTTATGTGATTAAGAGTTGGTCTAAAATGTATTTGAATCTATTTATTTCAGTACTTTGCAGAAGGTTACTTACTGGGCATTGTAAAGTAAAATAGTGTGAAGATTATTTTATCCAGACCAATGACAATTTTACAATCATCAACATTACATCAACACAAAAACTCCCGGAACGCATGTTACTGTGTTACATTATCAGGACCCAAAAACAAACATTTGGGTTGCCACTAGTAGAAAGTCCTGAAGAGACTGTGTGAAAACAGTGAAGTCTAGTTAACACTACTATTAATACTGTTCTCACGTGATATCTTTTTTTTAATCGTTTTCGGGTAATGGGTACAACATATAACGCACTTAATTTATTCATTACTGAGCTGATCAGCTTGATGCACAAGTACAAAATGTCAGTCGGTACAGCTTTTTAGCAAATAGAGCACAAATTCTATCACTATCACTATCTGATCATTGTTGTTGATGAAGGGTTTAAAAAGATGTTTTCTACCAGACTGATGTTTAATCTTGGTCAGATTTGAAAAAATATATATAATAAAAATTAACACAAGCAAATAAGGAGCCCAATTTTCAACTGGACCCAATGACCTGGATCATCAGTCACTTGTTCCCCTGTGTTTAGTAGCTGTTTGCATTAGGTCACAATTACTGTATTTTATATAAAAGGTAATCAATAATCTGGATGCCTTTATAAAAGTAACCCTCTTAACTTCACAAGACACGTTTATGTTCTCTGGCGGTTTTGATAGTAATTAAAAGTCTATACTGTGTTGTAGACACCAAACTCCCGGTTCCATCACCAACACTGCTAAGAAATCTGAGTCTGTAAATTTCTATATAAATAAACTATTTCGAAATGGAAGCTAACTTTAGCCCCATACAGACAACAGTCACTAAGAAATAACCTGGCTAACCCGGTTTAAATCAAGTTTGACTGTAATAACTTGTACTTTAGTATATACATCGACATTTAATACTATAACGTCATATAAACCTATTTAATTATTCTATTTAATTATTCAATTAGTATATCGCTTTACCATTCCTGCTCAGTAGTATACATTGTATGTAATGTAACGCTAACCATTCCACCTTAAATTGTGCAGCGGTTATGTTCTTAACGGCTGTACCATTTAAGGTGGAATGGGAAATGGAAGCTAACTGTAGCCCCATTTTGGTAACAGTATTACTCAGAAATAAAATCAGGTTTGTCTGTAATATATTATATTTCAGTATATAAGTCAACATTTAATACTATAACGTTATATTAACGTATTTAACTACTAATGCCCACTGCTTTACTATTCCTGCTTAGTAGTAATTAGTAGGTTGTGTGTAATCTAACGCTAGCTTCTCATTCCACCTTAAATAGGACCATTTAAGGTGTAACGGAAAAAAACTCGAAATGGAAGCTAAATTAGCCCCATTTAGATAACAGTCACTCAGACATAACCTGTCCACTGGTTTACTACCTGTCCACTGCTTTACTACCTGTCCACTGGTTTACTAGCTGTTCAATAGTTGTCCACTGGTTTACTAGCTGTCCACTGGTTTACTACCTGTCCACTACCTGTCCACTGGTTTACTAGCTGTTCAATAGCTGTCCACTGGTTTACTACCTGTCCAGTGGTTTACTAGCTGTCCACTACCTGTCCACTAGCTGTCCACTGGTTTACTAGCTGTCCACTACCTGTCCACTGGTTTACTAGCTGTTCAATGGCTGTCCACTGGTTTACTAGCTGTCTAATAGCTGTCCACTGGTTTACTACCTGTCGACTGGTTTACTAGCTGGCCACTACCTGTCCATTGGTTTACTAGCTGTTCAATAGCTGTCCACGGATTTACTAGCTGTCCACTACCTGTCCACTGGTTTACTAGCTGTTCAATAGCTGTCCACTGGTTTACTAGCTGTCCACTGATTTACTACCTGTCCACTGGTTTACTAGCTGTCCACTACCTGTACACTAGTTTACTAGCTGTCCACTGGTTTACTAGCTGCTCGATAGCTGTCCACTGGTTTACTAGCTGCTCGATAGCTGTCCACTGGTTTACTAGCTGTTCAATAGTTTAACAGCTGTCCACTGGTTCAAGTTTGTCTGTAATACCTTATACTTCTGTATATAAATCAACATTTAATATGATAATGTTATATAAACCTATTTAATTATTAATGCCAACTGCTTTACCATTCCAGCTTAGTAGTATATAGATTGTATGTAGAGCAACGCTAACAACTCCACCTTAAATAGTGTAGGGGTTACGTTCTTAACAGCTGCAACATTTAAGGTGAAACGGGAAAATTTGAAATGGAAGCTAACTTTAGCCCCATTTAGATAACTGTGTCACTCAGAAATAAAATCAGGTTTGTCTGTAATATATTATTCTTCAGTATAAAACATTATATAAACACATTTAATTATTAATGTCCACTGCTTTACTACTCCTGAATGGTAGTAATTAGTAGGTTGTATGTAATCTAACGCTAGCCTTTCCCAATCCACCTTAAACGGTGCAGCGGTTACACTCTTAACCGCTGCATCATTTAAGGTGGAACGCGTAAATTCGAAAAGGGAGCGAACTTTAAGCTCGTTTAATAGCATAACAATTTAGTTCTGCTGATCCAGTGAATCGTGGTTTTGTCGAAAAACAAGCTGACTTCAGCTTCGTGTTATCAGGAGCCCAGAGCTCCGTATCTCTGGACCCCAGCCCGCTATCAGGCAGCGCAGCGCTCTGTAAACAGGGCCCGACCAGCCGCCCAGGCAGCACCGCTCACCTTTTAAACTGCAGGTTTCTGTTGTAGTCCATCCCAAACGGGTCTTTTATCCTGTCCATGTTTGGAAAGTATTATTTCGTTATCGATCAAGTTAAGTCCACGTGTTTTGTTCCTGAATTCAGAGGTTTTAATGTCCGACTAGAGATCTCTCACCGCTGGACGAGCTGCAAACTGGCTCAAACTGGTTTACTTCCTCTCAGAGCTTCACTCGCTGTCAAAATAAAAGCCCAATAACGCAACTTTTATTTTATAAACATTTGATGAATAATACTTGCATATATTTACTGGCAGATTAATAATATATAAAATAATGCTAAATAATGTTAAGTGGTTCTATATATATATATATATATAACAATTGAGTTCTGCTGATCCAGTAAATATATATATATATATATATATACACACAGCAAAGAGTGGACTGTATATATATATATATATATATATATATATATATATATATATATATATATATATATATATATATATATATATATATATATATATATATATATATATGAACATCCTCTACTCCTCTGGGAAAGCTTTACACTAGATGCTAAAACATTGCTATTGGGATTTGATTGCATTCAACCACAAGAGCATTAGTGAGGTCAGGTACTAACGTCAGCTGATCAGCTCTGGATCATTCCAGCTCATCCCACAGATACTGGATGGAGCTCCTACTAGAGTTAGAGACCACATCTCCACTGCTTCACAGTGCAGAGACATTGGGCACAATTCAGAGTGTTATTAAAGAAAATTAACTTATACCTGAAGTCAGTGACACTCAGTGACCTGAGTGAAGTCTGAAGAGGAGAACAAAACCTTGCTAGAAACAAAACAAAATAAACAGTCTATATTATTTGGATGCTGGTATGCTGACCAGCTAAACCAACACTAGACCAGTGTTGCAAGCAAGCTGCTCTGAGCTCTTCAGCAGGGAGAAATAAAGAGCTTCTGGTGAATTATTGAAGTCACCAGCAGAGGGAGCTTTTCCCCTGTAGAGGTGAAGTAAAAGCTCTTATTGCCCTCTGCAGTCTCTCCTAGCCATAAACAAATCTCATTGGGGGAATTGGGGCGTGAGAGGCAGCTTGCTGGGTCCACACACTGCAGATAGCCATACACATATAACCACACATGCGCATAAACAACAACAAGTAATGTAAGGAGACGTGCTGGTGTGTGGGGGGAGTTCCGCTTGTGTATGTTTGTTAGTGTCTCCCGAATCCCCGTAAACAAACATTCACACACATTAACACACATTTCTCCCTGCTGAAGAGCTCAGAGCAGCTTGCTTGCAACACTGGTCTAGTGTTGGTTTAGCTGGTCAGCATACCAGCATCCAAATAATATAGACTGTTTATTTTGTTTTGTTTCTAGCAAGGTTTTGTTCTCCTCTTCAGACTTCACTCAGGTCACTGAGTGTCACTGACTTCAGGTATAAGTTAATTTTCTTTAATAACACTCTGAATTGTGCCCAATGTCTCTGCACTGTGAAGCAGTGGAGATGTGGTCTCTAACTCTAGTAGGAGCTCCATCCAGTATCTGTGGGATGAGCTGGAATGATCCAGAGCTGATCACACATTGTTTATGAAGACTTCTGATGGATTTGTTTAGGTCAGGAACAGGAACACTAGATCTGGTATCATTACTGTTGCATACATATCTACCCCTTTGCTGATGTGTATTGTTGTTGTTGTTATTATTATTATTATTATTATTATTATTATTATTATTATTATTATTATTGAGGGAAAATAAAACATAAAATCTGAAATGTGGCACAGTCCATCTAAACACTCTCACACTGTTTATTTTCCTTGGTTGGGGGGGATGACGGGGGGCAGGGGTGGGTTGCTCGTGGAGGATTTCTCTGTGCATCCAATAAACACAGCACATGTAATTTGACCAAAGCCCTGCATTTGAGAGCCTGTGGTGGGACACTGCATGGCACCCCTCCTGCTCTCCGTAGAAGGGCATTTGGAAATTCCCCGATAAACGAATAACGATCATGCTGCTGGGTGTGCCTGGCTGTCATGCTGGTTCAGTTTCAGTCCTCGTGGCCTGCCCTCGTCCAGGCACCCACTGTCCTCCAGTTGGTCTCTGCTGAGATCTCTCACTGCACTGCTTATTCCTCCGCTGTCATCGCCACTCACATTTGACTTTGTGGAGGCCCATTCCTCTACACCACTACTATCTGTTCTGCTATCTATCCTGCTATTCTGTTATCCCACCTCTGACACCAGTGTGGCATCAGCAAAAAGCAAGATGTAGGAAACATAGTGCTATAAGTGAATGCTCTTTTATTGACCACAGCAGCTGCTAGCTGCTAGCACTCCTATGGCATTTGTAAACCAGTAGTATGCACTACAATATGCACACATTATATCAAGGCACATTATTCTGACCTAATACACAGAGTGCAGCCCAGACAACAGCTATACGATATGGGAGACTCAATAAGGTCCAATGCAATGCACAACTGTTGGACGGAGCGTCTAGGAGGATCCATAGAGCCAACATAACAATTGAGAGGTTCCACAGATGCTCAACTGGTTTCAAGTC
Source organism: Megaleporinus macrocephalus (assembly GCA_021613375.1). Classification (NCBI taxonomy): domain Eukaryota; kingdom Metazoa; phylum Chordata; class Actinopteri; order Characiformes; family Anostomidae; genus Megaleporinus; species Megaleporinus macrocephalus. The sequence goes on from CM038713.1 coordinate 39,538,886, forward strand.
TGGGGAATAAGGGATCCAGGGTAGTACTTGGAAGTCTTGGTCAGTTCTTCTAACCAATGTGGGACATGTGATGTGTCACATTGCCTTGCTGGAAGATCCCATCCACTCCAGGGAAGACAATCAGCATGTATGGGTGTACGTGATCTGCATGGATGGATTCATAACCAAATCCGTGTCTTCCACAATGATGAGTGGGTCCAGAGAGTGGCATGAAAACATTCCCCAGACCATAACACGGCCAACCTATGCACTGCCGCCATTGAAAGTAGCTGCACCATTTAAGGTGTAACGGAAAAAACTTGAAATGGAAGCTTAATTAGTCCCATTTAGATAACTGTCACTCAGAAATAACCTGTCCACTGGTTTAATAGCTGTCCACTGGTTTAATAGCTGTCCACTGGTTTAAATCAAATTTGTCTGTAATACCTTGTACTTTTGTGTATACATCAACATTTAATATGATAATGTTATATAAACCTATTTAATTATTAATAGTTAAATATTAGTAGTATAGAGAGTTAAATAGTGTAGGGGTTACGCTCTTAATGCAATAATGTGACTCGACTGTATATATATGAGCTATTTAAAATGAGATGCAGTATAATTTTAGGATTTAGTGTCTTCACCATCCATTCTTTTCAGGAGACTTGTCTTCTGCTTGTCCAAGAACTCAGCAGGGATATTTTTCCCCACCTCCAACGACCAGTCTTGATTGATGGCCTTTTCTGCTGATCCATTAGTGCAAATCTCATCATCTAGGAGCTTCTTGAACAATTACACATCCTTTCAGCCCCACAATGTTGAGCTGTCTTCTTACAGTGGAGGAAGAGTTTTGAAAACTCTTTGTCTCCTTTAACTTATTTTCTCTCTAATCTTTTAAAAATATCTCCTGAAAATTTTTTTTTTTGCACAGTACTGCATACGAGAACCCTCATATGTGAGAGTGCTGAGCTGATATATTTAGTAAAATATTGTGAGTGACAGTGAGTGCATCTAACAGTCAAACAGAATCTAATTAACAGCCATCTACCCGACTCTGATGGCTATTACACTCGGGTCAACAGAAAGCACCGTGTCTGTGTTTGTGTTTAAGTGCTCTGGGCTTCGACAATCTATCGGCACTTTGTTCTTAAACACAACTGGAAGCTCACACACTGCTGAAGCCGGAGGCCAGTCCCTCTGTGAGCACCTCCGTAAATCCAGCGCCGGGGATTAGTTTCTGGGTGAGATCGGCCTGTAGCTGGTTAATTAAGTCCATTGAAAGTTAATTAAACAACAGTGGTGCTCTCCAAATATTTAAGCGCTCCTTTGATTTCAAATCTTTTTGAGTGCCTTCTCATTACAGTACGACTCACGCTGTCCTTTCTCTGTCCTTGAAGGAGACCAGAGGCTTAAACACAAGCTAGTTCTGTCGTTTTTTAGGTTTACAGTGCATTAAATGAGTATTTGGAAATTATTACATATCTGGGACAAACGTTAACTTTAGATTTACATACAGTTTTCCTTTAAAGTAATTGCTAAAGCACATGCCAGTTGTTTTTGTCCCAGATATCTATCTATCTATCTATCTATCTATCTATCTATCTATCTATCTATCTATCTATCTATCTATGGTTACATTTGCATTATAGATGTTGTGACATCTGATTCCTATCAGGACCTCTGTAAAGAAAAGAGTCAGTAATTTCTCTATAAAGCAACTCGTTACATCAACCCTCTCTGCATGACTTTGTTTACATCTTAACCATTGAAAAAATATATTGGTGCTTGAATAAAAGCATCTAATACTCAGATACATCTGTTATATCTGAGTACATTTGAGGCTCACCAGGCCCAGTCTTATAAACCAAAACTAAAACATAGGATATGGGAATATACTATGTTTCTGACTCTGTGTTTAGAATGTTTCACTCATTCACAGAGGTGTCAAGTAACAAAGTACAAATATGTTGTTACCTTACTTAATTAGAATTTTTGGTTATTTATACTTTACTCGAGTAATTATTCTTCAGCTGACTTTTTATTTTTATTTTTGGGGGGCGGTACTTTTTTTGAGGGGGGGCGGGGTACTTTTACACTTTTAATGGAGTAAAAAGCTTCAGTTGATACTTCAACTTCTACAGAAGTATTTTTAAACCATAGTATCTATACTTCTACCTGAGTAATGAATGTGATTACCTTTGACAGCAATTGCTGTACACTGAACTTACTAGGGGACCAAAAGACTTTTCGGAAACCATGTTCAAAAACATTTGTGTTATACATTTATATTTTGTCACATAAATTAATCAAACATGACTGCATATCGTCGCTGTCCTTGGCAACTAGAACAAAAACTGTCTTCACTTTCAATGTAAGTCAATGGAACCAGAATTTTTTGTACTTCAATTAAAAGCCCCGTTTACTGACAGATTTAGATCCTGTTTTTGACACTGATCTGTGTTTTTGTCTGATTATGTATCAGACGGTGTCGAGCTGTAGCTCTGAGAAGATGAAACGGGAGGAATGTAATCATTGTTTACCTCAGCAGTAGCGCTAGCTTCTGTAGCGGCAGTTCACTAGCCGTAGCTACGTACACACAGCCGACGTTCAGCTTTGAATTCATCCACGGCTCCAGGTGAATCATGGGATAGCGCAGTGTGCTGTGTTCGCCTACATAAAAATGACTGCTGATTCAGTAGGTCATCCGGGTACCGTTCACCTACTACTCAATACCTACTGAGTATTCAGACATACTAGCCACGCTCGCCTACTGATTTACTATTGAGTATTCAGACATACTAGCCACGCTCGCCTACTGATTTCACTACTGATTATGAAGATTTACTAGCCATGCTCGCCTACTGATTTCACTACTGAGTATTCAGACATACTAGCCACGCTCGCCTACTGATTTCACTACTGAGTATTCAGACATACTAGCCGCGCTCGCCTACTGATTTCACTACTGAGTATTCAGACATACTAGCCGCGCTCGCCTACTGATGTACTACTGAGTATTCAGACATACTAGCCGCGCTCGCCTACTGATTTCACTACTGAGTATTCAGACATACTAGCCACGCTCGCCTACTGATTTACTACTGAGTATTCAGACATACTAGCCGCGCTCGCCTACTGATTTCACTACTGAGTATTCAGACATACTAGCCGCGCTCGCCTACTGATTTCACTACTGAGTATTCAGACATACTAGCCGCGCTCGCCTACTGATGTACTACTGAGTATTCAGACATACTAGCCGCGCTCGCCTACTGATTTCACTACTGAGTATTCAGACATACTAGCCGCGCTCGCCTACTGATTTCACTACTGAATATTCAGACATACTAGCCGCGCTCGCCTACTGATTTACTACTGAGTATTCAGACATACTAGCCGCGCTCGCCTACCGATTTCACTACTGAGTATTCAGACATACTAGCCGCGCTTGCCTACTGATTTACTATTGAGTATTCAGACATACTAGCCGCGCTCGCCTACTGATTTACTACTGAGTATTCAGACATACTAGCCGCGCTCGCCTACCGATTTCACTACTGAGTATTCAGACATACTAGCCGCGCTTGCCTACTGATTTACTATTGAGTATTCAGACATACTAGCCGCGCTCGCCTACTGATTTCACTACTGAGTATTCAGACATACTAGCCATGCTTGCCTACTGATTTCACTACTGAGTATTCAGACATACTAGCCACGCACACCTACTGATTTCACTACTGGTTATTAAGATTTACTAGCCACGCTCGCCTACTGATTTCACTACTGAGTATTCAGACATACTAGCCACGCTCGCCTACTGATTTACTACTGAGTATTCAGACATACTAGCCGCGCTCGCCTACTGATTTCACTACTGAGTATTCAGACATACTAGCCGCGCTCGCCTACTGATTTCACTACTGAGTATTCAGACATACTAGCCGCGCTCGCCTACTGATTTACTACTGAGTATTCAGACATACTAGCCGCGCTCGCCTACTGATTTCACTACTGAGTATTCAGACATACTAGCCGCGCTCGCCTACTGATTTCACTACTGAGTATTCAGACATACTAGCCGCGCTCGCCTACTGATTTCACTACTGAGTATTCAGAAATACTAGCCGCGCTCGCCTACTGATTTCACTACTGAGTATTCAGACATACTAGCCACGCTCGCCTACTGATTTCACTACTGAGTATTCAGACATACTAGCTGCGCTCGCCTACTGATTTCACTACTGAGTATTCAGACATACTAGCCGCGCTCGCCTACTGATTTACTACTGAGTATTCAGAAATACTAGCCACGCTCGCCTACTGATTTCACTACTGATTATTAAGATTTACTAGCCGCCCTCGCCTACTGATTTACTACTGAGTATTCAGACATACTAGCCGCGCTCGCCTACCGATTTCACTACTGAGTATTCAGACATACTAGCCGCGCTCGCCTACTGATTTACTATTGAGTATTCAGACATACTAGCCGCGCTCGCCTACTGATTTCACTACTGAGTATTCAGACATACTAGCCACGCTTGCCTACTGATTTACTATTGAGTATTCAGACATACTAGCCGCGCTCGCCTACTGATTTCACTACTGAGTATTCAGACATACTAGCCACGCTTGCCTACTGATTTCACTACTGAGTATTCAGACATACTAGCCACGCTTGCCTACTGATTTCACTACTGAGTATTCAGACATACTAGCCACGCAAACCTACTGATTTACTACTGAGTATTCAGACATACTAGCCGCGCTCGCCTACTGATTTACTACTGAGTATTCAGACATGCTAGCCACGGTCGCCTACTGATTTCACTACTGATTATTAAGATTTACTAGCCACGCTCGCCTACTGATTTCACTACTGAGTATTCAGACATACTAGCCACGCTCGCCTACTGATTTCACTACTGAGTATTCAGACATACTAGCCACGCTCGCCTACTGATTTACTACTGAGTATTCAGACATACTAGCCGCGCTCGCCTACTGATTTCACTACTGAGTATTCAGACATACTAGCCGCGCTCGCCTACTGATTTCACTACTGAGTATTCAGACTGCTGTGCTGATATGTGTATGTATGCATGTATGTATGTATGTATGTGAAGTAACTTAATATGTGAATTAGTATTTATCTAAATTTAAAAAAGTCTGCTTATATCTGTATATAAAACTCGCATGTTGGGCGTCTCCGGCCTCTCTGGGATACATCTGGCTAAGTGTAACTACTTCTCCTTCATCAGTAGTTAAGACAGCACTGCAATGCATTATGGTATACATGGCAATTCTATCATACATCATCTGTACACTTGATTTTGCGATGCCTTACGGGAGATCCATAGTGAAGTGAATGAATTAAAACATGACTCATCTACTACACAGTCTTTATTTTGCAGTAGACTAACCAGGGACATAACTAGGCTCGTATGAGCCCCAGTGCAGAAAAATAAAAAAACAAATAAACAATCAGTTAATTAAGAAAGAGGCAAAAAATGTTTTGCTTGTTCACTGATCTTCTTTAAGGCGTGCGACTTCACACTCTGATATCTACCGTTAACCTAAATGTTCACATTCAAACACCTACCTAAGATTTTAAGATGAGCAATAATGAATAAATCATGTTTTGGGTTATGAAGGATCTTTGGGAAAACACTGCATTATGAATAAGAGCGAGACTGTGTAGTGTTGTAGGTTTTGGTGTACATCTGTGAAAGTACATATTTGAGGACCCCAATACATATTTTAGGGGGCTTTGTCACGTGTGTCCCCCTGTGCGTCAGTGGCAATGATTCATGTAACTTTGAGGGCAGAGATTTCAGCACAAATGATGAATCAGCTTTAATGTGTGAAATCAAGCGCGGACCCAGCAGCCCCTCATTTACACATCGTTTACATGAAGCACGCCCCAATTCACTCTGGTATTTTGTGAGGGAGCCAAAGAAATGACAGCGTGCAGCAGCTTATAGGTCGTGTTTAAGGCTGAACAGTAAATTTAATTTTAACAAATTATATGAAAATAAACAAAATTATTTAAAAATCGGGGTGGCACGGTGATGTAGTGGTTAGTACTGTGGTGTAGTGGTTAGTACGGTGGTGTAGTGGTTAGTACGGTGGTGTAGTGGTTAGTATGGTGGTGTAGTGGTTAGTACGGTGGTGTAGTGGTTAGTATTGTGATGTAGTGGTTAGTACGGTAGTGTAGTGGTTAGTACGGTGGTGTAGTGGTTAGTACGGTGGTGTAGTGGTTAGTACGGTGGTGTAGTGGTTAGTACGGTAGTGTAGTGGTTAGTACGGTAGTGTAGTGGTTAGTACGGTGGTGTAGTGGTTAGTACGGTGGTGTAGTGGTTAGTACGGTGGTGTAGTGGTTAGTATGGTGGTGTAGTGGTTAGTACGGTGGTGTAGTGGTTAGTATTGTGATGTAGTGGTTAGTACGGTAGTGTAGTGGTTAGTACGGTGGTGTAGTGGTTAGTATGGTGGTGTAGTGGTTAGTAAGGTGGTGTAGCGGTTAGTACGGTGGTGTAGTGGTTAGTATGGTGGTGTAGTGGTTAGTACGGTGGTGTAGTGGTTAGTACGATGGTGTAGTGGTTAGTACAGTGGTGTAGTGGTTAGTATGGTGGTGTAGTCGTACAGTGATGTAGTTGACTGATAATATACATTTAGAAAAATAATGTGAATTAATAAGTAGTCCATATAAATTAATAATAATCATGCAATAATCATCATACATATTTAACATAAGGTGATAAAATAGCTGATAAGAACTGTAAATAACAATTACAATTACAATAAAATACAATTAAAGCGGCCTGATGTTATATCATTTGTTGGATGTTACATACTCCTTGTATGTGATGGTGGGCAGGAGTGGGCCTACACGTCCTGTACAGACCTCTACTTCAAAGCACAAACTCTTTTTGCACATTGCATGCAGTTACACAATTCCATCAGAGGGGTCTCCAAATTCCCAAAGCTTACACAGTATAGCTTTAAATTTAAAATGATGTGAGTTTGTTGGGACGCTAAAGATGAACTGATGAACAACAGCACAGTCTACATGCGGTCATTTAATGGTCAGTCCTGGCCGCACCCAGCTGAGATGAATAATTGTATAAATACTGTTTTAGCTGGGTTTCTCATCTGGCTGCTGTCCAGCTCCTGTTTACTAGAGTCTGTTTTCAGCCACCCTCGTCTCTCGCGCTCAGAGTAGAAGTAAAGGATTAAACACGCAGCTTCAATGAGTCTATGACCCGACCAGACACGCTCAGGCTAGTGATCCACTACTTAGTGGGCTAGGGCTCCATTTGGGACACACCCCGTGCCACAGTGGCCCCAGCACTCCACTCCGCGACGCACCACCGCGCGAGAAGCCTCCTTCAGTCTGACCGTCAGCTCCGGGGCAGCATGACGCGCGTGCGTCAGGCGAAGCGCTTCTGGAGACGAGCAAAGCTGCACGTGTAGTTTGGTTCTCCCGCGAAGGCGAGCACGTCCTGCTTTTTTGTCCTTTTTGCCTTTTTTCTATTCTGGCGCGCGCGATGAAGAGGAGACCCGGGAGCGCGAAGACGGAGCGGATGGAGGGAGCTGGACCGAGGAAGGTTTAAAGAAGGAGACAGCGAAAGAGTCAGAGAGACAGAGAGAGGGACCAGGCTCCCCCGCTTTCCTGGCGTGTCCGATGGCGGCTCGCGCCTCTCCGGGACTCGCGCTGCTCGCGCTCACCTTCGGGGGTAAGTGAGGGGTAATCTGGAAAGCGACGGGAAAGTTTATGCATTACCAAGGTGGACCAGGCTCGCGCTGCAGAGACCACAGTGCTAGACGAAGCGCGTGATCACTCTTGGGTTCTTTAGTAAAGACAGTGGTTCTGTAAGGAACCATGAACTCTCATTACGCACGCTCAACTGCTTCTATGCTTTTTAAGTGCTTCAGACTGTTGGATATGGTTCTACTTAATGGGCTCTCTTGTTACTTGCATGACATCACAGCAATAGCAGAACCCTGCAGAACCATAACCAAAACGTCTCTATGTAGAACCATATACAGAACATTCCTGTATAAAAGCAATACAAAACATTCTCTGTCAGCCTGAAGAGCCACTTCACCATCCAAATTACCATTTATAGAACTCAGGTTCTAAATAGATCCACCGTCTTTACTGAGGAACCTTTGAAGAACCCTCTCTCTTAAGTGTGCACAGTGTTGGATTCATCTTGATTGAGCTGTGCTACATTTAAACGCTGCAGCTGTGCAGTCATTGCTGTAGATGTTGCAGGAACACTGTCCGGTTGTTTATTGTGGACTGTGAGTAGCCGAGGTGTAGAGTGATGTCCAAAGAGTTTATTTCAGTCCAGCTCAATTTTAATACATGTGAAAGTTTGGGACCTCCTGGTCAAATAATATATTTAGTTGATTTGAAGTGAATATATCATCTACAAACATTTAATTGTGTTCATTTGCTGAACATATGCGTATAATATAAATATAAATAATGTTAAATTCAGCTAAAATAGATACTGTTAGTAGCACACAAATTCCACAATTATATATAATTGTATATGTATATATATAATTCCGCTCAAAAGTTTGTGATCACAGTGAAATGTTCTTGTTTTAATGGAGTATCTTCTTCCTTAACACAACAATGGACTGACGGGTCTCTAAAGAAAGTTGTTTCTTTCTGGTCATTGTGAGTCGGTCAGCAAGCCATCAACTGCTGATCTTCAGATACTAAACTAACCTAGAATGTTGTTCTCCCTTTTATACTCACTTATTAGTAGAATGTGTTTCAGCTGTGCATCACAATTGAGCAAGAGTGTCCTAACAACCAATTAGCCCAATAACATCCTTAACTTGGATTGGTGGTCGTACCAGGAGATTTAGACAGAGGACTGAGAATTGCTGATAATAGGACTATATGTAAAATAAGCCTCTATACAAAAATAGACTTTAATACAAACATTTTTATTCTTTAAAAATCATCTGATACACTTACATTAATTGAGAAATGGACAATATTGTTTGTGAATTGCATGAAAGTTGCATAAAATGAAATTCTAAAGTGATCCTAAACTTTTGAGCTGTAGTGTATATATATTTATATATACAGTATGTACTGTAAACTGTGTATACTGTATATACTGTAAACTGTATATATGCTGTAAACACTCAGCCACACGCTGTAGGTTCATTAAATACTGGACATTGGATGTATCATGAAATCATGATATCATAATGGAAAACCCTGACTGTGTACATTATGGAGGTGACACAATCCATCACCATCACAAATACCAACACTGGTAAACAGTAACAACCAATAAATAACCACCTTGCTCCAGCTCTTCTCCTGCCTCCCAGCTCTGGAGTGGTTAGAGTTGCAAAACTATGATTATAGTCATGAAATAATGTTCAAAACGTCATAAGAATACTAAATCGAGGCTCGAGTCTCATGAACTGAATTGAGTTTTGAGGGCTCTGTCGGTTACACTTCTAGTGCTATGTGGTCCACTCTTTGTACACTGGCAGTCAAAGGTTTGGAGACACCTAACTAAAAAATATAGGATCATATGAGACTAATTTCTAAAAGACACTATAAACAATCCTTAAACACCAACCAGATACTTTATTCTGGTCCAGGAATAAATCCATATAGTTTAAATAAATTGTTTTCTTTTATTATTATTATTATTAATAATAATAATAATAATAAGTGATGAGTGTTGTAAAGTAACAGTGACAGTTCAGACCAGACAGATCAAAGAAGAACTACTGATGCTTGCAGTATGTTTATGATTGCTTACACACTAAAATAAAAAAAGAACACACCGTTAATGAAACCTGACTCTCAAAGAGCAAAACCTCAGCCCAGACCCGCCTCACACATTTAGCAAAACTCTACACACACCTCTCTACATCAGGCACCGAAATCATTCCTCTTCTATGCCATTTCAAAACACCACCTTATAAAATACTGCACCTGTGAACCTGTGAACCAAACATGGCCATCAGGTGTACAGACACATATTCCAGATTAGGGCTGCAGCTATGGATTATTTTAGTAATCGAGTATTCTATCAATTATTCCATCGATTAATTGAGAAATCGGAATTCGAAATCGAAATTTTTTAATTAAAGAGCATTAGTAGATATATAAGATAAAATAAGCAAAGTACTGATTGTTTCTGCTCAGATGCTGCTCAGAGACACTGGTGTGGTGCTTGGCTAGGGGTAAAATTATCAGTTTGCTGGGAAAGCTCAGTTGCTTGCTTTCTGAAGTTATCTTCTTATTTGAATTCCTTGTTCCACCTTAAATGGTATAGAAGTTACATTCCGGCGCCTCTAACTGCTGCATCATTTAAGGTGGAAAGGCCGAATTCACATAAGAAGCTAATTTCAGTCACGTCTTTCTTCAGGTTTACTCAGTAACGGCTCCCTCGGCTAGTTCAGTTTACAGTAGACTTTGGACACTGTGTATGGTTTTCTCTGGCGGTCTCTTCTGTTCTTCTCTCCTTATTCTCTCTCTCTTTCTCTATTTTACAATCCGCGCCATCAAATCACGTCTTCTTCGTGTCACCTGGCAACACCGTAAGCGCGGGCTGTGCAACAGTAAAAGTCATCTGTGTGAAACAGTGCGCTGTGTATAGCTGTATGGATTAAACGAATCTTCCAGGCAAAGAATTTGCTTTGTTGATTTTTTGTAATCGAGTTACTCGAATTCCTCGAGGAATCGTTTCAGCCCTAAACCAGATCACTGTATCTTTCACACTTCACAACTTACTGGCTTGTTATTGGAACGTTTCTGTTGTTGTGCCTTGCAAACTACACTGATCACCAACACAGGGTTACGAATTACAAGATCATTCACCAGGATGAACCCACAGTGAGTGAAAACATGTCTGGTCCCAAAAATACACCTGAGAACTAGGCTTAGACTGGGCCAAGTAGTTTGTAACTGGTTCAGAGAGAAGCAGATAGTATAAACATTGCATGTGCCATATGATACAAATATATAAAATATTATAAAATATTGTATCGTTTTTAATGAAGTGTGTAAAGATCTGGAGTGTTCTTCTGCTGTGTGTGTGTGTGTGTGTGTGTGTGTGTGTGTGTGTGTGTGAATTGTGTATAGTATTTAGAGAAATTATTTTTTTTTCAATCATGCTCAAGCAGAACTACTAAGCTTTAAAACGAGGAATGCTTAATTGAAGCACTTCGCTTGTGAACGTCTAAAAGAAGCTATCTTGTTCAAACGACTAAGACAGGAAGAAACAGGATTTGACATTCAATCCAGCGTTTTCTGCTGATATCGTAGTGTTACTGATACCTGGTGTTGGATCGGTGCCACAGCTAGCCAGACTGGAAGCTTCTCCATCATTGTTAGTTACTACTGTGTTAAAGAAGTGCTTACAGTCTTTCAGTGTTGAATTAAATCTTAAGTATTTGAACTAGTGTGTTATCTCACTCTTACAGTGTTAAACGAACATCTAAAGCAGGGGTGTTTAATTAGAGTTTAGTAAAGTCCAGTTAAAGGAGATCTCCTCAGGGCAAGGTCTGGACCCTCATCATTTCTAACGTGTGTTCTGATTCAGTGGTGTATCCTGTTTACTGAAGTAGTCTAGTATCAGCATCTTATACCATCAGCTACTGAAACACCAACACATCACACATACCGTTCAGTATATTTCAGCATATTTACTGTTCAAATGCTGAATTGAATGAATTATTTATATTTATTATATTTACATATATTTATTATATTTATTTATTATAACTTCCAATAAATGTTTTTTACTAAATTCAATAAAAACAAGAGCTACATTAAAACAAACAATGCTTTTGAAAAAAAAAGAGCATCTTACAGTGTTTATTTAAAGAAACAATAAATAAAGCAGCTTCTGCTCATTAACTCAGTTTCACATCTGGACCTGTTAGTTTGGAGCCGCCTGTGAAGAGTAAACATATACGTCTCTCTCTGCTTAAAACAGTTGCTCTTCACCTTCACTTCTCTTTATTACAGCACCTTATTCTTTCTCCGACTCATTTTATTCTCTGACTCGCTTTATTCTCCGACTCACTTTATTCTCCGACTGCTGTACCTCGCCTATGTGCATGCTGCGTTCCCCAGTCTGCACAGATCTGATTGGCTGAGGGGTGCTTTCAGTGATCTTACAATGCACGTGATTGGTCTGTGAGTTTACTGCACAGCAAAGCTCATATACCGCAAAGGAAAGTTCCTCCACTTAAAATAAACACTGTCAAAATGAAATCCTGCTCAGTAGTTTCATCAGTTTGGGTCCGCATTGGACAACGTCTGGGTCCGGACCCTGACCGTGGTCCGCCTATTGATCTAGATCTCTGATCTAGAGTATTAAATTGCTTCTTACTGTGATACGGAATGCAATCTTATTGTGTTTACCTGCAATGTTAAAATAGATCTTACAGTGTGGAATATACATCTATTCATGCTAAGAAGCCCAAAATATCTACTATGTCTGGCTTGAGTCTTTACCCCCTGAATGTAGTGTGTAAGTTATGTTTGTGATGTCACACCTGGAGATTTAGTTGCCTCTGTTTGGTCCAACTCGTCTACAGTTCACAAGCTCTGTGTTATTATTTTAGTTTCCCCTCTTAAACATTTAAAAAACAGGTTGATATCGCAGGTTATAACTTCTGCAGCTTTTGTAATTTGAAAATAGCTTTGTTTAATTGTGATTTAGATTGTATAAAATTATCTTTTTGTCGTAGAATGATCACCTACAGTGTTAAATTAGTTTCTATAAACCTCTACAGTGTTGAAATAGATCTTACAGAGCTATAGTGTTAAATTGTTAGCTCCAAAACTATCTTCAAAACATTTACAGTGAACATGTCCAGTGTTATATTAGCTCGTATCCCATCTTCAGCACATCTACAGTACAGCACCAACAAAACATCTACAGTATAGCACACACAGAACATCTACAGTACAGCAACTTCAGGACATCAACAGTAGAGCACCAACAGAACATCTACAGTAAACATCTACAGTACTGTGTTAGCTCTTACAGCATCTTCAGAACATCTCCAGTATCATGTTAGCTCTAAAACTATCTTCAGAACATTTAGAGTGAACATGTCCAGTGTCATATTAGCTCGTATACCATCTTTAGCACATCTACATTATAGCACCAACAAAACATCTACAGTAGAGCACCAACAGAACATCTACAGTAAACATCTACAGAACATCTACAGCATCTACGGTAGAGCACTAACAGAACCTCTACTGGGTTAAATTAGCTCTTACAGTTCTGAAGGAACATATTGACTGTTGAATTCAGTTATACAGTGTTACTAAAACATCTGTAGTGTTAAATGAACTTCTACAGTGTTCAACGTATTTCAACACTACAATAGTTAACGTGAAGCATCCTGCAGTGGTGGCCTCTCAGTGACCCCACCTTAACGTGATGAATACATCCACTGGACAGTCGCCCAGTCTGACCTCAGCTTCAGGCAAAGCTGATATTTATGAGTGAGAGAATGCGCTGTTGGTCATATGGGTTAATGGAAGTGATTTATAAAGTTTTATCTTATTATTTGAGACATTGTCAGGTCAGTGTGTTACTGACCATTTTCAAAAGCACACCAACAGCAGGTCAGTGATGCTGCGTGTTTGTGTTTTCACATGCTAGTAGGTTAGATGGAGGCTTTGTGTAGCTTTAACAGAATCTGTGTGTGTGTTAAGTGATAGCACTGTGGGGGTAATACCATATAGACACACACACACAGAACTAAAGTGTGCACAAAAGGTAAAGTAGAGCCTTATTGATTTTATTTATTATACACTAGCAGTCATTATTATTAATAATTAAATTATTTTTTCTATCAGTCTTGTTAGTAAAGCAGCTCATGTGGCTCCTCATGAAGCTGCTGGCCAGAATGTTCAAAGTATGTAAACCTGCATCAGAGCAAATGAGCTCATTTCTAAAAGACCCTCTAAACATTCTTTAAACACAACCAGATGATTTATTCTGCTCCAGGAATAATTCCATACCTCTTATTTTATAGTTTTGATTTCTTCACAATTCTTCACTAATATTATTACTATTAAATAGTAGAGGTGTAAATAAATATTGAAAATATTGAATATCGGGATATTATGTTTGGTGATACTGTATCGATTCTCAAAAATACAGTATCGATACACAGATTCCTGGCAGACAGTGAATCATTGTGTGTTGTGTGACCACTAGATGGCAGTGTTGTAATGCATTTTCAGCTCCACTCCAACGTTAACAAGCAGCGCAAGGGCGCATTGCTATTGTAAACATTGACAAACCTGTTCATATAGTGGTGTGTTTTAATAGTAGGATTTGAAAAACCTCAATATATCACTTAGTATGCAGTATCGCAATATATCATGATATACTGAATCGTGACCGCTGTATCACGATACGTATTGTGTCGCCAGGTTCTTGTTAATACACAGCCCTATAAAATAGTAGAAATAAGAAAAACTTGGTAGGTGTGTCCAAACCATTGACTGACATTGTACACACAGGATGTGTAAATACTCTGTTAACAGTTTAAGGTGGCAGTATGCAAACACTGAAATCACTGTTGGGGTATTGGAGTTATTTCGTTGTAGGAAGACAGAGAAAATATACATATTCACTGAAAGATCTGTTTTATGGTTTCAGTACACTATAAAATCTTTCCATTTTTCTTATTATGATGCTGATGTAACCAAAGTTTGAACATCTCTGCTCAAATGACATGTTTTTATTTTCCTTCTGATGATCGTCTACAGGGAACTTAAAAGCTTAAATATGGCATTGCTAATTTTAGTTCATGATTATTCCATTTATTTTTATAGGTTTATCATATTGTAAACAAGTTAAATACATATTTTAAACAGACATGAAGTACTGAAAAGCAGGTATTAGATGAGAACTGTAAATAATACTGGGTTGTTTCCACAAAGAGAAGCTTGGAAAGGGTTAAATAAACCCACTGATGTATGTAAAAACACTACTTACTCTATTAATACTAATTAATATTTCATGTTTTGCTGAACCAATAAAAGCTTCCTGAAAAAAATAGCTTTTTAAATATAATAATGTCCCCAAGTGCCTCAAACCTTTTGCACAGTACTGTAGGTACGGTTGTAACTTCTTTTCTTGCCGTTGAAATAAAGTTCAGTCCAGTTCAGTTCAGAGTATATGCTTTATTTTTGAAGATACTATGGTACAGACATGATCTAAGAAGGTCCGACAAAAGTCTCCCCTCAACCAGCAAGCAAACCCTATTTAAGTTAATCTGACTACACGTCCCAGCTGGCCCCAACCTGTACGACCAGGTCATTATCTCCTGGACTCAGGGCAGATTTCCTTGGGAGGTTCCTATCATAAACACTGGATCTGCTGAGAAATAGCTGAACCTCTCTTACACCACTGACTGCTCTTTATCATGATCAGCACTAATAATAAAGCTGATTTCTGCTTCTTTGTCGGTTTATTAGTTTGAGTTTATCTGCTCGGGTCACTGATGCTTGACCAAAAATGTGCTCAGAGATCCAGGAGCCCAAATCTAACGTTACTATTATTTTCAGTCTTGTTTGGTGTTTAACAGCAGCTGGTGCTGCAAGACCGATATGAGTAAGGCTCCTTAAGGCTCCTCAGCCAATCAGATCTGTGCACATTGCGAGGTAGGAAGTGAGGAGCAGCAGCCGGAGACTAAAGCGAGTCAGAAAGAATAACGAGCTCTAAAAACAGAAAAGTGTTTAACAGGAACGGTTCTGGAATGGACCTGCTCGTCTAGTTTTGAAGAATACCGCTCTGTACAACCAACATGTTAATCTGTGAAGCTGAGTTAACAAGAAGACGCACGTTTAACACTTTAAGATGCACTTTTGTTCAAAAGCATTCTGGTTTTTTAACATAGCTCTTGTTTTTATCTGAAGAGAGTAAAAAAAAAGAGTTTTATAAATAATTCATTCAGTTCAGCATTTAAACAGTAAATATACTGAAATATACTGAACGGTGTTAGTAATAAGTCTTTTAGTTGCTGATGGTATAAGAAGCTGATACTAGGTAACTTAAATATACAGTTTATGGCAACATAACACGAGTTAGAAATGATGGCGGTCCGGACCTTAGCCTGAGGAAATCTAATCTAACTATTGCCTCTCTCTAAATACAGTCATGCGGACCACTAGAGTATACTTCCTAGCCAACTGGTGATCACAGATTGGGAAACTATTTCCTAAACCACATGGGCAAGTCTGTATGACACTACTAATGGGATATTTTGTGGTGCGTTTTGGGTGCCTATTAACTAGTGACCATAGCCACTGAAAACTGACCAATACAAGCCAGTTACAAACTTTTTATTAAAATTATGAATATTGACATACTTATTAGGCGACACGGTGTTGTAGCGGTCAGTACGGTGGTGTAGTGGTCTGCACTGTCGCCTCACAGCAAGATGGTCCAGCTTTGATCCCCGGTCCGGTGTGCATGTTCTCCCTGTGCTTACGTGGGTTTCCTCCGGGTACTCCGGTTTCCTCCCACAGCCCGTGTGTGTAAGTGAGTGTTGGTCATGTGATGGACTGGCAAACTGTCCATGGTGTACCCTGCCTTTGCCTGATTACGCTGGGATTGGCTCCAGTGACTAGTGGGATTAAGCAGTGGATAAACATGTCTGATTGACTTCTTCTTTGTGGGCTCTTTGTTACTTTAGTTTGGTTGAGCACTTTAAAAAGATCTGCTCTCAAGTGTGCTAGTAATTATGCATCACTCAGAAATCGATATCATTATTACTCCCACCGAGGAGAGAAGATATCTCCATCACTGAGAGGCTGGATGTGAGTCAGGCATTTACTCAGACACTTCTTAATAATTGAAAGCATGTAAATCGTGTGATCTTAAATAAGAAATAAGTATGACTTCCTGACAGCTTATCTTCAGAGCTCTTCAGCATGTTAGCTGCCTGTATCTGCCAGTGTGGGGTGAAGGGTAGTGCAGAGCTCTCCTGGGGCTTTTTATGTGTTATGTAAGCAGGAATGGCTGCTGGTGATGCCCCAGTAGATGGTCCAACCATCTAATCAACCAGAATAAGGGTGAAAGGTCTGATCAGTAATAATCTCAGACTTTGCTAGCCTAATGAGGAGGCAGTGTCCTCGAGGTGCTGCTGCTGGACTCTGCATGTTCAGTTGTGGGGACTAATCCTCATGCTTTGCTTTCTCTGTTACATATTCCTCCCATGTGACTAGTTGTGTGGTGATATTTGGTCATTAGGTATTCATGCTATTTTCCATGACAACACTGGGGCGGCCATCTTTGTTTACTTTGCGTTAGAACCTCCAGTGCGCCCTGGATACGTTGATACTAATTACAAGTAAGATGACAACAAATATATAAAATGACTAACATAACATGTTCAGTTAGAGGGAGTCAGTAATTGGAAGAAGAGGAAAACTTGTCTTGAACAACAGAGTTACGAACACAGCACATAAGAGTGTTGTAAAGCCACCTTCCAAAGAAGAGCACCTGCGTCTATGACTGAAGGCATTAAATTTAAAACATCCACCCAAACCTCACCATTCTGTGGAGCTTATGAAGCTCAGAGGAAGCAGACGTGTCGGGTGCTGGTGAGTCTATCAGTTAAGTAACTGTTTTCTGATCAGTGTCCACCGCGCTAGGCTATCTGGGCTGTAACTAACACCCACGCAGAGTGGCTCAGGCAGCTGGCTGGACTTGGGTTTAACCGGCTTTCAGAAATATAAACTCACTGTCTGTGTGTAGGAGGACACGCCCACCTTCCCACTGTGCAGGTACTGATACGCTTCAGTACTTTTATAGTTTTTCATTGCTGAACCGTCTACACCTTCCGAGAGTACGAAATAATAAAAAAAATGTCCCCATAAAGAACCTTAGACCACCTTTTAATATCATTCACCCACTGTGTTGTTAACTTTGGATGAGACAGTGTTGCCCACTCAAACTTCTTTTTGCCTTTCTGGTCTCCTCCCATGTAACTGTATTCATTTTGGTTTTACTAACCTGAAGTTCTAACACAAAGGTGCAAGAAACACACGCTTGAAAGTGAGTGTGGCGAAATACAGTGAATACCGCAAATAAGACACCTGCATGTTGACGTTATTGTGTTCATTTTAAAACAAGCTCACTGCATTTTAGTCACAGTACAGTTTCCAGCGCGTAGAAAGAAAAAATACTCAATCTCACAAAAATGTAATAAAATAATTCACAAAATAAGTTTGCTGAGGCAGCTCAGCAGGTGGCTAATGGGCTAACATGCAATATTTAAAGTTATGAAAAATATATATAAAAAAAATTAATATTTGGTGAATTGACTGTAAAGCTGCATATTACAAAGTAATGATCTGAATGATTCATTGTTTGTGTAGATTTGAACAGACTAGCCCTCTAGTACTGAACGCAGTGTGGAAAACCTGGGGATGCGCTAGTACTGACTGTAGGAGTGTCCTATACACATTTAATGAATCTCTCGCCATCATAAAAAAAGTTAAAAGTCATACAGTAATAATCTTAATAATTATGCACACGACAACCAAACGTCTTTGTCTTAGAAAAGAGGCAAACCTGAAATCTGCTTTAACTGTGGTGCTGTTCATCAGACTAAAAACAATAACGTTTCCCTTCAGCTTCACCAGCCAAAAGCTACTTCATACTTTTGCATTATCAATTCCATGTATGCTACAAGATGTAGTTAAATTAAGTTAGAATTATGTGGTTAAATATTAAATGAATAATAAGTGCTACATATCTACATATTCTCAATTAGAATATATTTACATTATATGGTACATTTTATATATATTGAAGAAGGTAAATTGAACAGTAATTCTTTTTTTTTTTGAATGTTCAAGTTTTACAACTTTACTCTTGCAGTGAAATGTTTAGTCTGAGTCACCGCCTCATGTAAAACCCAGTCAGAAAAAATGCTGATGTTGGATCAGTACTCTGTATTGGATAATATTCAGAGTTCGATATCAGAACCGGTATTGAAAGAGACAAATTGGGACCAGCGCATCTCTAGAAATAATGCAGAAGAGTCATTTGCAGTAAGCATCATTTATTTTTATTTTCAATGATTCTTTGTTGGAAATATTGCACAATGACTTATATATTTTATATCTTAATCTCTGAAAGATTTCTAAAAATACAATATCACTGTTAATATCAAGCCATGATAAAAGGTTAAATAGTTGTGATAAAACTATTTTGTATGGGTATCTGTCTACATATTACTGGCAACATGACATTCCCTTTCCATTTCCTGTATTAACTTTCTTCGAGGGAGCTTCAAGATGCACCTAAGAGGTCTGGTTTCATTCGGCACCACTGTGAGCAATTCTGACTTAGTAAGTTTCTTTAAAACAGAGCGTTTCTCACCAAACCACTCTGAATGGCTTGTTTCGTAGATGAAACTGATCTGACACCTGGTATCAGTATTGTGCTGAAATCAGCAAAACTGATGGATCAGATATCCGAATGAATCCGATCCAATTCGAAAATGTCTTAAAGGTTTATTGTCTATAGATTTTGAAAAATCAGTGTAATTCACTTTTAACCTATTCCTGCAGGCCCCCTAGTGGCCACTCTTTCAGCAGAACCTTATTTGACTATTTTTAATTAGTTTAATCAAATACATATATTCCCTGTAACTCTGTTATCAGACAAACTAGGGTTCTGCTGGTTCTCTGTGTGTAAAACGTCTGTGATGAGCTGCTAGTCTTTACTCTTTTATTTTTAATTTAGAAATATTTGCCACTTGTGTCTTTACACACAGTGGAATTTGACCACTGCATTAAGCCCATCTGTGCAGTCAAACACCCACTTACACACACAGTAGGGGGCAGTGAGCACACTTGCCCAGAGCGTTAGGCAGCCCTAATATTTTCCCTGTAACTCCCTGTGACTCTATTGGCTGTGTGTGAAATGTTGTGGCTCCATGTTGAGCTGCTAGTGAGCAATTTGTGGCGAAAGAGGAGGGATGGGAGCCCCCCACTGTGTAAACAAATCACACCTCTGCGCAAAGACGTCCATTCAGTTAATTTGTGCTTTTGTTAATCAGAAACATTTCAATTGAAATGCATAATATTAACATCCAGAGAGAGAGAGAAAGCACTGTCTGTGCGATGAGGCAGGCTTTATTTTAGTGCAGCTGAATTATTCACTGAGCTGAAGTGCATCAGGGTGGAACAGCTCTGTGCATGCGAGTGTGAGTGTGTGTTTTGTTGTCCCCAAGCCTGAGCTCACTCTGTGTGTGTTTGTGTGCGAATCTGCATGCCTGTGTTTGTGTGGTGAGAGTTCCTGAAGGCCCCTCGGGCAGGACATGAGGCTTGTCTGGGCAAGTTGAGGATTTTGGTGGGGCTTTAGGCATTTCCATGGAAATTAGTCATCTCTGTAGAGAGAATCCTCAGCTGGAAATAGTCTTATCTGACAGGCCTGCGCCCGCGTCCGCTCTGCGGCAACTTACGCAACCGCTCCGAACATTATACACTACAGTTTTTTAATTTTCTCCTTCTTGGTTTAAGGAACGTCACAGCGAAACATCATATTTACACCATTTTCCACTTTACCCGCATGTACCTGATCGGCTGAGATGGGGTTCGTTGTGATTTTGTTTAGTGCACGAGCTGCACTGCTCACAAACACTACAAGTCAATAGTCACCCAAATCCTTCCTGTAAATACATTCCCAAAACATCACTCAGCCCACTCCCACGACCAGAGGAACCACCAGAGTAACCGCTGTGTGCAGCATGGACAGCAACTTGCCGGGCTGAGAGACTCAAGTCCTGTTAGGTTGTCACAGGTATCTGGAGCCATGCTGACTGCAGTACATGCCACAGCTGAAAGAGATATATAGAGCCAACACCTTCATCTAGGTCAGGGGTCACTAATAGACGGACCGCAGTCCAGATGTTGTCCAATGTGGACCCAAACCAATAATCTATTGAGAATCATTTTATTTAGACTGTGTTTATGTTAAGCAGCGGAGCTTTTCTAGTCTTTACGGTATACAGGCTTTACGGCGCAGTGAACTCACAGACCAATCGTGTGCGCTGTAAGATCACCAAAGGCTCCTCAGCCAATTAGATCTGTGCTCATTGGAGCATGTGGCGCGCACACAGGCAAGGTATGAAGCGAGGAGCATCAGCTGAAGAATAAAGCGAGTCAGAAAGAATAACGAGCTCTAAAAACAGAAAAGTGAACAGAGGAAACTGAGTGTTTAACAGGAACGGTTCTGGAATGGACCTGCTCGTCTAGTTTTGGAGAACACTGCTCTGTAAAATCAATATGTCAATCTGTGAAGCTGAGTTAACAAGAAGACGCACGTTTTATTTACTTTCTCTATAAATAAACACTTTAAGATGCTCTTCTGTTTAAAAGCATTGTTTTTTTATGTAGCCCATGTTTTTACTTGAAGTGAGGAAAAACATTTATTAGAAGTTATAATAAATAATTAATTTAGTTCAGCACTTAAGCAGTAAATATACTGAAGGGTATGTGTGATGTGTTGGTGTTTCAGTAGCTGATGGTATAAGATGCTGACACTAGGCAACTGCAGTTTACCGGATACACCACTGAATCATTACACATGTTAGAAATGATGACGGTCCGGACCTTGGCTTGAGGAAATCTCCTCTAACTGGACCTTACTGAATTCTAATAAATACCGCTGATCTAGGTGGTCCCAAAGATGCTCAATTGGATGCAAGTCTGGTCTTACCACAGTCTTTACAAGTTTTACAATGACCAACCTATTAACATTCATATATCACAATTCTATTCAGTCAAACAGAGTAAAGTCAGAACAAATGTCAGCATATAAATCAGCTGTGTACTTAAGTGTTGCTGGTCTCCATCCATATTGGGTGGTGGTTGTGATTGGGATTTGCGTTGTAGGCCTGTTGGGAATATGCCATGGTGGACTGCCCCAGCATCAGAAACACTTCACTACGTGAGCAGATTCACATTCACTGCCATCTTATGTCACATGATATAAGGAGGTATGCTGGTACCGGGGCATTTTTGACCAGTATGAGCACAATGTCGGATGGATAACCAATACTATTATTGGGATTTACGCACCAGTAATGATGTTTTTATTTAAAAATATGAATAAATAAATACTTCATACTGTTTTCAATACGGAAAATAATGTACAGCAATTTTTGGCCACACCACTAGCTGCTACCACCAATGTCTTGTGGAGCTCTGATATCATCAAGCTGTTTGCGGATTTTGTGGTAGATAAGGCCAATCAATCAATCAATCAATCAATCAATCAATCAATAAATAAATAAATAAAAGTCAGAGAGTGTGTGATTGCAGTGATGTAACTTGCAAATCTCTAAATCTTAAGAAATGCTTTCTGTTTCCAAATCTTCAAAAACAGCTTTTAAGGAACATCAAGGTTTAAATGCAGGAATCTAAGAGCTTCTAGCAGAAAAACATTGGTGGGTCAGGCCGTCATGAGTGGGCTTGCTTAGTCATTTTCGGCATTAGGGAATGAACTGACCTAACTTGCATGACCTCGAGCGGCGAGGCCTGGAGCAGACGGCCTGATACGACCCCATGTGTTGTTGTGTCGGCGCTTCAAAACCATTCTGGCTGATACGTGACTGATGAGTAAGAGTCCATGAGATTGATGACCAAGAGGATAACCAAGCTTGACATTCGCCAGCGAGATTTCTCGTACACAGAATCAACACGTGTTCTGCCTCTTTACACAGTGAGAGCCGTATCAGCTGTTTAGGCATGAAGACTAGACATGGGCTGGGAAGCCTATAGCTGCCTTAGGCTGGCTTTGCACAGTTAAACAGTTACGCAACTTGTTGCATGTTGTGAGGTGCCTGCAACTTGGCTGTATATACAGCTATTCGAAAACAGCAAAAGTTGCATGAAACGTATTCATTTGCTTTATTAGTTAGCCAAATTAGCTACCCATGCACCATATCATTTCCACTATACATCCATCTGTAAGATGTGTTTTTGTCATCTTCAGCTACACTATCAGTCAAAAGTTTGGACACACCCACCCAGGTTGTTCTTATTTGTACTATTTTAATAGTAATAATATTAGTGAATAATTATGAAGCCATCAGAACTATAAAATAAATCTTTTTTTTTTATTCCTGGAGCAGAATAAAACATCTGGTTGTGTATAAAGAATGTTTAGAGTGTCTTTTAGAAATTTGCTCATTTGCTCTGATGCAGGTTTACATACTTTGAACATTCTGACCAGCAGCTTCATGAGGAGCCACATGAGCTGCTCTTCTAACAGGACTGTAGAAGATAGTGTACATGCTGAGATGTTGTCTCTAAAAAACAATATTATCATTTATTTAAATGTACAGTAATATTTTTGTTAAATATATTTTTGTATACAGGCCTCAACTCCACTATTTAAATATCTTTCAATGCATTAAGATTAAAATGTCTTTATAGTTATGAAATATATAATCAGTTATGTGTGCCCAAACTTTTGATTGGTATTGTCAGGAATGCAGATGCGCAAAGATTATGAAATCCATAGAATCCATTTATGGAATCCAGGTTAACATGACCGGGAGTCAGAATGCTGGTAGAGATAGCGAGTGGGAGAGTCCATGATAAACAAAAATACCAAGACTAAGATAATAAAACCAAGACAAGGGATGAAGAGAAATCAATAACAAGAACAAATACAAATAATGCTACTTGATACATTATAATATTCACATTGCAGAAAACAAAGCACAAATCACAATGCAAGATGAGGACAAGTTGCAAACGGGGGGGTATAAATACACAAGGGCAGACAAGAAACACCTGAAACACACTCTCGAACCAGATGAGAGTTGTGATAAGAGGGCAGACAAGAAACACCTGAAACACACTCTTGAACCAAATGAGAGTTGTGATAAGAGGGCAGACAAGAAACACCTGAAACACAATTTTTGAATAAGGTGAGAGTTGTGATGAGAGGGCAGAGAGCTAAGAAACCAAAATAAACAGAAGCACATGGAAAAAAACACGAGGGCAACCAAGGCAGGAATAGACAGGAGGAGGGGTTGCAGAGCAAGACCACTGTGTGAATGTTAAACTTTGATTGTGTGATGAATATTTAAGTAGCCATTACAGTTATAGTACCTCAGAAATGTAGGCCTTTAAACATGTACACAATGACTCAGCGAACTGACTAAGTGAAAATCTGGCAACCTTGATTCTGTATATTCTTCATACTAAAGTTTTGGAGCAGCACATGAGCCTAAAGTTACTATATAGGCAGTACCAGGAACAGTCTAGAGCAATATAAAGCCCCCCAGCCTCAGACTGTGCAGCAGTGGACCTGCATTCTCTGGATGGATGAAGCTCCATCCTGTACCTTTGGGATAAGTTGGAGTGGTCCAAAACTGATTATCTAACATGCTTTTGTGGCTGAATGCAATTAAATTCTCATAACAATGTTCCTAGTGTAAAGTCCCAGAAGAGTGAAAGCTGTCACTGCAGCAGTGGAGGAAGAAATTCAGTATTAATACCTTAATTTCAAAAGAAAAGTTGGTGTCTACAAACTTAGACATATATTACATCACAGTTAGGATGAGACTAAAACCATGGCTCTACACTGTAAACCCGGATAAGTTGATTTTACGTATTTAAGTAATGCAAACTAGACAAAATCAAATGGTTTGAATAAAATCAACTTAAAAGTCCAATAGACTGGAAGTAATCATTTGAGTTGAATACAATGAAATCTTAATTGTTCGTACCTAAAATATTTTGTAAAATCAACCCCACTGACCATTTAATCCAACTCAACATTGAGTTTTCTGTAATCTGTAAAAAGTTGTGAAAAACTTAAAAATAGTCTCCATAAAAAGCTGATGTTTTCCTACATCAAAACAACACAAACAGCAGTTAAATTTAGTTTGATTTTATTTAAAATTAAATCACTGGGATCATCTAGGATGATCCTGACCTTTGCAGGGTTCAGTAGTGATGATGACTGATTTTGATTGGTCTAGTTAGAATACTGTTAATCTTACAATAATTCTTAAATACAGTTTACACATTGAAATGATAAAAACACAGTAAATTACATTTTCTAACTTTAGATAAGCATCAACTGCAGAACAACAGTTTTACACGACCTGAACATGGAAAACAACTTACCAAGTTCCAGAATGTGAAAAAGAGAGGACGCCTTGGTTAATTGTAGTCCTCTGTAGCTCTTCAAGAAAAGAAAACAATGGAGAAAATGTCCACTGTAGAGAAATCCCAGCACTACAGTGTTTCTGTTCGAGGAAAAGAAATTAAACACAGAAAACACCAAATCTCACAGTGAAAAATAGAAAAAGACTTTGAAACCTTTACAAGCTCCACTAAACAACTCAAACTAGTCTTGATTAAACTGACCAATGAGAATCTGGCAAGGTGCTACAGGGGCGTGGTCCAAGCTAAAACCTGATGTTGTAAGTTTGTTTTATTAGTGTACTCAGTTATTCTTTCAAAATAGTAGAATATACTAAAACATTTGAAGTAATGCAATAATACTTGTTTTTAAGCAATCAGTACAAAAACTCAGAAAACTAATTACGGTTAAAAGTGTACTCAAAGTGCTGTCATCGTTTGGCTGGAACTAGGATGACGCCAGAGTCTTGCACTTGTAACAGGGTGCGTGATGTGCTCCTACAGGAACAACATGAGTTCACTCTTACGTAAGCTCCCTGTGACTCATCGAATAGATTAAGTTGAACTGGAAGGCTCCTCCAGCTGGTGCATAGACCAAGAACACCTGCAGTGGCGACTGCTCATGCTTCAACCGTGCACCTTAAGGGCTGGTGGTTCGGTCTCAGTTAAGGGCATTAAGTGCCTTCTCAGTTTCTCGGTGGAATACCACACTTGACCTCAGACTGCCTCAGAGTTATTCATTTATGTTCTTGTTTAACTCCATCCTCTGTTCCACTGGGTCAGAGCAGATGTTGACGCCATGGTTGGGTGTGGAACGCTGTGGTTGCAGCAGGAGTTCTCGGCCTGTCAGTTTGAATCTCCTTGCCTCCGCTCACTGTGTCCTCATGGCGACTGTGCCGGATATAATCCGCTCTGACTCGCTGTCCTTTAGACACAGCGGCACAGCAACACCAGCTCACTGCTCAGGCTTCTTGTCAGAAGTCATTAGAACGCTCTCATATTGGGCCACATTCGGCCCTACTGTCTTCTGCTGATGCTTATCACTCTCATTATTATAACAGAGGAAGCTATCCTCGACCACTGTCTGGCCAAAAGAGTCACTGTTCAGATTTAAATATGTAAATACGTCAGAGCCTTTGGTTGGATACTGCAGATTAATATGTTTCAGATGTAATTCTTTTAACCCTAATGCAGTGAGGACCTTCTCATTTCATAAACAACCATGTGGAAAGTCATATCCCATCTGGTCAGGGAAAAGATGCTACTGTGATTTAGAAGGGTCAGACTATTGTCCTGCATCAAGAAATGAAAACAACTAAGGAGAAGCTGAAATAACTGGAATTCGGTTAAGAACTCTCCAGCACGTTACTAAAGCCTGGAAGGACAGTAGACAACCATTAGCTTTATGAAAGAAATGTGGACAGAAAAAAAAATCAATGTGATTGGAAGTCACTTAAACTCTCGATGAG
Organism: Megaleporinus macrocephalus; assembly: GCA_021613375.1. NCBI lineage: Eukaryota > Metazoa > Chordata > Actinopteri > Characiformes > Anostomidae > Megaleporinus > Megaleporinus macrocephalus. The sequence goes on from CM038713.1 coordinate 39,565,553, forward strand.
GTCAAATGGTAAAAAATGGAGAGTAGAACTCACGACTATATTCAATAGGGAAAGCATGAGATTTCTATATGATGAGGATTGGGACTTAACAGCTGTGTAAGTAAAACACATTAGTAAAGCTAATCGGAATGATTCAAAGATTGGTCATCCATTATCTTCCGCTTTATCCTGCTAGTCGGGTTGCTGGAGCCAATCCCAGTTGGGTGAAGGTGGGGTACACCATGGACAGTTTGCCAGTCCATCACATAGCCAAGCATAGGAAGAACATGCAAACTCCACACAGAATGGCCCGGACCAGGAATCCAACTCGGATCATTTTGCTGTGAGGCGACAGTGCTAACCACTACACCATCGTACTAACCACAACACCAATGTACTAACTACTACACCACCGTACTAACCACTACACCATCGTACTAACCACTACACCATCGTACTAACCACTACACCACCGTACTAACTACTACACCACCTTACTAACCACTACACCATCGTACTAACCACTACACCATCGTACTAACCACTACACCACCGTACTAACCACTACACCACCATACTAACCACTACACCACCGTACTAACCACTACACCATCATACTAACCACTACACCACCGTACTAACTACTACACCACCGTACTAACCACTACACCATCGTACTAACCACTACACCACCGTACTAACCACTACACCACCGTACTAACCACTACACCACCGTACTAACCACTACACCATCGTACTAACCACTACACCACCGTACTAACCACTACACCACCATACTAACCACTACACCACCGTACTAACCACTACACCACCGTACTAACCACTACACCACCGTACTAACCACTACACCATCGTACTAACCACTACACCACCGTACTAACCACTACACCACCGTACTAACCACTACACTAACCACTACACCACCCTACTAACCACTACACCACCCTACTAACCACTACACCACCCTACTAACCACTACACCACCGTACTAACCACTACACCCCCGTACTAACCACTACACCACTGTACTAACCACTACACCACCGTACTAACCACTACACCACTGTACTAACCACTACACCACCGTACTAACCACTACACCACCATACTAACCACTACACCACCGTACTAACCACTACACCATCGTACTAACCACTACACCACTGTACTAACAACTACACCACCGTACTAACCACTACACCACCATACTAACCACTACACCACCGTGCTAACCACTAGTCAGTCAGGGTCAGTGTAAGGGAAGCAAAAGGTCAATGCAACACATTGTGCATAGTGCCCACTGTATGAGAGTCAGGAGACAGAGTTATGATTTCAGGGAGCATGAGAAACTATCTTCACACATTAACTGCCATCACAGACTCTTGAACTTAATCCAATAGTGAGTGTTTGGGATGAGCTGGAGAATACTTACGGTGTGGTTTGACTCTCCCGCTATCAATACTAGATCTTAGCCAAATATGAACGCACCTATGGATGGAAATAAATGTTGCACAGCTAATTAAATATTACAGTGTGCAACTTTTTCTTTGGCCAGGCTGAACTATTCAAGGAAAAACGTTTTGGGGGTTTTAATTTAAAGAAGTTAAAGAAACTTGGAACTTAGCAAAAAGCTGTGTTTTCTGCCATGAGAGGTCCTTCTAATATATTACGTCGTCTCACAACATAATACAGGACAACAACTCAAAACTCATGACAGTTCTGGATTTTTCAGGGCATCTGGTAACCCAAACTGTGGGCAATCAAGTCACATCAGTTTGACCCTACAATCTCACTTACACCTGGCTCTTTTACCTGGAAAAACAACAAACAGACTCAAACAGGACAAGTCAGGAGTTAATCTATCTCATTGTGTCTTTTATTATACTATATCATTCATTAGCTGATACACATACAGACAGTTTTAGTCCAGCACCATGGCTTAAAAATCAACAGGCCCACCAATAGCTCTAATTTTTAGGGGTGTTGGGACTTAATTCAGGGGTGCACCCATAAAAATGGGCTAGACATGAGCCAGGTATCACTATTCATATACATATATGTTTTTTAATACACTATTTTATTTAGTTTCTTTCTAGCACTGTGCTGGACAGGAGGGGGTTCTCAACCCCCCACCATTTATCACTCTCTCAACACAGACTCATAACATTCCTATATTAATTATGATATTGGTTCAGTTCCAGCAGTGGCCACTAGAGGTTCTGCAGGAGAGGCTACAGTTTTTGCACCTTTAAAGAAACATAGAAAAAAATATTTTATGCAAATATTAAGCTTTAAAACAGTTTCCTCTCCTCCCGTGTCTTTGTGTGTTTGTGTTTGTGTCTGTGTGTTGTAGTCGTGCTGTGTGCAGAGGTGGAGGAGCGGTTAATAAATTACCTCCTTTCTCCTGACCGCTACAACAAGCTGATAAGACCAGCTGTAAACAAGAGCCAGCAGGTGACCATTGCCATCCAAGTGTCTCTCGCTCAGCTCATCAGTGTGGTGAGTCACATATACACCACTGACAGATGTGTTAGAGGTCTGCTAATTAACATATATATAACAAAATTCTTGCTTACATACTCAACATATAGACACAGTGGTAAATTAATGAGAGCTAACCGTGCGTTCACACAGCGACGTGTCGCAATAAAGCGAAAGCTGGCCATTTCCGGCGATAGCACAAACTTTGGTGATGCGAAATGGGCAGATTTGGTGAAGCTATCTATAAATGAAATTTGTAGACGAGCAAGAATTTGTATTTTTTGCAGGAACACATTTAATTTGTGGTCATATAGTTTTTTTCTATACTCTCTGTAGATACTAGCTAGTAAAGTACACTGTACTGCCATAGAATTTTTTCTTGACGTCAGTGAAACCATATCAACCAAACGTCAGCTAGAGTTCAGAAACCCGCACAGGCGATGAGCAATCAGCGATTTGGGGTGAAAGGTCGGTAAGAACTGCATGCAAGCTGCTTCCTTTGTTAGCCACGCAAACATTTTCAGGCGCTATTAAAAAATGTTCAAAATTCTGTCCCGACAAGCAAATAACAGACAAGTGTTCTGCTTTCAGAACGAGAGGGAGCAGATTATGACCACCAACTGCTGGCTCACTCAGGTAAAGCCTGCAAGTTTGTAAGTGTACCGTATTCTGTGTTTGACTGTCTGGAGGTGCATACAGTGAGTTTGGCATGTGTGTTTCAGGTGTGGAACGACTACCGATTGATGTGGGATCCAGAGGAGTATGAAGGGGTCCGAAAAGTTCGCCTACCATCCCAGCACATATGGCTGCCAGATATTGTCCTTTACAATAAGTGAGTATGAGGTGTTTTTAAGAAAAAGACAAACTAAAGTAGTGATGATACAGTTTTTAATGAACCTTTAGGTGGCATTCAGGTGATGAGAGTTCATTTACTGCGAGGCTGAGCACACACTGCTGTTTTACTCAGCACTGGGTTTGAGCGGTGTGGTGGAAATTTATTCAAACATGCTCACTGATTAGTGGAAAAATTTGAAAAATTCAGTCCCACTTTATATTAAGAGTCTCTAATAACTAATAACATAAACAACAGAAGCAACAGTAATGTAACTACTAGTGATGTAGCCACACTTAAATAGATTACAGTAGTACAGCTTATGTAATTACATGTGTTTGAATTAGTTTTTTGCATATAGTTCCATGAGTGTGAACACTTTTAATTAATTACATATAGCATAGTTATATAGCCAAAACTGTACAATGTAAATGTGATCTAAATGTTAGGAAAACTACTATTTGCAGTGTAAATACTGTCTTAATTTAATTTATGAAACACTTCCTAATAATGTTGGGAAAAATTACATAATTTAAAAAATATATTATGTGTAATTAAGAAAGTTATTACCAGTGTATAATTACATGAGAGTAAGTATGCCGTTCTGCCTATCAGTATACCCCAATATAATTACATAAGACAAAAAAGGAATTGACGCACATGTGTAATTACATAAACTGTATTACTGTAACTCATCTGCAACAGTGGCTACATCACTAGTAATCACATTGTTTTGACATGTGTTGTTTGTGTGGAATTACACAGTTATTACAGACTTTTATTATTATTATTTTATTATTATTATTATAATGTCTTGTTTTTTTCTTCTTAAATTTCTTTTGAACTATTGTACTTTTTTACCCTCTTTTTATCTTAATTTCTTATTAATTACTTGAAAACTATTAACTATTTTTTAGGTTTTTTTAACTTTTATGTTCACTGTTATCTTTAAAATTTTCATTTAATGTATATTAGTTACTTTCTTCTCAGCTGTTTTAATTTATAATGATTACATTTTGTTTTTATTTTCTTTATGTCAATCCCTGTCCATGTAAATGCTCAGCTACATTAAAAATGAGGGTTGCCCTCAATGTACATACAAGCTTAAATAAAGGTTGATTGATTGATTGACATAAAATAGGACCAAAGATGTAGGGTCACCTATGTATCCTCTCTGAATCTATCCACATGTTTCTGAGTTTAAAACAAAAGAGGCTCTGGTATGTAGGGAAGTCATAAGAAAATGAAGAGCTGGCGAAAAAATGGTGTGTTCAAGAAACTTTAGATCAAAAGAGCTCATTTACAAAGCCATGATGATAGATTTGATATCTGAGTGCAAATCTGCCAGCCCTGTCTGACTGCTGACTAGCCAGCATGCTGTATTGCTCTCTGGCTGTACACTTTAAAATTTGTGTTATACAGTGACAGACAGTATCTTCTTTGTGTTCGTACAGTGTGTCTCATTGGCTGCACTTTGGAATGGTCATTGGCTAAAGGGGTCTGAAATTTGGGGTACTGGTTTGTCATATCTGTTGGAACAGTGACATGTAGGCAGTGGGGAAGCATCATGGCCCTCTACGCCCTCTCAAAGGGCCTAAAATATTCTTAACACACACAAACACACACACACACACACATCTTGTTTTCAATGGAGTATCTTCCTTCCTTAACACAACAATGGACTGACGGGTCTCTAAAGAAAGTTGTTTCTTTCTGGTCATTGTGAGTCGGTCAGCAAGCCATCAACTGCTGATCTTCAGATACTAAACTAACCTAGAATGTTGTTCTCCCTTTTATACTCACTTATTAGTAGAATGTTTTTCAGCTGTGCATCACAATTGAGCAAAGTGTCCTAACAACCAATTAGTCCAATAACATCCTTAACTTGGATTGGCGGCCGTACCAGGAGATTTAGACAGAGGACTGAGAATTGCTGATAATAGGACTATATACAAAATAAGCCTCTATACAAAAATAGACTTTAATATAAACATTTTTAATCTTTAAAAATCATCTGATACACTTACATTAATTGAGAAATAAATGGACAATATTGTTTGTGAATTGAATGAAAATTGCATAAATTGCATGAAATTCTGAAGTGATCCTAAACTTTTGAGCGGTAGTGTACTTACAGTTTGACAATCAACATCTAAACAATTAGAAAAATATAGACAAATAAATTATTCCAAAGTGTCTATTCAATCTGTGTTGGAACGTGAGGGGTTAAGTGGAAGTCTGCAGTTCTTCTTTCTGTGCTCATGAGTTTCACATTTTATGTTCACGAGTGAAACATTTACGTGCACAAAATGTTAAAACATGCTGCTTTAAATCTTTCACCTTACGTTTTTTGACCTTATTTTGTTTAAGAAGTTGTCTCTGTTGTACAGATGTTATTGTTTGTTGCATTTCTGTCATCTCTTTTTTTGTTTCTTGACTTGCAGTTTATTGAGAGACGGTGTTTGGGGGGGGGGGTTGGTGGGCAAGGCTTAAGGGTCACGGTTCGTCAGTGTTGTGTTCTGGAACAGTGAACTCAAGATGCTGGTATAACCCTTATCTGCAAGCATTAGAGAAGAAATGATCTACACAGCTAAGTTATTTTCTGGCGAGCCTAAATGTTAGTGATGAATATGGACAAAATAATAAGAGCTCAATAATTAAAGCTCAATCTTCCACCTGCCTCAGAAAGATGTTCAGTTGAAAATCTCCACTGTGAGTGTGACTCAGCACGGAAGTGGCTTTGATGAATATTTGGGAAAACACCCCTGAGTGTTTGTGCCCAGACGCATTTCCAGAAACGCCTGAGGATGTCAAGCGAGATAAAGCGGGGGCGCTGTGCAGTGGCAGCGTGTTCTTTGACCTTCCTGAAGGAGAGTGTGTTTGGGACACTCAGGGATTTTCACAGAGATTAGAGTTACATTCGTTTAGATGGGATGAGCAGAAACACGCTGTCTCCAGGTTCACGCAAGGTCTTTAATGTCTGTTTTGTTCAATGTAGGTGGAGGTGGGTATAAAAATACAAGCTGATGATCGTTAGGAAGGTTGATGACTAGTAATTTCTCAGGTGGCCATTCAGTTAATGCACCATTGTGATCCATCCACAAGGAAGCATCAGTAGACCAATCACAATTATAATCAGTATTTAAAACCAAGTCCATTCTGGCACAGGTTATTATCTTTTTAATATATACTATATTGCCAAAAGTATTCTGTGGTCAGCCTTTACATGCATATGAACTTGACATCCCATTCTTAACCCATAGGGTTTAATTATATGTCGGCCCAACCTTTGAAGCTATAACAGCTTTAACTTTTCTGGAAAGGCCTCCCACGCGGTTTAGGAGTGTGTTTATGGGAGTTTTTGACCTTTCTAGATTTAGGATGAAAACAATTTTGTTTACAATATAGAAGAATGAGTCTCCAGAACAGGTTTTAATGATGTAAGATCTAATTATCTTGTGTTAATTTCTAGAATAAGAGTGGGAAAGATTATATTATTGCTTATTTGTTGTACTTCAACCTTCAAACTGTGGTTCTGGCTTTCAGTGCTGATGGGACATACGAGGTGTCTTTCTACTCCAACGCTGTCATATCCAGCAATGGCGAGGTTGCATGGCTACCACCAGCCATCTACAAGAGTGCCTGTAAAATCGAAGTGCGGGACTTTCCTTTCGACCAGCAGAACTGTACGCTCAAGTTCCGCTCGTGGACTTACGACCACACCGAGATCGATATGATCCTGTTGTCGGACTTTGCCAGTCGCGATGACTTCAAGCCGAGCGGCGAGTGGGACATCATCTCCCTGCCCGGTCGAAAGAATGAAGACCCCAACGATGTCACGTACCTGGACATCACGTATGACTTCATCATCAAGCGCAAGCCACTGTTCTACACCATTAACCTTATCATCCCTTGCGTTCTGATCACATCTTTGGCCATCCTGGTCTTCTACCTGCCTTCTGACTGCGGTGAGAAGATGACCCTTTGTATCTCCGTCCTTCTGGCCCTCACTGTCTTCCTTCTGCTCATCTCCAAGATTGTGCCACCGACATCCCTGGCTGTTCCACTAATTGGCAAGTACCTGATGTTCACCATGGTCCTGGTGACCTTCTCCATTGTCACCAGTGTTTGCGTCCTGAATGTTCACCACCGTTCTCCGAGCACGCACACCATGCCCTCGTGGGTCAAGCACTTCTTCCTACACCGCCTGCCTGTCTTCCTGTTCATGCGAAGGCCAGGGGCGTCCAACATCCGGGAGAAATTCCGGCGTAAGCACAGGCAGCGGTCATTCTCAGAGCTGCCTAATAAAGGAGAGCAAGATGCCTCAGACTCTACATTCTTCGTGAATGAGGACTCGGCCAAGCACATGGGCTGGAGGACCGCCGATCTGCCGGACAATTCAGAGCTCCGCAAGCGGCTGGCAGTCAAGTGCTCAGTGGACATGGAGGAGGCAGCGGAGGGTGTGAGATACATCGCTGACAAGATGAAGAGCGAGGATGATGATGAAGGGGTGAGCCCAGAGTCATTTGTGGATTTGTTTGCATTTTGCCAATTAACTTTAGAAGATAATCAAAGTGGCCACTAAACATTTGCATGTTTAGCTGTTTATTGAGATTCAAGCAGTCTGGTGTAGAAAACTAGACAGAGAAGAAGTTGCAGAGAGCAAAGACTTGATTATCGGCCCCTAAAGCAGTGGTCATCAACTGTCTTCCTGGAGACCTGCAGGTTTCACCCTCTACGCAAATCTTCTAAAACCTTCTTCAGGTCACTAAGCATCTCTGAAGGCAGTAATTAATGGTTCCAGTGGTGTTGATTAGGGCTGGTATCTATAGCAGGAGAGGACTTGATTGCTAGTTCTTAAAGCAATCGTCACCAACCCTCTTCCTGGAGATCTTCCTTTCTGCAGGTTTTACTCCAACCCAAATGTACTACTGGGCAAAAGTCTGAGGCACCTAACCTGACTGTTTAAAACCCTTCATCTTAACAATAAGTGTTAAGAACACCAGATATCATTAAGTACAATACAAAGTATCACAAATATCGTATTGTGAGAGAAGTAGATCAGATCTTGAGCTCCAGTTTGAAGAACATAGTGTAGTTCCAGATTTCTGCTGGACGCCCCAGACATTGTATGAATGTATTCAGTTCCTTCAGCAGCAAATCTTGATTTAGCTTAATGAAGTACTAAGCAGTCAAAGCAGGTATTAGATGAGAACTGTAAATAATACTGGGTTGTTTCCACAAGGAGAAGCTTGGAAAGGGGTTAAAATCACTACTTACTACTTATTTTAATATTTTATGTTTTGCTGAGCAAACGAAAACTTCCTGTCTGGTACAAAATGTGTATGTGGATTCAAAAATATGTCTTACAATTATTAATCCTTAATAATAATTCTTATTTTGTTGACCTCCTTTTAACCCTAAGAACCCTTTAGAGCATCAAAGCTTCATACTAGTTGGACAGTGGAACTGTGTGATGTAATAATAACAGGTTAATGAGCTTTACCATGAATAACTGAGTACTGTCTCTCTTTGGCAGATCATTGAGGACTGGAAATACGTGGCAATGGTAATAGACCGGCTGTTCCTGTGGATCTTTGTATTGGTGTGTGTTGCCGGAACTGTTGGCCTGTTCATGCAGCCTCTCTTCAAGAGCTACAACACTCCGATAATGGACAACACGGAGTGACACACATGCACACACAGAAACACGTTCAAACCAACTTACGCTGATTCTGATACCTACAGCTCATGAGCTGGAGCCAGAAGACTTCAGCACTTTCAGCAAGCAGCTCAGCAAGTACCAGGATCAAATCACAAGGCTTCAACACTATCACTGGACACTGAACTCTCTGTCCCTCAGAGGGCTGTAGACCTCACACTGATTCCAAACCAGTCTTAGCCATGATTCCACTGAAGTCCCATGCTGCGTCCCAGCTGTACAACAGCTAATCCTGGCATCCCAACATCTGGCATCTCTTCACCTCCCTCAACACCACACAATCAACAGTCAACCACTCTGACTGTTACCACTAGACCTCAACCAACGCCATCTCAATAAACGAATGCACACGCCAGGTTGATTGGTTTGAAACAAATGGAGAGTAATGGATGAATGAATTAGTCAACACGTCTAAATGGCTGTCAACACTATTTGATTAAAAGTTATTGATTAAAATAATGAATCAGCAATGATTACCAATTTTCCTGAAGATAATACATATTATAATTCCTACTGATCTATATTACAGTAAGAAAGTTCTTGTAAAGGTTGCCTAGATATGTTTTCCCCAGTTGAATATTCTGGAATCTATGAAAGGTGTTGATGGTTTGTTATCACTCGGTACATAAAGGATAATTCAAAATGTATTTATAATTCAGTTTCTCAGATGGAATCATTCAGAATGGCTTGATGCAAAATGGTTGATTGTAGAGAAACTTCCTGACTCACCAGTGAACCTACATGAGATTTTATATACAGAATGCTGGTGATGGTAGGTATTTGCCTTAGAAGGTCCTGCATGTGCCCCTCAATCATACATTTTAGGCGGCAGTCTTCTCAAAACCGTGTTTCAGGCAACAGAGATTGAATGGATAAGCATTTTATGTAATGACTTTAGGGATAAAGGAGCTTTTGAAGGTATTAAAAACCACTTCTAGTGGAGCACCTCACATCAATCCACTCTGAAGGACTTCAACATCTCAGCCATTTAATCATGAAGATATATTGACCAAAAAATCCATGTGATCTCCTCTTCCTGATTACTTGGTTAACCCTTTAAATCTACATTGCATTTTGACAAGGACACATGAATTAGTCACACATTAGTCATGGTTAATCAGTACTCAGTCCATAAGAAGTGCTTTCCAATTGATAGCACTCTAAAGCGCCTTAGCACATAGAAAGCTCCGGGCTCATGTGGACCTGCACCCATCATAGCTCCTCTGGCAGCAAATTTAAAGGGTTGTGACCAAATTCTCAGTGTGGATCGACAGCGAGGTAGTTTGTTTGATTTGTAGAAAAACTGGAAAATGACTTGATATACGCTGATCAGCCATAACATTAAAACCACCTCCTTGTAACTTCAATCATTGTCCATGTAATAAGGACCATGTAGGAGCTACACTTGCCGACTGTAGTGCATCTGATTCTCTGTATACTTTGTTACCCTGTTCTTCAATGATCATGGCCACCACAGGACCACCACAGAGCAGCTACTATTTGGTTGGTGATTATTCTCAGCACCGCAGTGACACTGATGCGGTGGTGGTGTCCTAGTGTGTGCTGTGCTGGCGTTAGTGGATCAGACACAGTAGTGCTGCTGAACTGAGAATAGTCCACAAACCAAAACTATCCAGCCAGCAGTGCTGTGATAGGTGTGTCTAATAGAGTGGACAGTGAGTGGATGATTGTGAATGAAACTCCAGCAGCACTACTGTGTCTGATCCACTCACACCAGAACAACTCAGACTAAGACCCTTTAACACACTCTGTGGTGGTCCTGAAGGGGGTCTGAAGAACAGGATAACAAAGTATACAGAGAAACAGATGCACTACACTCTGTGATTGCAGCGCCTATATCATGAGTGGAGCTGATACAATGGACAAGGAGGTGGTTTTAATGTTATGACTGAACCTGATAGTGATTAAGAGGTCCTGTTTTTAAGAAGCAGTTTACAGAGAACTGAGAAGCAGTTTGACACCAAATAATAAAATTATATACTGTGTGTGTCACATGATCTCTATCAGCTTCTTTCAGTGCACTTGGCCTATGCAGGATCCTGTTTTATGTCAATCACACAAACGTGACATAGATGCAGTACCCATACTGCATACACATACATTCAGAAAGTCAAAGCCACTGAAGTGTTGTTATAATAAAAATCTCTCACTCAGAATCTCACCCTATTCACTGACACGCCACCCAACCTCAGGACTGTCAGTTTCATTTAAAACCAATTGTATCCCAACTTTCTGACGTTTAACTTTTTATAAAAAAGATAAAAAAGAGAAGTACAGATATTACAATCTCACATGCATGCACTATACACACCTGCACTCGACTCTCCTGTCTCTTCTCTTCCCAGTTTGAGTTCAATCATCCAGTTTCCACTTTGGTTTTTGTTACATGTTTATTTTTCAATGACAGCATTGATTTATTGGCCGCTTTTGTCTCAGAGTTAATGGGAAAACTGAATATGTAGATGATATTATTTGACATTGTAATAGCATTAAGAAAATAAAGTATTATAACATGCAGTTCATGCAAAACATTCAATTCAACTATGTGTACTCGCTGTTCTTTAACCTGCCCTGGAAATCTCAGTTTTACAGTTTTGTTGGGTATTTCTGCACATGCTCATAACCTTCATTAACCTTAACAATCACTTATGACTTTATTAACCCCTTAAAGATCTATCCCAGTGCCCACCAGCAGGCCCAAAGTGTTACTACACACTTCTGTAACATAAGACTAACCCAATCAGTTCACATTGTAGTCTTTGTAATGACTGAGTAATGAGTCTTACTATATAAGTGTCTAAGGGTCAGGACTCCCTCTGATATTTATTTGCTATTACAGTAGAGTTTAAAGCACTTTGCCAATAAATAAGAAACATGATAGGTCTGGAGTTGTTATTGCAAGTAATAGTTACCACTGATTTAATGACATACAGCATACAGTGCTGTGAAAAATCATGTGCTCTGATTTGTTCTATTCTTGCTCATTTGTCACATTTATGTGTTTCAGATTGTCCAACTAATTTGAATAAAAGATAAATAAAGAAGATTTTAAATGATCATTCCATTTAGTCACAATAAAAAAACATATCAGCCATAAGAAAAAGTAATCCACCACCAATAAATGTAATAACTGGTTGTGACAATCTGGGCAATAACAACTGCAACAGTTGCCATAACTTGCGATTACATTACTGTGGAGACTCTTCTTTGCAGAATTGTTGTAATTTGGCTATGTTGCAGGGGTTTCCAGCAAGAACAGCCTGTTTAAGGTTTAGCCAGAATCTCAATTGGGTTCAGGTCAGGACTTTGGCCCGAACACTCCAAAACCTTAATTTAGTTTCTTTGAGCCATTCTGTGATGAGCTTGCTTGTGTCCTGCTACATAGCCCGACTGCACTTCAGACCACAAACTGATGGGTGGATACTCTCCTTTAGGTTAGAGAAAGTAATTCATGGTTCTACTAGTTATGACAAGACATCCAGGATGTGCAGAGGCCAAGCAGCTCCAGACCGTCACATTACCACCACCATGTTTCACTGTTGGTATGATGTTCTTATGGTGGATGGCTTTACACCAGATGTGACAGAACTCATATCTTTCAAAAATTCCACCACTGGCTCAGCAGTCCACAGAATATTATCCCAAAAGTCTTTGGGGGGGTCATCTAGATTTATTTTTGTTCTATATATATATATATATATATATATATATATATAAAATGGATGTTTACTTACTAATCCTTGTCATGCTGATATCAAGCCATTAAACCTAAATAGCTTCCTTGCGTGCTGTTATCATTGACAATTAACTTTAATGACTTCAAAGGCTTGTACATTTATGAGATGCTTTGTTTTTCCTTTAGTCTGATGCTCGCTCTGAATATGCATGACTGCATTAAGTCCAAAATAGAAAACAGCTTTCAAGCAAACATCATGTGTTGACAAGAATTGAGTCCTTTTACGTAAATCAAAACGACACATGACTTGTGGGGAACCGCTCCTGCATAAAAAAAAATAGAGGTACATCATCTGTATGTGTGGCTGAGCAGAGGCTGATCCAGGTCATCGGGGTTTAATCGGTCAGGAAAATGTGGAGGTGGACTGAGACGTGATGCTGACCGGGGTGCTTGCGAGGCTCAGGGTTGAGTTTAAGCACTGTTTTGGTCCTGAGCTGTACGAGGAATAGTTCCAGCGCGCTGCTCACTCCTGCTGTCTGCCGCTATGTGGATCAGCCGGATGGAGACGCTGAGGGCAGGGGAGTGCGCAAATGGAGGAAGGGATGCGTTATGAAATATTTAAATCACTGAATATTTTAAAACAATGAATATTTTAATCATTTTCCGCTCTGACGACCTCTTATCTGTGCGCAAGGGCCCGGCGGTGAGACGTACAGTCAAAAGATATTATTATAATTCAATTAGTCCTTTAGTGTGAATAAGCGTATGTTACATTTTAAAGCTTAAATAAATATTTATGAGGAAAAACACATTCACCATAGGTGGACTTAGTGGATCAGACACAGCGGTGCTGCTGTCCACTCACTGTCCATTGTAATAGACACTCCTACCTTGATGGTTCACCTTGTAGATGGAATGTCAGAGATGATAGCTCATCTGTTGCTGCACAGCTCATGTTAGCCATCCTTTAGTTTTTTATCAGTGGTCACAGGACGCTGCCCACTAGATGCTGTCCACAGGACGCAGCCCACAGGACGCAGCCCACAGGATCCTGTTGCCTGGATAGTTTAGGTTGGTGGACTATTCTCAGTCCAGCAGTGACATTAAAGTGTCCAGCAGCACTCACACCAGCACTGCACACACTAACACACCACCACCACCACCACGTCAGTGTCAGTGCTGAGAATGATACACCACCCAAATAATACCTGCTCTGTGGTGGTCCTGTCCATTAAAAAACAGGATAACAATGTATACAGAGAATCAGATGTACTACAGTCTGTCATTTCTATTTACACATGACAATCATCAAAGTAACCAGTAGATTAGTTTATGACTAATATAAATGACCATAGCGGTCTTATGTGAGTGTTGTAAGCCGAGTAACGTGTCCTCCTCGCTGTGATCTGGAAGAACGTGGGAGGGCTGTGGCACCCAGCCTCGTGATGGCCACAGCTGCTTCCAACTGGAGCAGAAAATCATGTGAGCTCAGACTGCAGCTACAAAACGCTGAGGAGAAAAGTATGCCTGGCTTATTCTGAGGCCTGTGCATGTATGTGTGTGTGTGTGTGTGTTTGTGTGTGTGAGTGTGTGTGCGCATGTTTCATCTTAGCCCTGAGACATTGTTAAGACGGAGCATCTTTGCATGGCACACACAAATACACTGAACCACAAAGACACTGAATTATAGCTGTATGTATTTGACATGCAGGGCAGTTTGCACGTGAATACTCTCCTCCATCACAATCTAGCTGCTTTTCTACATCACTTCATATAAAGACTGCTGTACTGACTGTCTAACCCTTTGATGCACAAGCTAAACACACCGCTTCTGATGCACAACATGGTGAAACTGGACCCGTATTCATTTCCTATGTCATTGTATGTACTGCTGAGTATCTCTTTGGTAAATCTATTGAAATCAGTTAACATCATTGTTTAATGTTCCAAATCTTGTACATATGTTCCTTTTGATATGTGACAAAACAAGTGAATTAAGGTTATATAATAAAATGAATTTATTGCAAAGATATAAAAAAATCTTAGTCACTTTTGACCCAGGTTGTGCATCAAAGAATTAAATAAATAAAGAAATTGAAGAATCTAAGTATTCAGACCATAGATGTTTCAAAGAATTATGTTATAACCAAATTAAATAGCCAAAAATATACAACATCCTGATTTATAGGGTACTTTTTCCAATATGTGGCATATATATATATATATATATATATATATATATATATATATATATATATATATATATATTTTTTTTTTTTTTTTTTTTTTTTTTTTTTAAGTATTTTTTGTGTGTTTTAATAAAATGTATATATTTATTTTCTATGTTTAGTAGTCATGTCACTGGCTACTCTTTTCAAGCTCTGCTGAAAATGAGTTAAAATTGCATTACTAAAACATTTTGGAAAGTTTCTTAGGCATTTTTATGGCTTTAGCAGTGACAAAATTAAATGTTTAATAATTAATTCCAATAAACATCCAGGTTAGCATAAAATACAGTTAGCCTAACTAATTTGAACTAATTGGGTAGAATGATCAATATATTTTAAATAGAATTTATTATTTCATACTGAATCAATATATGACATTTGAGATGTTGTTGCTGCTGCATGAGTTTCACAGTCATCACACTAAAGCTATATTTACAGTGCAGGTAAAAGTTGCCATATTCATTTTTTTCTTTATATGACACAGATGCAGTATTTCTCTCCAGTGTAAACAACAAAACACACTCAATCTGACATTTCTATTCTGAGTTGTGTCACGTTCACATTGACAGTAAAGAAAATGAGCCTTCTTTCTTTGTTTGATCGCCTTCTACCTTTAAAACAAGCCCAGAATTCATCATCTTTTATTGATTATAAATCATTTTGCGATTGTTTTGGTGTCCACTGTTTTTTCTGCTTGTTTTGCTCCGCTCACTTCCCCTTAATAAACAGTAAAATAATAACGTAATAAACTGTGAAAATGTGCTGTAAACATTTGGTTCCAGATAAATATCACTTCAGAGTATGTCAATTCAGAGACTGGAAACTTTACTTCATACTAAAATATATAATCATTCGAAACAAAAAAGTAATAATAAATTTATATTTGCTGGAAATTAACTAATGACAGACATTGCTCTTTAATTGTGGTTCACAGAATAATATAAAAAAATGTGAAAATCACCTAGACAAATATGATGGCACCCCTAGAAAAGGCTGACCATAGGCACATGTTAAACTAAGGTGTGTCCTGTATTTAACATTAAGGGCATCTTTAAACTTGTAATCACTCAGTCAGCCTGTTTAAAGGGTTAAAAGTAGCCACTGTACTGTTTGGTATCAGATTAGAAAGAAAATTATAGACAGACGTTGAAGGTAAAGGCTATAAGACTCTCCTAGCAGGTTGATGTTCCTCTTACTACAGTTGCAAATACTATTCAAAAGTTTAAGGTCTTAAGGTCAGAACTGTAGATAACCTCCCTGGACGTGACTGCATGCAGACAGTAACCAAAGACAGTAACCAAGGTCAAGGTTTAACAAGTGCCAGATCGCACCATCCGTTGCTGATTAAAACAAAACTCTTGAAAGCACCTGAACTCTGAGAACCTGTGGTCAATCCTCAAAAAGAGGGTGGACAAACAAAAACCCAGAAACTGTGATCATCTTCAAGCACTGATTAGGCAAGGATGGGTTGGCATCATTCAAGATTTTGCCCAGACCCTGATATCCAGCATGCCGAGGCGAATTGCAGAAGTCTTAAAGAGGGGTCAACACTGTAAATATGAAGTCTTTGTTTAAACTGGATATATTTATCAATAAAAAGTTAACACATGTATGGAATGCTTATAAGTGTATTTCATTAAACCATATACACATCTGACAACAGGTTCTAAACAAACTGAGGCAGCAAACTTTGTGAAAACCAAAATCTGTGCCATTCTCAAAACTTTTGGCCACGACTATAGATTTATATCGCCACTGTCCAATGAAAAACAAGTATCTCCAAAATTGCAACTTTACAGGAGAGACCAAAAACGTTCTTTACTTTTAATGTAAGTCAATGGAACCAGATTTTTTTCCAAGCTATTTTGGAGCACTTGTATTGGTCCATCATGAAATTGTCACACAATGTAAATGACCATTGTCTGTTCAAATGATGTAGAAACATCATAGTACATAGTACATAGCACACACACACACACACACACACACACACACACATATATATGTTTTAAGGGGGGATCTGTTATGCTTATGATAATAAATCTGTTAATTTGACATCATTTCATTAGCATAATCAAGTGTCCAGTATACCGGACAGTGAACTCCATTGAAATAAAAAATTAAAAAATTTAACCCGGCTTTACAGATTAACACCTTTATAATTATAAGACAAAAAAACTTAAAGAGAGAAAAAAAAATTTTTAATCAATGCAAATTACAGGTATTTCCTCCGGTGGTCTCAGACTTTTGGACCCTTGCATCTGTAATTTTATATATATATTTATATTTTTAAAAAATGCGCCGTTGCCCTGCAGGACCACCATATTGCAGCCACGTGTCCTCTCGGCAGGGTCTGTCCGCCCGCGCTCCTCCTCCAGTTGTGGGGCGCGCGCTCTGACCAGCGGGCAGCCCGCGGACCTTCTGCCGCCGCTTTTAACTTTATTTCTATTATTTGAAGGCACGTGCGCCGGGTTCCTCCGCGGTTTTGTGCTCAGCGGCTCTGCGTGCTCCACTTTGGTGGTCCAGGATGAAGTTCCTCGCTCTGTGTGCGCTGTTTACGCTCTCCAGCGCCACCAGCACGACAGGTGAGCACCAGCAGCGTCGGAGTGCTTGTTCTGATCGACACGACAGCAGTAAACTATATATTAATCTTATATTATTATTAATTCTGAGCTCGTGTTCGCGCCTCGTTACTGACTGACTGACCTCCAGAATTTACTGATGGTCTGCGCGGTTCAGCTCTGCTCCGGGTGGGCAGCTTGTCCGAGTGTGGACACTCGTGTGGGCAGCTTGTCCCTTCTTTTCTTTGCTTGTGGTCTGATCCCCTGGTGCTGATGAGTGCGCGCGTCCTCAGCTGAGGTCAGTAAACAGATGTCCGCGCTGTCTGGAGGTCTGCTGAGCGAAAAGTGTTGGGTTTCTGTTCGTCCTTGTCTGCATTTCACCCTGTCGGTTTGCTCGGGTCTCACTTTTCTTGCGTGGTTTGAACTTTGCTTTGCTCATCAGCGAGAGCATGACCAACACTGGGACCCAGTGAAAAAAAAAAAATCACTACAATTGATTTTATCTTCACAAACAGGGATGCCAGGTTGAACCATTTACGGTAAACCGGATAGATTTTATTTTAAATATATATTTTTAGTGACTTTTCAACACAATTTAGTAATTCAGAGTGGTTTGGTCTGATACTGGTGATTGTAGAGACTCTTTAGAGCGGTGGTGTAACTAGAGGTCACAGTGTCTACAACACAACAGTTTATTTAGTGTCAGGACCACCAGTGAACCTACACGTCTTCTGAGTTTGTATAAGGTTGATCATATAAACATAGAGGAGTTAAAGAATAGAAGTTTTCATTGTGCTACTATTTGACCTGATAGCAGCCTGTGTTCAGATCCAAACATTTTAAAGATCAATAATAACCATGCAAAGCAAAATTTCATGTTAAAACTTTCTGTAAGGGAGACATTAGATAGAAGATATCACCACTGCTGTGATCAGTTCTGATCATCTTTAGATCTCTAGATCACAGCATCTCACATTAAACCAGCCTGAACAAGTTTGTTTACATCTCAGTGATTGGATTATAGAAAAATTTTTGGAAATTCTTGCAAACCCCCAAATTCTCATTACAGTAACACAGGCAGATTTGGAGATGAATCTATCATAGATGCTTTTCTCCAAACTTTTCTTGTATTTTAAGCTTATTATGGAAACACCTGTTTTATATGTTGTAGTGTTGTGCAGGTGTATGTCATTACCACAACACTTTGGCACCCACAAGTTTGTTTTTTGTCATTTTTACTTGTGCCAGACAATATATTTTTGATTTGGTTCACTTGTTTAGAGTTGACGATGAAAGCATTGATGTTAAGAGATGCAATAGTTTTTTTATTTTCTAATTTAAAAAAAAAAATTGGATGCATTGTGGTAATGAGAATTGTGGTGGAAATGCTGTAAAAACCCTTTAATACAGAGTAAATCTGCTAATTATACACCTGTTTTTTACGTGGAAATAGAATAAATAAGTGTCTGTATATATTTGAACATATGGTATATATTCATCACTGTACTGTTGTCATTGTTGTCTCTTGTGTCCACTGGTTACAAGTGTTTGTGTGTTTGCAGCTGCTGGAGAGTTCGTGTCTTTGGCTGAGAGGGAGGACGCCCTGCTGAGGGACCTGTTTCAGGGCTACCAGCGATGGGTGCGGCCCACCCAGCACTCGAACAACACAGTCAGAGTGCGATTTGGTCTGAAGATATCGCAGCTTGTGGACGTGGTAGGAAACATGTCATACAAGCCCACAGTACACACTACATGTAGAGTCTACAGATACATTCAGCTTTATCTCCAGATAATAGAAATACGGAAGCCGCGTCGCTGTCCATGGTGCTGAAAACTAACTGCTGCATTGCAGAGCAGAGAGTTTCAGGTCAGCCTCCAGCTTCTCCCCTTTTATCCCATTGCTGCTTCTCTGAGAGCTTTTCGTTGTTCTGGCTCATGTGATGGGGGAGTGAATTATTAACAGTGTTAAGAAGCTGTTATACACAGAACCCTCCTCTCCACCACCCCTCCATGCATGGTGCCAGGTCTACCACACCAACACTGAGCCTAAACCTAAATTACTTTCAATGCCTATTTCCAATTTGCTTTTAATCTGCATGTTTAACCAAGAAAGAAGCCAAAAGCTTTTGTTTCTTCTGTGCAATGCCATAGACGAACTACATTTGATTCCCTAATAAGCTTTCCAAATAGATGGTTCTCAAATTGGACGGTGAAGAACCATTTAAAATTTCATGGAATCTCTAGTGGGCGATGATAACAATATCCCATCATAATACATATGATGTCATTTTGACCCACAGACACAATGCACTGGTAGTGCCGCCTTTAACAACCACCAAAACTCTGACCACAGTGAGTGTATTTACATGCCTTTAGTAATCCGTTATATAGTTATATAAACAGCATTTTCCAATTTCTTAGATTAGATTAAGGCCTAAAATTTTGACTATGAAATTCAAATCTTAGCTCAGTAATTATGTTTTTCAAGGTATGTACACTATCAGTCCAAATCTTGCACACGCCTCCCCAGATTTTTATTTTTTTATTATTTTTATAATAATGATGTTAGTGAATTAAGTGTGAAGGCATCATAACTATGAAACAACACTTATGGAATTATTACTGGAGCAGAATAAAACATCTGGTTGTGTTTAAAGAATGTTTAGAGGGTCTTTTAGAAATAAGATCATTTGCTCTGATGCAGGTTTACATACTTTGAACATTCGAACCAGCAGCTTCATGAGGAGCCACATGGACTGAAGAAGATCTTGTAGGATCTTGTATTCTGATTATGAGTATGCATTAAACCTGTTTAACACAGCAACCACGAGAGAGATACATTGTTGACAGAATGAGAGATTTAAATATTCTGCATCCTCTAGATGATGTATGTTCATATTTCACATTTCGTTTTTAAAAAGAGCTGCAGCATGACATGTGTTTTAAATGTACTTCATGTCTACTTTTGTGAGTTTATTGGCTGGTTGCAAAGCACAAATCTTCCTGACTCAAACAGATCCAAAGTTTCTACATTATCTGATTAGTGCATGTAAACGTAATGAATGAAATCTGATTTTCGGCAGTTATTAGATTATTAGGTAAATTTAAATGCACTCATGAGCCTGCTCAGAGTTTTTGAGCATGGACAATATCCACAATGTGCTCAGAGAAAATAATAACATTGTATTATGTTAACCGTACATATCATCATACTGCACAGCTTTAATTCTCTAAAGGTTCTAGGTGGTTCATGTGGTAACAAAAAAACAAACTGCTGTCATATGAATACTTTGAAGTCAGCAGTGCAAATATTAGTTTAGACAAACATCAAAAACTGGAACAAACTGAATAAACTATTTAATACTGTACTTAATATTTGGCTAATTATGAACAATATTGGTCTCTGCTTGTAATGCAAATGAGTTAGGCTGTGAGTGAGTCGTTAAAAGCAGATAGTAAATAAGAAGCCAACCATAACAGACTAGGGCTACAAACAAAACCAGCAGAGAATCAAACCAGTAAGAGACACTACCAAACAACCAAAGACAAAGTTATAGACCAGAGAGAGTAAACCTGAGAAACAAAACTTATATGATAGATACAAATTCATGAAGACTGCTCAGTGTGCTACTAACAAATAACAATACTGTCACGCTGGGCCCGGAGAGGTGCCAGGGGAAATAGGCAGAACGAAGGGGGTGGATGCAGGCACAAGGTTTAAGTAAAATACTTTACTTTAATACTTTAAAACAAACACTAATCAAAACAAACATGAAATATAAACAAACAAAAAACACTAGACACCAGGGTCCACACGTAACGCTAACCATAGACAACGAACCACAAAGGAGAGGGCAAAACAGGCAGACTATATACACTGGATAACGAGAGGAAACAGGAGACAGCTGGTGACAACGGGAGGTGACAAGGATGGGAACCAGGTGGAGGGCGGAGACAAGGATCACATGACAAAACCACATGGTAAAAGACGTAAACAAAAGCACATGACTACAAACAGAAACGTAAACAAACAGGCAAGGACGAGGAAAACAGGGCAGGATGTGACAAATACGTTGCAAAGAAGGCAGGTATATATACACTATAAACCCGGATAAGTTGATTGTACTTAAAGAGTTTGAGTGATGGCCTTAAAATATTTAAGTAATGCAAACTAGAGAAAATCAAATGGTTTGAGTAAAATCAACTTAAAAGTCCAATAGACTGGAAGTAATCATTTGAGTTGAATACAATTAAATCTAAATTTTTTGTACTTAAACTATTTTGTAAAATCAACCCCACTGGCCATTTGTGAAGATGTGAAGTTGTGAAATCTTAAAAATAGTCTCCATAAAAAGCTGATGTTTTCCTACATCAAAAGAACACAGACAGCAGTTAAATTTAGTTTGATTTTATTTAAAATTACATCACTGGGATCATCTAGGATGATCCTGACCTTTGCAGGGTTCAGTAGTGATGATGACTGGTTTTGATTGGTCTAGTTAGAATACTGTTAATCTTACAATAATTCTCAAATACAGTTTACACATTGAAATGATAAAAACACAGTAAATTAAATTTTCTAACTTTAGATCAGCATCAACTGCACAACAACAGTTTTACACGACTTGAACACGAAAAACAACTTACCAAGTTCCAGAATGAGAAAAAGAGAGGGAACAAAAATGTCCACTGTAGAGAAATCCCGGCACTACAGAGTTTCTGTCTGAGGAAAAGAAGTTAAACACAGAAAACACCAAATCTCACAGTGAAAAATAGAAAAAGACTTTGAAACCTTTACAAGCTCCACTAAACAACTCAAACTAGTCTTGATTGAACTGACCAATGAGAATCTGTCAAGGTGCTACAGGGGCGTGGTCCAAGCTAAAACCTGATGTTTTAAGTTTGTTCAACTTAAAAATATTAGCGTACTCAGTTATTCTTTCAAAATAGTAGAACATACTAAAACATTTTAAGTAATGAAATAAAACTTTAGTTTTTAAGCAATCAGTACACAAACTCTTTACACAGAAACTAATTACAGGTGTTCAGTGTACAAACAGGGTAATAGGGAACAGGTGAATTGAATCAGTATTCCAGAGATGAAGAGCGAGAGCACAGTTTGAGATTGGTGGAGAGTGAGCATTTGTCACTGACGTCATGTAGCAAAGGATCCTGGGTATTGTAGTTCCTGGAAGCAAAAGGGGAGCACGAAGGTGTGAAACTACTGGTTTATGGTTTTACTTACTTTATTATTAAGAATGTTGCTTATACACGAAAATATCAGTTAACATTAAACACAGCAGTCGAAGAAGTCTGCTGTCTTTTACTTATATAACACAATTATCACATGAAGTGGTCTTCAAGCATTACTTCTTTAAGCCAGATCCCCTTTTTATTTGATTAATATGCCTAAAATAAGTTAGTCGAGCCAAAACACTGACATATAGAAGTAGTGATATCCATACAGCAACTTTAAAATTAGGCTTTTTGTTTATGTTCCATTTACATTTATGACACAGTCACTTGCTAAGAAATCATTGAGTGCAGTGTCAGGCTTGTGAGGGACAGAGATATCCAGTAAAGCTGGTTAATAGAGAGAGAGAACAGAGCGAGGCTGTGCTAACAGATGCCCACTTTATTAGATCAGAAGTTTGGCTTCGCTCTCTGTTCTGCTTCATGCTGGAGTGACTCAGGCTGACTTGTGTGTGTCGTGTGGGCTGCTGTGATAGTAAACTGTTCCCACAAAGCATATTGTGCTGATGGAAAATATAGTCATATAGTCATAAAATGTTTTATTATTTTTTGCAAGTACAGTTTAATTGAACTAACCATGCTCTCCACACAAACACTCTTTCCTAGCTTTACTTACTAATGAGACATTTAGGCCTATTGGAAATTTAGGATTTCTAGTGATTTAATAAAGTAATGTTGGAAATTCGGCCTTCAGGAATCAGAAGTCAGGAGACCTTCAGTCTAGACTTGAGTTTATCGACATACACAGGAACATGTGTGTACAGCTCAGTCGATCACAGCCAGTCTGTTAGTGGTCGGGAGGTAATCTTAATCACATGCATGTCAAGGAGTAAGCAGGGGGATAAAGATAAGACCAAATGGAGATAAAGAGTAGATAGGTGGGGTGATTGGTATCACATTAAAGGCAGGAGACAAAAGGGTCATTTAAATACAAACAAAGGAGTGGGGGTGATCAACTCTCTCCAGAGAGAGGGTAGTATCAGAGTATCAGAGTCTATTATTTCTCTCAGTTACAATTAACATGGTGGCTCACTGTGTCGTTTACAGTTTATGCATTAGCTGATCAGCTCATTTGAAGCTGGAAACAATGTTACATAATGTCTCAAAACAAACATTGTCTATGTAAACTGGCCACTTTATTAAGTGCATCTCCTTGTATCTACACTCACTGTCCAGTTTATCAGCTCCACTTTCCCCATAGGAGCACTTTATAGTTCTACACTTACAGACTGTAGTGCACCTCTCTATACTTTCTTACCCTGTTTTTCAACAGTCAGGACCCCCACATGGCCACCAAAGAGCAGGTAGAGTCCTAACTTCTGAGAGCAGTGGTGGAAATGCTTCTGTTTTGCATTATTTTTGTAATTTAATACCAAGTTTTTCTTTAGGAATTATATTATCAACATAAAGATTTTAGTGAAAACTAGAATCTATGAACTATTTTAATGAATTTCAGAATTTCATTACAACTAGAACAAATCCACCTGCGCGTCATCTGAACACAAGCCTTAATGGAAATAAGACCAAAAAATACAAAATTTGTACCAAGGCTTTAACATGATCAGTGTTACAAACTGACATAAATAAACATAAATTGCAATTCACAAACAATATTGTCCATTTCACTATAAATTTAAGTGTATCAGATGATTTTTAAAGAATAAAAATGTTTGTATTAAAGTCTATTTTTGTATAGAGGGTTATTTTACATATAGTCCTATTATCAGTAATTCTCAGTCCTCTGTCTAAATCTCCTGGTACGGCTGCCAATCCAAGTCAAGGATGTTATTGGACTAATTGGTTGTTAGGACACTCTTACTCAGTTGTGATGCACAGCTGAAAAACATTCTACTAATAAGTGAGTATAAAAGGGAGAACAACATTCTAGGTTAGTTTAGTATCTGAAGATCAGCAGTTGATGGCTTGCTGACCGGCTCAAAATGGCCAGAGACCTGTCAGTCCATTGTTGTGTTAAGGAAGGAAGGCTACTCCACTGAAAACAAGAAAATTTCACTGTGATCCCAAACTTTTGAGCTGTAGTGTATATATAAACATCCACCACAGCAGCTTTTGAATTATTACGACTTTAAATTCAGTTTTTAATATCTCCTTATTTAATAATGCCAGTGATCAGTCAAAGGCTGACGGTAAGTCTGACGGTAAGTCTGACTATATAAAAAAACTAAAAAGCACAGTTAGGATTATTTGACAGGGACCTGCTTACAGCAGTCATGGAGGAACGCCAGTGAAAAATGATGATGACACTGTTTCTTGTTATTAGCCTATTATCTTAGTCACCTGCTTATCACTGCTTTAGCTCTGTCTGCTCATCATGTTACAGTAATAGCAAGCTTATTATAAATATTGGTCCATATTTTAAAGAGAAGTGCCCTGTTAGTGAGCGAAAGACGTAATAATATTAGAGATAAATATCACGGCAATCCGTTTCCCTCCCGGGCTCAGTATCGCTAGAAGGAAGACTGAAAGCCTATTTAGGTTTTAATGAATCTCTCAGAAGGCCACTTTGTTATATGTGAACAATAAGACATGCGCCAACACCATTCTCTATATCACTCCATCATTTTTCATTCACTCTTATTGGAAAATAGAAGGTATAATATTACAGCTCTGGAGATCACAACCGAGGGTCCTTAAACAGGTTGCATTAAAAAAACAATTCCACTGATTTCTCATTCATCAATTGTTTCAACTTAATGCTTTCATTATTTTGATATGCAAACAATTATGCATGATTAATTAACCCTTTGAGGCACAAGCTTAGCAAACCCCTTCTAATGCACGACATGGGTCAAACTTGAGCCGTATTCATTTGTTATTGTATTTATTGCTGGGTATCTCTTTGGTAAATCTACTGAAATCAGTTTATTTCATTATTTAATGTTCCAAGTGTTCATTAAAATGCATTATTTTAATTCTTATTTATTTACTTAATGAACAAAAATAGTCTTTGTAAATATGTTCCTGACTGCAAACGTATACAGATGTCAGTGGTTCCTATCAAGATCCATAATGAACACATAAGGGTTAATTCTGACCTATGTTGTGTGTTAGAAGGGCAGTGACACAAAAATGATTTTTATCAGGATTTGTGATGATCGTAAACAATTAAGGTAAATTGAAGAATTAATGGAAGCTTGAATGATGAAATTGGTTTATTGCAAAAATATAGAAAATTAAATCTCAGTCTCTTTTGACCCAGCTTGTGCACCAAAGGGTTGAAGTAAACCTGAATGATTACATTGACTGATCTGGGAGCAGGTTTATATTTGGAAAGTGTTACAGATATGTATGGCTCCATAATTCAATGGTTGAGAAACAAAGCTATTCTGAGTGGCATGATGTGAAACGGCTCTTTGTAGGGAAACCTATCAAGATTTATGTACAGTGGTGGTGATGAACCAGACTTCGTCATGTCTACAACACAAATGCAGTTATTATGGTTAAATAAACTTTATTGTTATTCATTTTTTACTTTCTGCCAGATCTTTGCTGCGTAACTCGTCCCGCAGTTTTCGCTATATCAGCATCGTTCCAACTCCTGATTGTCCAGTCTGATTTAGACTTGTATACAGCTTTTTGATAGGATGCACAGATTCTGGAAAACAACAGATTTCTGGATTTTTTCCCATAGAGAATAAATAGGATGGAAAAGAGCACGCCAATCTGCAGACCTTCTCCCTGACGGACAGACTTCGTTTTACAAACACTAACTCAGGGCAGACCCCTGACCATGACTGAAGTGTTGGTTCGACCTGCACTCTTCTGTTTGTTGTTTTTTTTTAATCCCTCTTTTTCCTTATAGAGTCTTATTTATTTTCGGTCACGCCCAAACCGCATGCTTCAATTTACCTACAGCCTACAAACTGCTTGTACTCACTCAGGGCAGGTCCCCAAACATTAATCCACAGATATACCGATCTGCACTCGTCTATTTGTCGCTTATTCATCCCTTGTTCCTCCCATAGGATCCCATTTATTTTTGTCCAAACACAAACATTATGGTTTTGTTCAACCTACAGCCTCCAAACTGCCTGTACTCACTCAGGGCAGATCCCCAACTTCTAATACACAAACATACCCACCCGGACTCCTCTACATGTTGTTTATGTGCAACCATCCTGCATTTACTTCAGGAAATGAACTTTTCTGGTTTTATTTCATATTACAAACCACCAGTGAACCTGCACGTCTTCTATAATATGTTGATAATATTGAAATAGAAGTTCCAACAAAATTGTTTTTCATTCTGCTACTATTAGACCTTACAGCAACTTGTGCATTCATGTCCACTGTGCATGCTTTTTTATATCATCGCTGTCCAAAGAAAAAACATGTATCTCTGTTTTTGTTGATTTTCATTTTTTCATATCATTTGAACACGACAGCTGCTCTGTATATATCCGGTGAAAGTTTATTGATAAATGGACCAATAGAAACGCTCCAAAATTACCTGGAACAAAGCTGCTTTACATTAACATACAATAGAAAGAATCACAGTTCCCGAAAGGGGTGGACCCAAGCGCAGGGAGGTTTTTGACATGTGTGTGTCCTGTCCTGTCCTGTCCTGTCCTGTCCTGTCCTGTCCTGTCCTGTTGATACTAGTGGTGTGCGATACATACCTTTGATCCGATACCAAGTAAATACAGGGCCAGTATCACTGATATTTTTTATTAATAAATGCAGCTTATGTAGAGGAGAACAAAGTGTCATGATTTATCATAATTATTATTAAGTATTGTTTGTTTGTATTGATATTTTTATAAAACAAGCAAAGAGTCGAATCTCTTAATAACAAAAAGTCGAATCTCCTAGTACCCTGCAGTCTCTGTCGTCTCCTATTTCATAAATAAAAGGATGTGTAGATGGAAATCTGTAACAACCCGTTGTCAGATGAATAATAATTGGAGCATTTGTAAACATATGAGCGGGACATTTATGAAGTGCCAAAGGAGAAATTATCGCTAAACTATAGCCGTTGCTAGCGCAAGACTGCTGCGCCAATGGGAAATCATTTGTTTACAAATCATACAATCATATTTGTTTACAAACTTTGAAGGGGTTAATAGCGTGCCTTTCAAAGCTAACACAAGAGTTATTACATAAGTAATGTTACTTTAAACACTATATGAGCTACCTTAATACTCTGTGTGTCTCTGAATGTCTCTGAGGGGATCTTGTCTGTCTGAGGGGTTTCCCTCCTCCTCCCTTTGTTTCTTTTTTAGCTTAGAGTTATCTTCTTCCTGTTGTTTTAAGTGTGTGGTGTTGCCACGGCACCGAATAGCCTTCTTCTTGCACACATCACATTTTTTTATTTTCTGGTGTAAATCACCCCCACACTGCACTCCTCTTTCACACTGCACTCCTCTTTCACACTGCACTCCTCTTTCTCTCTGCCATGCCTCACTGCAACCTGCTTTAACGGTTTGCTTAGTCAGCGGGAATAGCAACGTTTCGCTGCAAGACCTGAAAGGAGAGTCCCGAATGAGTCCCGAGCGGACACTAAAATATCAATCCCATCATGCTAGTATCGATCTAACAGCAAAACTAATGTTGGTATTGATAATATTGATATTTGGATTGCTCCGCACAACCCTAGTCCATACAATCTACCGCTCAGCAAAGGTGTAGCAACAGGTGGTGGTTTGGTGGCTGTTTAAATAGGGTCCTTGGCAGGTGCTTCCAATGCCCTAATCAGTGCGGTGCATGCTGGGGGTTGTTGTTTCTGCCTGTAGTTTTGGCGCCCCGTGGTTGCCCTCTGCTTGCGGCAGGTGTTACTCCCTGAGCAGAGGCTCCCTCAGCAAGACGACCCGGTGGCTGCCCTCTGCTGACGGTAGACGGTGCGGTCTGAGCCGTTACAGAAAGTGAAGAACGTAAATTAGTAAATTACACTCCTCAACTGTAGGGGGACCCCAAGAGCAAAACATAACTGTACCAAGATCTTCCTACAAGCTTTTATTATTTTAGTATTATTAATTTGTTTTTTTTTGTCATTACAGGATGAGAAGAATCAGCTTATGACGACTAATGTGTGGCTCTGGCAGGTAAGAACAGCAGTGCTGTTGACATGATAAATAACTGAATAGAATTAAGATAGATATGGGTAGTGAATACAGCTCATAGTGCCTTTTGTGTTGGGTCTTAAAGAAGTTGTTTTCATGTGAATGGTACCTAAAACAGATTATCAGCAGGACATTCAAGTCACAGACTAGTGTTGTGTCTCTCAAATACATTCTCTGGTGAGAATAAAGCAGTTAATAAAGCATCTGTAATTACGTTCACTAACAGTGTTCTGGGTTTGTAGGAATGGATAGATTATAAACTGAGGTGGAACCCGGAGGACTACGGCGGCATAACTTTCATCAGAGTTCCATCAGAGAGCATCTGGCTGCCGGACATCGTTCTGTATGAGAAGTATGTTTGTGGTTTGTTGTGATGTTGCAGTTTCTACTGGAGGCTGCAAATACTCTGAACAACATCAAAGTATTAGATTGCAGTTACACTTGAAAAAATACATTTTGGGATGATTAGAATGTTTTAATATATATATATATATGTGTGTGTGTGTGTGTGTGTGTGTGTGTGTGTACATATATATATGTGTGTGTGTACACACACACACACACACATATATATATATATATATATATATATATACACAGTGAGGAAAATAAGTATTTGTTTTTTAATTATTAATCCACTCGCTGTGTTTGGAGGACGAAGAATGATGAGTACCACCCCAAAAACACCATCCCTACTGTGAAACATGGGCGTGGAAGCATCATGCTTTGGGGGTGTTTTTCTGCACATGGGACAGGACAACTGCACTGTATTAAGGAGAGGATGACCGGGGCCATGTAATGCGAGATTATGGGGAACAACCTCCTTCCCTCAGTTAGAGAACTGATGATGGGTCGTGGCTGGGTCATTCAACATGACAATGACCCAAAGCACACAGCCAGGATAACCAAGGAGTGGCTCCGTAAGAAGCATGTCAAGGTTCTGGAGTGGCCTAGCCAGTCTCCAGACCTAAACCCTACAGAAAATCTTTGAAGGGAGCCTAAACTCCGTGCTTCTCAGCGACAGCCAAGAAACCTGGCTGATCTGAAGAAGATCTGTGTGGAGGAATGGGCCAAAATACCTGCTGCAGTGCAAACCTGATGAAAATCTACAGGAAACGTTTCACCTCTGTAATTGCAAACAAAGGCTACTCAACCAAATATTAACATTGATTTTCACAGGTCTTCAAATACTTATTTGCAGCAGTAACACACAAATATTTATTTAAAAAATCATACATAAATTTCAGACCCCTCCATGATTTCTAAGTGGGAGAACTTTTTTTTTTTTTTATTTATTTTCCTGTATATATATATATATATATATATATATATATATATATATATATATATATATATATATATATATTTTTTTTTTTTTTTTTTTTTTTTTTTATTTATTTTTTTTTTTAATTTTTTTTTTTTTGCTCTCTAAAGAAAAACAAGTATCTGCATTTTTTTTCTAATATATTTTGAATTCTACAATTGTCCTTTAAATGATGTAAGAATTTTATGATCACTGGACCAATTTAAATGCTTCCATTCTATCGCTCTGCTGTAATCGTTTTGCAGATGCTTGTTTTCTTTTTCTTTAGAATGTCACACACAGAGTCGTAGGCAGGATGCAGGTACAAGCCAGATGGCTGCTTATTAAGAAACAAAATACAAAACTCTATCAAGATAACAAAAGAAAACAACAAACTAGAAACATTGACTTACTGGTACAGCTAAAAAAGAAAAGAAAACAATGACAGGGTTAACAAGAATCTAACAAACAGGTAACAGCAACGAGAGTTTCACTGACATAAAATAAAACAAAACACCAAGCACAGACTAAACAGACAACCAGGGATATATACAGGAACTAAAAACAAACACCTGGGGCTAACAAGAGGAAGACAATATGGAACAGGTGAGGGGCGGAGACAGAGGGCGGAGACAAGGAGCACATGACAAAAACAAACAGAACCACATGGCATTAAACAAAAACAGATGAGACAGGGCACACCGTGACATAGACGACGTATACATGTTTGTATAATTATTATTATTTTGACATTGAAACAGATGAAAGAGTAAGATCACTGTGAACTTGTGAATCCAGTAAAAATGTCATTCATATTTATTATTATTAATATATATTTTTAAATACTTGATCTAGGGTTAGGGTAAGGGTTAGGATTAGCTCAAGCCATTTAAGGGTTAAAGGAAACAAATAAAAAAAAAAAACCTGGACCCTCACTACGTTTATTCGGTCCGTTGTGGGCTGCAGGTTAGGGAAACAATCTTGACACCGTAAGGTCGCCAGTTCGATTTCCTGAACTGACAGGACACGACTACAGTGCCCTTGATCAGAGCATCTAAACCTCATTTGCTATTTGGAGTGCTGTGGATAGGGCTGCCCACCGCCTTGGGCAAGTGTGTGTACTGCCCCCCAGTGTGTGGGTGTTTACAGTGGTGCTGCAGTTGTCTCTGTGGCTATATTTTCCCAACTAAAGACAAAAACAAACACTTTCTAAGGATGTATCTTTAGGCCTCCCCTTTAGAAGTTGTGGTCGTTTCTGTAATACTAATAAGCTTGTTTGAAATGTGTTGTAGTGCTGACGGACGCTTTGAAGGCTCTCTAATGACCAAAGCCATTATAAAGTATAACGGCGCCGTCACCTGGACCCCTCCAGCCAGCTACAAATCCGCCTGCACCATGGACGTCACGTTCTTCCCGTTTGACCGCCAGAACTGCTCCATGAAGTTCGGTTCGTGGACCTACGATGGGACCATGGTGGACCTGGTGCTGGTGAACTACCAAGTGGACCGGAGCGACTTCTTCGACAACGGCGAGTGGGAGATTTTGAGCGCCACCGGCATGAAGGGTAATCGACGTGATGGTACACTGTCCTACCCCTTCATCACCTACTCCTTCATTCTTAAGCGTCTTCCTCTCTTCTACACGCTCTTCCTCATCATCCCCTGCCTGGGTCTGTCCTTCCTCACCGTGCTGGTCTTCTATCTGCCGTCGGACGAGGGCGAGAAGGTCTCGCTGTCCACCTCCGTCCTCGTCTCCCTCACTGTCTTCCTGCTGGTCATAGAAGAGATCATCCCATCTTCCTCCAAGGTCATCCCTCTTATCGGCGAGTACCTGCTCTTCATCATGATCTTCGTCACCCTGTCCATCATCGTGACCGTGTTTGTGATAAATGTGCACCACCGCTCCTCCGCCACCTACCACCCCATGTCGCCGTGGGTACGCTCGCTCTTCCTGCAGCGGCTGCCGCATCTGCTTTGCATGCGGGGTCACACTGACCGCTACCACTACCCCGAATTGGAGCCCCACAGCCCCGAGCTGAAGCCCCGCATCCGAAAGGCTCCCCCAGGCCCTGAGGGAGAAGGTCAGGCTCTGGTCAACATGTTGGAAAAGGCCACGTGCTCTGTCC
The DNA here is from genome assembly GCA_021613375.1 of Megaleporinus macrocephalus. Lineage (NCBI taxonomy): Eukaryota > Metazoa > Chordata > Actinopteri > Characiformes > Anostomidae > Megaleporinus > Megaleporinus macrocephalus. The sequence continues at coordinate 39,597,835 of CM038713.1, forward strand.
GCTACATCTCGCGACACATTCGCAAGGAGCATTTCATCCGAGAGGTACGTGGAGGCGCATATTTTGACCCCTATATCCCAAAAGTGTGGGCCTGAGCAGTTTGAGCCTCCAATAAATTGTTAAACTGGATGTTCAACCACCTTCTGGCTCCACATCAAGAGTAATCAATCAATCATTTAATCAATCAGTCAACATGTACAGCACATATTACAATCAATGTTGTCTCAAAGCAGCTTTACAGAAAAGCAGTTTATGAAAAAAAGGAAAAGAGAAGCATAGGAAGAAAAAAGGATTCCATGCATAAACATATAAATGTAAGAAAGGGTATCCAGGTCCAAGCTCCCCTAGAGCAAGCCAGAGGCGACAGTGGCGAAGAAAGAATCTATTGGTAAGGAAGAAACATTAAGAGGAACCCATGCTCCTCCAGATAGAGAGAGAGTGCCAAAGCTAATGAGACTTTATGACAAGATACAACAAGAAGCTCGGCTTGAACATGTTTTTATAAATATCCTAATTCAGGAGGTAGTCATGTAAAAGTTTGAACCATCTCGTAGTTCTCTGTGAGAACTAGTGAGATAATTATATCAAAGTGAGTATTATGGATCTTCTGCTAGCTCATAATTACAATGTGATACAATTTGATCTTCTAACATCTTTAAGCAAAGAAATCACTCACTTAAATAAAAAAAAAACAAGTTATATTAATTCCCATAAACTTCATTACTTAAAGCATATTTTTGAGCTGTGGTGGACAAACAATGACTGGCGCATCGGCATCTTATTCATCAAAGCTGAGGGTGGTCGAGCCCACCCAATCCCACATTTGGTAGACGTGCATATACAGTTGAGCATAACAGTTTTAACAACCTGAAAAAAATTGCCGGTTCAGTGTCAGGACGTAATCTTACAGTGAAAACAAGTTCTCTCCCCAGACCTCCGCCAGACCAAACACCGGAGACGGTTTAAAACCATAAAACTGCAGGTTTATTTTCCTCAAGTGTTTAACAGCAACAGTCTTCAGGGATGGTCAAACGCCAAAATAATAAACAAAACGATTACAGTTTATAGAAACTAACTAAACCTGCCAACCAAAATGAAAACCAAAATATACAGGAGGCATCCCTAATAAGCTTGTCTTTGGAAAATTGAAAAATTTTAAAAACTATTCATCTCATTATTCATTTTTAAATCTGATTCCAAAAAAACAACAAATAAGGGCTTGTGTTTTGTTATTTTGATTTTATGCTTATAATCAAATATAGGAAATAAAATAAGTATTTAAATTAGTATTTAAATTACCTGATTTGTGTCAATTTGTTATGTAACTTTTCAGATTTTCTGAAAAAAAACCCAACAACTCAGTTATCATTTCAGTGCTGTCATTGTGATGAGAAAAAAAGAGGAAATGGCTGCAGTTGATAAGGTGGGTCACAATTTTCAGACTAATGAAGAAAAACATAGTTTGATGCCAGTGGGCTCTAATGTGAGAGCAAAATCCAAGCCCTTTGTGGAGCTCCATTATATCAACTATGGGTTTTATATCTTATACCCACATCTTAATAATCTGGTTGTCAGCTTTTTTCATGCGCTGTCCAGCAAAAATGAAGATACCTAGCTAAATAGTAGCAGCTAGCTCATTTTTGTCAGCCCTTGTTTGAGCTACGAGCCTGACAGCAGAAACTGCAGCTTAATAGCAAGAAACTCCCTATAAAAATCAGAGTGTGTATTAAGGGTATCCACAAAGGACCAGTTTAGCTTTTGCCTGTCAGTGCAAACATCAGCGTGTATAGCTAATTTTAAAGCCTGCTGGCATGAAACTTGTTTTTTCTTCATTCTTTTAATGATTACAACTCAGCTGTAGCCATTTCCTCTTCACTGCCTCATCACGAGGAAAGCACTAGATTAATAATTAAGTAGTTTTTTGGCCTCAGATCTGTTCAGTAAGTGCGAGAGGGACCTGCACCAGGATGTGAAGGTCGATACGTCACGGCTTAACAAGCGGTTTCTTTTATATGTCCTAGCATATTAATGCTGATATCAGTTGATGTGTGCGCTCACCGCTGTGTGTATATATAAAGTGCTTTACAGTGGCTTTGAATGTGACTCCGCGAATCAAACGATCTGTTTAATAATGGATGTTTTTTTGGGTTGCATCCTCAATTTTAGGCTTTTTAGCCATGAATTGATTTTGAGTATGCTTTGTTTGTTTATTTCCAAAGTTTACAACTGGCTTTTACTATAAATATGTTTTCACAATTATTGTCTAAGGTGTTGTTTATTGCAGATAACAATCAAGTTAAAATATTTAAGGAACATGGTAGAGACTGAATAAATCAGCTCAGATACAGCAATCCATATTTAGTAACAGTAGTTATGTCAGTGTTTAATTTATATGTTTATTTGAAGATTGTGTCAGCGTTTTTTAAGATATACACTGCATGGAATGTAGCTTTTATGGTGGGATCTATAGCTGGTATGCAAGTACTCACAGCAACTTAAACAGGTTTTTGTAAAAAAAACATTTATTGGCAATGATAACGATGACAGAATTGACAATGACAGCTCATGGAAATTATGGATTTATGGATTCGATAGAAAAAGAATGATGACTTTGATCTGTTTTTGCTGTAGGTGGTACAAGACTGGAAGTTTGTGGCTCAAGTGCTGGACAGAATCTTCCTCTGGGTCTTTCTCACTGTCTCTGTACTGGGCACCATACTCATCTTCACTCCTGCCCTAAAGATGTTTCTCCAGACGCCGTCCCCTTCATCGGCTCCATAGAGCCCCATACTTAGTCTAACAGGAGATGCAGTGCAGTTTTAAGCTAAGGGTTGGGTGTTGTATGCCAATTCTATGCGGTGGTTCTGATTCAATTGGAATTAATTTGTATATATTTTGTGATTCTTTATTTCAGAACTCTGCTACAGACTACACTGCATGCCTATAGTAGAAGATGTGGCAGTAGAGGCCAGCAAACCATTCCACACAATGCATTTGTTGTTACACTAGTTGTGAGTGAAATCTAATGCTGTAGTGTATTTCTATATGATGCTAGTATCATGCAGAGTGTGATAATCAGGCAGGTGTTGTAATTGTAGCATACATTATTAACAATGTTGACATTAAGTACTTAAACTTAACCCAGTAGTGCAGAGCTGGTAAACCAACTGTAGAAGAGTTCAATCCAGTCAGAAGCAATCAAGCTTCAAGATACTATATACTTGAAAACACCACCAATTAACTGGCTGGCTGGTGTTCTACATTGGCATTCAAGTCTCAAGTTTAATTATATCGTAACATATGAATTGAATCATAAAAATGAATTGAAGTTTAAAGATAACAACAGCAGAATATTACACTACTGGTCAAGAACTGACACCACAGTTTTATATTTATATCAAAACTATTGAGCACTGGGAAGCCAGCATTTGCCAGCCAACAGCATCTTTGTTACAATGGTGAAACAAGTAACTGTGACCACCAGCTACCATTGGGAGGCTTAATCAAGTTTAGTCAAAGTGTTATAAACCTCTTCTGTGTGTTCTGAATAGTCGTAAGCATAGTTTTATTCAGAAGTAGATGTGATATATTGTATAAATGGGTATCGGTATATTGCTGATGCCAGCAGATAGCAGCCAAAACGGATATTGGAGGGTTTGGATATTTTCAGCCTGATAACCTACTATTAGATGCTCATCTTAATACTCATCTTGAGTGCTGTACGTAATAATAGCTCACATTTATAGCATTTACTTCCAGTTTGAGTATTTTTTGCACAAGTAAGCAAAGATAGTGTCAGGTGCCCAAGGACGCAATCGATATAGTGCAATGTTCTTGCCCAAGAGGGGGACTGAACCCCAATCTACAGAATGCGAGGCAGAGATGTTACCAACAACTCCATAAAACAGATTAATTTAAAGCTTAAAATGTAAATATTGAATTGGTATCAGATGATACCCAAGGTTTCAGTATCAGTATCGGAAAAAAAAACGGTTTTCCTACTTAGTTGTTTGTCTTTTTGGTTTATTTTTGACTGGATAAAGTCTAATTTTGGTCTTATTTAAGAATTGGGATCCTTGCCATAGGTATCAATACCCAACCCTACTACTTGCTTTACACACCAGGAGTCAAAAACACAGGCACAGCAATCATAGATTTAAGCACATGTCTAGCACATGTCTCTAGTCAATGCTACATGCTCTTTCACTGTTACAAACAATGGAACTGTATTACTGCAAAGACAAATAATGATTCAAAACTGTCAAAACTTTGTGTTGTTCATGTTATACACATTGTAATTTTGTTTCTTGCTCTTCCCAGGAAGTTGGGGTGACTCTAGTGCTCTGGGGAGCCATTCGCTCAGCTGCATTCACATCAACTGTTCTTGTAGATACATTTAGTCTTTTCTCCATCATGTAGAAAACCAGACATTGACCTCTGCAGTTCTAGATTCCATAGAATCTCAATAGTGCTTCCAGAGTATATCCATTCACCCGCACAGGCGTCTAGGTGGCAGCATTATTGGAGTTGATTGCATAATATCCTTTCTTATCTTCAGTGCACATATCACACGTCATACATCCAAGCTGAGGACCACAAACCACAAGCTTCAATGTTAGATCTTGAATAAACTCTTAACAAGTAACAAGACAGCCACTGAGTGCTGGTTATTGTTCTTTGTCCATGAAAGAAAGATGAAAAACACTATGAAACTGTGCTGGTTATTGCATTTCTTTACCAACATGGTTAGGCCATGTGGAATAAAATAAGTAACACTTTATTTTAGCCTTGGTACATAACATTGACAGTCATAATGTTATAAACGTTATAGTAGATGACATATTATGTCCATTAACATAACCATATGTTACAATAATGTCATGACAGATGTCATAATATCTAACATGACAACCGTGTGTTATATGTGATGACAAATATATTCAGAGTAGATTCACTAAGTTTGTTAAAATGAACAGAAAGGTTACCTTGGAAAGCATGTAGAGCAGAAAAGTGAGCAGAAGCAGTGCAACAACCACGCTGAGAAGAATGACCCACCAAGGAGTTCGACTAAGGAAAGTGGGCTTCTTTTCCGGGAAGACAGTTAACCTCACCTGCGCATGACATGTAGATAGCAGTTGCTGATATATCAGTTTTTCAACAACTCAATTCAGTTCACATGGACATTACAATAATTAGCATCTTAACAGAGCACAATTCTAAACAGTATAGTTAACTCACAGCGAGCGTCAGCAAGGCTAAAATACAGACCGCAGAAAAAAAAATAAGAAAAATCTCTTTTACATATTTAGAACAGTTATTTTATAACTTTCTATTTACAGATTTCCTCAAAAACATGCTATCGACTTCCATTTTTAAGTTTTAGTGTGACGGTTTAGTTGCTTATTCTATTTTGTAGTGAAAATAAACTTCTTTCATGTTTATCTTTTCACCAAGTCATATTTATTAGGATGGCAATTTTTAAATGCATTTTGTTTGGAAAGCTCATTCAATGCATACAATATAGATAATTTTGTTAAACTCGTTGGCCTTCTCATCAAAGCTGTGATTAGATTGTATGCAACATTGGTCATTTAAGACCAATTGTAACAGGCCTGATGTTACTAGGGCAACATTGCTTTAAAATATAATAAATGCATATATAGCAAATTATATAATAGTAGTAGTTGTTTAGAAAAAAAAACCATTATTTTAACTGTAAAAATATTATTGTAAAAAAAATATTTATTTTTCTTTGTGAATATACACAACATATACATATGCATATACATCATCATATACATATGATTGGGTTGTATCTGATTGACTGTATCTCCCATAGCTCCCATTTTAAGGGTCCAACTTAAGTCATATTACACAAGTACAAGTTTCCTACAGTGTCATATTACTGTTTAGTTGTTTGGCTGTTGGAATGACAGTAGATCTCACTGGGTGTTTGTCCTCTAGTGCTTCTTCGATATTGAGTGTTTTGATCACCACAGTAACACAGAAAGGCATACTTGTCTGCATACTTGCTATAAATACATTTTTGCCCTAATTGTCATTACAGATGTCAGAATGCTTAATGTTTTGATATCTAACAAGAAATGTATATAATTGGAGCTGCTACAACAGCAAACCTTGTGTATGTATGTATATATATATATATATATATATATATATATATATATATATATATATATATATATATATATATATATATATATATATATACACACACACACACACACACACACACACACACAAACACATAGCTCATGATTCCAGGCCTAGGGGGATTTACCTGTGTTTGAGACCCTCGAAGTTTGATATTCTCTTGCGAGCCATCAAGACTGAGAGAGGCATTCAGGACAATGTCCAGATAGTTCAAGGAGTCGTATTCCTGTCAAAGAAAGCAAGTTCGCTATGTACATATTCATACCATCGCAGTAGGTTTGCCAGATTTCAGTTATGTCAACTTTACAGAAATAAAAAGAAATAGGTATATGGCACTAGGATTGAATTCTGCTGCTTGAAGCCTTATATTAACTGATGCAATATTTAAGGTGTTATGGGTCAATTTAAACAACAAGCTGAGTGTCAGCGCCAGAATATAACTGCTGTACAATTGGAACAATTCTAACAAGAAGCTGGCAAATTATAAGTTTTAATGATGGAGCTATTTTCGATTCTACCTGGAGTATGATGCACAGAACTACTGATAAATATGTGCTAAATATGCGACAGGACCTTTCAGCAAGGATTCTTCTTTTTCTTTCTTCTTTATATATGTTATGTTATGGCACCACCAAAGGCAAGCTGCTGCTTCAAGATAAAAATATGAAAGATGAAAATCATGCTACTGTAGAAACATGGCGGTGGCAGACTCTGTAGGAAGATGAGCTGCTTCTATGTGGATATGAAAAACTCATTCTAAGCTTACAATGATTTGTAGTTATGGGTAACGATACGTGAATAAAAGCATAGTTGTGTATATTGTGCTGACCATAGACCCCCTGTAAATCTTGCCCGTTCACTTGTGATGTAATGCAATGTATTCTTTTCAGAGTAATTTTAGACCATTGTTGGTCTATTAATCATGAACAGTAAATGCATTGCAAAGAGCAGCATGTGTTGCCAATTATGCCAAAAATGAAAAAAACAAATAGACATAAATGGAGTTATACAGGTCAAATATTTCATTTTAAAAAAGCAATAGAAATTTTAGGTTTGCTGGCGTTTATATAGTGCAGAAGATATGGCGTCCAATAAGCAAGCCTTTGAATTTACCTTCACAAAGGTGTTGTTCCACAGTCGAGCGACTAAAATAATTACTGCAGTGCTGTCCAGGGCCTGCAGGGGGCACTTAAGCTCCACACAATCCATTTCATTAGCACATGTCTGAAACAAATGGGGGGCAGGATATACTTTCAGCGTAGGAAAACATACACACAAGCTGAACAACTATGAAAGCCCCTTAGGGCTACAGCAGAGGGCCTAAACCACCCAATGTGCCTTCAGGCCCCTCTTTACCAGATATTTGTATTTCTTTCCTTGAAACAGGGAGAGCAATCCATCCGTGCTGAGAGCGTCCAGCTTCGCTTCACCTTCTGCTTGCCGCTTTGCTCTGGACGTCGCCTACGATGAACCAGAGAGATCAGCAGCTGTTATGGTTGTGAAGTTCTACTACTTGCTAGCATCAGACTCCATTAAGAGCGCCCAGATAATTGAACGCTGAATTGCCCTCACATGTTTTCTTTTTATGAATGAGGTTCCAAACCACTCCAATCTAATTGAGTTTATGGAAACACAACACACAAAACACCTCATTAACATATTGTTGCTGTCCAAAGAAATACATCTCCATTTTGTTGATTTTAATTTTTTTGAATACAACAGAGGGTGTTTACATTGTGTAAAAATGTATTGATGAACAGACCAATAGAAATGCTCCAAAATAGCTTGGGAAAAAAATCAGGTTCCATTGACTTGCATTGGAAATTAAAAAGAGATAATTGTTTTTAATTGGACAACAACGATATATGCTGTTTAGCACATAGCGGTTTAGCACCGCCCATTACCTTAACTGTATAAGGAGCTTCAGCAAAGAATGTTTTAGGCCGCCAATCAAAACAGAGGACACTTGCACATTAGAACAAGAAAATTGTCTTAAATGATAATTTTACCGAAGAAGGGAGAAAGTGTGTACAGGAGTAGTGTGTGACCTCTAGTGGTGATGTTGTGTACTGCAACTTACTCAACCCACCACCCAGCACTCCTTTCTCTGAGTACCTATGATGGACATCAGGCTTTCTGCCTGTTATTATTATGATTATTATTATACTGTTGGTCCATTCACCATGAAATGTAAATGCACTGCAAAGAGCACCATGTGTTTTTCAATGATACAAAATAAATAAATAAATTAAATGTACATAAATGGAATTATAATTGAAATGTCAGCTATAGTGATTTCTGAGCACTGTTGGTACATTAAATAACAAAACCATCATAAATAGATCCTCAATACCATAAAATAAAATACCAGTAAAATGTAGTATATGGGCAGTTTAAGAAGTGATGGACTGAATATAAATATTGGTACAGTACAGTGACCCTCAGTATAAGTTACCTTAATATGTTTGAGTGGACTGATCTCTGCAGCTGGGGTGCATGTAATGATCTGATTCTTCTGGTCAGTGATCCGCACCAGGTACAGAAGCCACTTGCCATTTTTGTTCTTCTTCGGCCACAGGATGTTTAAAGTGGCAGAGGCAAAGGACTTCCCAAGAGGTCTTCCCATGTTACTGATCTGAAGTTACAACAACAGCAGCAGTAAGCAAAGCAATGGAGATGTTTATTAATATTAAAAGACCGTTTCCTATAATACCACAGTTTACTACTTAATTAACTATACCCTCCTATTCTACACTTACTGCTCCACTTACCATACAGGAGCACTTTGTATTTCCATAATTACAGACTGTAGTTTATCTGTTTCTCTGTATATGTGAAGACGGATCATTCTCAGCACTGCAGTGACACTGATGTGGTGGTGGTGTGTTAGTGTGTGTTGTACTGGTATGAGTGGATCAGCTACAGCAGTGCTGCTGGAGTGTTTAAGCACCTCAGTGTCAGTCCTGGACTGAGAACGATCCACCACCCACATTTTACCTGCTCTGGTGGTCCTGTGGGGGCCCTGACCATTGAGGAACAGGGTAACAAAGTATACAGAGAATCAGATGAACTACAGTCTGTAGGTGTAGAAGTACAAAGTGCTCCTATACGGTAAGTACAGCTGACAAAATGAACATTAAGTGCAGAAATAAGGAAGTGTACTTAATGAACTGGCTGCATGGTGTATATAATAGGGTTGATAATTTTGTTTTACAACCATAAACAAAGACAACTTTTTGGAACTGACTCTTCCTGTTCAGCTGAATAGACTAAGAAGAAGACAAACCCTAAACTCGTACTGCACACGTGCACCAATCTGTTCCTCTGATGTAATGGCGTTCTCATCCGTCACTGCTGTTCCAAAGTACACCTGAGGGGGTTTGGGCTGTCTGCAGACACAATACAGAAATGTCACCACCTCTTAAAAAACAACCCCATAGCATTATTCCTCCTCCACCAAACTTTACAGTCGACACAGTGCAGTCAGGCTGGTAAAATTTTGCTGGTTTTTGCCAAACTTAGACGCGTCCATCAGACTGTCAGATATAGAAGTGTGATTGGTCACTCTACAGAACACATGTCCACTGATGCAGAGTCCAGTGGCGGTGCTCGGCATTATGCTTGCTGATGTAAGGCTTGTGTGCTGCTCAGCAATGAAGCTCCACAGTGTTAGTGCTGATGTTAAAGCCAGAGGAGGTTTGGAACAGAGTGTTCAAATCTTCTACACACTATGTGTATCAGCAGTCGGTGACCCTGCTGTGTTACATTATGTGGTCTGACAGTTCATAGCTGAGCTGCTGTGGTTCCTAAATGCTTTCACGCCTCAATATTATTTACACTTGATGTTAAAAAAGAAATTTCACTTTTGACTGACTTTCTTTGCAACAGCAACAACTGTAAGTGCTTTATAACCACCCATTCTTTCACTTCTGTCTGTAAAGACAGACTGCATGTAGTCTTAAAAACCATCTTAAGTTTTAATGCAAGTCAGTGGAAACAGAATTATGTGGACCGCGATGATATCTAGGTACTTGTTTTTTTATACCTGGGTATAAAACACTTGAATTGAAGGATTAAGAAGTGTGTCCCAATACTTTTGTCCATATAGGCTATTAAACCTCACCAACTATTATTGACTAAATATAAATAATAAAACTGTAGATCAATTTTTTTCTCAAATATGTAACATTAGAGATATTTTCAGGTGTAAAGACTCACGAATGCATCACAACTATATGGGAAACGAGTTATACCCAGCCTTTCCATATACCTCACCATTTTCTTTTAACCATTTTTATCAGTAAGCTCTATGTCTCAGGGCACCAAATATGATTTCTCATAATAAGAATAAGTAGGGATGACCAATGAGAAATTCTGGGCTATAGGTGGGTGGGAATGTTGACTTGTCAACCCAATCCAATGCCTCATGCAGGAGAAGCTCCAAGTAAGGGACTGGAGGTGCACTTGTCAACATTGCCCAAAAGACAACTAGCCTGTTGTTAGCCTGTGGATGTAATACAAGTGGCTTACAAGCCCCCAAACACTCCAATTAAACATCCAGATATTTAGTTTTGGTTGTGTTATTGATTGTACTACATACTGTGTTCTATTGCTTATGCAAGAAAGCAGCTGCCATACTTACCCAGCGACTTGAAGTTCAACCTCAAAAACAACTTTGGCTGTTGTGACAATTTGTGAAATATTTTGCTTACTGATCCTATGACAACACAAAAAGTAAATCAGTGCATAGCAGTGTTCTTCAGTCGCAAACACAAATCAAATACTGAACAAATAGTTCAAATACAAGATTTTCAAATACACATTTCTTTGCTTTTGTACGTTGGTTTGTAGTGAGTTCAAAATTGTTTGCCTTATTTGAACCAAGAAAAGCTTATAACATGTGAACCATCTAAAATGTGCTGTAATTTTAATCTGCCAGACTGAGGCTTAAGCTATCCAGCGTATTATTGTTGTTAGTCACATTGTGAGTATGGAAAAGTAAAGTTCTTACTTTCACTATTAACCATAGCCATAAGTTCTACTGTCCATGTTTTACCTTCACCAAGCGTTTAATTCAAGATTTTTTTCAGACCATGTTATCAAGACTCATGAAAGTAAAATGCATGCACAGGTTTGCTTTAATACATGCAATTATAATAGAAACAAATTACATCCAACCTTTTCCAAAGACCATTTTTTAAAATAATTTTTATTGGTTAGCTCCTTGTCTCAGGGCGCCAGATATGATCTACTAAAATAGGAATATGTGGGGATGACCCATAAAAAAAATTGGGCTAAATGTGGTTGGGAATGTAAACATTGTATAACATTTTCAAACCAATGCTTTGTGAAGGCAGTGACTCAATCATTACAACCCATTGCATCAGTTCGGGTTATAAGGATTGTGTAAACAGTTGAAAGAATATTAATTTAATTATCTTATCAACGGTTATTAAGTATTTATTTAATTAAATCCAGACAGATTGTTTGTATTGAGCAGACAGTGTATTTGTGCATTAAACATTAAAATAAATATAAAATACATAAATAAATAGTAATAACAATATTAACAAAAAACAGGCTTACGTTTGAAGATTCAGTGACACATTGACGTCTTTTATGTCAGGAGACAGCCGCTGAGTGCCCAGCATTAGATAAATTGTCTCCTGTGGGAGAATTGTGAGGGAGAATTGTGAAGTTCATCAAAAATGCTGAGAGAGTAAAATAACTATACACAGAGCTGTGGGTGGGACAGCGGATCCTTACCTCTGCATCTCTTCTCACAGGATTTCCTAGCTGGCATTGTGTTTTATTTCTATCCACTGTACAGTCAGGCTTTGCCTTCTGCAGAAAAAAAGATGACATTTTAACCCTTTGATGCACAACCTGGGTCAAAAGTGACCCAACTGAGATTTTATTTTCTGTCTTTGCAATAAATTAATTTCACTATTCAAGCTTTCATGAATTCCTCAATTTACTCGTTTTTGATCATCACAAATCCTGATTTCAGTTTTATTTTACTTTTTTAATACAAATAATTTTTGTATCATTGCCCTTCTAACACACAACATGGGTCAGAATTAACCCTTATGTACTTAATAGGAACTGTGAGGAACATTTACAAAAAACTATATTTGTTCATGAAGTAAATAAATAAGGATTAAAATAATAATTGTAGGTCAAACAAACTGATTTCAATAAATTTACCAAAGAGATTCGCAGCAATACATAGAATAACATAGGAAATTAATACGGGTGCCATATTGTGCATTAGAAGGGGTTTACTTAGCTTGTGCATCAAATGGTTAAGTTAATTATATATAATGTGACTGTGTATCAACATTAAGGTAATAGTTGCTGCAGAGGGTGCATTGTATTTTCTTTAGCTGATGTCAGTGAGGACTCTTATTTTGATGGGCAGGTCAACCGTCTGAACTTTTGGCTTTACGTCTACTTACAGAGGTAAGGAAAGGTAGCCTTGCCTTTTACTCTTATTGGTACAGAGTATTTGCCCAAGTGATGCATTAAATTACTTGTTTACCTGTTTACACTTCTCATTACATTACATTTGGATTACTCTGAAACTTACTTGAGGTGCACTGTTGAGTAATTGCCAGTTAACAACAGCCTACAACATTTATATTTTCCCATTAAATGTGATATATACTAGAAATATATCAAATAAAATAAAACATTTTGCCAGACTAACCAAACTCACAAGCATTGATAAAATCTGTGTTCCGGGTTAAAATGTGGATTTTTTTGGATTTGGAATAAAAAATCTTTCTCATCAGTGAATTTTTCAATTAATATGCGCTTACAATATATTCAGGGTTCATATTGTCCATATTGTTTTTTCTTACTTCATCAGTACAGGAGAATGCATCATAGAGCCACATAGATAGGCTGAGAATCACACTAACCTGTGCAGAAATGATGGAGGATACAGGCAGAGACTCTGGAAAATGTGCAGTCAGTTGAGTAAGATGAGCATCATCTCCTCCTTTGTTTATCACAGTGATCTGCAGAGCCGCATTCTCATCACTAGGAGAAATTACCGCCATACCATTTTCCCTTTAACACAGCAAACAAAGCAGAATATGCATTAAACTAATGGGATGCGTCATCAATCAATTTTTTTATTCACTGATCTGATAATGATGTGCGGTTCAATTGTGTTCAGTTTAGTTTTTCTGTTCAGTAGGGTTTGGTTGTAGGCCACTTGTTGAAGTGACCAGTGTGAGCCTAACAGCCTTTATTGGTTTACAGCTACTTACAGAGGTAGACGAAGGTAGTCGTGCCCAAGGACCCAAATGTGTGTAAAGCTCTGATCAGTGTTCAGTTTCTATTGGTAAATGTCATATTGCTTCACTCCTAATTTACATAAACTTAATCATATTGTTGCTGCCCAATGAAAAACATCTATCTATGTTTACGTTGTGTGAAAAATTTCACAATAAATAGACCAATAGAAGTGCTCAAAAATAGTGTGGAAAAATTCTGGTTCCGTTGACTTACATTACATATAAAAAGTGTTTTTTTTATTAGACAGTGATGATATACAATTATTGCTGACTCAGAATCAGGGGGCCGTTTTAAATTTGAAATTGCCCAGCCTTTTCATTGCTGTATTCTACTGAACTTGTTCAACCAACAGACACCGTTTCACATACACTGATTCAGGGCAGACCCCCAACCATGTCATTTTCATCTTCAGTCACACCCAAACCTCATGGTTTCATTTAACCTACAGCCACCAAACTGCATGTACTCTTTTAAGGCAGATCCCCTAATCACTAATCCACAGACATACTGACCCACACTCCTCTATGTGTCGTTTATGTGCACCCATCCTGCACTTCTCATTTTCGACACGGTAAACACAGCTTTCTCATTCTATGGCTCCTTTAGGGTCCTTGTCACCACCTTGTTAATTGTGAGATACAATGTTTTGGGGAAAGACCTCACTGGGCTGTACATTACTTACTTTTTTCAGAACCTTCTCAACCTTCTGTATCCATCACTACTCATAGCACCTCATTATTTACGAATTAAGCCCTGACTATCACGGTACAGCCAACAGCATGTAGCATGTAGCTAATTTTAGACAGTGAAAGTAAACATGACAACACCACATATTTTCACTGATCAATGGCTTTCAGGCTTTGGGTTTTCAGGTTTTAGATGCAGCTGCTTCATACCTGGCAAATGGGATACACTCGTCTTGGTGTGGGACTTTGGTGCAGAAGCTGTACTTAAGCTGCAGGTTACTCTGGCATATTCCATCACTTCCACAGCCGGTGTTCAGGAACTTGAGCTGAAGTCAGGACAGGTACATTATGAAAGGTACGTTCAGTATCAGTAATAACTTTCACCCTCGCACTCACCCTAGTACCTTAGCCGTAGTTGTTTTGTCATCTTCATCTTGTTTGAGTATTGGCTTTAATGGAGGTAGGGAGCTGGAGCTCACTGTCTGAACAGGGCTTTCTGTCGGCAAGGAGACTGAGAGTCTGACGGAGATGTCCGTCAGTCTGTCCTGAATGTTTCCCTGGAGGCACATGCAAGACACCACTTTAATAATAATGAATAACATAATGATAACAACAATAATCCTTAAATCTTCACAGACGGTTTTAACTATGATAACTATGATATATCAAATTTCCAAGAAGATTCGAAAAAATGTAAAAGTAAGCACTGAGCTCGACTGTGTAATAAAAGTTGAAATTAGTTTTACAGGTGTTTGCAGAAGGTCAGTGTCTGCACATCTAAGATCTGAGACGAGTAGCAGAACATTAAAGTCTGTTCTAGAAGTTTGTTTTTTGTTAGGATCCAAGCTGCTGTGTTCTGTACAAGTTGGGCTGTTTTCTTAGGAACCTCAATAGAAGGACCATTACAGTGATCAACTTTGCTGTAACACACACATGAAAATTTTTTTCTATGTCGCTCTAAGATAGAAAAGGCCAAATTTTGGCAACATTTATTAAATGATTAAAAGTAACTTTAATGATGGCATTATTCAGATGGTCAATATATAGTATTGGGCAAAAGTCACATACCAACTTATTTAATTTCAAATCACTGGTCATTAGGTACAATGTATTCATATGTTAGGAGATATATTTGATATTACATGAAACGTCTTCTGTTTAAGGGGAAAGTAAAAGAAAAATAAAGAATCAAGGAATTGATACAGAGACCTGGTAAACCAAGATAAACTGCACCTAAAGAGGGCTTATTATGCTCATTTTCCTAAAAAATAATTTTCTCATACTATACATCTTTATAAACCATCTGTCTAAAATGACATTAAGCCCTGTCTCCTGTTGAGCCCAATGTACTCTAATTGGCCAGCATGCCCCCTCTGTTCTGACTGCTTTGGACGTTCTTATAATGGATAGTCTTACAGTTAGTTCTGCCGTATCGATTTGAAAGTCAGGTCAAAAAAGCTGGTAGATCCACCTTCAGAAGCTAGATTGAAAGGTCAGTTTTTAGCTCTCTGTGCGTTGTGTGAGGGAGGGAGCCAAGCTTGTCTGTAGGCCGGCAATAAGGACCATGTTGTGAGATGACATCACCTTGTAACAACTTAGCGAACCTTTGTCGCTATATTTAGCGACTTTTCAGACCCTCTAAATACTGTTTCAGGTGTTATTGGAGACTTTTGGAGACTCTGAGGTAAACACACATGATCTTCAGTTACTGTCCTCAGCGAGCAGCGGGGCTGCCGTGAGCCCCGCCCCACTACACTCACAGAGCAGGATGTAAATTTAAATGTGTCTTTGATAGATAGATACTTTATTGATCCCAGAGGGAAACTCTTCAGTGTGACACGGCCTATTCTACAAAAAAAATTATTCAGAGTTTATTTGTAGTTATAACATGTTTAGGGTGTTTTACTCACTTTTTGTTTCTCCCACAACGTTATTCCTTCAAACACACACTAATAGACCATTATGCAAATAAGGCGATGGCGTCATTTAGCGACTTCTAGCGACTTTTAGGACAGCCAATGGCTACTTTCCTTACTGAGGAGTTGTCAACAGTGGTAACAGATAAAAGAGCTGGAATTCAAACCAGTCTATTCAGGCAGCTGAGAAAAGTGGATTCTGTAGGAGAAACTTTTCTCTCTGGAATGTATTTTGGGTTTTATAACTTTATGCAGAATGTTTACATGCACAAAACACTACAACACACTACAGGAATAAGGACAGGTAATATAGTTACTGTTATTCTTTGTTTAGTGTATGTCCTGGTGCTGAAAAGTAAATATATTGTGCTTAATGGCAGCTTTGATGGAAAATGAAATAATATTTTTTAAGTAATATATATTGATAATTACTTTGCTTAAAATCTTGGGTATTCTACATTTATCATGACATTATGTTATTCAGATATATGCTTTTCAGTGTATTAGAGCATGCTTGATTTGACTTGACATGACCTCACCTGACTTTACCTCAACTGACTTCACCTAACCTTACCTGACCTGATCAATAGATTTGGTGTAAATGCACCTCATGGGAAATATATATTTCTTCTGGTGGCTTACAGGGCAACCCACCATATTGTAAATGACTGAAAAAGGAATTCTACCTGACCATTTCCAGGTTCTAATCAATATTAATCAATACATCCCAGTGGTCCAAGTCCTACAGAAACCCCTTCTGAATTTACTTTAATTGTACAATGCACTGAACCAAATGCTGTTAGTCTATTAGACAATGGGGTAAAAGCCAGAGGGATGAGCTTACCAGGAGCCGAAGGGAGGCTGTATTGCAAAACGTCTCGCCTTGTTGGAGTAGTCCCGGGGAGTCCTTAGCAATGCTCCGTATTGTCATCCGGGGGGGGTCCATAATGCGATGTTCATCAACAACCAGAGTGGCCAAAATCTCTGCAGATGTTATAACAAAACAGATGAATCCAGGGCTACAACCATTTAAATAAACCTTAATCTATAGGAATCAAACCGCTATTCACTCACTCAGTCTGGGGTTATACGTTGCTGGATGAGTTGTGAAGGAGTAGCAGTATTCAGCTATGATCAAGCTAAAAGATTTGTATATATCCAGGTGAGTATAAAACACATGAAATAAATTATGATGCAAAATAATATAGCTTAAAAATGAAACATTTGGATTTGAGGCCAATCTCACCATTGACCATTCCGGCAGTCCTTTCCCAGATAATCAATCACGGTGGGATTTAATGTCAGGGTCTTCTCAACAGTTATCACTGGTTTAGCCCTTAAACAGAACATACAGCACTGTGTGACTGATGTGTTTATTACAGAGGAAGATTAATTGATAGATGAACGAGGCTGAGTTAAGTGAGTTAAAAGTGAGTTACCTGAAAATGGCCACACTGTCAGAGAGGGACCCCACCGCTAAGTCTGGGTAGCCATTCCCATCGATATCCATGTTTCCGGCCAGGGAATAGCCAAACAACTTGATTTTATGGCTCACACCATCTAAAGACTACATGAAAACAACAAAACCAAGCAAGCAAACAATATACATAAACTTAAATATACACAAGAAATGGCATCCTAGATTTTGTTTACTGAAACAAAAGGCGGGGCTTTAATTTAGCCACGCCCCTGCATTTTGAGCAGGTGGTGAGACTTCATGTCCTTCCCTCATGGCACATGGTGAGCATTTATATGAGCCACAAATGCATGCAGTTGTGGGCTGGAGCTTCAGGGGCCAGCCTTGTGACCCAAGGTCGCCGGTTCAATCCCATGAACCGACAGGACGTTACTAAAGTGCCCCGGAGCAAGACACCTAACCCACAACTGCTCCCTGGGTGCTGTGGAAAGGGCTGCCCACCACACTGGGAAGTGTGCTTACTGCCCCCTAGTGTGTGTGTTTGCACATGTGTGTATAAATGTGTGTTTCACTGCACGGATGGGTTAAATGCCAAGGTCAAACTGTTTAATCAGTGTTGTAGATGCTCTAGAGTTGAGGTTTTCACTCACCTGCTGTGGTTCTAAGGACACACCATCAGCAGCGCCCAGGTAAATGAAAACTCGGCCATCATCAGTGTCGTACGGGGCTCCGACTGCAAAATCTGTCCAAAAGAATTAAGTCTGTTTGTCCACAAGGCACAATCAAGCTACCAGTGCTGAATTAAATTACACCATGATCAGGTCAATTAATAATTAAGTGGTGTGTTTCCAAAGCATGCTTTTGATACTTGTTCTACTGTGTGTGTAAAATGATGGGGCTTGAGAGACATCGCACCATTGTAGCCGTCATGATTGACATCTCCAATGCTGGCCACTGCTAGTCCGAACATGGAGGTTCTTTTGCCACGGAGGGCAGTTGGGACCATGTGATCCCAGTTTGGGCCGCTCTTGGGTTGGATGTAGACGTATACGGCCCCTCCTACATCTGCGTCCAGATCCGGCAAAGAAAACTGGGGTGCACCCACTATGAGGTCATCCAATCTGAGACACCAATCATAGGTGTTGTTAGTTGTGAACATAGAGATGCTGCTTTAAAATGAACCATTTACATCAGTTTCAGATGAATATATTACGTCAACACAACCACTGCTAAAATGAAAGAAATAAAAAAGAACAATATCATAGTCGACATAATACATTTTCTCTTAACCAATATACATGTAGTCACTGTCCAAAGAAAAACATCTCAATTTTTTTTCTACACCATTTGAACATGCCTTTTACATTGTCTCCAAATTTCCTGATGAATGGGCCAAGAGAAATGCTCCAAAATGACTCTGGTTCCATTAACTTACATTAAAAATAAAGTAGGCTTTTGGTTTCTCCTGTAAAGTTACTATTACTAAATGTGATATATATATATATATATATATATATATATATATATATATATATATATATATATATATATATATGATTTCTGCTAGTTTTTAAATATTTGTAACTATAAATGGTTTTAGGTTGCTAAACAAACGGTATTATACAACAAGGAGAGCATATAGTGACACAAAAGACATATATATATGTGTGTGTGTGTGTGTGTGTGTGTGTGTGTGTGTGTGTGTGTGTGTGTGTGTGTGTATGTGTGTGTGTATTTAATTACAGTGTTTTGAAAAAGTATTTGCTGGTTTCCTGATTTCTGCTAGTTTTAATATATATGTAATTTATATGATCATGATCATTATGATCATTTCTATTATAGAAGGAAAAAGGCCACATAAAAATGGTACAACTTTAGAATAAGAACTTTATAATGGGTTTATGAATAGTTATAATGAGTTTAATGGTAGTTATTAATTAGGTCATTAACACCTTAAAATTAACAGTAGTAAGCCACTACATCACATACATAAAAAGAATAAGAGGAGCATTTAAATTGTCAGCTTCAATACACATTTATATTCATCACATAGAACAGCTCACTTTTGCCTGCTTTATTAATGTGTTATAACTGTATATGCATACTTTTTATTACCAGTAATAAACTATTTTTAAACTGTTCTAAACCATTTATAAGTCTACCATTTATAAGTATAATATTACATTCTGCATGTATTATTTATAAGTATTCTAAAGTGATACCAAAGCACTTGAACTGTTTACATCATTTATAGCAGCTACAACTACAACTACAAGCAAACGTTTCCTATAACTGTGATGTTCTTTGACCTTGGAGTTCGTCTCTAATCTAAGAGTTGTTCTGGGCTCTTTGGTTACCGTTTGTATTATCTGTCGCTTCAGTTTGTCACAGGTTTTTGTCTTGAGGCCACGTCCAGGGAGGCTGGCTACAGTCCTGTACACCTTAATCTTCTGAATAATATATGCAGGTGTAGTAACAGGAACATTAAGCTGCTGCGAGATAATCTTATAGTCTTTAAGTTTGACATGATTGTCTATAATTTTCTATTGGATCTTCTGAGAGGACTCTCTCCTCAGCTCTCTGTGTGTTCAGTATGGTACACGACCTGAAAGCAAACACCACAGTGGCTACTTTTCACTCTTTAAACAGGCTGACTGAGCGATTGCAACTTTAAAGACACCTGCTGATTACAGGACACACCTTAATTTAACATGTGCCTGTGGTCAGTAGGCAATAATGTTCTTTTCTAAAGGTTCTATCATTTTTGTTTGTTTTATAAAATGATTAATAAATAAAAATTGGTTGATCCCTTAATGAATGAAATGATCAGATAAAACTTAATTTTGTGTTTGTCTTGTGTTTTGTTAGAAGGTGTGAAAAATATTTAGAACTATTAAAAATATGTGTGGGGGGTGGGATGGTTATACTTTTTCACAGCACTATATAACCCAACTCTGCAGCATCTTTATGAAGTTTTCCAATGAACTTTGGAAAGCTTGAACCTGTCTTTAAAATATGGGGCAGGGCTGGTCACTTACCCATCTGCGTTGATGTCTAGAACAGCCAGAGAGTAGCCGAAGGAGGACGCAAGGCCGACTCCTCTGAGGATGTGTACTGTGTTCAGAATCCTCTTGCCTTCTCTGGCATCAGCGTGCTTCAGCAGCAGAACCTCACCGCTCAGGTTGGAGCGAGGTGCACCTGCCACAATGATCAGCTCCCCTTTGTTGATGAGATTCAGTCCAGAGTCCAGAGCGAATCCTGAACAGAGACAAAGTGACAGTGGGGTAAGTCCTGCTTGCTTGGCCAGCTTCATCCAGAATGAGAAGACAGAATAATGTTTATTGGAGTACCAATAATGTGTTTTGATGAGTTTTACATACATTACATACATTATACGAAACAAAATTCTTTTTCTAGTCATTTTACAGATTTTCATAATCATCAGGATATATACTTGAAAAAAACAACAACACAACACCAGCAGATGTGGTCTCAGAGTTTTGGACTCCACTTGGAATCAATCATTTCTCCATTAAATCCCCATTAGCTCAGAACATTGTTGTTCCTTGTTCTGTAAAGTTACAGCATTGCTACAGTAATCTGGACCTAATGTCAATAATTACGACTTAACCAACTAAACAAAATCCATTGCGGTTGATTACTTGAAGACTTTGACAGCCCTTTTAATAACATATACTTTTGACTAGAGTTACTGCAATACTGTAGAAAAATGCATGCGGGTAAAATGGGCCTCTGCAGACACACATTCACACAAAAATCCATATAATATTACATTATATCCTGCATGTATTATTTATTAGGACATGTTTACCTAAATAGCTGCTAATTCCCACAGGGATCAGCTTTTCGTCGAATGCGTTCTGGTCTCCAGTTTCATAGGTTTCCAGAAGGTAGTCATCCACAGGCTCCATGCGCACAGTGCCTTCAGAAAAACAGGATCACTGCAGAGTTGCACATCACTAGTTGCACTTTTGTTCATTTCAGTCAATGATTTTTTTCCACTTGTTGCACATTTTGCACTTGATTTAACCCTCCTCATCCTCACTGCACACTTCTGTCTGTCTTGTATGGTGTAAATTTAAATATTAAATTATTTATTATTATTTACTTTCATTTTTTTATTATGGTTGCACATTGCAAAGCGAGAAATCGACTCCAATGTTCCAATTCCAGATAGTCTGGTCTGATTGTGTGATTCAGGCTTGTAAACAGCTTTTTGACTGGATGCACAGATTTTGCAGAATGAATGGGATGGTTTGTATTTTTATTGCATTATTTATTTTTATTACTATTTCAGATACTTTATAATATCTTTTCATTTCATGTGAGCAGGCAGTTTTTAAAGCATTTCACTGCTAATTGTACTGTGGATGACTTTGTATGTGATAAATACCCTTTGATCTGAGAATGACCTCCATATTCAAGGCTTTTATCAACAGCAAACTCAGCAAGACATGATGCAAAATGACAAATGACATAAATGCACAGTATGTAATGCATAATACATATGAACCCTCCTATTATATTATGGGTCAATTTGACCTGTTTCCACTTTAGGTTGTCTGAAATGCTGGCAACCCTCCCTAAAGATGTTTATTATGCAGTTTTTAAGTTGGTATATATATACCACACGTTCTAATATTTCTAATATATATGAATCTCCTGAGAATTTATAATTAAGTTTGACTGTTTTTGATTTGATGCTTTGCTTGTTTTTGAGTGTAATATTGAGTGAAATATTGATATTATGTTTTGTGAAACTGTATCGATTCTCAAAAACACAGTATCGATACACAGATTCCTGGCAGACAGTGAATCATTATGTGTGGTGTTTAAACCTCTGACCATGAGATGGCAGTGTTGTAATCTATTTTCAGCTCCACTCCAACATTAACAAGCAGCACAAGGGCGCAATGCTGTTGTAAGCACTGGTAAACCTGTTCATATAGTGGTGTGTTTTAATAGTAGGATTTGAAAAATTGCAATATATATTGAATCGTGGCTGCTGTATTATGATACATATTTTATTACCGAGCACGTAACATTATGTATGTAATTTCTTTTAACATAGCAGGAGGGTAAATGCTGCATGCATGTGATTGTGATGTACCTTTCCAGTCGTAGGCACCTGGTCCTCCAGACACAAGGTACGTGTTGTCTTTGGTAAAGGCCACAGAGAGACCCTGCTGGCAGTAGCCAAACAGGTCCTTACTTCCTCGCCGGTTCCGACAGAAATTCCTTGTGTCAAAAAATTTTAGGTCTTGTTCCAAAATGAAGCACCTGCCCAGCATCAGCTGATCAAGACGTATCCACTGCTGGTAGCGGTGGGCACAAACCTAAACACAGATTCAGTGGATTACAGATTATCAAATTAAACTGTAAATATGAAGCCAAATATCAGCTATAAATTGATGGATCAATCGAGCGATTATTAGATAAGCATTAACTACACTGGCCCAAAGATGGTGAAACCTTCAAGCAACTTGTTCAGTTGAATTTCTGGGTGACTTGACAGTTACATGGGGCTATTGGAACAATCACATTCAGTTACTCTATCCCAAATTCGCAGATCACATTTTCTGATACACCATAACGTTCTCACTGTAGATAACATTTACATACACTACTGTGCAAAAGTCTGAGGCACCTTAACTCATTGTGTAAACTCTTTATATTAGAAATAAGTGTATTATCACCAGTAATAACACTAGAACAAATGTAAATAAGCATAAATACAATACAAAGTAACATGAATATCTTATTGTGAGAGAAGTAGATCATATCTTGAGCTCCAGTTTGAAGAACAAAGTTAGGTTCCAGATTTCTCCTGGACGCCCCAGACATTGTATGAATGTATTGAGTTCCTTCAGCAGCAATCTTGATTTAGCTTAATGAAGTACTGAGCAGTCAAAGCAGGTATTAGATGAGAACTGTAAATAATACTGGGTTGTTTCCACAAGGTGAAGCTTGGAAAGGGTTAAATAAACACACTCATGTACGTATTTATTATAATATCCCCAAGTGCCACAGTATCGTATTTGCAGCAATCTTTATACATATTTTCCAGCTGTCATTCCTCTATATTATATATTATCTCTAATAATGTATCTGTATATGTTGTTTGTATGTTAAACCTTTGAAAAATGAATTTATAACATTGCATTATGGTTATAGCCTACTTAAAGTCTTGTTCATGCTATCCTGGTGGAATAACGAGTTGATATCATCGGAAGCCTTACCACCACTTTACCCCCCGGGCGCTGGCTTTGCACGCGGACACCCATCCACTGGTTTTCCCTGTGGTTTTCTACATCCTCTGGTTTTGCTTCTGTGAATGTAAGTTAACACACAGAAGAAGACCTTGAACCACTGGTCGTAGAAAACTGGGGAAACAGATGGTTAATGAGAATAACACTGACCTTTCACCGTGTCTACGGGAATCTCCTCACAGTCGTTGGTCTGTGTGGTGAACTTGCAGCGAAAAAGACCCCCAGTTATGGAGGCTTTCAGGCCGGGTAAGCCCTTTGTGCGAGGAGCACCAACCAACAAGCTGAAGTTGGAGATGGAAATTGTAATTATGTCAATATAAAACAGGGGATAAGTGAAGAAGATATTACAATATTAACTGCACTCCTTTAACTTGAACATGATTGTATACCAGACATTCAAATGCAAACTTGATCAATTAAAAATGCAATCATATACAGTGGATATAAAAAGTCTACACACTTCTATTAAAATTAACATTTAAATGCCAGATTTTTGTCATGTAAAAAAAAAAGTCAGAAGATTTTCAACCATCCATCCATTCAATATCTGCCATTTAATCCCGCTAGTCTGGGTCATAGGGGGCTGGAGCCAATCCCAGCATCATCGGGCGATGGCGGGGTACACCATGGACAGTTCGTCAGTCCATTGCATGTCTAACATTCACTTACCACTACACCACCGTACTAACCACTACACCACCGTGCCGCCCCAGTAGATTTTCAATAATTTTCCATTTATTTCCACCTTGTATGTGACCTATAATCTGTATATTTCCACTGTAAATCATTTAGAGGGGAATAATAAATATATATAAAAAAATAATAATAAATGGTTGCATAAGCATGAACACCCTCTTATAATTGTGGGTTTTCAGAATTAGCCAATCACATTTAAACTCATAAATAGACTCATAAATGGAGCTGCAGCCATTTAAGGTGATTCTGATTGTCCCTATTTAAAGTTCAGTTGTTCTAAAAGGCTTTTACTAACATTTTCTTAGTTGTATTTACAGCAAACGCTGTATGATCCGTAAAGAGCTTTCAACACAATAAAAATGATCTGATTGTTGAAAGGTATCAGTCAGAAAAGGCATTAGATCCATAGACCATGGAACACAATGAAGACGGTCATCAAGACGTGGATTCAATTTGGCACAACAGTGACATTACCAAGAACTGGACAACACTCAAGAATTCATCAGAAGACAAGAAGAAAATTGGCCCAGGAGGCTGCCAAGAGGTCAACAGCAACATTAAACGAGCTGCAGGAATTTCTGACAAGTACTGATTGTGTAGTGCATGTGAAAACAATCTCCCATATTCTTCACATGTCTGGGCTTTAAGGTCGGACGGAAAGACAGAAGCCTTTTATAACAAAGATAAACATCCAAGCCTGGCTATTTCTCTGCCAAAACCTACATCAAGCCTGCCAAATGTATGTGTACGAAAACATGTTGTGGTCTAATGAGATCAAAATCTTTTTTGCCATATTTCCAAAAAGGTATGTTTGGTACAAAGTCAAAAACACCATCATACCCACAGTGAAGCATGGTGGCATTATGCTTTGGGGCTTTTTGTTTGCAGCTGGAACTGGGCTTTAGTCAAGAGGGAGGGAAAATCAGTATAAACCAGGCCCTGCTAAAAAGCTGAAGAGGAATTTCACCTTTCCACATGCCAAAGAGTGGCTTCGCCAGAAAAGAGCAAGTTTTGGCACGGCCCTGTCGGAAGACCTGAAAAGCGCTGCAAGTCCCAAGCCCAAACACTGGAGGAATCTCAAAAGGTTCTCTGTTCAATATGTATTGAAATACATACAAACTAAAATAGTGGTCACTGCACCTAAAACAGTATATAAAAAGGCATTTGGGACTCAGTCCTGCATGCACATCTCCATACTGGACAACTGTAGTAGAGACCTAGAACCTATGAAGCCTCGCTTACAGTGAAAATGCTGCTAACAGGATTGCAATTGCATTTGCTCCTGTCAATCAAAAGCTGCAAGTAGAATCGTAGGCACTTTATAAAACAGGCAGTGATGAAAAGGTCCAAACGTTGGTGGTCCGGGAGCTTAGTTATATGCTTGTTTGAGACTGGAGACAAAGACATTCTAACACTTGCTCACCAGGCAAGCCAAGCACCAATCCTGTTGAAACTGGCATCAGTCAGCGGCTCACAGGACTGTTTGAGGAACTTGACTGAAGTTTTGGATGAACACATTTTCAAAAACAGTTTTTTAGTTCCTGCTTTGTCACGCCACTGACTCTTTACTAACTACATTTCTTGGTCACTTGTCTCACAGTTTGAGAAGTTTGAGAAGTCCATTTTTCAAAGTCGCACCCAAAGCCACACACAATGACAATCACTGCTCTGACACTAATCTGAACTCACATAAACGGCGGCATAAGAGTCAACATTTGCAGTTTCTACAGCTATATATGCCAATGTTGCTCCAACTGACTAGAATTACAGTAGAAGTATGTAGAAATATGGTAATGTTTTGAACTATCATTACAAAACTGACCAACTGTTGTTTTCTTTCAGCACAAAATGTGGCATATATTAGCAAAACTAGCCCAATGGCCTAATGTCAAGCCCCTTCTTCTTCCTATGTTGTTCTGGAATCTCTGAATTTTTTTTTGTCTACTAACAGTTGTCCAGTATGGAACTGTGCACACATGGTGAGTGCTAAATGTTTATTTATTGAACATTTCATATACGGTTTTGGGTGCAGGAACCCTTTGTAGTTCAATGCGTATGGAATGGAGAACCTTTGGAGATTCCTCCAGCGTCTTTGCTTGGGACTCGGATGTGCAGCACGAAACAACATTGTATGAAGCAACTTCAAACTTTAAACCCTGATCCAAATCCTAACACTGTTGAGAATGAACAATCACACCAAATGTCTGTCTTAACTTTGCTCGCCTAACTTAAAGTAAGGCCGAAAACAAACGGAGCTTCAAAAACAAACTTTAGTGTGTGCTCCTAAGTCCTCGTGTAATAACATTCCTAATTTGTTTCTGCATCGACTCAGCGTTTGGTAACATGCAAAGGAACTCACAACTGCTGCTCAGTAGGTTTGAGCTGGTGGTGCATTGCCAGGGAAAATCCAAAAAGACTGCTCGCCTCTCCATTTTTCTTTAGGACATTTGTATCATCCAGATTAAAAGCGGACCCCTGCCATGGGTGAAGGTTGCAGAGGAGCCACAGGCTTAGGATCAGTACCCCTCTTTCTGCCTGCATGGTTCTGATGCCTCTCTGGAGCCGCTCCTTCTTCAGTTATTGCCCTGCAGCTCTGTGAAGCAGTGAGTGCTGGCAGTGGTGAAAAACGGAGGGGCGTGGAGCTCTCATGGAAGTGGCAGGCTAATTTACTGGAACTGGGTGTGAACAGACAGTGAATTATTGTACTTTAAGATAAAGTAAGTTAATATTTACCTGTTCCATTCAGAGGGAGCGGAGCCTTATTATGCACTTTGATCCCAGGTCATTTCTGAAAGAAGACTGTTGTACCGACCAGTTGCACTGCTTAGCATTACAGGAAAAGTGCTGTGAGGTAGTGTTGATTGTCACTAGATGGAGCCAGTGCTGAGTGACAGCATTTAAATACAAGCTATGCCACTAAAATGACCAGACTTTGTGTTCACATTAGCAGATTTCAAGATCACCGGTCTTAAAATCGGTAAGTAAATAAAAAAAAAAAAAAAAAAATAAAAAAAAAAAAAAATATATATATATATATATATATATATATATATATATATATATATATATATACAAAGGCCTGCCATGAACTGGACGTTTACAACGTTTACAATCAAGTAAGTTTTACATTGCGTAGGACTCGAAGGCTGCCATCCAAAAAAAAACATTACAAAAAAAAAAAACCAAAGAAAAAGCCTCCTGGAAAAATATATACACTACCGCTCAAAAGTTTAGAATCACTTTAGAATTTCATTTCATGCAATTTTCATGCAATTTTCATGCAATTCACAAACAATATTGTCCATTTCACAATTAATGTAAGTGTATCAGATGATTTTTAAAGAATAAAAATGTTTGTATTAAAGCCTATTTTTGTATAGAGGTTTATTTTACATATAGTCCTATTATCAGTAATTCTCAGTCCTCTGTCTAAATCTCCTGGTACGGCCGCCAATCCAAGTTAAGGATGTTATTGGACTAACTGGTTGTTAGGACACCCTTGTTCAATTGTAATGCACAGCTGAAAAACATTCTACTAATAAGTGAGTATAAAAGGGAGAACAACATTCTAGGTTAGTTTAGTATCTGAAGATCAGCAGTTGATGGCTTGCTGACAGACTCAAAATGGCCCTGTCAGTCCATTGTTGTGTTAAGGAAGGAAGGCTACTCCATTGAAAACAAGAAAAATTCACTGTGATCCCAAACTGAGCGGTGGTGTATAGAGTTAGATATAGACAAAGATTGAGCTGTTTGGCCACAATGGCCAGGAGTAAAGGTGAACAGAATAATAAAGAAGGATGACTACTTTTGAATCCTTCAGCATAATCTCAAACCATCAGAAGGTCACATCAAATCTGTTGTGGAATGGCTGAAGCAGGCTAAAATTAATCTTCTGAATGGCTTTACCAAAGTCCTAACCTCAACCCCATCAAATATATGTGGACTGGGCTTAAAAGATTTGCTTAAAGTCGGATCTAAATTTCCTTCAGAATAAATAAAGCATCCATCCATCCATTGAAAAAAAGATGCCAACATGTGATTGCAGATTAAGGGTTATTTAGTATGAGAAAGCTGCTGATTCTACTGTCTAACTGCTGACTAGCAAGAGTGTCTAAGATGATGTAACAGGTGATTTGCAAAAAAATAACTTCAAAATGTTAGACTAAATGTCTTTTACAATGTAAATTTCAGGTCATATGTCCTCTAGTATCAGTGTCTGTGCTTTGGTTATTGGTTGAATGTGTTTTAACCCAATGTGTTGTGGGGTTTGATTTTATTTACAGCACTTTGGTCAGCAGGTTGTATTATGAGTGCTTAATAAATAAATTCTTACTTACTTACTAACCTTAGAATAAGCTTTTAGTGTTCTATCAGATTTCATGTTTAGCCATTAATCAATCGTAACTTGGGCCCCTAAAGAGTGCATCCTGGTTCTTTTTAAGCACACCTGATGTTTAATAAGGCTTTGTCTGAACCCTCCTCGTAACTAGACTGCTAACTAAAAACTAACAAATAGCTGCACAAGCTTTAAATCCTAAATACAGGGATTTATGTTATTGAGATCTTCTGCAGAAGAAATGACCACAATGTCAATCAACACTCGAGAGAACATTTGGATGTTGTCAGCAACCAACTTACCAAAGCCCCTTGCGTATTGTTCATATTGAGCATTAGCAGGTAATTCAATTGTCTCACAGGGAAAAAAAAGGATCTACCACATGCCACACACACGCTCAGGCATGAAGGATTATTAAGTATAAAGAGAAGCTTTGGGGCGTGACAGATAGCAAATTCTAAGTAATTTAAATTGAGGCTCTTCCGGAAACAATGGATTTGACGAAGAATGTTTTCAGGGAAGCTGGCCTGAAAAACAGGGGCCTGCATGTGCCTGGGTTTACCTAATAAACTAGCGATTGGTCATAAGGAGAAGGAGGACACAAGTAATGGGAGGGACATACACAACATGTTTTAAGAACTTGTATCTGCAGGTGTTTTAATATGTCCAGGACAGGCTTGTCTTATACAACAGTAATCATCGCCTACAGCACCAATAAGTAGGCAGTAAGACTAAAACTGAAGGATTTGGGAAGCAGCCAGAAACTTCAACTGAGCAATTATGGGAAACTCCACTCAGAGGTTTCTAACAAAGCTTTTAGAAAGTTTATTTCAGGTCTGACTGAACTGCATTTGGATCTCAGCCCGACACGCTGAAGGTGAAGTGTTTCACTTGATGCATGACTTTTCTTGTTTTGCCACTTACCGTTGTTAAAGACATGAACAGGCTTGCTAGAAATTAGCAGCTACGGAGCTGTGAAAACGAAACCATTCAGACCTGGCTGTCAGACTGCCATCTTAATGATCAGATGTTCTGCTGGAGGATTTTCTGGTAGAGAGAAGAAATTATGGTTCCATCAATAATAAAAGATTTCTCAGGTAGAGGCGTAGCTAGCCCTAGTTAAGGGGTGCTTAAGGTCGGAGTTCCAGCTTCCCTAAATATTATAGTAAAAAAACCTATTTTTTTGCTTTGAACGTTAATTTGTCACTGACAGGCTGGAAATGTTAAAACCATAGAGAGTATATGGTTAAACCTATTATTTTTACGATGAAAATACAGCAGACCCCCCCTTGCCTTGCAAAATAGTATGATCCAGCTTCTCTTCCAGTGCAGTATCAAAAAGACTACAAAAAGACTACAAGAACATAAGAAAAGCAAACATACAAACACGGCAACAGCAAAAACTGGCATGGAAACAAAATACTAATCAAACATGTGACAAACGATTAGGAGTATAAATACACTGGACGCTAACAAGAGACACCCTGGGGCTACACACTACACACAGGAGGCAGGAACAAAGGGAAGACATTAGAAATTAGACTAAACCAAAGAAAAACAGAATTTGGGAAAGATAGATAAATAGATAGAAACAACACATAGGTAAACAGCATCAACTACTCAGGCTACTGAGTACTCTCTGTCCTGCATATGAGGTTTGACACTCACCCACCCAACCACACACACACACACACACACACACACGCAAACATTCCAGGTCAAGTGTAAACAATAACATGTGTGAACGTATGCCATAAATTGTATACTATATATTATATATGTTATATATTAACATAACATATATAACTTATAAATGCTTCAGTGTGCACCAGTGCACCAGTGTAAATTTGGCAGGAAATGTAATAATTTTTCATTGCATTTCTGGAAATTCTTATAATAACTTATAATAACCTCTCTGATCGCCCTGTTAGGCGGGAACAAAGCAAATCAACACACACAGAATCTCTGTTTCTCACTCAGTGGGAACATTAGGGGTTAAACCATTGAAAGACCTGACAGAAATAGAGGAGGAGAAAATTTAATTAGATAATCACCATTTCTACTAGAGAGTCAGTGCACAGTTTGGGGCCATTCAGACGACCAGAAGACGCCTCTTCAACCTCTCTCATGCTGCTTTCCAGTGTTGTCTGCAGCCACAACTGAGAAATGCTCCTCTAGCCTGAACACGCGCATCACATTTATAAACCACACGCTTAAATAAAAATAGCGACAAGTTCAGTGTTGAGTGCCAAAGAGCAGGAGGCATGTTTTCTCAAGACACAGTGCACTGTGCATTTATACAATGTAGTGTTTGAATAGCCCATTAATAAGTAAACAAATGAAGAACCAATGAGAAGTCAGTGAACATCATAAACAGTGGGTTTATAAACTGTGCAGTTTAAATGACCCACAATAGAATATCACCAATCATTACATTTACTGATATGAGTATATGATTAAAAGTATAATTACATACAATCTTGTGGTTTGAATGTTCTCACATGGAATCCAGTGTCTGGCTGACAAAAACAAGCATTTCCAAATTAGTAACTTTACAGCAGAGAACAAAAACATTCTTTACGTTTAATTTAAGTCAATGGAACCAGAATTGTTCTCCCATCTAATCTGGAGCATTTCTATTGGTCCATTCATTACAACTCTTTCACAGGATATAAAGAGCAGCTGTTGAGTTTAAATGGAGAAACATGTTTTTCTTTTTTTTTTTTTATTGCTTTCACACATCTATGCAGCAGTGATGAAGTGTGTGAAGGTAAAATTTTATTTATATGCACCTTTTATAACAGACTTTATAGAATGAAAGAAAACTGCCACGTGGCTCACAGCAGGTAAGAATAGCCGAGCATCCTGTGGAAAGTTAGGGCGATGTGAAAGAGGGGCTGTGTTTCTCAGAAACCCACTCTGAGGTTACCAACGTATCTTGCAGATATAAAACAAACAAACTGCAGTGAGAAAACAGGCAGTTGTGAAGGACGGCAGATCTGCAAAACCACCAAAGCCTGCAGACCCTAACAGCACCCACAATCAGCCCTGACCACTGACACTTCAAAGGCTGAGTTTCAGATACAGATACACACACACATTCACACACTATATCCTCAGAAGAGTGACATCATGAAGGCCATTGTGTTTTTGTGTGTTGTGAAAGATTTTAAAAGAATAAACTATAAAAGAAGTATTAAGAGATATAAGTCAGAAAAATCCAGACGCTTACATTTAATATAAATCTGTGCAGGTTTATTACAAAAACTGTGTTAAATAAGAGTCAAAATCAGAGAAAGGCAAGAAAACACCAAAAGGGACACAAAGAGAAATCACTTTGAATGTAGCAAAGTCAGAAACCAGGAAGGCAACAAGCAAACAAAGTTACAAATTAGTCAAAGAGGCAAAAATGGTCAGTACATTTGCAAATTGAGAATAAATAAGCTAGTTCAGTCATCACTTCGCAAACAAGATTACAAACTGAATCAGTCTTTAGAGAAGAATATTTAATATTGTGGTGACCAGGATCTGGAGAGAGCTTGGTGATTGGTAGACCCACTGGAAGAAAGAGTTTCCCGGAGGATTTTGGGAGTTCGGTTGACAGTCAAAGGGTGCATCTGAAATCGCCTACTAAGCCAGTAGTTACTAGACTGGTGTTAAGACCTGGTCTAGGGTCAGGCCATAACTGAAATTGAGAGTGGGTTTTCTCCCCTGACCTCTGCCAGACCAAACCAAACACTGTTTAAACCAGAAAAGTGCAAGTTTATTGACAACAAATGAGTGATGGATGGGACACTGGCTTCAGGGACGGGCAAACGCCAAAATAACAAACAAAACAACTGAAGAAAGAAAACTAACTAAACTGCTGTCTGGGCAGTAGTTGTTCCAGGTCAGGTCAAAGGAGAGAACCCTGAACGTCTCCCAAGATGGCTGCTTGATGATCTTATATACCACTAGGCTCCCCCTAGTGGTCAGTAGTGGACCCGCACACAATGACACACAACATGGCTGCCAATAGACATAAAAAAAGCTATTACGACCATAGGGTCGTAACACTGGACCCAGTACATACTGCTCAAGCAATAAAGTAGTTGAGTTCAGACCACCACCGTAAACGTCCCCCTATTCATTAAAACTCCATTTACAGACATCAGTTTAGACACTTCTTGTAACACTTACCTGTGTTTTTGTCTGAATCTGTACTGTAACTTGGAGAGGATGAGTCAGGAAGAAATTTAAGTAGCTCTAGCGTCTGTAGCAGCAGTTTCACCAGTAGTAGCTATGTACACACAGCCGATCTCTGTGTTTACTTGCACATAAAAACACACATAACTTTTATTTTTTATTCTTTAACTATAAAAATACTTTTATTCTTCAACTTCTATTGTTATACTTTGTATATTTTGTATATATATTTTATTTCTTTTATTTTGTTATCTTTATCTGTTGGTAAATGGAGGAGCAGCAAAGTAAGAATTTCATTGTACAGTGTAATTGTCTGTTCTGCTGTACACATGACAATAAAACTCTTGAATCTCTTGAATCTCTTATTTTCCTCTGCTTTGAACTTATCCATGGCTCCAGCTAAATCATAGGATATCAAAGTTTGAAATCTATAGTTGTTCTTTATATCATATTTCATGATAATTGGACCAATAAAATTGCTCCAAAACAAACAAAATACCTTACCTTAAAGATATGGGTATTAAATATATTATAAAGATATTACCATTTTGAACATGCTTGTCTTATATTGTATCAACTGGTAGAACTTATTTTGTGACTTATTTAGTGGTTAATTAAAAAGTTTAGATGAACTAATTTGGCATCAACCATCCTGAAGTCAGTTCTAGTTTTTGTCTTTGTAGCCAGTTACACACAAAGCCCCCAACATTTATCAACTATTTATCCAATAACTATTTATCCAATAAAATCCCAGTACAAGTGTGGGCAGTTTTGAACACAAGGGCACCGGTGATGTCCTATCACAAGTGCAGGATGGTAATGAGAGATTATTTGCATATTATTGGCTGTGTTTAAACAAGCAGGAGTGTAAAACAGTGAATCTGGCTAATGCTGTTCAAAGAGCCCAAAGACCAGGTGGTGAGGTGAATCATGCCATTACAGGAGTACAATGTCTTCATGCTGGGCACCTACATAGTAATGCCAACGTGCTGTCTCACTCAATGTCCTTTCTCCTGTATGTGGGCTGCGGAAAAAGAAACAACAGAAAGGAGCACTACAGCCATCTCTCCATACAACACCAGACTGCCAAGGAGGAACATAACAATCTCCTGACAGGAGGCAAAGAAATACATTTTGGGGCAGGGGTGAGGAGAAGTGGCACTAAAGGAACAGTGAAGCCACCAGAACTCTATTCCCTCTGGCGGATCAACTGTCCCTTCTTTCTGACCTGTTGATGCTCTCCTGCTCGTCAGCCTGCATGAGCAGGATTTCTACAGTAGAACACCAACATCTGCACCATCTCTCACTCTGACAGAGAACCTAAGAGATGTTTCAAACTCTACACCACTACCTCCTGAACTAGAATATTTATTAAACATGTTCAAGCCGAGCTTTTTGTTGTATCTTGTCATATAGTCTTATTAGCTTTGTCGTTCTCTCTCTATCCGGGGTCAACCAGAGGAGGATGGGTTCCTCCCTTGAGCCTGGGTTCCTCACAAGGTTTTTCCTTTAATCAAGGGAGCTTCTCCTCACCACTGTTGCTTCTGGCTTGCTCTAGGGGGGCTTGCACTTGGATACACTTTCATACGTTTATGTTTATGCATGGACTATTTTCTTCTGTCTGTCCTTCTCTTTGTTTCTTCTTATCTTTCATAAACTGCTTTCCTGTAGCTGCTTTGAGAACACTAGTTGTAAAAAGTGCTATACAAATAAATGTTGATGCATGGATTGACATATAGTTAATATCACTGTGATTAGTCACGAAAGCAGAGAGCAGCCAAGTGTTAAAAATAAGTGGGCTAGAGGACATTCCTGTCTAGTTACGCTTTGTAGATTAAATGAATGTGGCACAGGCCTGTTGGGTTGAACAGAGGTGAATCACATATTATTAAAAAATGAACTTATTGGTCATTTTCACCTGAAAATTCAATAAAAAATTTATGGATTTTTTTCAAAGCTTGTGTTTTTAAGAGTGTAATTGTGCATTATTCTTCGATATTTATTCAAGATAATGTTTGTCGCAACTATTATTAATAACAAATAATTCATGCTGCAACACAAAAAGACACAAGTGTTATTAGCTGTTTGACTACTAGGTCAGTAACGAATCCTAAAACAATCCTATAGTGACTGGGGACTGATCTCCTCTGAAAATGTTCCAAAACTGAACTTAATGACTG
This sequence comes from Megaleporinus macrocephalus, assembly GCA_021613375.1. Taxonomy (NCBI): domain Eukaryota; kingdom Metazoa; phylum Chordata; class Actinopteri; order Characiformes; family Anostomidae; genus Megaleporinus; species Megaleporinus macrocephalus. Next base: position 39,633,020 of record CM038713.1, read on the forward strand.
TTTTGTCTTGGATTTTGCTCAGTACTGTATATCAGAATTGTGTGAATTCTAAAATAAATTTCTCACATGATTTAATAATTGTGCATTGACTCAGAAAAATGGTTATTTTAAAAGTAAAAAATAAAACTTATCTGCAAATATTCCATCTAGATTTGGTTAAGTGTATTTCAACCTGCCTCAAGTACTTTCTCTGTGAGGTGGCACCTCCCCAGTAAAAGTGTTCATTGGTTGTTTCACTACTGGTGCCACAGTCAGCTTATAAAAAGGCCCAGAGAACTTGTGTTGGCCATATAGTCTTCTGTCAGACAAGCAGAAAATATCTTGTGCCTTCTTTCAAATGTTTTACTTCAGACAATTTAGATAACAATCATGCTTTCTATAAAAATAACTCCCATCTGGATTCTTATTGGCAGTCTGTACAGAACAGGTAAGTTTATTTTGAGGAAATGTGTAATTATTACATATTATTTCTATTGTGTCTAATACGTAAGTTAAATTTGACTTAAACTTAATTTTATAGGTTCTGTTCAAGGTCTAGATCTTCAGCAGACGCCATCATTTGTATCAGCTAAGCTGGGAGAAGCTGTTACTTTTAGCTGCATGTTTGAGGAGAGAACGAGTAAAGAGCGAATGGTTTGGTATAAGCAGACACTGAGACAGGGTCCTCAGCAGGTGGGAATTATTTATTCAAATACAGCTCCAATAATTTCACCTGATTTTGAACAATCAGGAATCAAACTGGACGTAACCAGCAGCAGCATTTCTCTGACTATTAGCCATACAACTAAAGATGATGAAGGAATGTACTTCTGCGGCATATCTCAAGTAAATACGATCACATTTTCCACTGGAACGTTCTTAGCTGTGACAGGTAATCTTTATATTTTCATCTGTTATTATTAGTTAAATGTAAAGGTTAGGACTGTTTACAGCAGTTCAAAAACCTAAAGCTGTAGAATCTTTTATTGTAATAACTGCCTAGTCTAGTGTTTCCCAAAGTCTCTTAAATGTGTCTTAATGATATTCTAGATAAATTCTTTAAAAACTTTTGAAGATATGCTTTTCATTTTTTCTCAGCTTAATGGTTTGTCATGGGCAATCATATGAAGGCTATTAAACATCTAAAGGGGATTTTAATTTGAGTATATTAATAGATAAATAGAACTGTTCACTATCAATAAACCTTTATTTTATTTCGGAAATACATTGAGGGTTCACCCTTATTTGCAAAGCCGAGCTTTTACATTTTAAGGGATTGAAAACAAAACGAACTAAATAATAATAATAATAATGATAATAAAAAAAATAAAATATACATTTTAAAATAAACATTTAATATAGATGAATAAAATATAAATGTAAAAAATGCAGGAATAAAAAATAAACATAAAATACATACAAATAAACAAATAAGATAATAGAAATTTTAATATTAATAAAAAACAAACTCATTTAAAACAATCACGATATAAAAAATCAAATAAAAGAATATAAAAAAAACATAAAATTCATACAAATAAACAAATAAAAAAAGAAGAAAAGTGATTATGTGCTGCTACACTGAGCACATCTTTATATTTAAAAATTTACAGTTTATCTTTTGATGCACAATGTGTCTGGCTCCAGTGCATTTAATAGATAATGTATTTCACCATATATAATAATAATGCATATAATGTATATCACCAATACCAAACCATTCTTATTAGCAGTTTGAGCCAGTGACAAATTAGAACCATCCTCTCAGAAATATCTTCCAGTTTTATTATTGTTCCAGAGTTTTTATTGTTCTTAAAACAAAACAATATTTTCTTAAATATATCCTTACCTTTACTACAATCTAATCGTCTTAGGCTGTAAGAACTGACAGTGTAAACATCTTAAACTGTAAACTAAACAACAAGCTAAGCAGAAAATAGGTTGTAATATTTGTAAAATATAATAAATGGTTCATTGTCTACATACTGAATGACCAGCAGGCAACTGTAGAAAACAATTATGTTTTTTTAGCAAAATAAATGACATTAATTGAGAATTATTATTACTGAATAATGAGCCTCATTCAGCAAACATTCATTTTTAGTTTGTTCTTCAGGAAGACCCTGCTTTAGTGGATTCTTAAGAACAGTTGGTAATAAATGAGACCCTTTTTTATGAAAGTCTTAGTGTTTATTTTCAAGTTTTTCTTAGTAGTGTTTTTGTTGATCTGACCAAAGTCCTTCAACTTCGACGCCCTGGACATTTTAGTTATTAGTTATTTTAGTTATTACACACGTGAGTCACACATCAGTGTATTTGCACAAGCACTTAAAGAGTTGTTTTATCAGAGAGATACTGAACCTTTTTCTGGCCTACACAGCATTCTGAATGCTGATTTAAACTAAGCTTAATCCCTGTCTTGTAAACCAACCCCACCAATAATCAATGACTTCTAATGGTTCTGTCATTAAACAGGTCAACGTGAGTTCAATATATCAGTGGTCCAAACTCCAGTACTGGGGTCGGTTTCTGCAGGAGGGTTGGTGACTCTGCAGTGCACGGTCCTCTCTGAGATCAGAGCAGCAGAACTCCAAGTGCTCTGGTTCAGAGCTGCTGCAGGACAATCCTTTCCTGAAATCATCTACACTCATCAGAACAGCAGCAGCCGTCAGTGTGAGATCAGCTCTTCTACAAACAGCTCTGTGTACAACTTCACCAAGAACATCCTCAACCAGCACCATACTGGAACTTACTACTGCGCTGTGGCTGCTTGTGGGAAGATCATTTTTGGGAATGGAGCAGCAGTAGAACTGAGTAAGTGTTCAGTAAAATTGCTTATAGTTATATAGTTATAGTATATAGTATATAGATCAGATTGTCCCCAGAAATGTCTAACATCACTGTATTTCTGGCCTCAAACTCTAATCTGATGGGTGAAATATTCTCTAAGAATTTGTGAATGTATCTTTAGTCTAATTAAAGGTGCACAAATGGAACTAGTCTGAAGAAAGTCTTTATAAATGTTGCTGGACGCTAGTTTTGTGTTGGGATGTTATTTAGAAGATTTGGAAGATATTATCTGGTGGATACTTCTAAAATGCCTCACTTTTTTTTTGGAATGCATGGCAGATACACAAAAAACCATAACTGGACACCCCCCACCCCAGATCTACCAAATGTGCCCACTTTTATATATAAAAAAAACTATTATGGTGTTACAGATTATACATGCAGTGCACACACTTAACATTTTTAAATTAATACCAATTTAATGAATGTAAAATGTTTTGAGCAGCTATTTAGTTTTAAATGCTGCAGTAACATCACTTCGTTTCTCAGGTGTGTGTAATGTGACATAGTTTGGTTTGTTTTACTGGGCAATTAAAATGATTTACTATCCTGATGATTAATGCTGCAGTAAACTCGTAACAGGAAACATCTGATATGATATTTGTTTATGTGAATGAACTATTTTATCACGTTGTAAATATGCTAGAATTTTTTGAAAGGCTCTAATTTGGTAAGTGACTCCCTTTTCCGGGCCTTGAAAATACTGTTGCTGCTAATGGCTGCTCTGTGCTTTGTGCATCAGCATGTCAGTTTAAACCAGATTAGTGTTGGTTTAATGGCTGAAGCGTCACAACATATGAGGAATGTGTTTATATTGTAATTATATTGTCTATATTATTGTATATTTTTCTAAACTATTGTTTTCTAAATATGGCAGAGAATAGACTACATTTAATAACAGCACAGTAAAAGTGATCCAGTATTTTTAAGGATATTAATTAAGAATGATTATAATTTTGATTAAGAGTTATCAATGTGTTTCAGCACAGTCTCCGGATCCTGTAGTGATCTGTCTGGGAGCAGCTCTGGGAGTGTGTGTGGTTGTGATTTCTGTCCAAATCATTTTAAACAGTAAAAGGAGGACATATGAAGACTGCAGTGGTAAGTTTTCATTAAAGTCATATAACAAAACACTTAATCGTTGATTTTTATTCATGAATGTTTTCCATTCAGCTAACAAATGAAGCATACAAAGTACAAGATTCTAGATACTGCTTTATTTTACTGTTTCCTTGGTTCTAGGTATAAGTAATCACACAATACAGATTTCAGTGTACTAGGTATTTAGTAAAGAAGTTTAAATAAATTACCAACAGGTTCTAGATATTAACCAGGTTATTAACCAGGTACAAACTAAACATTTTGTACAGTTTATTATTTAACTATAATAATGACTAAATTACACTGCAACGCATATAATGTAATGCATATACTATGCATATAAATGACTTACAATCGGAAAATACACATAATTAGATAGTTGTTTGGAATCATAGCAACGTCATTCAAGCAAACACTAATTTTAACTGTAATGTGGCGTGTGAGTAGCAGGTAATGGAGTAAAAAGTTGATACAAAGACATGTGAAGCCATCAGTGTATCATATTGTATGTACCTGTCTACGACCTAGAACTGAAATTAAATCTGAACTCTAAACAATGCAATAACTCCATGCTTATTTATCTGGATTGTAAAAGACATTAGAGAGGATTACTGTACACTAGCTGTCACAAGTTTGGTAAAGGTTGTTATGAAATTATATCTTACAATGTGAATTCAATGAATACTATGCATTTTCAAAACTCTTTTTTTATCAGTATGAATAATTATGTGAGCAATAAATTATTAAACAGTTAATAATATCCTATAATTACGCACATGCTTTTATACAGTGTTCCTGGTTATTTTAGATTAATCTACAGCCACATTTTTGTTATTTTTACAGCATATTTAATTATTTAAAACCTAATAATTACACCATATAACATCTTACAATCATTAATACATTTCTCCAAATACACTAATTGTATGTTAATAGTTGAATAGCTGCTGCATGAAAATGTAAAAAGCTAAAATGTATGTCTGAATATGAAGATGATGATGTTGACTGGCTGTAATTTATAATTCAGCAGAGAAACTCCAGAAAGTGTCAGTCAAAGAGAAGACCACCACACAGGTGCCCCTTTAGTTCCACTATTAATTACATGATGTATTAAATCAATGAAATATAAGAAATCTTGCCTAAACTCATGTTCATTGCTGCAGGATGATGATGGTGAGGAGCTGAATTATGCAGCCCTGAATTTCCATGAAAAGAAAACTAAAAGAGGAAGAAGAAAACGAGATCAGCCACAAGAAGACTCTCTGTACTCTGCAGTGAGGAGCTCCTCTGCTACCGTCCACAGTGTAACTTATTAAATCTCTTCTATTTATTTCTAATGGACCTTATCTCTGATAACATGCAGTGGATCATCATCTGCACACTCAGTGTGGTGAAGGAGGTGGAGTCATGTACTCTGCTCAAAACCAAACTGACTGAAAATAAAACTAAAAATAAAATGATCAGCCATAAACCACCTTCTTATATCAACACACATCGTCTGGAGCACTTTGTAGTTCTGTACTTACAGACTGTATTTTATTTTTTATTTTTATTTAACCTTTAATTTAACCAGGCAAGTCATTAAGAACATATTCTTATTTACAGTAACAGACTGTAGTCCATCTGATTTGCTGCATACATTGTTTATCCCCTTTTACCCTGTTCTTTAATGCTCAGAACCCCCACAGGACCACCACAGAGCAGGTACTATTAGGGAGGTGGATCATTCTCAGTGACACTGACATAGTGGTGGTGTGTTAGTATGAGTGCTGTGTGTTGGTGTGTTGTGCTGGTATAAGTGGATCAGACACAACAGTGTTTGTTTTTGTAGGGACGTGTTATACAGGGTCCACGTCCTACAGTTCTCTTCTATTGTTTTCACCCTGAAGTCCAGTTATTACATTTAAGTGGTTTAATATACTGGAAGAAGTCATAGTTTAAAGTTTATATGAGCATTTTCCTACTTTTCTTCATCCTTTACTATTAAACAGGATGTGCTTTTAGGACTGATATATGCAAATGAGCTCTGCTGTAATTGGTTGACCGGTATAATGCCTCATACAAAAAGCAGTACAGGATAAAACACTGCTTCCACAACTTCAGCATAAATGTGTTGTTTTTCATGACATCATAAAAACTATATTTACAACCACATGGGACTCTTTCATTAACAAAGTGTAAGAAAGTCAGTTTTCCATGATGTGAATCTGGCTTAAGTGCTCAAAGTCTAAAATCTAACAGCTCCCTCTTGTGGAAAATCTGGTTTCTGAATGAGTTATAAGGTGAGTGTGTTACATGTGAGGGCTACACGGTGCTTCTGTAACCTTTTATCTGAGCGCACAACTCTAAATGGACTTACAGATGGTGCTGGAGAAGTTTCATATCATGGCGGTCCAATGAAATACAAGTATATCCAAAGTGGCGTTTACAGTAAAGGACAAAAACAGTATTCACTTTCAATGCAAGTCAATGGAACCAGATTTTTTTTCCAAGGCATTTTGAAGCATTTCTATTGGTCTGTTCATCATAAAATTGATGTTGTCTTCAAATCACCTGGAAAAGAAGAAGATTGATAAAAATGGAGATAGAGATGATATGTTTTATCATAAGCTGTATCTAAACAGATATAAGAAAGGAAGATGCTGATAATAAACTATTGACTCATAAACATGATGATCACTGACTCGTAAATGTGATCAGTAATTATTGGTTACTATGGAACGAGCAGACAGGAAGACAGACAGTAAAGGCAAGACAACTTCTCTAGAAAATCCTCAGTATGAATGGGTCACTCGGGCAGGAATTGAGGAGACGGGAAGGTGTTTGGTGGAGAAAAAAGTATTGGACATATTTTGATTGTACATATTTTATATGCCTTTGCATCTCTGTTCTTACACGTTCTTACTTCTCAGAGGCTCAGAAACCTGTTCAGTCCAACCACCGGTAGAGATTGAATAAACGTTATTTGTTTTATATTAATATCTCTCAGAGTATGTGCACTTCTGGAATCATCTTAGGTGAAACTAACAGCAGAGCTGGAACTGAATGTGAGATGAAGAGTTGAGGGGTTTTGGTAGGTCCTACTTTATATCTGCCCACATCCTTCATCAGCTGCCCAGACTATCAGTTACAGAACACACCCACTATAAACTCCTGCTGCTGACCTTCACCTACTAATCTGTCTGCTCTCTTATATTCTTAAGAATAATTTTATTCACGCAAGCTAAGCTCCTCTATGGGTAGCAGGTCTTTTAGTGTTGCTGCTTTCACTGTTTGGAACTCTTTACCTTCTTCTATTTGCTTTTCCCCCTCTCTTTCTGTCTTTTCTCTCAATACGATCATTAACTCTGATATTTTTTGTTCCTTAAAGCGTCCTTGTGTATGTGAAAACTATATTAGCGTAACTTAGTCCTCAGTCCACCAACAAAACTGCAGTGTTAAAAAACTACAGCAGCTCTGCTGTGTCTGATCCACTCACACCAGCACGTCACTCTCACTGCAGTGCTGAGAATGGTTCTGTGGGGGTCCTATGAACAGGATAACAAAGTATACAGAGAATCTGATGGACTATAGTCTGTAAGTGTAGAACTACAGAGTGCTCCTATACGGTAAGTAGAGCTGATAAACTGGACATAGAGTGCAGATCAACTTTACTGCTTTGTTTTTACATACTTCCTTATATCACTGGAAAATACTTGCTGTTCTAGTCTAATTACTAATGCAGTTACATTCATGTTATTACCAACGTGTGATCACATGAGATAGCATATGCTGTTACTATCAAGATACTCTTACATAATTACGAAACCATATGAGACAAAAAAGAAATTGATGCATATATGTAATTACAGAAATTGTACTGCTGTAATCCGTCTATAAGATTAAATAGTTATTTTTAAGTTTGATTCATAAAGTATACTTAAGTAAACTTATACACTAAGGGAACAAAGGTAAGCATGATTATATCATAGAAAGAGTACGTGGACTGTCTGACTTACTCAGGTTGTTTGCTACATGACCCTTCATGATCCTGTTAAAGGGTTCGTGACCCTTACTGTGTACAGGCCTCTCAGCCCCTGACCGTGTCTCCTGCTCCAGCAGCCTCCGGGTTTGGTACTAGGGGTTCTCTGCAGTCAATAGAAGTCAATGAAGACCTTCGTGTAAAATTATAATAATTAAGACTTTATTAAATCAGTAAACATGAAACAATTTGAGACAGTTTAAATCTCTTAATGAATATGATAATCAAAATCATAATAATAAATAAAATAAATAAAAACGGATTGTTCAACAAAAACACACACACAGTTTACACTTTGACTGACCAAATGCTTCTTTTGACTGACATACTTCAAATCAAAATGTGGCTCATATGCTTCTGTTTTGTCACCTAGTTGGAGTAAAGAAATTCCTGTTTTTACCAGTAGGGGGCAGTATGAGCACTGGCTGTGGTCTGCTGTGGTTTTGTAGTGTTTTCGTCTCAGACTTAAGACACTATAGTGAATATTACCCACATCATCTACCTCACCCATTTTAAGAAAGAATGCTAAAAATTATAGAGTGGACTTTTTCTTAAAATGTGAACTGTTCATTATAAATAAGGAGGCCAGGACACATGACTGGTGTGAAAAAAAAGACCTTGTGATCTTGTGACAGCGAATGAGATCATCCCTTGAACTGAACATGCTCATACAGTCTAGTTCTTTAGGCAGAAGATTTCTTTCCAAGTTACTTCAAACAAGCAAAGCGTCTTATGATGATGGCTCCAGCACTGATTCTCATTTTATCTTTCTACATAATATGTAAGTTATGAACTTTTAACAAAAGAGATATAAATTATAATTAGATTCTAGACTTATATAACTTTTAGTGCTAAAAACTGATCCACTGTTGATCTTATTGCTTATAACTGATTCATGTTATTTTGTAGGTCCTGTTGAAGCTGCAGATCTTACTGATCAGTCGTTTATCTCAGTTAATGCTGGTGAAAATGTTACTCTGCCTTGCAAAGTTGAAAAGTCTGTATCAGAAGCTATGATTTGGTACAAACAACAACTGTGGCAGAAACCCAAAGAAGTGGTAACAAAGTTAGGCAACAAAAATCCCATTTTAAATGATAAAAAATTCAGTTTAAATGGAGATTTGTCTCTGACTATTAAAGAGACGTCTGAGGATGATGAAGGAATGTACTTCTGTGGAAAGAGTGACGGAAAAACATTTACATTTTCTAATATCGTCCTCTTAGCTGTGACAGGTAATCAACTCACTGTCTTTAACACATATACTCATTCAAAGCTTTTCACAATGTCTTTTTATAACGTTAGTATCATATGATATTACATTTAGAATATAAATACGTGCAGATGTAAACTATGTCTTTATTATATTGACCAGATCATCCTCAGTTAAACATATCAGTGGTCCAAACTCCAGTACTGGGGTCAGTTTCTCCAGGAGAGTCGGTGACTCTGCAGTGCACGGTCCTCTCTGAGATCAGAACAGCAGAACTCCGAGTGCTCTGGTTCAGAGCTGCTGCAGAACAATCCTTTCCTGAAATCATCTACACTCATCAGAACAGCAGCAGCCACCAGTGTGAGATCAGCTCTTCTACATGCAGCTCTGTGTACAACTTCTCCAAGAACATCCTCAACCAGCACCATACTGGAACTTACTACTGCGCTGTGGCTGCTTGTGGGAAGATCATCGTTGGGAATGGTGCATCAGTTCACTTGGGTAAGCCTACACGCATTCTTAATATTGTGTGCCTGAAAGCTTCAAATCATCATCAGTACAAATATCAGGAGAGGCCAAAAACCATCTTTAACTGCAAATATTCTAATTTATTCTAAGCTGTTCTGGAGCATTTCTATTAGTCTGTTAATCTTTTTTTGGACAGCGTGTTATACTATGAAGCTGTTGTTCACGACAAGCAAAATTACCAAATTACATTATTTTAAATAACTGACATTATTCTAAAGCCATATGGACTGAATTCATTAGCTTATGAATGTCATCCTGAATGGGACATCAATTGGACTCAGGTCTGGTTGTGTGGGATTACAACAGCAGCCATTGATTCCTCAGTAGAGCTTTGGAGAAATATATTTTTAAGACAGCTGGCCTAACTCGTACTTAAGACCAAATGACTTTTCAGGTATGTAAGCCGGCTTTAATCTCTGTAAATTTACAGTAACTGACCGGTAGTTACTATAATGAATGGATGCAGTAGCTATATTGTTATGTCTGTTTATAGCAGTAACAGTAAATCTTTTCTTAAATGCTTTTTCAAGTGTCAGAAATTAAAATTTCTTTCCTGTTTTTTAAAAAAATAATATAGATAAATAAAATATAGTTATTCTGTCAAAAGCAAACAAGCTGACAGACTGTAAAAATAATCTCAGTAAGACTAAAACTTGGAGTTTTTCCTAAAGCATTCACTTAAGAACTGAAGTAAAAGATTACATTGATTTCCTTAATGCAGAAGATTCAGTGTTAAAGCTATAGCTGTAATGTAATGTAGTGGTAAAGTGAATGTACAACAGCGTATGCTTAGTGCTTACATGGCACGACCAGTCAACTCAGCTTAAATCTAGAAGATCACTGATTACACATCTTGAATTCACTCAGCGAGAGTTCACTTAACTCTTAGTTTAGCACTTTAACCTCTTAATTTAGCTAAAAGTTCTTCTAACTCTGAAAAGGAACATAGCATTATGTGGAACAATTGTGTAGGAATTCACCCCGACATCAGGAGATTGTTAGTGTGAATGAGAGTTAGGAGAGTGAGATGCACTCTGGTGTTTAATTAGTAATTTCATGTTGACCTTATTTCTTATATATTTAACTGTTTAGAGTCCAATTGATTTGGATTGATTGCCCTTGTGCTCTACCAGCATTTGTGGATATTTCCTATCAAATAACTTCTTATTTTTTGATCATTTTTATTTTATTAAATATTTAATTTTAAAACAGTTATTCGTGCCAGGTGCTCAAAAGGTTTTATGCAGTTAGGATACTAAAACAGTAATACAGTTTAACAGTTTAATTATTACAAGTACTATGTTATTAAGTATTATAGTGGGCAGGATTAAAGTAAAAGCTCTGTTGTTTGAATAAAATGGAATGTTGGCGAGATTAACCAATTATATGCAATAATGCAATAATATTTTCAGATTAATATTTAAATATACAAAGAAGAACTCATATCTATATGACTTAAGTATCAGTCATAGATTGAACTTCAACTTTAATCACTTTCAGTTCTGTTGATGTTAATTTAATACAAAAGGCTTTTGGCAACATGTTTGTAAAATAACATGATTTGTAACAGTTTTAGTTTAAAGGCCAATTAAAATTTGTATATATTTATGTTTTAATATGTTACAGTGAGTCCTGTGGATCCCATTGTGTTCTATCTGGCAGCAGCTTTGGGAATCTGTGTGATTGTGATCTGCGCTCAAGCTATTCAAATCTACAGCGGTGAGAGTAGATTAATTCATATGATTTTGTAAATAATTATTTACTATGTCAGACTGTGTAACTCAATCTGCTCCAAATTTTCCCCAGTTTCTTCATTCATCCTATTGTTTGTCTTTGTAAAGTATGGAAGGCTTTATTTACATACAAAGTGCAACAACAATAATAACAATAATAACAACAACAACACAACAGTTTGTTAGCAAAAGGTAACAAATGATGATTTAGTGTATGTTAAGTAGACAAACTAACAAAAAGTCATTGTTCTAATATTCTCTGATCTAAATATGACATTGTAATCTTTCTTTTCTCCATCATAGTGAAAGAGAGTGATTTGGAGGTGAAATACAAAACCAGTCAGGTACAACATGTTCTCTTAGACACTTTTTAATACCCATAGAGTCTCTAATCTCCAGCCTTTAATATCTCATATTCATCTCTACAGGACTCTGCTGCTGCTGTGGAGCTGAATTACGCAGCCAAAAGTCTGAGAAAGAAGAGTGGACGCTCTGGAGACAGTGTTTACTCTGAAGTCAGATACTTCTCAGTTACTGACCCCAACAATCAGTAACTCACTGAACTCTCTGATCTTCTATCAACATCAGTGAAGTTATTTTCTGTTTACTGTCAGTTTTAAACTCTGTATGTTTTTATTAGTGTTTGTGTTGATATTAGTCAGGATCTATAATAATCTACTACACTTTGCTCCAGTGTTGTATGAAGGTTCAGTTTCTGAAGAAGTGATGTGAGAACACAATTTTAGTGTTTGTGGTCACTGCAGCCTGTGACACGTGGTGAAACTGCTCATGAGCTCAGATCGTGTCTGATATTGTGTTCATGGAAATGTAGAAGACATGTTTCAGGTTGTAGGGAGAATTTTCACACAGTATATATATATATATATATATATATAAATAATGCACAGCAGAATATAAAATATATATGATTATGCCTGTCTTTTGATTTATTTGCTGATTTAAAAGGAAATGTATAGAAATTGTGAAAGAAAAAAAACCTGGTGATATATCATTCATCATTTATTTTGAGATTATTTGACATTAAAAGGAACTAAAAATACATTAAAAGCAAGAAATGAGAAAAGGTATGATTTAAACATTGAATTATAAAACTGTAAACTACTTACTGAATAAAAATGTTGTAAGCATTCCTTTTTTACTGTTGTGGTTTTTGATATCTTGGTGTTTTGTTTGTCTGTTAAATTATTTTAGTTAAAGTTTCTTCCCAGAAAAAATAGATGATGTAAGGAATTGTGTTTTATGTATAAAATAACTGAAGGTGAAATAAATTAAATATGAATTTAGGATCACTACTGTATTTACAATGATTATGTATGTACTCTCTAATTGTTTATTTATTTAATTCAACTTAGACTAATTTAATTAATTAATTGATTTTGCAATGAAAAGAAAATTCAGTCCATCGCTGTGCCTGAAGCAAAAAAACAGAAACAGTCACTCATAAAGGCTAATAGAAAGGAAAATGAATGCGGACAAAAATCTAAATGTTTATTTTGTAGAATTGTTTATTTATAAACAAAATGTATTTAAAGTGAATGAAAAATACACCAATCAGCCACAATATTAAAACAACCAAGGTCAGGACCACCACAGAGCAAGTATTAACTGGATATAATACTGATCCACTCACACCAGCACAACACACTAACACACCACAAACACGTCAGTGTCACTGAAGTGCTGAGAATGATCCACCTCCCAATTAATACCTGCTCTGTGGTGGTCCTGTGGGGGTCCTAATCATTGAAGAACAGGGTAATAAAGTATACAGAGAATCAGATGGACTACAGTCTGTAAGTGTAGAACTACAAAGTGCTCCTGTTTTGTAAATGGAGCTGATAGTATGGACAGTGTGTATAGATATAAGGAGGTGGTTTTAATGTTATGGCTGATCTGTGTATATATGTGTAAATGATGAGGGTAAGTATTTAGAAGAAACTAAACTTTAAACTTTTTTAACGAAAATCAAAGTAACCCAACAACTGATCAAGTTTTAAAACCTGCAGGCAGATACTGTGAGATGCTTATATGGGACTTATTATCTATAGAGTTTTTAATAAACCCTGTTGAAGAGAGAGGACTAAGACACAGGAACCACATCTACTGATAAGAGTTCTCACGTTAAGCCCAGAGCACACACAGATCAAGTCAAGCAGACAGAAAGAACCATGTGACTTTTACCAGCCAATGAGGTTTAGTATAAGAACTCAGTAAGCTAATGCAGTTTGATGATTTGGTCAGTTACATTCTTGCCTGCATGTTTACCTTCAGGTTATAACTGTTGTTTTTCTGATGATGAGTCCAGCTGTGATTATCATCTTACTTCTCTACACAACATGTAAGTTTTATGAAGTTACTCGACAAAAATCAATAAAATTATTATTGTTAATTTTATGTGCTTTAAATTTACTAAAACTGAACCTTGTTTTATAGGTTCTGCTCAAGCAGTGAGAAATTCAGAGCCGCGGGTCATCTCAGCTGAGCCCGGTCAAGCGGTCACTCTCAACTGTACATTTGTAAACGACTCAGATAAAGTTAGGATTTGGTACAAGCAGAGACTGGAGCATGTTCCACTGGAAGTGGGATCTCTGTTAGATAGAAAGTCTGCTGTGATTTCAGATCCATTCAGCAAATCAAGATTTAAAATTAACAGAATTGCGAGCGGCATTTCTCTCAGTATTGAAGGTGTAACTAAAGAAGATGAAGGGATGTACTTCTGTGGAGCAACTACAGACAAAACGCTGGACTTTTCTACTGTTACATTCTTAGCTGTGACAGGTAATATAACTGATTTACTGCTTCAGTTACTGCTTTTTGATTCAGCTTCAAAAGAATGTAAAGATCATTGAATAGCCTAAAACTTTTTAAATAATTAATATCAAATGCAAGTCACAAATACACTGTTGCTATATATGCACACTAGTAGACACACTGTTTTACTTCACTGTTTTAAATTTACTATGCAGTTATTATACTGTTATTGCATGATACCTATAGTATTTGAACTATATACATTATGTTTTTAGGGCAGGTAAACATATTGGTGCTCCAAACCCCAGGACCGGAGTCAGTTTCTCCAGGAGAGTTGGTGACTCTGCAGTGTACGGTCCTCTCTGAGATCAGAGCAGCAGAACTCCGAGTGCTCTGGTTCAGAGCTGCTGCAGGACAATCCTTTCCTGAAATCATCTACACTCATCAGAACAGCAGCAGTCGTCAGTGTGAGATCAGCTCTTCTACAAACTGCTCTGTGTACAACTTCTCCAAGAACATCCTCAACCAGCACCATACTGGAACTTACTACTGCGCTGTGGCTGCTTGTGGGAAGATCATTTTTGGGAATGGAACATCAGTAGAACTGGGTAGTAAGTCTTTTTGTGTTCTACTAGTCTCTTGTGTATTGTTGCTGTCCAAAGAAAAACATGTATGTCCATTTTATTCATTTGAATGCAGCAGCTGCCGTTTTTATTGTATGAAAATTTAATAAAAAAACAGACCAATAGAAATGCTCTAAAATAGCCTGGAAAAAATTATTGTTCCATTGATTTATATTAAAAGTAAAGAAAATATTTGGTCTCACTGGTAAAGCTGCTATTTGGATGCTTTTCTTTAGACAGCGATAATATATGTGTAGCCTATATGTGTTACTATATCTACAGTATGTGTATATATTTATTAGTTTATTTTAATAATTTAATTTATTTAAAGTTTCTTCCCAGAATACATAGATGTTGTAAGGAATTTTGTTTTATACATAAAATTACTGAATGTAAATATGAAATGAATGAAACATAAATTCAGTATCACTACTACATTTAGAATTCTCTTGTATGTACTTTTTCTGAACAAAATTCTCTCTTATTGTTGATGTATTTAACAAATTACTTAATTTTAATCTTAATACAAATACAAAAGACTGTAAAACTCATTTGCATATATATTACACTTTGAGTTAGTGACTTAGATAGACTGTTCACAGATGAGCCATAACATTAAAACCATTTCCTTATATCTACACACAATATGTTTGCACAGCAAATAAAATACCACAAAAAAGCTTCACAACATTTGCTAGAATATAATCCCATCTTCATTCTACAATTATTTGAACTTTCAGGTTAATGATATAAATCAATATCAAAACAGAAACAGGTGCTGTAACCCATGTAGTAAGATCTCAGATAGAGACCACCAATACTCGCTAATAATCAATTTGAAGCCACACTGGTGCTGGACCTGTAGATCTGAATTGAAAATAATAAACAGAAAGTTAGAGTGATTGAATGTGAAATGATTAATTGTATAGTGGTTCTGACAGGAACCAGACATCATAAACTGTCCAAGACCACCAGTGAAAGTATACATGTATCTTCAGATTTGTTATATTTATTGTTGGTGATGGCAAAAAATGTTAATTTTTTCTATTTGGTTGAGGGGTGGAAGGTTAAGTTGGTGGTTATTTGACATTAGAGGCCTTAAATGCTTCAAGTCTCTGGTTCCTATCACCACCACTGTGAATAGATGTCTCTGTTTATCTATGATGCATAAAACTCAGCAGAAAAAACACATTATTTTGATTATTATTAGATTTAATAATTCTTAAGGTTTGCGTGGAGATATGAACTGCAACTACTTCAGGTCTGTAATGTGAAAGATCAAAAAGCAGCAAGTTTGGATGCAGAACAACCAGTAAATTAGAAATTACTTTAGCTGAAATAGTTTTGATTGAAATGTTTTTCTTTGTAGACCAGCTTCATTCATGTATACAGTATATTGATGATTCCTGTCTTACAGAAACTCCTGTAGATCATGAAGGTCCTGTAATGGTGACCCTGGCAGTGTTTTCAGCAGTGTGTGTGGCTGTAATCTGCGCTCAAACCATTTACATTTATAAAATGAGAAGGTCTGAACCCGGCGCTGGAGGTAAGTGTTCATTATGAAGATAAAGCTGAACATTCTGATAGAAAAAAGATAGAAAACAGTGATGATACATACTAATAAGTTTACATTCATTAAACTGTATCTGAGAGTAACAGTGAAGTTTTATCTCCTCCACAGAGAGAGTTCAGGAGGGAGCTGTGAATGAGAGGACCACCAGACAGGTACTCTTTATACAGTTACTGCTTTTAAACTATATTTTAATTTCATCCAGAGACAAATCTCTCTGTTTTCGTTCACAGTGTTTTCTGTAATAATGTAATAAACACACAGATAATATAATCATATGCAAGATTGAACACTGCCAATCAAATCAGACGTTTAATTTTTTTTTAAAGTAACACATGAGAACACTACAGGACACAAACATAGCTGTACAATAAAAGTTATCCATTGTAGTTTACACTATCAGTTTATTTTACTTCACATTCAAATAATCTATTAACTAATATAATTATAACTTTTGCACAGACCACATTGTATTATAGTTATTGTGTATTAAAATATTTAGAAGTGTGTTCTGTGTGGAAGATGTGTATCTTATTTACACTAACCAAATAATATGCAAACTTTTCCAAAAGGTCATACCTTATTATGTACCTTATCCAGCATGAATTATCACCTAAATTCACATCTTATGAGTATATAATTGGTGTCATTTTATTCTTATAGGTTCTGAGTAGAGTCAGAAACTCTACAAAAAGTGCTAAACAGTTTTTATACAATTTGCCATGGACATTTATTTGTCATTCTGCTTTCATATATATATGAAATATTTCTTATTCTTAAAAAACTTTTTAAAAAGTTTGTTTGAAGCAGTATATACCCATATATCATATATACATACATTATGGATGGTACAAGTAATTTATTTTATATGGCTTTAAAGTTGTTTTTTATTACAACTAATGATACCATTCATTTTCATGTAGCGGACCCCCCCCCCCCCCCCCCCATATATATAACAGTACAGCGCTTAAGGAATTATACTTTTTTTTTTGCATGCTACACACTCTGTTCTGTACTTGCCAGATATCGCTGATGAACTCTAAATTATTATTCTAATTTATTTTAAGGTTCTTGCATTAAACAGTGAGTAAAACATTTAATCTTAGAGATATCTAAGAAATAATATCAAAACCTTAGAGATAGTAAACCGATTCATCAGGCAACCTGAAGTAGCCCAGTCGGTTCTGTCATTTTTAATGTGGGTGAAGTTTAAATGTATTTTACAGATGATGACGATGATGATGATGATAATGATGATGTTTATTCATACAGAATCAAAATACTGAAAACCTGCATTACGCTGCCATTCACATCAAAGAGAAGAAGAACAGAAGTGGAGGAGGAACAAGAGAACAGCCTGAAGACATTGTTTACTCTCAAGTGAGGAGCTCCAAAGCTGCTGCTCATCGTTCACATCGCTAGTTTTCTTAAATGATTCTGAGTGAAGATTTGAACCTTTTCATTTTATTTTACAGCAGCAGTCTCTGTTTATTTTTTTATTAGGTGAGAATTCTGATTGAAATGAATTTAAATTTAAATTTAAATTAAGCCCACAGGTTTAGAGAATGTGCTCAGTGGGAACCTTTACTGCTTTTTTATGTTGTTTCTGAATGTAACAAATTGTGTTCTGAAATCTTGAGTAATAAAAATAACAAAACAGGTCATTTGGCTGGGAGTGCTTAAACTTTTGTATACAACAGTTCGCTTATAAGTTATCTATTCAAATGAATTCTAAATTCAAATTAAAGAATGTATATAATTACTGTGTGTTGTGTCCGTCATAACTCTTAAAAATTCTTAAAGATTGAGAACCAGATTGAGATTAAAAGATTAAGTTCGACAATCCTGCTTTCATATATCACACTGTAATAATTCATGCTTTATCATTCATACAGACAGATTAGACATTTATGTCATAATTTTGTACTATAAGCCATTAATATTCAGTTTGAAGTTGACAGTAAATCATAAATTGGAAATGTGGTTATAACACAATATCACATCCAAACTGTTCCAAACACTCTGTATTCTTATTTTTACAATACAATAATTTATTAATTCAATCTGCAATTATATACAACCCAATTCTTTTAAAAAACAAACAAAAAAATGAACATTATGAAAATACCAGTACATTCCATCACATGTAAACAATATTTTTCCTTCTTCTGTAAACTAACTTAATATTTGAATATTTGCTTTAGTTATTAGTGTTTTATTATTAATGATTACACAATGCAGCATGGTGCACAACACTGTTATTATCCAAATTACATTCTTATTTTTCTTCTTCATAAATTGTCTATGCTAACTAGTCCCACAGTTCTCAAGATATTCACACACTTCCAACTCTGGACTGTTCAGTGTGACTGAGAATTCTGTATTTATATAGAGTGTATGTTTTCAAACAGAGAGGTTATTGATATTGGAGGTATTGGATATTATTTTACAACACAAGCACACTATTACAGATAGATCTCTACCAACATACATTAGCACAATTACATGATTAAAAACTGAAACTGATACAAATGTGTATTTACATAAACAGTACTACTTTATCTAATCTAATACTTTATCTGTGACAATTAATACACCTCCGGTAGTTACACTGTTACTGTTAATGTGTAACTACACAGTTATTAGAGACTTTTTACAGTCACAATAAGAGAAATATAATAGTCCTGTCATTGTCATTACTACTACTACTGCTGTTACCAGTATGGAAGCAGTGTGAGCACTGGCTGTGCTCTGAATATCTTCTGTGGTTTCTTAGAGCTTCCTCTCAGACTAATTTAAATATATACCACATCTTCTACCTCATCATTAAATAGAAACTCTCTTTAACAGGAACAGTGTCTTTCATACGGGACTCTGCTTTGTTCATTTTAATAAATATTATATATAAAAGGTATTACATTGAAATGTGAAATGTGATGAAATGAAACAGATTAATGACAATTTAACTGCATCGCCATGGAAGTAAAATAAACTGTATCTAAATAAAACACTGTCCTTTTACAAAATGGCTTAAACTTAGACTTTTGATTAGGTTACCATATGTAAAACACAAACACACAACTGCAGATGAACATATGCAGGCATTAAGCTACACTTTTGGACTTAGCAGATTTATATTTACATAAACTATTACTCTAATCTGTCTGCAACAGTTAATAGATATTCAGCATATACACTGTTGTTAATATGTAACTACACAGTTATTAAAGGATGTTATGGCTGGTGTGGTATTTTATGATGGCTGGGTGGGCTTTCTGTGTGTCTCTCTCTCTCTCTTTATGAGTTACAGGTGCTGTGCTGATTGTTGGGGTCTCTGGGCTCTGTTTGGCTGGAGAGGCTCTTTTAAAGACCTGGTGGTTGGCTTAAATAAATGAAATTAATTAATTAAATAAAATCAATCTAATGAGATTAGAAATTTGTAACTGGTCTGCTTGATCTGGTCAGGGTTGAATTGGGAGGGTTAGGTGGAGTCTTTTTTGTGTTGTCTCCTACCTAGACAGGCCGTAACAGAGGAACTATAATTACTATATTTTAAGTCCTTTACATTGCTTTAAAGGCAACAAAGCTTGTTATTACCAGTAGGGAGCGGCATAAGCAGGCTATGCTCTGAATATCTTCTGTGGTATCATTGTGCTTCCCCTCAGACTTGAGAGACTATTGTGAATATAAGCCCCATCTTTAGCCCCATCTTTTCATTTTAACATTGTCTGTCATATGAGACCCTGAGGAGCTCATTCTGAAATATGTAGCTCCATATAGAATATTTCTGTTTAAATGATGAATTGAAATAGATTAATAACAACTTACCTGACAATAAATGACAAATCTGCTGTAGCTGAGAAAATACTGTCCTATTATAGAACTATCAAAATATGCTGTTACAGCCATTGAGACACACTTTTGTACATACATGAGTAAAAACTGAAGCTGATAAACATGATTATTTACATAAACTATATTACTCTAAATTGTCTGTAACAATGACTAAACCTCCAATAGTTACATTGTTGTTAATGTGTAAGTACATAATTTAAAGGTACTCCATAAACAAGTGGGTCGGTTTATTGTTTTGTATTTATTATTTTGAGGTTCTTGTAAGAAGATTGTAGAATTGAGTCCTCTAGATTTCTATCAGGAAGCGCAAAAGCCTGTTATTACCAGCAGGTGGCAGCATGAGCATTAGGTGTGTTTTGGGTATCTACTGTGGTTTCATAGAGCTTCCTATAAGCCACCCCACTTTATTTGTCTGTCATTTGGGACACGTTTATTAAAATACATATTTATGTTTCCTATGTTGAATATATTAGTATTTTCATCAAGCATTTTTATTAATAGCTGTCCATGTAAATTGTCTGTATTCTTTATTGTGGAACATTGCGTATCTTGTGTTGTATTGAATATGAATATATATGTGAGATATATGAGATTTTATGAAGTTGTCTGAAATGGTCTTGTCTTTCCAAAATTCTGACTGTGAAATGGTTTTAATTTGCCGTGGTGTGTTTTGACCTGAATTGAATGAAGGCCTGGCCAAATGTTTAAGACTCTTGTTCACCAATCAATCATTGTTGTGAGGATTTGATTGCACTCAGACACATGAGCATTAGTGAGGTTGGATACTAATGTTGGATGATTAGTTCTAGATCACTTCATCTCATCCCAAAGATCACTTCAGAGTTCCTGTTCCACAGTAAAATGCTTGTGGGGCTTTATGTTTTAGGAAGGCTTGGCATTGAGCTTGTTGACTTTAGACTCATGTGACCTAAAGCTTTTAATAATGTTCAAATAGTTTATAAAGAAGCCGGGGGACCTGTTTGTGGTCAAATATGAGTGAAACAACAAGCTGACAAGATAAAAAAAAAAAAACACAAAACAAAAAACATGCATCTTTACTTGATATGTAAGTTTATGAGCTCTTTCTTTCTAAAGCATCATTTGTCACTGTTTAGTCTGGTGAAAATGTTACTCTACAATGTAAATTTGTGAAAAAGTCTCCTGAAAGTATTTGGATTTGGTACAAACAACTAGCTGGACAGGAACCTGGCAGTAAAGTTACCAAACAAAATGCCAAGTGCTCCACCAAACAGATTCACCATAATCAACAGTTTTGCTCTAACTATTGAACAAACTACTAAAGAAGATGAAGGAATGTGTCTGTGGAGAAGGAGACAGGAGCTGCATAACGTTTTTCAAAGGCACATTCTTGACTGTGGCAGGTAAAATTATACTTATTTATTTTATTCTATTAATAGGTACACATTTAGAACAAATTCACAAAAGAAAAAAATGAATGGTTATTTTTACACTCAATCTTTTATAAGATATGAAATCAGTCAAATCGCCATTGTGTTTATTGTTTCTATCGTGCTTATGTGTATAATAACAACAACATCTATCATCTACATGAATGTCAACTTCTTAACACAATACTTAATAGTTTCTAGCATGATTCTATAGTGATTAAGCCAATATACAGCAAAATCTTACAGTATCTATATTATATTGAACAGATCAACCTCAGTTAAACATCTCAGTACACCAAACTCCAGTACCGGAGTCAGTTTCTCCAGGAGAGTCTGTGACTCTGCAGTGCAGAGATTGTTTTTGGGAGCATCAGTAGAACTGGGTAAGTGTATTTGATTGGATGCATTTAAACCTCTTCATACTGTAGTATAATATAAACTACTAATAAATATTTATCTATACTGTGCACTGTTGGGCTGCAAGAGCCAGTATTTATTAAATGTAGTGCACTATGTAGGGAGCAGGGAGCTGAGATTCAGTTCCAGTGTGGGAAGTTTGGTGGTATATATATATATATATATATATATATATATATATATATATATAAAAAGATTTCAATTCAATGACTACAATATACTGTGATGGGCAACAACATGTCCTTCTCCTCATTCAACAATCCATGGTCTCTTGGAAACGATACCCTATATGAAACATATGTTTCTTGGCGTATCATTTATAATGATTATTATTAATAATTGCATTATATCATATTTTTATGACAGCCACTGTTTTAAAAAAGAAAGGAAGGATTTTGGCACAGCATTCCAGAAGGTTACTGCCTTATTTTAATCCCATTTGTTGGTTGTAACCGTGTCATTTGTTGTAACCAAGTTATCAATATTTTTATTGGAAATTATAAACATAGAATACAACACTACAAAGACATGTTTTAAAATAAAACAATAGCCTCTAACAACTTGACTAAATGATTACACAGCACAGTAATAAAAGAGACAGTTTTGTGTATATAAGTGCGTATATAAAAAAATAGCCACAATGTTACTTTGTGATGTGATTAGTTGTTAACGTAATATTATTATTATTATTATTATTATTATTATTATTATTATTGTTGTTATTAACATTATGTTGATATTATAAAATTGTTGTCTAAATCATGCCTTAATGAGTTTGTTTGATGAACTAACTGCTGAACTAATAATCTATGTTAATATTTTTTTCAAAAACAAAGTATGAACATCTGTCTTTTTAAGATCCCACAGTAGTTGTTAGCTTATTGTTAGCTTGTGAGCTTATTCTTAAATATCATTCTACTCTGCAGCTGGAGCGCTGAGTTTGCTCAGCTGAACAAAATGTTACACAGTTTGTTACACATGTCCGATGTTACACAATCACACCTGAATTTCTAACATGCTTCCCTCTCAATGCATTTACAAGCAAACATCTCAGTCTGGCAGCCACAATTTCCCAGAGGTGCTGCACAAACAAACAAACAAACAAACAAGCAAATAAATATTTCTTCTAATTTCTTCTCTGATTCTTGGTTATTAATCTCTTAATTGCCTTAATAACAGCAAATCAGTTTATTCAATCAAGCAGGTATTGCGTGATGGCTGGAACAAAGTTGTTTGTTTGATTACATGCCATAACAGTTATTAGTCTTGCTGGAAATTATCATCATATATATAATTATTGGGATATTTTGGTTAAAATATTTATAGCAACAACATACAGAATAGACAAAGCATCAGTATCACTTGAAATAAAAAAAAAATAATTAAATCTCAATATAGGATATGTATATCTTTATTACTGCTGTTTATAAAACTATTTTCTTTAATGTGATTAGTATTGAGTTCTTAAGTAACTGCGTGTGTATTTTCTTCACACTCTTTTACATTAGTATTGTTTTCCATTACCTTCAGCCTCCTAGCATTTAGCCCACCCTGCTGCCTCCACTCATCACACTATATTTGCATTGTGGTTTTGCAACCACAGCCACAAACTGAACAGAAGATAGTGAGACAAAGAGATTCAAACTTTCACCCCTTAAGATGATGTTGTGGTTTTAGCACCCATTCATGTCAGTGCAGTGTTTCAGTGTTGGCTGTTTGAGCAAATGCACTTCATCAGTTGACACCCATATGCACTTATATCTGTAGACAATGCTTCTTGTGAAATCCAGGGCACTAATAGTGAGTTTGATCTACACTAGAACCGCTGATGTTGGATGATCAAAATGGAGCTCCATCACTCCAGAGAATGCAGATCCACTGCTCCACTTTATACCCCACTAGGTAAAACTTGATAGTCGAATGAAGGATCACTCAAAATAAACTTATGATATGAAAACTTTAACATGTGCCACATTTGATAAGAAGTATGTTTTAAGCAGGTGATGTGTTGATGAGGGTCATTGAAATATTTGTATATCACTATGGAGGAGGGGTGCCATCACATGATTACTAATAAGATTTATGTATTTATTCATTTATTTATTCTATATAGGACTAGGAGTCTAAAGAGTTTGGTTTCTTTGACAGCAAGACACCACTGCTTAAGGAGAATGTTTTCACCTGAGTGAGATTCTCTTCTGTTTCTTATTACAGATCAATTCAGAAATACAGGACGGCTGAGAAGATTAGAAAATAAGTCATACTGAGTTAAAGCTGCTGATGTAACGTGTCAGCGTTTTCTGAATATTTCTCTTTATCTTTTTTATTATATATATATATATATATATATATATATATATATATATATATATATATATATATATATATATATATATATATATATATATTTATATACAAAAAAATATAGAAATCTTACCAAAATAACTTCCAAAGAAGACCTTTGGAAGTTATTTTGGTAAGATTTCTATATTTTATAATGGGTTTATAGAAACAATGCAAAAAACTATTTATATAAAAGATTTTAAAAATGTCTCTAAAACCCAAGACTTGTAGAACATATATAGAGGACCATCATAATAAAATGTAAGCCAAAGAAAGTGTAGTTGTTCTTCATAAAAGGTAAGGCTCCAGTGGACGTGATCTTTAATAATTAGAAAGTGTAACCTTCAAGTTTTTCTAAAATTGGAACCAAGTGTAAATTGTAAAATGGGCTACCAGACTTGTTCCCCAGCTCTGGCCTGTCCGCTAATGACTGTTAGTGTTCACTGGAATACCACCCTCGGTGAGGGTGCTCTCTGTTCGAGGCTGCCACCGGACTAGCACTGAGACCACGGCGAGGAGCTATTAACCACTGATCGAACTGTCTCTCCTGGGCTGGTTTCTCTCTCCCTTCTCTCCAGGACGCGAGGTGCTGCTCTGGTTCTCCCCTACACCACACGGTGACCCAGCGGTGTTCCAGTCAAGCAGCGAACCGACATCAGCGGCCCTGTGCACCATCCAGCCTGCCCAAAGGGATCACCTCTCGGTCTGCTGCAGGCCCACTGCTCACTCCCCTCGGACTCCGTTGGACTATTTCTGTTTAAATTTCACTGCTCTGAGTAAATAAACCTTGCAAATGGATCGATTATCACCTCTTGAGTCTGAATCCTTACAGATGGTATCAGTAGTGTCAAAAATTGTGTAAGTGTTCACTTTCTGCCTCAGTTAAGGGTCTGGCAGTAGTCTAGTTCTTCCAGGTTCAGCTCTCAAGTAACGTCATAGGCTGGCATATTTTTAAACATACTGTAAACTCTTAACATCAGCCTGGTTCTGTATTTCAAATGTAACAAAATTATTCTTACCTGAGACACTGATGGACAGCAGCAGATCCTGACCAGAGGACCACTCACAGGAGAAGGACGGACTGCTGTGATCTGACCACGCTAGCTCACTGAGGCAGCAGCTGGTTAAATCTGAGACACTAAAAGCTGTATTCTTAAAGTTTGTTTTTGCTACGGGTGGGGAGTGTGGTGAATCCAATCCTAATCATCATAGTCATCATCATCATCATCATCATCATCATTCTAATATCAGTATTAAAATCATTATTTATAGTATAACTAACACTTAACAGTAGTAATGGTATAGAGTGTTTATGAGTGTGCTTATGGTACTGTGGTGAGGAGTGAGACGTACAAGTTTCCAGCTCCAAACGCTGGGCTCGGCAGACCAACGCCTTACCACTACTCCAAGGGATGATGGGAAACAAGTGGACAGTACCGGTTAAAGTGGCATGAAAACTAATAGTGGGAAACCAGACAAAAGAAAACCCGTTCTTGGCGTGTACAAAGAAAACATGATAAAGTGTTAATAACTCGAAATAAACTATAATTTCAAAACAGGCTGAGCAAACTCAGAACCTCTCAGTCCTCTCTTTCTTTATTTTCTCAATTCTTCTTCTTCTTCTTCTTCTTATATATATATTACAGACAACTCCTCTACAAAGCTGCGACGGAGAGCAGGGCTCCAAGCTGGGTTTTATAATGTGCTACACAGGTGAGGCTGGTTGGTGTTGACCCTATTCCATCAAATTTTTACCCTGTCACGACCAGTCCCCCTGCTGGCGGCTGGCGGAAGAGCACAACCCTTCACAGTTTAATTATTTTATTCTGTAACTAATAAAACAATGATGCCTCTAAAACTTGAAAAAATGAGTTCAGTAAAGTTTATTTTGTTTTAGTGATAGTTTACACTGTGAACTAATCTGTGAACGCTTGTTTGCAGTCTTGGGACTGATTTCCACTATCAGCAGATTAGCATAATAACTTACTGCATATAAATTTTTTTTTATAGGAAGTGCTGTTATACATTCTTCCCCTTAAGCAAGTACACTATCAGTCAAAAGTCACCTCCCCAGGTTTTTCATGTTTTTACTATTTTATTAGTAGTAATATTAGTGAATACAAAACTATAAAATAATACGACTGGACCAGAATAAAACATCTGGTTGTGATTTAAAGATTGTTTATAGTTCTAACAGGCCTGAAGAACATAGCATATACTCTGAGATCTTGTTTCTAAGAAATAGTTTTGGGGGTTTATAGGTGTCATAACAATAAACATTCTAATTTTTTATGTAAATATACAGTAAAAATTTTGTTTTAGAATTAGTTTTTACATAGTCATCACTTACTTAAACTTATCTTTCAGTGCATTAAGATCAAAATACCTTTATAATAATACTTAATATATATTAATACCAGGTTCAGATGATCTTACCTGGTGATGCTTGATCAAGAATGGAATTTTATATTTTTGTGGACGGTTACTGTCAGTGTATACAAAAGCCCTCATTTGGAACATTCTGTTGTTCCATTACGTTGTTTGTGAGTTTATAAGCACATTCTTTTTTTATTACTGGCTCAGTTTTCTTTTTGTTGCTGGGTTTCTGTGTTAAGACAGAAGAGACCAGATGGGATTACTGCTACATGTGAACTGAAACTGCTTATCATAGCGATCAGATAGATTTAGAAAGAGGAAACAACTGCTGGTAAAAAAATCAGTCAAGCAGTTAGAAAAACAACTGTGACAGCCAATGAGGTTACACTCATGTCCCCCCTTATGTTACTAAGTTTACTTCAGTACAGTTTATTTTGTGGTGATGGCTCTGGTGTGGATTCTCACTGTAACTCTCTACATAACACGTAAGTGTATGAGCTGGATTTTGGTCATCAGTCACTCTTTTTCGGTTGAAATGCTTTTTTTTGCTGTTTTCATTATTGATGTATCTCTGATTTATAGATTCTGCTGAAGCTGTGGATGTTTCTGAGGCATCATTTGTCTCAGCTAAGTCTGGAGAAGATGCTACTCTACACTGTAAATTTCTGGAAAAATCTCCTAAAAGTATTTGGTTTTGGTACAAACAAAGAGCAGGACAGGAACCTCAAGAAGTGGCAGTGAAGTTACCAAACAAAAAACCCACTTCACCAGACAGATTCAAAATAAGTGACAGTTTTTCTCTGACTATTGAACAAACTACTAAAGATGATGAAGGAATGTACTTCTGTGGAGAAGGAGGCAAGCACACCATTACGTTCTCTAAAGGAACATTTTTAGCTGTTACAGGTAATAACATGACTAGTTTTTATATGATTAACATGATAAGCTTTATAGCTTCACAACAACAGAAAACTCGAACCATATGCATGTATTATTCTATTATGTACACAATACTGTATAAGATGTGAGGTTGATCAAATTGACATTGTGTTTATGCATATAATAATAATAATAATAATAATAATAATAATAATAATAATAATGTAACCTCTGCATAAATGTTTATAAAGACATGATATCCTGCATATATTTCTATAATATTGCTGCCTTTTAAAAACAATATTAATCTTTTTATTGTTGATAACCAAATACACAATTGTTAAAGGGGATGTTTGATATTTGATGTTTGGTTTCTGCTAGTTTATAATGAAGTTTATTATATTGACCAGGTCAACCTCAGTCAAACATCTCAGTCGTCCAAACTCCAGTATCTGAGTCAGTTTCTCCAGGAGATTTGGTTAATCTGCAGTGCACGGTCCTCTCTGAGATCAGAACAGCAGAACTCCGAGTGCTCTGGTTCAGAGCTGCTGCAGGACAATCCTTTCCTGAAATCATCTACACTCATCAGAACAGCAGCAGCCGTCAGTGTGAGATCAGCTCTTCTACACACAGCTCTGTGTACACCTTCTCCAAGAACATCCTCAACCAGCACCATACTGGAACTTACTACTGCGCTGTAGCTGCTTGTGGGAGGATCGCTGTTGGGAACGGAACATCAGTACACTTCAGTAAGTAATATTTAAAAAGTTTAAAGCTATTGGTCATTGAGCAATTGTGTAATGGACTTAGATTAATGAATTGAAATTCTCCTTAATATTGACCATGTGAATTATACTGGCTGTGGCAGTATAATGTATAAAGTCTTGCATTGGTAATACTTTTAATTTAAGGTCTGCTTCTTAACAGCAACTAACATCTGTCACTGTACTGGCATATAAGCAAAGTACATGAGACTTACGAGTATTTAACAGCAAGTCAATAGTGCTAAAGAAGAAGGTCATTAGCTTTTATTATAATATGTTGATGTAATTCGTTTTAGTAAAAATGGCCTAAAGACTGTATAATCTGTAACGAGGAAGGACTTTTCATTGCAATGTTCTCAAAAATAGTTTGAAAATGACTCTGAATTAGTGAATTCATTCTGTGGAATTGTTTTAAAAACATCTCTGCTTTACTTTAATTTAGTTTTACATGTAATTTCCAGGTCATGTACCAATAAACACAGACAGTAACCCCCAATCGATATATAGCAATATATAATGAAATACTGAGAAATTGTTCTTGTAAATTTTATTGTATGCAATTTATGAAACCATTTGCTAGCACTTACTTATTAGCAAGGTGAAATAGCGACTGCATGTTATTGGGAATGGAGTAAGTAACGTTTAAGAATTAAAGAAGTTATCTGTGTGAGGGATGTTGCAATTGCTACAATTAAGTATTTTAGCGTAAATTTCCATATAAATTCAATGAAAAGAAAAAAGGGAGAGTGGGGTAAGACAAGTCAAATTGAGCCTCCCCCTGTATCTGGGTAACCATGCAGTTTTATTGTCATGTGACCATATGTTTTGGAGCCACCCATCATTTCTGCCAGCCTGTGAAAAGGAGAAGCACATGGGAGGGGTGGTAAGCACTCATTGACTTTAAAAACTGTTTTTGGCTTGTCAAAGTAAAAACAATGCATATCAGATTTAATGGCTGCTACATCAAAGCAAATTCATTCAGGTCTAAAAATATTTATGATGCATGTTAGTGGTTGGCCAATGTGTAAAACCATGCAAAACATTTAGCTAAATATTAGCCTAAATTTGGTAAGCTAGCTAGTTTTTTCCCAAAAATGTTGGCTATGGGGCAAAGTGAGGTTCAGCTTACCCCACCAGAAGGCACCAAAGTTAGGTTAAATCTCTGAAACATAAACTGGTGTTTCATTGTAATATTCTGCAATTGGTTTAGTTTATCATATGTTGGTTTTAGGTTTTTGAGTTTATTTTATAGGGACAATTTAGGTACAAATCCAGTAGAGAGCTGCCACACCAAGAAACTACAAAAGAAAAACTGGGAATTAACACCCCTTGCAGAGATGGAGAGAGCAGTCATTGCTGTCATTAGTAGAAAATCCATAAGATCTGACAAGAGACAGTCAAATTGACAGGTGAACAGCGGAAGCGAAGAGGATTTTCACAGAGAAGACTGAGAAGGAGCTTACTGACCACATCGAAATGCTGGCTGACCAGTTCCATGGCCTTACTGGAAAGCTATGCTATGAATTGGCATTTGAACTGGCAATTAGAAACAACATTCCTGTCCCCAGCAACTGGAAAGAGAAGGGTTTTAGCAGGCTACAGTAGCAACAGTACAGAATACAGGAAATGATATTGTTTAGTGGATAAGAAAAAGTTGAATTATTTTGTGTTAAAGTTAAATACAGAAGCCTAATGTTCTTTTAGGCCAAGATTGGTTCAAGAGTTTTATGATATGCCACCATCTTTCCTGCTGTATGCCTGACACAACAGCTTTGGAAAGAGCTACAGCTTTCAATAAAACAACAGTGGGGGAGTTCTTTGACAAGTTGGCCAAAGTAATGGACAGGTAACTGAATTAATATAGAACATTAGTGATGACAAATACAGTATATACATAGGTTTACAGCCAATTTGCAAATAAACCTACCAGCTTTAGCAGGATATCTATTTATAAGAGGTGTTAAGTAGCTTTTAGTATTATTTGTAAGTAAACATTCAGATTGTAGTCAAAATTGTCATTTGTTTGTTATTTTTACAGGCATAAAATCTTTACAAACTTTATATACAATGTTGATTGAACAGGTCTCACAACACACACCAAAGCAGGTAGTGGCAGAAAAAGTGGCTTCCATCACATCTGCTGAAAGAGGAGAGCTTGTGACTGTGGTTTGTGCAGTCAATGCCATTGGGAGTCTTCTTAAGAATTAATTGACCTGAACTATAGTGCTTTAACAGACCAGTAATAATACATTAGAGCTCAGCTAAAACAAGCTTTACATGTCCTAAGCAAGTACTTGACACTATGGAATTTAACATAAGGCCAGTGTAAACTGAATAAGAGTTATATTAAAAAAAATCATTTAATTACAGAAGCATCAACAAGATCAATTGGTACTTCTACCATATCTGACTGGAGCAATAAAGACACCTCCACCAAGTTCCCTGGTATGTAATAAATTGTTTACAAGTGCGAACATTTACATAGATTAAAACTTAAACTTCATTTGGTTTGTTTTATGTTAATTTACCTTCTTTAAGCTTAAACAACTGATTATTACACTATTTTAAATTCAATTACATTTTTGATTAATATAATGGGGCAAAGTGAGATTCAGCTTACCCCACCAGAAGGCACCAAAGTTAGGTTACATCTCTGAAGCTGTTTTTTTCATTGTAATATTCTGCAATTGGTTTAGTTTTATCATATGTTTATTTTAAATTGTTTAAATCTTTAAAATGTTACATGGGTTTGATTCTGATTATGTTAGCTGGTCAGTTTACCTTCAGATGGTGCAACTTACCCACTGATTCGAATCAACTTAGCCCTAACCTGGGGCAAATTAAGCCACGAGTACACTTTTTTTAGGAAGTCTTAGTCATAGATGCGTTCTAATAGTTTAAAATGATAGGAAACATCCTGAAATTAGGTTAGACAGTTGGACAGACTCATTTTCCTTGATCTTGAACATAAGTAAAAAATTGCTCATCTTAGCCCACTCTCCCCAACAGTTATTCCAAAATATATATACTACAAAATGACACTACAGATAAGAAGCAATGTTAATGCTGGTGAAAGGCCAGTTTTCTTCGGCGACATAAAATCTAAGAGACAGTTTCCTCTTTTGAACTCTTGTAACCAGAAATGTACATTATTTATTTATTTAATCAATTATTATATTTTATTTTATTTTAGGGGGCCCTGTGGTGATCTTTCTGGGAGCAGCTTTGGGAGTGTGTGTGATTGTGATCTCTGTTCAAGCCTTTATAATCTATAAAATGAGGAACAGTGAACTCAGCAGTGGTGAGTGGAGACTTTTACTTACTTACAGTGGAGCTGTTTCACTAACTGAGAACATGATGTTACAAAAACATGCATATCAAAGGAAAATAAAATAAATGAAAAAAAAACCAGTGTAATTTATATTAATAGATGTATTAAATTACTGCTGTGGGAACAAAGTGCTCCAGCGGTGCAGTGGAAAACTGCAAAACACTACTGCTTTTTTCCACCAACACACAAACAAAAAGTACAGCTAGGAAAAACTAAAAAAATCAGTGCATATTAATCCTGTCACAGGACGGTTGAGGAGGCACACCCAAGCGAGACTGGCTTTTAATATACTTAAGACAAAATATAAGGTGAAATAAAAAAATGCTTATAAGTAACAAAAAAATTGAATAATGGGGTGTAGATGTGCTTGTGACTGAGTTTGTTTGTAATGCCCAGAGCTAAGGTGGCTTGAACCAGTCATCTTAGGTTCACCAGCCAAGCGAGCTACTGTTGCAAACAAAAGAGAGTTTCAGAAACCAACAGAAAAGAACCAAAATAGCTTGAGGGAAACAGAACAAACTTTCTTGAAGCCAAACAAAAAACAGAGTACCAAGTAACTTCATCAGGATCTGCTTAAAATTATGTTTCATTTTCTTTTTTGGGGGTTTTCTTTGTTAAGTACCATACCGGTCACACCTCTACAAAGGTGTGACAACACACAACGTTTGTAGAGGTTCCAGCAGGTGCAGCCAGTTGGCACAGATTGGCCTTATGAATTCTGGGACCTGGGAGTTCCCAGGGGCAGTTGTGTGTCACCGGGGTTGCCCTCAGCTGGCAGGAGACATAACAGGCCGATGTCAAAAACAAAGAACTTGGCACGACGCACGCAGAGCTAAAAGTCAGATTAGATTTAATAACAAAATTAGCAATCAAATAAAACAGCAACAGGCGAACAAACACAACACAGGGGCAATGCAAGATTGTAGTCTAGGATACAGGCAAAGGTCGAAACCGGAAGATCTGTAAGCCAGGCAAACTAAACATGAGAAATAGGCAAGAGAGGAGTCAAGAGTAGTCAGAGCCAGGAAGGTCAAAAAACACAAGCAAACAGAACCAGTAGGGATAAACAAGAGAGAGAGTCAGAATCAAGGGAAGTCAGAACCAGAGATCAAACTAGGAAGACAAAGAAAGAACACTGGGTTTGGCAAAACTTCGCAATGAGAGAGAGTGTGTGTGTTGTTTATATAGTGTGTGTCTAATGAGTATCAGGTGTGTGTGTTCAATACTCTGGGGAGGCAGAATGAGGAAGTGATGTGTGATTGGTGTGTTGTGAACATGTGGGTGTGATGTCATCGGGAGTTGCACTCTGGGAATTGGAGTCAGGAAGATCAGCAGTGCTGGAAGGAACCATAGTTGTGACAGCCGAGCCCTTACAAATCCAAACAAAGATTTTAAAAAACTTGCTTCTTTATATAAAACATTACTACTATTACTATTACTATTATTTAAAAAAACAATTTATTCATTTCAGGGCAATACAATAAAATAATCTTACACTAACTGAGTTATAATACATGTTACACATTTGCAGTAAAGTTGCTTCACCTAAGTGCAAGGGCGCAGAAGTGGGTTTGACATCAGGGGGGCACATTTGCTAATATGAATAAAAGCCCACTCTGTCCCATAAAATATTTCCTATGAGCTGATGATTCCACTGTAGTAGTAAATCAATTTATGTAATCAATGTATGTATAGTGTATGTATGGAATTATTATAAATTGCAAATGAATAAACAAAATACATCATTATCTGTACTTCTGTTTATTATTAGATAAATCCA
Organism: Megaleporinus macrocephalus; assembly: GCA_021613375.1. Lineage (NCBI taxonomy): Eukaryota > Metazoa > Chordata > Actinopteri > Characiformes > Anostomidae > Megaleporinus > Megaleporinus macrocephalus. The sequence continues at coordinate 39,666,562 of CM038713.1, forward strand.
ATTAAAGATCACTTTACACACTAAACAAGATACTACACATTACATGATAGTGCTGTCAGAAAACTTTTAATTTATACATGCAATGTCTGGATTATATACATATATAACCAAAAAAATGTGTATTTTTTCTTTGGTGGCATAATGCTGAAATGAAATGACAATAAAATATATATTAAGGTTTCCTGACTAGACAAGACTAACATTAGTGTTAGACAGTAAGGCTGTGTCCCAAACAGCACCCTCTGGAACATTACATACTGCACTACTGAAAGTACTTCTAACAATGGTGTCCTTTTATTTATTCATTTGTTTATTTATTTTGTTCATTATATTTTTGTTTTTAACACATTTAGTGTAGTAGCAGTCTGCAGTTTGGGATGTTTCAACGTTAGCTAACCCAAGCCCTCCTAGTCTGTTACCATAACAACACATTATACAAAAGCTGTTTTATTACAGTATATATGGTAATCGTTGCTATTCACTGCTCTCATCACTGACCTCGCGTTTAAAGCTGGAGCGAACCACCCGTCGCTCCAGCGAGGCAAGAGCTCAGGTCAAGTGAAGCTGCTGACTGCAGGATATTTCTGAACAGGCATCTTAACACAAGCCTTAATAAAGTAAAAGACCCATCCTCACCAATTTCTATGACAATGCCTGATTGAACTGGCCTGGACTATAACACTTCAACAGATCAGTAATAAATACATTTAGTATTTAATAAATACATCAGCTAAAAAAAGCTTTACATGTCTTAAGCAAGACCTTGTCACTATGGAACTTAACATAAGGCCAGTGTAAACTGAATAAGACTGGAGTAAGAAGTGTTATTTAAAGCAGAAATACTGTATATAAATATACGATATTGTATTGTATTGTAGAATGGGGGTGTACACAGAACTAGTATAATCTATTTTTTTTCCATTATGCAGAATTATTCAGCCAAAGTACGAAAGAGGAAACTGCCTCTTTAAACATATCTATGTTAAAAGTTACAACATCCCACCTGGGCTTTTGGATAACAGCACAAAACTGGGTGATGGCAACTCACTATCCCAAATCACTGCAACCTCAAAGAACCTGCTCAAAAATAATTCTAACTTTTAACATGGATTACTTAAACAGGAAACCTAAAAAAACACTTTACTGACTGTTCTTTTAAATGAGCAAAGCTAAATGTAATGTTGATCCAAACATGATACTATACATACTTTTCCCACCACAGAGAGAAAACAACAAGGTCCAGCAGTGGAGAGCACAACACGTCAGGTACTACATGTGTTCTGGAATGATTGTAGAAGATGATGGACTGACATTATTTAATATTCACATCAATATCATTAATAATTACTATAATTACTAAATTTCGTGTCCACTCCTACAGGACCACGATGCTGAGAACATGACTTACGCTTCTGTCCATTTGAATGGGAACAAACTCAGAACTGGACGAGAGAAGAGAGAAGACCCTGATAACCTTATCTACTGTAACACCAAAGCTCATCGTCCACATCGCTAGTTAATTTTCCTTTAGTGGGGGTTAGTGAAGTTTAGTAACATCACATAAGTTAAATTAAACTACCCCTAAAGTCTACATTAGTGAAAAATCCCCGGTTGTGTAAGATATGGAGTGTTGGTCGTGACAGGTGTGAGGACATTTTTACAGCAGCTGTGATCAATCTTTCACATATGACACATACACATGTGTGAGTTTAGGCTGATGGTGTCTGATATGGACCTTCCATAGAAATGTTGTAAAAATGTTTTTTATAACAAGAACATCTTTAGTCACTCTTATCCAGCGTCCATATCTGGTGAATTCTATAGCCAAGAGGGTTAAAGCAGTGCAACACAAAATATTGACACTATGGGGACACCGACTGGACATATTTACTGTGAGGTGTGTTAATAGCTGTGTGTTGAGTTACTTTCAGTAGACAGTACATCTATACTGCTATACACGCTCTACAATGACTACTAAGTTATATCCAAGTTTCATTTCTATAGTGTCATCCCTTAAAAAGATATAAGAAAAAAAGGGGTGTACTTACTTTTGTGAGATAGCAATATATATTCGCAACTGCAATTGCAATAACTGCAATTTAATATATGAATGTAACTTAAATGTAACAATTTAAATGTAGTTTAAATTACTACCAAAAGTCATAAATAATACGTAAAATAACAATATAATGTCATATAATGTAATAAAGAGATTATTTATTAATTTCTCATAACAGAAAATATTTGAAACCGGAAAAATCATGGATAATATGTTAATTTATTGGCCTTAAGACTGAGAGAAAACATTTGCTGTTTCTACCTATTAATTTAATGCTGTGTCGTATAGTGCAGTGCAGTACAGTATTAAGCAGTATTGTACAGTACAGTATGGTGTGTATATATAGTAGTACAGTACAGTATGGTGTATATATAGTAGTATGGTGTATAGTGGTATCTAGTGGTATAGTTTTTAGCAGGCGACTGATTGTATAAGACTGAATAAATATTTACTTTATTAAAGAGTGGTACTATATTTAGATTTAGTACATTATAAAACATCTTTGAACAATTCATTCTCAGCAGTAGAGTTTAGGGTTGGGATTAGGATAAGGCTCAGATCTGGAGTTGAAATAAAGGGTGAAAATTGGTGAAATGTTGAAAATTGTTGAACTCAGGTTAAAGTATCAAAATGCATCTACAGTGAACTATTCAAATAAAGTTCACTTAGGGCACATTTTCATATTTACTGGTGCATTCAGGTATGCAGAATATTTCCACTTAAGCTTAGTGACCTTTAACGCTTATTTCTGTCATTCATATGATTTCTAAACAGTACAGTGTTTCTTCTGAAACCTGCCAGGATCTACTTTAAATGATGTATTGTGCTAAAGCCCCCACAGTGCTGTGTGTAATTCAGTTATAAAGGGTGTAGTAACTGAAGTAATACTTTCGCAAGTGGCAAACAGAAGCATGAGGTCAGGCTGATGGTGCCAGATATGGTAAACACTTAGGGAGCTGTGGCTGTGATAAAAAAAGTTTTTATAATAAAAGTTTTTTTTGTTTTATTTATTTACAGTTTCATGATTTGAGAACCGCTTGGAGAACTAAAACTTGCTCTGCAGTTTGCCAGTACTTGTGTTATTTATTTTAATGGAAACTAAAAACTGATTATAAACAGACAGTATATCCAGATGCATTTAACATAACTTGAAAAGTTTTTTTATATTTCTATTTCTTTAAGATTGATGCAAAACCTGACCTTTGCTGGTTGTGTTACGTAATACTTATAGTGCAAATATTACATAACAAATATTTCACAAATTGTATCATGTCTATTTCAAGTGTCATCCTTGTTATTAGCTTGCAGTTTTGCCAAAGTTTTAATGAAAGCCTAGAAATATACTTTACTTTTTAGAACTTTTTATCCTTTTCTTTTTTTTTTTTTACCCCGACTGAACTGTTTTATTTTTCCAATATTAAGAATAATCTGTGTATGTTATAGAACGGGTACTACATAGAAACATTTATGAATAATTCTTGGTATATCTGTTTCTCAATTTTAGTTAGTTAATCTTCCACCACAGGATTGTTTGCAGCTTTGTGCTCTTGATTGTGTGTAGATTTTGTTCTTATCTAAGGACAGTCTGAAATAAAACAAGAGTGAATATCAGAGTTTTTGTGATAACTGCATAAGTTTCTTCTTAAGAACTGCAAGAACTGTTAGTAACTGTTGGTCTGTTAGGTTTAAGATTATATTTATAAATGTATTATTAATAACAAATAAAATAAATGTTTAAAATAGACACTGTTGCACAGTACTGTAAATAAAATTACAAATTATGAGTGTAATTCTAAACCATCTCCTTATGTTTTAGGACTACAGTTTTAATATTACAATTACAGATTTATTTCCACTGACAAAACTTTGCAAAACGTGGATTGTTTTAATCAATAACATTATAATATATTGTAATCATTTAATAGTTAAGTTAATAATATAATGTCTTGTAATATATGATAAAAATTTGACTTACTAAATACTTTTATTGCAGATAATATAATAAATATGAATAATAATATTGAATAGAAAATTACACAAGTCTCAACATCCAAATTAAATATTTTGTATTTACAAAATAAAGTGGAATTTAAATCTTACAAGTTTGTTGATTTGTTTTTACTACATATTCCTTTATTTTCAGGGCACCTTTGCTTTGCTTCTTTGCTTTCAGTTCCCAAAAACAAATATAGTTTTATCAGTTCAGTAAACCACATTCCGCACATCCAGTTTCAGTTTGAGTATTCTAACTAAGTTTAGAATGTTTTTCTATAAAGGCAGCTTTCTGAAGACCTCAGAAGACATGTTAAAGAGATGCATGAAGATGGAAAAGGCTACAATGGCATTGCTAAAGACATGAGAGTACATCGGTCTTTGTTCACACAAACTGTCCACAAATGGTGAAAATGCAGGACTGGTTCTAAATTTAATGTAAATATCAATGGACTTTACAGACTCTACAAACTGTGAAACCCTTATAAATGTGTCCCCTGTTATAAAAACACTGAGCAAGAATGGTGTACGTGGTAGGACAGAATCTCAAGTTTGTCCAAAATCAACTGGATGTTCTACACTGTCTCTGGAAAAATATTTTATGGACAGATGAGACAAAAGTGGAACTTTTTGGCCCAAATCCAAAACCTCATCCTAACTGGTGGAGGAAGCATCATGTTTTGGAGCTGTCGTGATGTCTCAGGGTCTGGACACCTTATCAAAGGTATATTAAAACATTTTACAGGAGACTGTAAGGGCAGCAGTTTATGACCTTTCTAAAGACCTCAGAAGACATGTTATATAGATGCATGAAGCTTTAAAAGGCTACAAAAGCATTGCTTGAGTCAACATCAGTCTTCGGTTACACGAAATGTCTACAAATGGTAAAAATTCAGGACTGTTTATATTCTCCCTAAGGTTGGACAACCTGTTAAGTTCACCTAAAAAATCACAAAAGACAAGAAAGAACCTAACACTGTGAAAACCCTTGCTTATGTTTTCACTGTTTCACTTAAACTGAACAAAAATGGTGAACATGGTATGGCATATAAGTATCTACTTTAGCCCATAACTGTCCAAAACCTCCTGGATGTTTCTGGAAAAATATTCTATGGACAGATGAGACAAAAGTGGAAATTTTTGGCCCAATTGCACACCAACACCAAAACCGCATGCCAACTGTAAAGCATGGTGGAGGGAGCTTCATGGCTTGGGGCTCTTGTGCTTCCTCAGACTCTGGACTCCTTGCAGTCATTGAGGGAACAAAAAGAAGTCAAAGATGTATTAAAACATTTCACTGGAGACTGTAAGAGCAGCAGTCCATGACCTCAAGCGGAAGAGATGTTGAGTGTTACAACGAGACACTAACCCAAAGCGCTTGAGTAACTCAATTGTAAAGGGAAGATGGTAAAGGATGTAATCTGCACTGTGGATGTTTATTATGCTTAATAAATACTTAATACTTTTTGTGTTATTAGTTTAGTTTGATTGTGTTGGTCTATTGTTATGCCTTAAATAATAATCAGACCACATTTTATTAGTATGCAGAAATTCAGGAATATCCAAGGGTTCCAAGTACTTATATTTACATTCAATACAAAGTAAATACTTTAATTGGATATTACTATATTGTTTCTATATTACTGAAACAGTCAGCCATTTACATTACAAAAAACAGCCTACCTACAGCCTACAGTGGTTCGCCAACACCCCCACCATTCAGTGCTCAGTCTGAAGTCATGCTAATGAGTGCGGGTGCTCTTGCTAAGACACTACATCCATGTAAAAAAAAATCCATGTACATTAGTGGCACCTGGTGGTTAAAGCATGAACAGTAGCTATAACTCTACTCTGTCCTATTCTAGGATAAATCTTGATATCTTTATTTTTATTTTAAAGTTGTTGTGAAAAGACAATACACTTTGGTTAATACTAGTTCCCCAATACCAACCTAAAGATAAATATGCTGTTGCTAAGTAAATATAGTCTTATTACAGAATAGGTAGCTTGTCACAACAGAAGTAGACTAGTACAGCTAGAATTAGAATCAGAATCAGATTTATTATATCTAATATACAGACAATGTATATACATGTCACAGCCAATCCACAATGTACACAATACATACAGACAATAAACCATATAAAATAAAGAAAATATACACAATATACACGCAATAGGCATACTATATGAGTAGAGGTAATATACAGACAGTGTACATATTATTTGCAGACAGTATAAAATATAAAATCGACTTACATAAGTGTGTGGGGTAGTGCAAAATAAACAGCAAGGAACATGTACAGAGAAAATGTGGTTTATAAAAAAGTACAACTAAAACATGCTGTTACCACTTTGAGTATACTCTTAGTATATTTCAGAAGTTTTAATGTTCAGTAAAGTTATCAAAGGAAACATGACATTTCTGGTGTTAGTGTTTCTCATTGCTTTTAGAAAACCATGAAGATAAAAATAGGCATATTTTCTATACATAATAAAAAAGAAATGTTTTTTTTTCTATTTTTCTGTCTTTGTTAATTCGTGTTTATCAGCAGTTAGTAGTAAGCTTAAAATACTTTAAAATACTTCAAAGTTTTAAAATACTTAGAAATTACTTGGAAAATGTACATTGCATTCATTAATTCATTGTAATTAATTGCAACAAAAATGTTTCCTTCCTCTGTAAAGTTTGTAACTTGGAATTTCACACATATGGAAAAGTTGTTGTACACTTTTAAGTGTTCAGCGAGATCGTGCACAGTGGTGTGGAGATCAGGTAACTGCATCTGAACTCTAACATCTTTAGTTATTATTATTGCACAACTATATTGTTATTTGGTTTTTGCTTTCTGCATGATCTTTAGCTTTTTTATAGCTTTTTGATTAGACACACAGATTCTGGAAAACAAGATTTTTTGCAGAATTTCTTCCTATAGAGAATAAATGGGATGAACATTTGCACGCCAATTTAACTTTCTGCTCAACCGACAGACACAATTTCAAATATACTACCTCTGGGCATCATGACTGCAGTGTTGGTTCGACCCACACTCTTTTTTTCATCCCTTTTTTCACTTCATAGAGTCCCATTGATTCTTGGACACAATCAAACATCATGGTTTCGTTTCATATGCTGCCTCTAAACGGCATGTGCTCACTCAGAGCAGGTGCCCAAACACACTGATCTGCACTCCTCTATTTTTCGTTTATTTAACCCTCATTCATACAGTCCACTTCATTTCCAATCCCAGTCAAACATTATAATTTCGATAAACCTACAGCCACAAAACTGCTCATCCTCACTCAGACAGGTCCCTAAATACACTTTCCCACACTCCTCTATTTGTTGTTCATTCATCCCTCGTTCTTCACACTGCTTGAGCTGCGAAACCAGCCAGCATTCTTTCAGGAAATGCGCTTATTTAGTTTTAAATGTTATGTGTTATTTTTAGGAAATTATAACATGTCTTGTTATGGAGACTCTCCAGTTTTCACACTGAACTACAATTACAAGAAAAATGATCAATAAGAAAGGTGGTATTATTAATGGTTATTTTCACCTGAAAAAGTAATGAGAAATTGACTCTGATTTTTTTTCAAAGCGTGTGTTTTTAAGAGTGTAATCGTGCATTATTCTTCGATATTTATTCAAAATAATGTTTGTCGCAACTCATATTAATAACAAAGAATTCATACTGCAACACAAAAAGACACAAGTGTTATTACCTGTTTGACTACTAGGTCAGTAACAAATTCTGACACAATCCTTTATTGACTGGGAACTGATCTCATCTGAAACATCTCCAAAACTGAACTTAATGACTGTTTTGTCTTGGATTTTGCTCAGTACTGTATATCAGAATTGTGTGAATTCTAAAATAAATTTCTTGCATGATTTAATAATTGTGCGTTGACTCAGAAAGATGGTTATTTTGAAAGTAAAAAATAAAACATATCTGCAAATATTCCATCTAGATTTGGTTAAGTGTATTTCAACCTGCCTCAAGTACTTTCTCTGTGAGGTGGCACCTCCCTAATAAAAGTGTTCATTGGTTGTTTCACTATTGGTGACACAGTTAGCTTATAAAAAGGCCCAGAGAACTTGTGTTGGCCATATAATCTTCTGTCAGACAAGCAGAAAAGATCTTGTGCCTTCTTTCAAATGTTTTACTTCAGACAATTTAGATAACAATCATGCTTTCTATAAAAATAACTCCCATCTGGATTCTTATTGGCAGTCTGTACAGAACAGGTAAGTTTATTTTGAGGAAATGTGTAATTATTACATATTATTTCTATTGTGTCTAATACGTAAGTTAAATTTGACTTAAACTTAATTTTATAGGTTCTGTTCAAGCTCTAGATCTTCAGCAGACACCATCATTTGTATCAGCTAAGCTGGGAGAAGCTGTTACTTTTGGTATAAGCAGAAACTGAGACAGGGTCCTCAGCAGGTGGGAATGATTTATTCAAATACAGCTCCAATAATTTCACCTGATTTTGAACAATCAGGAATCAAACTGGACGTAACCAGCAGCAGCATTTCTCTGACTATTAGCCATACAACTAAAGATGATGAAGGAATGTACTTCTGCGGCATATCTCAAGTAAATACGATCACATTTTCCACTGGAACGTTCTTAGCTGTGACAGGTAATCTTCATATTTTCATCTGTTATTATTAGTTAAATGTAAAGGTTAGGACTGTTTACAGCAGTTTAAAAACCTAAAGCTGTAGAATCTTTTATTGTAATAACTGCCTAGTCTAGTGTTTCCCAAAGTCTCTTAAATGTGTCTTAATGATATACTAGATAAATAAAATGCTGTATAAGCAATTCTTTAAAAACTTTTGAAGATATGCTTTTCATTTTTTCTCAGCTTAATGGTTTGTCATGGGCAATCATATGAAGGCTATTAAACATCTAAAGGGGATTTTAATTTGAGTATATTAATAGATAAATAGAACTGTTCACTATCAATAAACCTTTGTTTTATTTCGGAAATACATTGGGGGGTCACTCTTATTTGCAATGCAGCCGAGCTTTTACATTTTAAAGGATTGAAAACAAAACGAACAAAAAAAAAAAAATAATAATAATAAATAAAATATACATTTTAAAATAAACATTTAATATAGATTAATAAAATATAAATGTAAAAAATACTGAAAAAAATATAAGAACATAAAATGAACATAAAATACATAAAAATAAACAAATAAGATAATAAAAAATGTAATATTAATAAAAATAAACTCATTTAAAACAATCACAATAGAAAAATTAAATAAAGTAATATAAAATAAACATAAAATATATACAAATAAACAAATAAAAAAAGAAGAAAAGTGATTATGTGCTGCTACACTGAGCACATCTTTATATTTAAAAATTTACAGTTTATCTTTTGATGCACAATGTGTCTGGCTCCAGTGCATTTAATAGATAATGTATTTCACCATATATAATAATAATGTATATAATGTATATCACCAATACCAAACCATTCTTATTAGCAGTTTTGAGCCAGTGACAAATTAGAACCATCCTCTCAGAAATATCTTCCAAAAATTAGCTTAAAGGCTGTTTTAATAGGAAAATATTTAATGGTCATAATTGTATGTGGTACAATTAAAAAAAATTGTAAGTTAAATTTCTTTCTCAACTTGTCGCTTAAGCCCAGTCATAAGAGTTATTATTATTCTTAAAACAAACCAATATTTTCTTAAATATATCCTTACCTTTACTACAATCTAATCGTGTTCTTAGGCTGTAAGAACTGACAGTGTAAACATCTCAAACTGTAAACTAAACAACAAGCTAAGCAGAAAATAGGTTGTAATTTCTGGTAATTTGTAAAATATAATAAATGGTTCATTGTCTACATACTGAATGACCAGCAGGCAACTGTAGAAAACAATTATGTTTTTTTAGCAAAATAAATGACATTAATTGAGAATTATTATTACTGAATAATGAGCCTCATTCAGCAAACATTCATTTTTAGTTTGTTCTTCAGGAAGACCCTGCTTTAGTGGATTCGTAAGAACAGTTGGTAATAAATGAGACCCATTTTTATGAAAGTCTTAGTGTTTATTTTTAAGTTTTTTCTTAGGAGTGTTTTTGTTGATCTGACCAAAGTCCTTCAACTTCGCTGCCCTGGACAGCTATAAGTAAAATTGCTTATAGTTATATAATTATAGTATATAGTATATAGTATGAGTATATAGACAAGTCAGCCCTATAGATCAAATTGTCCCCAGAAATGTCTAACATCACTGTATTTCTCTAATCTGTGGTTAATCTGATGGGTGAAATATTCTCTAAGAATTTGTAAATGTATCTTTAGTCTAATTAAAGGTGCACAAATGGAACTAGTCTGAAGAAAGTCTTTATAAACGTTGTTGGAAGCTAGTTTTGTGTTGGGATGTTATTTAGAAGATTTTAGAAGATTTCATCTGGTGGATACGTCTAAAATGTCTCACTTTCATTATACATGGCAGACGCACACAAAGCCATGCCTGGACACCCCCCACCCCAGATCTACCAAATGTGCCCACTTTTTATTTTTTATTAAAAAGAAATATTATGGTGTTACAGATTATACATGCAGTGCACACACTTAACATTTTTAAATTAATACCAATTTAATGAATGTAAAATGTTTTGAGCAGCTATTTAGTTTTAAATGCTGCAGTAACATCACTTCGTTTCTCAGGTGTGTGTAATGTGACATAGTTTGGTTTGTTTTATTGGGCAATTAAAATGATTTACTATCCTGATGATTAATGCTGCAGTAAACTCGTAACAGGAAACATCTGATATGATATTTGTTTACGTGAATGAACCATTTTATCACGTTGTAAATATGCTAGAATTTTTTGAAAGGCTCTAATTTGGTAAGTGACTCCTTTTTCCGGGCCTTGAAAATATTGTTGCTGCTAAAGGCTGCCCTGTGCTTTGTGCATCAGCATGTCAGTTTAAACCAGATTAGTGTTGGTTTTATGGCTGAAGCGTCACAACATATGAGGAATGTGTTTATATTGTAATTATATTGTATATATTATTGTATATTTTTCTAAACTATTGTTTTCTAAATATGGCAGAGAAAAGACTACATTTAATAACGGCACATTAAAAGGATATTAGGATATTAGGATATTAATTAGGAGTGATTATAATTTTGATTAAGAGTTATCAATGTGTTTCAGCACAGTCTCCAGATCCTGTAGTGATCTGTCTGGGAGCAGCTCTGGGAGTGTGTGTGGTTGTGATTTCTGTCCAAATCATTTTAAACAGTAAAAGGAGGAAATGTGAACACTGCAGTGGTAAGTTTTCATTAAAGTCATATAACAAAACACTTAATCGTTGATTTTTATTCATGAATGTTTTCCATTCAGCTAACAAATGAAGCATACAAAGTACAAGATTCTAGATAATGCTTTATTTTACTGTTTCCTTGGTTCTAGGTATAAGTAATCATACAATACAGATTTCAGTGTACTAGGTATTTAGTAAAGAAGTTTAAATAAATTACCAACAGGTTCTAGATATTAACCAGGTTATTAACCAGGTACAAACTAAACATTTTGTACAGTTTATTATTTAACTATAATAATGACTAAATTACACTGCAACGCATATAATGTAATGCATATACTATGCATATAAATGACTTACAATCGGAAAATACACATAATTAGATAATTGTTTGGAATCATAGCAACGTCATTCAAGCAAACACTAATTTTAACTGTAATGTGGCGTGTGAGTAGCAGGTAATGGAGTAAAAAGTTGATACAAAGACATGTGAAGCCATCAGTGTATCATATTGTATGTACCTGTCTACAACCTAGAACTGAAATTAAATCTGAACTCTAAACAATGCAATAACTCAATGCTTATTTATCTGGATTGTAAAAGACATTAGAGAGGATTACTGTACACTAGCTGTCACAAGTTTGGTAAAGGTTGTTATGCAATTATATCTTACAATGTGAATTTAATTAATACTATGCATTTTCAAAACTCTTTTTTCATCAGTATGAATAATTATGTGAGCAATAAATTATTAAACAGTTAATAATATCCTATAATTACGCACATGCTTTTATACAGTGTTCCTGGTTATTTTAGATTAATCTACAGCCACATTTTTGTTATTTTTACAGCATATTTAATTATTTAAAACCTGATAATTACACCATATAACCTCTTACAATCATTAATACATTTCTCCAAATACACTGATTGTATGTTAATGTTGAATAGCTGCTGCATGAAAATGTAAAATGGTAAAATGCATGTCTGAATATGAAGATGATGATGTTGACTGGCTGTAATTTATAATTCAGCAGAGAAACTCCAGAAAGTGTCAATCAAAGAGAAGACCACCACACAGGTGCCCCTTTAGTTCCATTATTAATTACATGATGTATTAAATCAATGAAATATAATAAATCTTGCCTAAACTCTCATGTTCATTGCTGCAGGATGATGATGATGGTGAGGAGCTGAATTATGCAGCCCTGAATTTCCATGAAAAGAAAACTAAAAGAGGAAGAAGAAAACGAGATCAGCCACAAGAAGACTCTCTGTACTCTGCAGTGAGGAGCTTCTCTGCTAACGTCCGCAGTGTAACTCATTAATTCTCTTCTATTTATTTCTAATGGACCTTATCTCTGATAACATGCAGTGGATCATCATCTGCACACTCAGTGTGGGGAAGGAGGTGGAGTCATGTACTCTGCTCAAACACCAAACTGACTGAAAATAAAACTAAAAATAAAATGATCAGCCATAAACCACCTTCTTATATCAACACACATCGTCTGGAGCACTTTGTAGTTCTGTACTTACAGACTGTATTTTATTTTTTATTTTTATTTAACCTTTAATTTAACCAGGCAAGTCACTAGGAACATATTCTTATTTACAGTAACAGACTGTAGTCCATCTGATTTGCTGCATACATTGTTTATCCCCTTTTACCCTGTTCTTTAATGCTCAGAACCCCCACAGGACCACCACAGAACAGGTACTATTAGGGAGGTGGATCATTCTCAGTAACACTGACATGGTGGTGGTGTGTTAGTATGAGTGCTGTGTGTTGGTGTGTTGCGCTGGTATAAGTGGATCAGACACAACAGTGTTTGTTTTTGTAGGGACGTGTTATACAGGGTCCACGTCCTACAGTTCTCTTCTATTGTTTTCACCCTGAAGTCCAGCTATTACATTTAAGTGGTTTAATATACTGGAAGAAGTCATAGTTTAAAGTTTATATGAGCATTTTCCTACTTTTCTTCATCCTTTACTATTAAACAGGATGTGCTTTTAGGACTGATATATGCAAATGAGCTCTGCTGTAATTGGTTGACCGGTATAATGCCTCATACAAAAAGCAGTACAGGATAAAACACTGCTTCCACAACTTCAGCATAAATGTGTTGTTTTTCATGACATCATAAAAACTATATTTACAACCACATGGGACTCTTTCATTAACAAAGTGTAAGAAAGTCAGTTTTCCATGATGTGAATCTGGCTTAAGTGCTCAAAGTCTAAAATCTAACAGCTCCCTCTTGTGGAAAATCTGGTTTCTGAATGAGTTATAAGGTGACATGTGAGGGCCACACGGTGCTTCTGTAACCTTTTATCTGAGCGCACAACTCTAAATGGACTTACAGATGGTGCTGGAGAAGTTTCATATCATGGCTGTCCAATGAATTACAAGTATATCCAAAGTGGTGTTTACAGTAAAGGACAAAAACAGTATTCACTTTCAATGCAAGTCAATGGAACCAGATTTTTTTTCCAAGGCATTTTGAAGCATTTCTATTGGTCTGTTCATCATAAAATTGATGTTGTCTTCAAATCACATAGAAAAGAAGAAGATTGATAAAAATGGAGATAAAGATGATATGTTTTATCATAACCTGTATCTAAACAGATATAAGAAAGGAAGATGCTGATAATGAACTATTGACTCATAAACATGATGATCACTGACTCGTAAATGTGATCAGTAATTATTGGTTACTATGGAACGACCAGACAGGAAGACAGACAGTAAAGGCAAGACAACTTCTCTAGAAAATCCTCAGTATGAATGGGTCACTCGGGCAGGAAGTGAGGAGACGGGAAGGTGTTTGGTGGAGAAAAAAGTATTGGACATATTTTGATTGTACATATTTTATATGCCTTTGCATCTCTGTTCTTACACGTTCTTACTTCTCAGAGGCTCAGAAACCTGTTCAGTCCAACCACCGGTAGAGATTGAATAAACGTTATTTGTTTTATATTAATATCTCTCAGAGTATGTGCACTTCTGGAATCATCTTAGGTGAAACTAACAGCAGAGCTGGAACTGAATGTGAGATGAAGAGTTGAGGGGTTTTGGTAGGTCCTACTTTAAATCTGCCCACATCAGCTGCCCAGACTATCAGTTACAGAACACACCCACTATAAACTCCTACTGCTGACCTTCACCTTCTAATCTGTCTGCTCTCTTATATTCTTAAGAATAATTTTATTCACGCAAGCTAAGCTCCTCTATGGGTAGCAGGTCTTTTAGTGTTGCTGCTTTCACTGTTTGGAACTCTTTACCTTCTTCTATTTGCTTTTCCCCCTCTCTTTCTGTCTTTTCTCTCAATACGATCATTAACTCTGATATTTTTTGTTCCTTAAAGCGTCCTTGTGTATGTGAAAACTATATTAGCGTAACTTAGTCCTCAGTCCACCAACAAAACTGCAGTGTTAAAAAACTACAGCAGCTCTGCTGTGTCTGATCCACTCACACCAGCACGTCAATCTCACTGCAGTGCTGAGAAAGGTCCTGTGGGGGTCCTATGAACAGGATAACAAAGTATACAGAGAATCTGATGGACTATAGTCTGTAAGTGTAGAACTACAGAGTGCTCCTATACGGTAAGTAGAGCTGATAAACTGGACATAGAGTGCAGATCAACTTTACTGCTTTGTTTTTACATACTTCCTTATATCACTGGAAAATACTTGCTGTTCTAGTCTAATTACTAATGCAGTTACATTCATGTTATTACCAACGTGTGATCACATGAGATAGCATATGCTGTTACTATCAAGATACTCTTACATAATTACGAAACCATATGAGACAAAAAAGAAATTGATACATATATGTAATTACACAAGTTGTACTGCTGTAATCCGTCTATAAGATTAAATAGTTATTTTTAAGTTTGATTCATAAAGTATACTTAAGTAAACTTATACACTAAGGGAACAAAGGTAAGCATGATTATATCATAGAAAGAGTACGTGGACTGTCTGACTTACTCAGGTTGTTTGCTACATGACCCTTCATGATCCTGTTAAAGGGTTCGTGACCCTTACTGTGTACAGGCCTCTCAGCCCCTGACCGTGTCTCCTGCTCCAGCAGCCTCCGGGTTTGGTACTAGGGGTTCTCTGCAGTCTGTAGAAGTCAATGAAGACCTTCGTGTAAAATTATAATAATTAAGACTTTATTAAATCAGTAAACATGAAACAATTTGAGACAGTTTAAATCTCTTAATGAATATGATAATCAAAATCATAATAATAAATAAAATAAATAAAAAAGGATTGTTCAACAAAAACACACACACAGTTTACACTTTGACTGACCAAATGCTTCTTTTGACTGACATACTTCAAATCAAAATGTGGCTCATATGCTTCTGTTTTGTCACCTAGTTGGAGTAAAGAAATTCCTGTTTTTACCAGTAGGGGGCAGTATGAGCACTGGCTGTGGTCTGCTGTGGTTTTGTAGTGTTTTCTCAGACTTAAGACACTATAGTGAATATTACCCACATCATCTACCTCACCCATTTTAAGAAAGAATGCTAAAAATTATAGAGTGGACTTTTTCTTAAAATGTGAACTGTTTATTATAATTAAGGAGGCCAGGACACATGACTGGTGTGAAAAAAAAGACCTTGTGATCTTGTGACAGCGAATGAGATCATCCCTTGAACTGAACATGCTCATACAGTCTAGCTCTTTAGGCAGAAGATTTCTTTCCAAGTTACTTCAAACAAGCAAAGCGTCTTATGATGATGGCTCCAGCACTGATTCTCATTTTATCTTTCTACATAATATGTAAGTTATGAACTTTTAACAAAAGAGATATAAATTATAATTAGATTCTAGACTTATATAACTTTTAGTGCTAAAAACTGATCCACTGTTGATCTTATTGCTTATAACTGATTCATGTTATTTTGTAGGTCCTGTTGAAGCTGCAGATCTTACTGATCAGTCGTTTATCTCAGTTAATGCTGGTGAAAATGTTACTCTGCCTTGCAAAGTTGAAAAGTCTGTATCAGAAGCTATGATTTGGTACAAACAACAACTGTGGCAGAAACCCAAAGAAGTGGTAACAAAGTTAGGCAACAAAAATCCCATTTTAAATGATAAAAAATTCAGTTTAAATGGAGATTTTTCTCTGACTATTAAAGAGACGTCTGAGGATGATGAAGGAATGTACTTCTGTGGAAAGAGTGACGGAAAAACATTTACATTTTCTAATATCGTCCTCTTAGCTGTGACAGGTAATCAACTCACTGTCTTCAACACATACACTCATTCAAAGCTTTTCATAATGTCTTTTTATAACGTTAGTATCATATGATATTAGAGAATTTAGAATATAAATACGTGCAGATGTAAACTATGTCTTTATTATATTGACCAGATCATCCTCAGTTAAACATCTCAGTGGTCCAAACTCCAGTACTGGGGTCAGTTTCTCCAGGAGAGTCGGTGACTCTGCAGTGCACGGTCCTCTCTGAGATCAGAACAGCAGAACTCCGAGTGCTCTGGTTCAGAGCTGCTGCAGGACAATCCTTTCCTGAAATCATCTTCACTCATCAGAACAGCAGCAGCCGTCAGTGTGAGATCAGCTCTTCTACAAACTGCTCTGTGTACACCTTCTCCAAGAACATCCTCAACCAGCACCATACTGGAACTTACTACTGCGCTGTGGCTGCTTGTGGGAAGATCATCGTTGGGAATGGTGCATCAGTTCACTTGGGTAAGCCTACATGCATTCTTAATATTGTGTGCCTGAAAGCTTCAAATCATCATCAGTACAAATATCAGGAGAGGCTAAAAACCATCTTTAAATGCAAATATTCTAATTTATTCTAAGCTGTTCTGGAGCATTTCTATTAGTCTGTTAATCTTTTTTTGGACAGCGTGTTATACTATGAAGCTGTTGTTCACGACAAGCAAAATGACCAAATTACATTATTTTAAATAACTGACATTATTCTAAAGCCATATGGACTGAATTCATTAGCTTATCAATGTCATCCTGAATGGGACATCAATTAGACTCAGGTCTGGTTGTGTGGGATTACAACAGCAGCCATTCATCCTCAGTAGAGCTTTGGAGAAAATATATTTAGACAGCTGGCCTAACTCGTACTTAAGACCAAATGACTTTTCAAGTATGTAAGCCGGCTTCAGTCTCTGTAAATTTACTGACCGGTAGTTACTATAATGAATGGATGCAGTAGCTATATTGTTATGTCTGTTTATAGCAGTAACAGTAAATCTTTTCTTAAATGCTTTTTCAAGTGTCAGAAATTAAAATTTCATTCCTGTTTTTCAAAAATAATATAGATAAATAAAAATAGTTATTCTGTCAAAAGCAAACAGGCTGACAGACTGTAAAAAATCTCAGTAAGACCAAAACTTGGAGTTTTTCCTAAAGCATTCACTTAAGAACTGAAGTAAAAGGTTACATTTACATTCTTAGTTTAGCACTTTAACCTCTTAATTTAGCTAAAAGTTCTTCTAACTCTGAAAAGAAACATAGCATTATGTGGAACAACTGTGTAGGTATTCACCCCGACATCAGGAGATTGTTAGTGTGAATGAGAGTTAGGAGAGTGAGATGAACTCTGGTGTTTAATCAGTCATTTCAAGTTGACCTTATTTCTAATATATTTAACTGTTTAGAGGCCAAATCCTGTTGCTAGCTGAAATTAGCATTATTATAGCAGTGTAGATCAGATACATAACTTTCTCTCACACTGTAATAAATGGCCTTTTGGTCAACGTGTATGAAAACTGTACTTCACATTATCAAATTTGAAGATCTGTTACAGCGAAGAGAGGATCAGCTTCAGTCTGGGAATAGAGGAAAGTGGGTTTGGATTTGTTGCTCTTGTGCTCTACCAGCATCTGTGGATATTCCAAATCAATTACCTCTTATTTTTTTATTATTTTGATTTTATTTAATATTTAATTTTAAAACAGTTATTCATGCCTGGTTCTCAGAAGGTTTTATGCAGTTAGGAGACTAAAACAGTAATACAGTTTAACAGTTTAATTATTATAAGTACTATGCTATTAAGTATTATAGTGGGCAGCATTAAAGTAAAAGCTCCCCCCCACCCCAAATTTCTGTGCATGTGTTTAGTAAGTGTCCTCTGTTGTTTGCATGCAATGGGATGTTGGAGAGATTAACCAATTACATGCAAAAATGCAATAATATTAATATTTAAATATACAAAGAAGAACTTATATCTACATGATTTGAGTATCAGTCATAGATTGAACTTCAATTATAGAGTGGATTGTTTCAACTTTAATCACTTTCAGTTCTGTTGATGTTTATTTAATACAAAAGGCTTTCGGCAACATGTCTGTAAAATAACATGATTTGTAACAGTTTTAGTTTAAAGGCCAATTAAAATTTGTATATATTTATGTTTTAATATGTTACAGTGAGTCCTGTGGATCCCATTGTGTTCTATCTGGCAGCAGCTTTGGGAATCTGTGTGATTGTGATCTGTGCTCAAGCCATTCAAATCTACAGCGGTGAGAGTGGATTAATTCATATGATTTTGTAAATAATTATTTACTATGTCAGACTGTGTAACTCAATCTGCTCCACATTTACCCCAGTTTCTTCATTCATGCTATTGTTTGTCTTTGTAAAGTATGGAAGGCTTTATTTACATACAAAGTGCAACAACAATAATAACAACAACAACAACACAACAGTTTGTTAGCAAAAGGTAACAAATGATGATTCAGTGTGTGTTAAGTAGACAAACTAACTAAAAGTCATTGTTCTAATATTCTCTGATCTAAATATGATACTGTAATCTTTCTTTTCTCCATCATAGTGAAAGAGAGTGATTTGGAGGTGAAGTACAAAACCAGTCAGGTACTACATGTTCTCTTAGACACTTTTTAATACCCATAGAGTGTCTAATCTCCAGCCTTTAATATCTCTTATTCATCTCTACAGGACTCTGCTGCTGCTGTGGAGCTGAATTACGCAGCCAAAAGTCTGAGAAAGAAGAGTGGACGCTCTGGAGACAGTGTTTACTCTGAAGTCAGATACTTCTCAGTTACTGACCTCAACAATCAGTAACTCACTGAAATCTCTGATCTTCTATCAGCATCAGTAAAGTTATTTTCTGTTTACTGTCAGTTTTAAACTCTGTATGTTTTTATTAGTGTTTGTGTTGATATTAGTCAGGGTCTATAATAATCTGCTGCACTTTGCTCCAGTGTTGTATGAAGGTTCAGTTTCTGAAGAAGTGATGTGAGAACACAGTTTTAGAGTTTGTGGTCACTGCAGCCTGTGACACGTGGTGAAACTGCTCATGAGCTCAGATCGTGTCTGATATTGTGCTCATGGAAATGTAGAAGACGTGTTTCAGGTTGTAGTGAGAATTTTCACACAGTATATATATATATATAAATAATGCACAGCAGAATATAAAATATATATGATTATGCCTGTCTTTTGATTTATTTGCTGATTTAAAAGGAAATGTATAGAAATTGTGAAAGAAAAAAAACCTGGTGATATATCATTCATCATTTATTTTGAGATTATTTGACATTAAAAGGAACTAAAAATACTTTAAATGCAAGAAATGAGAAAAGGTATGATTTAAACATTAAATTATAAAACTGTAAACTACTCAGTGAATAAAAATATTTTAAGCATTTATAATTTACTGTTGTGGTTTTTGATATCTTGGTGTTTTTCCTCAAAATAAAGTCTGTTAAATTATTTTTTCTTCCCAGAAAAAATAGATGATGTAAGGAATTGTGTTTTATGTATAAAATAACTGAAGGTGAAATAAATTAAATATGAATTTAGGATCACTACTGTATTTACAATGATTATGTATGTACTCTCTAATTGTTTACTTATTTAATTCAACTTAGACTAATTTAATTAATTAATTGATTTTGCAATGAAAAGAAAATTCAGTCCATCGCTGTGCCTGAAGCAAAAAACAGAAACAGTCACTCATAAAGGCTAATAGAAAGGAAAATGAATGTGGACAAAAATCTAAATGTTTATTTTGTAGAATTGTTTATTTATAAACAAAATGTATTTAAAGTAAATGAAAAATACACCAATCAACCACAATATTAAAACAACCAAGGTCAGGACCACCACAGAGCAAGTATTAACTGGATATAATACTGATCCACTCACACCAGCACAACACATTAACACACCACAAACACGTCAGTGTCACTGAAGTGCTGAGAATGATCCACCTCCCAATTAATACCTGCTCTGTGGTGGTCCTGTGGGGGTCCTAATCATTGAAGAACAGGGTAATAAAGTATACAGAGAATCAGATGGACTACAGTCTGTAAGTGTAGAACTACAAAGTGCTCCTGTTTTGTAAATGGAGCTGATAGTATGGACAGTGTGTATAGATATAAGGAGGTGGTTTTAATGTTATGGCTGATCTGTGTATATATGTGTAAATGATGAGGGTAAGTATTTAGAAGAAACTAAACTTTAAACTTTTTTAACGAAAATCAAAGTAACCCAACAACTGATCAAGTTTTAAAACCTGCAGGCAGATACTGTGAGATGCTTATATGGGACTTATTATCTATAGAGTTTTTAATAAACCCTGTTGAAGAGAGAGGACTAAGACACAGGAACCACATCTACTGATAAGAGTTCTCATGTGAAGCCCAGAGCACACACAGATCAAGTCAAGCAGACAGAAAGAACCATGTGACTTTTACCAGCCAATGAGGTTTAGTATAAGAACTCAGTAAGCTAATGCAGTTTGATGATTTGGTCAGTTACATTCTTGCCTACATGTTTACCTTCAGCGTATAACTGTTGTTTTTCTGATAATGAGTCCAGCTGTGATTATCATCTTACTTCTCTACACAACATGTAAGTTTTATGAAGTTACTCGACAAAAATCAAAAAAATTATTATTGTTAATTTTATGTGCTTTAAATTTACTAAAACTGAACTTTATTTTATAGGTTCTGTTCAAGCAGTGAGAAATTCAGAGCCGCGGGTCGTCTCAGCTGAGCCCGGTCAAGCGGTCACTCTCAACTGTACATTTGTAGACGACTCAGATAAAGTTGGTAGGATGTGGTACAAGCAGAGACTGGAGCATGTTCCACTGGAAGTGGGATCTCTGTTAGATGGAAAGTCTGCTGTGATTTCAGATCCATTCAGCAAATCTAGATTTAAAATGAACAGAACTGTGAGCGGCATTTCTCTCAGTATTAAAGCTGTAACTAAAGAAGATGAAGGGATGTACTTCTGTGGAGCAACTACAGACAAAACGCTGGACTTTTCTACTGTTACATTCTTAGCTGTGACAGGTAATATAACTGATTTACTGTTTACTGCTTCAGTTTCTGCTTTTTGATTCAGCTTCAAAAAAATGTAAAGATCATTGAATAGCCTAAAACTTTTTAAATAATTAATATCAAATGCCAGTCACAAATACACTGTTGCTATACATGCACACTAGTAGACACACTGTTTTACTTCACTGTTTTAATTTTACTATGCAGTTGTTATACTGTTATTGCATGATACCTATAATATTTGAACTATATACATTATGTTTTTAGGGCAGGTGAACATATCGGTGCTCCAAACCCCAGGACCGGTGTCAGTTTCTCCAGGAGAGTTGGTGACTCTGCAGTGTACGGTCCTCTCTGAGATCAGATCAGCAGAACTCCAAGTGCTCTGGTTCAGAGCTGCTGCAGGACAATCCTTTCCTGAAATCATCTACACTCATCAGAACAGCAGCAGCCGTCAGAGTGAGATCAGCTCTTCTACAAACTGCTCTGTGTACAACTTCTCCAAGAACATCCTCAACCAGAACCATACTGGAACTTACTACTGCGCTGTGGCTGCTTGTGGGAAGATCATTTTTGGGAATGGAACATCAGTAGAACTGGGTATTAAGTCTATTTGTGTTCTACTAGTCTCTTGTGTATTGTTGCTGTCCAAAGAAAAACATGTATGTCCATTTTTTGTTATTTGAATGCAGCAACTGCCGTTTTTATTGTATAAAAATTCATGATAAACGGACCAATAGAAATGCTCTAAAATAGCCTGGAAAAAATTATTGTTCCATTGATTTATATTAAAAGTAAAGAAAATATTGGGTCTCGCTGGTAAAGCTATTTGGATGCTTTTCTTTAGACAGCGATAATATATGTGTAGCCTATATGTGTTACTATATCTACAGTATGTGTATATATTTATTAGTTTATTTTAATTTATTTAAAGTTTCTTCCCAGAATTTATAGATGTTGTAAGATCTTGTTTTATACATAAAATTACTGAATGTAAATATGAAATGAATGAAACATGAATTTAGTATCACTACTACATTTAGAATTCTCTTGTATGTACTTTTTCTGAACAAAATTCTCTCTTATTGTTGATGTATTTAAGAAATTACTTAATTTTAATCTTAATACAAATCCTTTAGACTGTAAAACTCATTTGCATGTATATTAAACTTAGATAGACTGTTCACAGATCAGCCATAACATTAAAACCATTTCCTTATATATATACACACAATATGTTTGCACAGCAAATAAAATACCACAAAAAAGCTTCACAACATTTGCTAGAATATAATCCCATCTTCATTGTACAATGATTTGAACTTTTTATATAAATCAATATCAAAACAGAAACAGGTGCTGTAACCCATGTAGTAAGATCTCAGATAGAGACCACCAATACTCGCTAATAATCAGTTTGAAGCCACACTGGTGCTGGACCTGTTGATCTAAATTTTAAAAAAATTTAAAAGAAAGAGTGACTGAATGTGAAATGGTTAATTGTGCAGTGGTCCTAATAGGAACCAAAGGTCATAAAATCTTTAACATGGAATTTATTTACTGTCCAAGACCACCAGTGAAAGTATACATGTGTCTTCTGGTTTGTTA
The DNA here is from genome assembly GCA_021613375.1 of Megaleporinus macrocephalus. Classification (NCBI taxonomy): domain Eukaryota; kingdom Metazoa; phylum Chordata; class Actinopteri; order Characiformes; family Anostomidae; genus Megaleporinus; species Megaleporinus macrocephalus. Next base: position 39,689,854 of record CM038713.1, read on the forward strand.
TATTTAATGTTGGTGATTTTGTGATTGGTGAAATGTGATTTTTTTCTATTTGGTTGAGGGGTGGAAGGTTAAGTTGGTGGTTATTTGACATTAGAGGCCTTAAATGCTTCAAGTGTCTGGTTCCTATCACCACCACTGTGAATAGATGTCTCTGTTTATCTATGATGCATAAAACTCCGCAGAAAAAACACATTATTTTGATTATTATTAGATTTAATAATTCTTAAGGTTTGCGTAGATATTTTAACTGCAGCTACTTCAGGTCTGTAATGTGAAAGATCAAAAAGCAGCACGTTTGGATGTAGAACAACCAGTAAAATAGAAATTACTTTAGCTGAAATAGTTTTGATGGAAATGTTTTTCTTTGTAGACCAGCTTCATTCATGTATACAGTATGTTGATGATTCCTGTCTTACAGAAACTCCTGTAGATCATGAAGGTCCTGTAATGATGGCCCTGGCAGTGTTTTCAGCAGTGTGTGTGGCTGTAATCTGTGTTCAAACCATTTACATTTATAAAATGAGAAGGTCTGAACCCGGCGCTGGAGGTAAATGTTCATTATGAAGATAAAGCTGAACATTCTGATAGAAAAAAGATAGAAAATAGTGATGATACATACTAATAAGTTTACATTCATTAAACTGTATTTGAGAGTAATAATGAAGTTGTATCTACAGAGAGAGTTCAGGAGGGAGCTGTGACTGAGAGGACCACCAGACAGGTACTCCTTATACAGTTACTGCTTTTAAACTATATTTTCATTTCAACCAGAAACAAATCTGTCTGTTTCCGTTCACAGTGTTTTCTGTAATAATGTAATTAATACACAGATAATATAATCATAAAATATGTCAAGATTGAACACTGCCAATCAAATCAGACGTTTAATTTTTTTTTTAAAGTAACACATGAGAACACTACAGGACACAAACATAGCTGTATAATAAAAGTTATACATTGTAGTTTACACTATCAGTTTATTTTACTTCACATTCAAATAATCTATTAACTAATATAATTATAACTTTTGCACAGACCACATTGTATTATAGTTATTGTGTATTAAAATATTTAGAAGTGTGTTCTGTGTAGAAGATGTGTATTTTATTTACACTAAACAAATAATATGCAAACTTTTCCAAGAGGTCATACCTTATTATGTACCTTATCCAGCATGAATTATCACCTAAATTCACATCTTATGAGTATATAATTGGTGGCATTTTATTCTTTTAGGTTCTGAGTAGAGTCAGAAACTCTACAAAAAGTGCTAAACAGTTAAATAATTTGCCATGGACATTTATTTGTCATTCTGCTTTCATATATATATATATATGAAATATTTCTTATATATGTAACACGTGAAAAAAAAAAGTTAGTTTGAAGCAGTATATACCCATATATCATATATACATGATGATGTTTATTCATACAGGATCAAAATACTGAAAACCTGCATTACGCTGCCATTCACATCAAAGAGAAGAAGAACAGAAGTGGAGGAGGAACAAGAGAACAGCCTGAAGACATTGTTTACTCTCAAGTGAGGAGCTCCAAAGCTGTTGCTCATCGTTCACATCACTAGTTTTCTTAAATGATTCTGAATGAAGATTTGAACCTTTTCATTTTATTTTACACCAGCAGTCTCTGTTTATTTTTTATTAGGTGAGAATTCTGATTGAAATGAATTGAAATTTAAATTGAAATTAAGCTCACAGGTTTAGAGAATGTGCTCAGTGGGAACCTTTACTGCTTTTTTATGTTGTTTCTAAATGTAACAAATTGTGTTCTGAAAAACAAGTAATTTGGCTGGGAGTGCTTAAACTTTTGTATACAACAGTTCGCTTATAAGTTATCCATTCAAATTAATTCTAAATTCAAATTAAAGAGTGTATATAATTACTGTTTGTTGTGTCCTTCATAACTCTTAAAAATTCTGTTTGTATAAGATTGAGAACCAGATTGAGATTAAAAGATTAAGTTCGACAATCCTGCTTTCATATATCACACTGTAATACTTCATGCTTTATCATTCATACAGACAGATATGTCATAATTTTTAACTATAAGCCATTAATATTCAGTTTGAAGTTGACAGTAAATCATAAATTGGAAATGTGGTTATAACACAATATCACATCCAAACTGTTACAAACACTCTGTATTCTTATTTTTACAATACAATAATTTATTAATTCAATCTGCAATTATATACATCCCAATTCTTTTAAAAAACAAACAAAAAAATGAACAGTATGAAAATACCAGTACATTCCATCACATGTAAAAAATATTTTTCCTTCTTCTGTAAAGTTTCTATTTTATTTTTCTGTAAAGTTACCATCATATTGAAAAGATTTTTTTTTTTATAGATGTTTAGTCCTCAGTGTTCAGTGGTGCTCAGATCAGGTAACTAACTTAATATTTGAATAATTTTCGAAAAGTACAAACACAGTTGCTTTAGTTATTAGTGTTTTATTATTAATGATTACACAATGCAGCATGGTGCACAACACTGTTATTATCCAAATTACATTCTTATTTTTCTTCTTCATAAATTGTCTGTGCTAACTAGTCCCACAGTTCTCAAGATATTCACACACTTCCAACTCTGGACTGTTCAGTGTGACTGAGAATTCTGTATTTATACAGAGTTTTCAAACAGAGAGGTTATTGATATTGGAGATATTGGATATTATTTTACAACACAAGCACACTATTACAGATAGATCTCTACCAACATACATTAGCACAATTACATGATTAAAAACTGAAACTGATACAAATGTGTATGTGTATATAAACAGTACTACTTTATCTAATCTAATACTTTATCTGTGACAATTAATTTACCTCCGGTAGTTACACTGTTACTGTTAATGTGTAACTACACAGTTATTAGAGACTTTTTACAGTCACGATAAGAGAAATATAATAGTCCTGTCATTGTCATTACTACTACTACTGCTGTTACCAGTATGGAAGCAGTGTGAGCACTGGCTGTGCTCTGAATATCTTCTGTGGTTTCTTAGAGTTTCCTCTCAGGCTAATTTAAATATATACCACATCTTCTACCTCATCATTAAATAGAAACTCTCTTTAACAGGAACAGTGTCTTTCATACGGGACTCTGCTTTGTTCATTTTAATAAATATTATATATAAAAGGTATTACATTGAAATGTGAAATGTGATGAAATGAAACAGATTAATGACAATTTAACTGCATCGCCATGGAAGTAAAATAAACTGTATCTAAGTAAAACACTGTCCTTTTACAAAATGGCTTAAACTTAAGACTTTTGATTAGGTTACCATATGTAAAACACAAACACACAACTGCAGATGAACATATGCAGCCATTAAGCTACACTTTTGGACTTAGCAGATTTATATTTACATAAACTATTACTCTAATCTGTCTGCAACAGTTAATAGATATTCAGCATATACACTGTTGTTAATATGTAACTACACAGTTATTAAAGGATGTTATGGCTGGTGTGGTATTTTGTGATGGCTGGGTGGGCTTTCTGTGTCTCTCTCTCTCTCTTTATGAGTTACAGGTGCTGTGCTGATTGTTGGGGTCTCTGGGCTCTGTTTGGCTGGAGAGGCTCATTTAAAGACCTGGTGGTTGGCTGGCTGGGGGCTCCTCCTACCTTCCTAGTTGCTTCTCCCTGCCAGTTTGAGTTACTGCTCAAAGAGGCTGTAGCTCTTGTTGTGTGTTCTTACCAGCTTTGCTGGTTGCATTAAGTTTAGTGTGAAATTCTTTTATGGGAAGCTTTATGAGGTATAGCCTGTTTTCTTTTGGGGGTTGTCTCTGTTTCTGTTTAGGGTGGAAGGGTATGTTTTTGTATTTTCTTTGTATTTTTTTTAGGAGTTAAATTAGTATGTTGGGGAGGGATGTGGTTGGCCTGGTGGTTCCCTTTTGTTTTTCTTATGTTAAATAAAATCAATCTAATGAGACTAGAAATTTGTAACTGGTCTGCTTGATCTGGCAGGGTTGAAGTGGGAGGGTTAGGTGGAGTCTTTTTTGTGTTGTCTCCTACCTAGACAGGCTGTAACAGAGGAACTATAATTACTATATTTTAAGTCCTTTACATTGCTTTAAATGCAAAAAAGCTTGTTATTACCAGTAAGGAGCGGCATAAGCAGGCTATGCTCTGAATGTCTTCTGTGGTATCATTGTGCTTCCCCTCAGACTTGAGAGACTATTGTGAATATAAGCCCCATCTTTAGCCCCATCTTTTCATTTTAACATTGTCTGTCATATGAGACCCTGATGTGCTCATTCTGAAATATGTAGCTCCATATAGAATATTTATGTTTAAATGATGAATTGAAATAGATTAATAACAACTTACCTGACAATAAATGACAAATACTGTCCTATTATAGAACTATCAAAATATACGGTTACAGCCATTGAGACACACTATTGTATATACATGAGTAAAAACTGAAGCTGATACACATGATTATTTACATAAACTATATGACTCTAAATTGTCTGTAACAATGACTAAACCTCCAGTAGTTACATTGTTGTTAATGTGTAAGTACATAATTTAAAGGTACTCCATAAACAAGTGGGTCGGTTTATTGTTTTGTATTTATTATTTTGAGGTTCTTGTAAGAAGATTGTAGAATTGAGTCCTCTAGATTTCTATTAGGAAGCGCAAAAGCCTGTTATTACCAGCAGGTGGCAACATGAGCTTTAAGTGTGTTTTGGGTATCTTCTGTGGTTTCATAGAGCTTCCTATAAGCCACCTCACTTTATTTGTCTGTCATTTGGGACACGTTTATTAAAAATATATTAATATTTAAATATAAAATATTATATATATATATATATATATATATATATATATATATATATATATATATATATATATATATATATATATATATATATATATGTATTTTGATCAGGCATGTTTATTAATAGCTGACAATGTACATTTGTCAGTATTCTTTATTGTGGAACGTTGTGTGTATTGTGTTGTATTGAATATGAAGATATATGTGAGATATATGAGATTTTAAGAAGTTGTCTGAAATTGTCTAGTTTTCCAAAATTCTGACTGTGAAATGGTTTTAATTTGTCGTGATGTGTTTTGACCTGAATTGAATAAAGGCCTAGCCAAATGTTTTAGACTCTTGTTCACCAATCAGTCTGTGTTTCTTCTGAAATGAAGGTTATTAATAGAAAGCTTGTTCCTTTTTTTGGGAAAGACTGGGAACATTGTTGCAAGGATTTGATTGCACTCAGACACCAAGAGCATTAGTAAGGTTGGATATTAATGTTGGATGATTAGTTCTGGATGACTCCAGCTCATCCCAAAAATCACTGTAAAATGCTGGGGGGTTTTATGTTTTAGGGGGGCTTGGCATTGAGCCTGTTAACTTTAGGCTCATGTGACCTATATAAAGTAAGCAGGGAACCTATTTGTGGTCAAACATGAGTGAAACACAAAACAAAAAAAACTTGTGAGCTTAATCCCCTGAGGCCAATCCACTGATACAGTGTGCTGGTCTTGCTTTCTTTGCAGTTTGTTTCATAAGAACAGCTTCTCTCATGGCAATGGCTCCGATTTGGCTGCTTATTTTGCATCTTTACTTGATGTGTAAGTTTATGAGCTCTTCAGAAACATATTTTGGAGTTTTTATTTATTTTTTTTTATCTTGTTGTTGACTTGCTGATTGAAAAGATGTCTACTGTTCTCTTTATTGACTTATCTCTAATCTTATAGATTCTGTTCAAGCTGTGGATGTTTCTGAAGCATCATTTGTCTCTGTTGTTTCTGGAGAATATGTTACTCTACAATGTAAAATTGTGGTAAAGTCTCCTGGAAGTATTTGGGTTTGGTACAAACAACGAGCGGGACAGGAACCTCAGGAAGTAGCAGTGAAGTTACCAACCAAAATGCCAAGTGCTCAAAATAATTGATTGTTTTCTGTGGAGAAGGAGACGGGAGTACCATCATATTTTCTGAAGGCACATTCTTGGCTGTGACAGGTAAAAAAAAATTAACTTACTGATTTTATTTTATTAATATGTACAGATTTAGAACAAATTCACAACAGAAATTCACATTTTTTTACACTCAATCTTTTATAAGATATGAAATGAGTCAAAATGCCATTGTGTTTGTGTTTCTATTGTGCTTATGTGTGTAATAACAACATATCATGTACATAAATGTCAATTTAACATAATTAGAATTAACACATTAGAATTGTTTTCCTTTACCTTCAGCCTCCTGGCATTTAGCCCACACTGCTGCCTCCACTCATCACACTATATTTGCACTGTGGTTTTGCAACCACAGCCACAAACTGAACAGAAGATGGTGAGACAAAGATATTCAAACTTTCACCCCTTAAGATGAAATCCAGGGGACTAGTAGTGAGTTTGATCCACACTAGAAGCTGGATTCAGCCACGGGACCATTAGTGAGGTCAGGTACTGATGTTGGATGATCAATATGGAGCTTCATCTCTCCAGAGAATGCAGATCCACTGCTCCACTGATTAATGACAGAGGGCTTTATATACCACTAGTTAACAATTGATAGTCGGCACGGTGACCTTAGCTTCATGTGCGGCTGCTTCAGACAGTTCTGTTCTATGAACAATGCTTTTCTATGGAAACCATACAAGCTGTGTGTGTAACTGAGCATCAATGGGGGCAGTTTTCAACTTAACCCAAACATAGTCAATTAACCAAGACATGTTTGATATTTGCTTTTTACATCTTCAGTTTTAATCTGAAGCTATCAGGATAACATTTTTAACAAACACTAGACGTCAATAGTCACCCAAATCTTTTCACTCCTTAAAAATAAAACTCTCCTCAATACACTCAAACCACATCTAGGTCTTCATTAATGTCGGGCAGATAAGATGTGGTGAGGACATGATGATTTACTGTAAGCTACAAAAATTAACCAAATGCCGGCGTATAGCAAAACAGGGCAGGCAGCTTAATTAGACAAGATATATTGTGTCAAAACGTGACCAATATGTGTTTATGCTCATCACACAGGCATACTGATAGAACTGATTACCGTTTTTTTTTTATTACTGTTTATTTAAAATTTTATGAAAGACCGTGATACGAAGATATGATTACAGTTATATATTAATCTCTGATCAAATGACATTTTGATTTATTTCCTCAGTGACTGTAAGTTAACACTTATGTAAGTAATGTATCATCAGTACATCTTCAAGACATTCAGATATTCAGTACTCAGACAACGCGCCACATTTTATGACTTATTCAATAAGAAGTTTGTTTTAAGCAGATGATGTGTTGATGAGGGTCATTGAAATATTTGTATATCACTATGGTGGAGGAGTGCCGTCACATGATTATTTGTTTATTTATTTATTTATTTATTTATTCTATATAGGATTCTGAGTCTGAAGAGTTTTGTTTCTTTGATAGCAAGATACCACTACTTAAGGAGGATGTTTTCACTCGAGTGAGATTCTGTTCTGTTTCTTATTACAGATCAATTCAGAAAGACAGTGCCGCTGAGAAGATAAGAAAATAAGTCATACTGAATTAAAGCTGCTGATGTAACGTGTAAATATTTCTCATTTAGTTATCTTGTTCTTTTTTAATAGCATGTAAAATCCAGCTGAACTGAGTGTTAAGAGTATAAAATACAATGTCCAATTAATATTTACTTCTAGTTGAGTCCTTTACATCATAAGCTAATCGTATCTAACGTTTAGTAATGGTTATTAGAATTTCTAGATTGTTGTTTCTTTTCTGGGTTGTAAGGCTGTAGGTTTGCTGTAAACTGCCATTCATAAAACTTATATTTTCCTTGTCTATTGTTTCTATTTATATCATGGTCATGAATTTTTACTGTAATTTTAAATGTCACATTAAAGAAATATCATTATTCCAAAGGTCTTCTTTCAAAGATCAAAGTTATTTTGGTAATAACTCGAAATAAACTGGATTCAAAACAATATAAACTCAAAACGGGCTGAGCAAACTCAGAACGGCTCAGTCCTCTCTTTCTTTACTTTCGGAATAACTCTTTTAATTTCTCCCCTTACAGATCACTCCTCTACAAAGGTGCAACGGAGAGCAGGGCTCCAAGCTGGGTTTTATAATGTGTTGCACAGGTGAGGCTGGTTGGCGTTAATTGGCGCTGCTCACCGCTAGAGATTCTGGGAATTGGAGTTTTTGGGCCCTATTCCATCATTTCTTACCCTGTGGTGACCAGTCCCCCTGTTGGCGGCTGGTGGTGGGGCATAGCCCTTGACAGTTTAATTATTTTATTCTGTAACTAATAAAACAATGATGCCTCCAAAACTTGAAAAGAAATTGTTCAGTCAAGTTTAATTGAGTTTAGGGATAGTTTACACTGGAACAATCATCCGTGAACACTTGTTTGCAGTCTTGGGGCTGATTTCCACAATCAGCAGATTAGCACAATAACGTACTGCATATAAAAATAATCATGAAAGTAAGATTTCAGGAAGTGCTGTTATACATTCTTCCCCTTAAGCAACTACACTATCAGTCAAAAGTCACCTCCCCAGGTTTTTCATGTTTTTAATATTTTATTAGTAGTATATTAGTGAATACAAAACTATAAAATACGACTTATGCTTTTATTCCTGGACCAGAATAAAACATCTGGTTGTAATTTAAAGGTTGTTTATAGTTCTAACAGGCCTGAAGAACATAGGATATACCCTGAGATCTTGTTGTTTCTGAGAAATAGTTTTGGGGGTTTATAGGTGTCATAACAATAAACATTCTAATTTTTTATGTAAATATACAGTAAAAATTTAGTTTTAGAATTCGTTTTTACATAGTCATCACTTCCCTACTTAAACTTATCTTTCAGTGCATTAAGATCAAAATACCTTTATAATAATACTAAATATATATTAGCTGTCCAAATAAAAACAAGTATACAAAATAGTAATTTTACAGGAGAGAACCAAAAACATTCTTAACTTTCAATATAAGTCAAGTCAATGGAACCATTTCTATTGATCCATTCATATCACAGGATATAAAGAGCAGCTGGCATTTTCAAATGATGCAGAAAAATGAAAATGTTTTTCTTTGGACAGCAACAACATTCAATTAGGTGTGTCCAAACTTTTGATTGGTAGTGTAGTACCAGGTTCAGGTGATCTTACCTGGTGATGCTTGATCAAGAATGGAATGGTTACTGTCAGTGTATACAAAAGCCCTCATTTGGAACATTCTGTTTTTCCATTATGTTGTTTGTGAGTTTATAAGCACATTCTTTTTTTATTACTGGCTCAGTTTTATTTTTGTTGCTGGGTTTCTGTGTTAAGACAGAAGAGACCAGATGGGATTACTGCTACATGTGAACTGAAACTTCTTATCATAGCGATCAGATAGATTTAGAAAGAGGAAACAACTGCTGGAAAAAAAATCAGTCAAGCAGTTAGAAAAACAGCTGTGACAGCCAATGAGGTTACACTCATGTCCCCCCTTATGTTACTAAGTTTACTTCAGTACAGTTTCTTTTGTGGTGATGGCTCTGGTGTGGATTCTCACTGTAACTCTCTACATAACACGTAAGTGTATGAGCTGGATTTTGGTCATCAGTCACTCTTTTTCGGTTGAAATGCTTTTTTTTGCTGTTTTCATTATTGATGTATCTCTGATTTATAGATTCTGCTGAAGCTGTGGATGTTTCTGAGGCATCATTTGTCTCAGCTAAGTCTGGAGAAGATGCTACTCTACACTGTAAATTTCTGGAAAAATCTCCTAAAAGTATTTGGGTTTGGTACAAACAAAGAGCAGGACAGGAACCTCAAGAAGTGGCAGTGAAGTTACCAAACAAAAAACCCACTTCACCAGACAGATTCAAAATAAGTGACAGTTTTTCTCTGACTATTGAACAAACTACTAAAGATGATGAAGGAATGTACTTCTGTGGAGAAGGAGACAGGAACACCATCAAGTTCTCTAAAGGAAAATTTTTAGCTGTTACAGGTAATAACATGACTAGTTTTTATATGATTAACATGAAAAACTTTATAACTTCACAACAACAGAACACTCGAACCACATGCTTGTATGGCTAAATGTATTATTCTATTATATACGCAATACTGAATAAGATATGAGGTTGATCAAATTGGCATTTTGTTTGTGTATAATAATAATGTAACCTCTGCATAAATGTTTATAAAGACATGATATCCTGCATATATTTCTATAATATTGCTGCCTTTTAAAAACAATATTAATCTTTTTATTGTTGATAACCTAATGCACAATTGTTAAAGGGGATGTTTGATATTTGATGTTTGGTTTCTGCTAGTTTATAATTAAGTTTATTATATTGACCAGGTCAACCTCAGTTAAACATCTCAGTCGTCCAAACTCCAGTATCTGAGTCAGTTTCTCCAGGAGATTCGGTTAATCTGCAGTGCACGGTCCTCTCTGAGATCAGAGCAGCAGAACTCCGAGTGCTCTGGTTCAGAGCTGCTGCAGGACAATCCTTTCCTGAAATCATCTACACTCATCAGAACAGCAGCAGCCATCAGAGTGAGTACAGCTCTTCTACACACAGCTCTGTGTACAACTTCTCCAAGAACATCCTCAACCAGCACCATACTGGAACTTACTACTGCGCTGTGGCTGCTTGTGGGAGGATCGTTGTTGGGAACGGAACATCAGTTCACTTCAGTAAGTAATATTTAAAAAGTTTAAAGCTATTGGTCATTGAGCAATTGTGTAATGGACTTAGATTAATGAATTGAAATTATCCTTAATATTGACCATGTGAATTATACTGGCTGTGGCATCAGTTAAAAGAATTTAGGCATCTGTAAAGTCTTGCATTAATACTTTTAATTTAAGGTCTGCTTCTTAACAGCAACTAACATCTGTCACTGTACTGGCATATAAGCAAACTACATGAAACTTTATGAGTATTTAACAGCAAGTCAATAGTGCTAAAGAAGATGGTCATTAGCTTTTATTATATGTTGATGTAATTCGTTTTAGTTAAAAATTGCCTAAAGACTGTATAATCTGTAACGAGGAGGCGTTACCTTTCATTGCAATATTCTCAAAAATAGTGTGCAAATCACAAAATTAGTGAATTTATACTGTGGAAATTGTTTAAAAACATCTCTGCTTTGTTTTAATTTAGTTTTGCATGTCATTTCCAGGTCATTTAAGTTGCATTTAGTATTATTTGTAAGTAAACCTTCAGATTGTAGTCATAACTATTGTCATTTGTTTGTTATTTTTACAGAAATAAAATCTTTCAAACTTTATATTTAATGTTGATTAAACAGGTGTCACAACAGTGCACACACCAAAGCAGGTAGTGGCAGAAAAAGGAAAAAAAACCAAGTGGGTGCCATCACATCTGCTGAAAGAGGAGAGCTTGTGACTGTGGTTTGTGCAGTCAATGCAAGAATTAATTGACCTAAATTATAATGCTTCAACAGACCAGTAATAAATTCATTAGAGCTCAAACAAGCTTTACATGTCCTAAGCAAGACCTTGTCACTATGGAACTTAACATAAGGCCAGTGTAAACTGAATAAGACTGGAGTTAGATATTAAAGACTTTCATTACAGAAGCATCACCAAGATCAATTGGTACTTCAACCAGATCTGGCTGGGTCAATGAAGACACCTTTACCAAGTTCCCTGGTATGTAATAAATTGTTTACAAGTGCAAACAATTAAATAGATTGAAACGTAAACTTCATTTGGTTTGTTTTATGTTAATTTACCTTCTTAAAGCTTAAAGAACTGATTATTACACTATTTTAAATTCAATTACATTTTTGATTAATATAATGGGGCAAAGTGAGGTTCAGCTTACCCTACCAGAAGTCACCAAAGTTAGGTTAAATCTCTGAAACATAAACTGGTGTTTCATTGTAATATTCTGCAATTGGTTTAGTTTATCATATGTTTATTTTAGACTTTTGAGTTCATCTAATAGGGACAACTTGGGTACAAATCCAGTAGAGAGCTGCCACACCAAGAAACTACAAAAGGAAAACTGGGGATGAACACCCCTTGCAGAGATGGAGAGAGCAGTCATTGATGTCATTAGTACAAAATCCATAAGATCTGTGACAAGAGACAGACAAATTGACAGGTCAAGCCTTCAGAGGTGCATAAAAAAGACGAAATAAAAACTGTTGGGTACAGCAGAAGCAAAGAGGATTTTCACAGAGAAGATTGAGAAGGAGCTTACTGACCACATCACAATGCTGCCTGACCAGTTCTATGGTCTTACTACAAAGCTATGCTATGAATTGGCAAATAGAAACAACATTCTTGTCCCCAGCAACTGGAAAGAGAAGGGTTTTAGCAGGCTACAGTAGCAACAGTACAGAATACAGGAAATGATATTGTTTAGTGGATAAGAAAAAGTTGAATTATTTTGTGTTAAAGTTAAATACAGAAGCCTAATGTTCTTTTAGGCCAAGATTAGTTCAAGAGTTTTATGATATGCCACCATCTTTCCTGCTGTATGCCTGACGCAACAGCTTTGGAAAGAGCTACAGCTTTCAATAAAACAACAGTTGGATAGTTATTTGACAATTTGGCCAAAGTAATGGACAGGTAACTGAATTAATATAGAACAATTAGTGATGACAAATACAGTATATACATAGGTTTACAGCCAATTTGCAAATAAACCTACCAGCTTTAGCAGGATATCTATTTATAAGAGGTGTTAAGTAGCTTTTAGCATTATTTGTAAGTAAACATTCAGATTGTAGTCAAAATTGTCATTTGTTTGTTATTTTTACAGACATAAAATCTTTCCAAACTTTATATACAAAGTTGATTGAACAGGTGTCACAACACACACCAAAGCAGGTAGTGGCAGAAAAAGTGGCTTCCATCACATCTGCTGAAAGAGGAGAGCTTGTGACTGTGGTTTGTGCAGTCAATGCCATTGGGAGTCTTCTTAAGAATTAATTGACCTGAACTATAGTGCTTTAACAGACCAGTAATAAATACATTAGAGCTCAGCTAAAACAAGCTTTACATATCCTAAGCAAGACCTTGTCACTATGGAACTTAACATAAGGCCAGTGTGAACTGAATAAAAGTTAGATTAAAAAAATCATTTAATTGCAGGAGCATCAACAAGATCAATTGGTACTTCTACCAGATCTGACTGGGGCAATAAAGACACCTCCACCAAGTTCCCTGGTATGTAATAAATTGTTTACAAGTGCGAACATTTACATAGATTGAAACTTAAACATCATTTGGTTTGTTTTATGTTAATTAACCGTCTTTAAGCTTAAACAACTGATTATTACACTATTTTAAATTCAATTACATTTTTGATAAATATAATGGGGCAAAGTGAGATTCAGCTTACCCCACCAGAAGGCACCAAAGTTAGGTTACATCTCTGAAGCTGTTTTTTTCATTGTAATATTCTGCAATTGGTTAAGTTTTATCATATGTTTATTTTAAATTGTTTTTATAAAAAGGTAAAATTATCTTTAAAATGTCACATGGGTTTGATTCTGATTATGTTAGCTGGTCAGTTGACCATCAAATGGTGCAACTTACCCACTGATTCGAATCAACTTACCCCTAACCTGGGGCAAATTGAGCCACGAGAACATTTTTCTAATAGTTTAAAATGATAGGAAACATCCTGAAATTAAGTTAGACAGTTGGACAGACTCATTTTCCTTGATCTTGAAAAAATTGCTCATCTTAGCCCACTCTCCCCAACAGTTATTCCAAAATACCTATACTACAAAATGACACTACAGATAAGAAGCAATGTTAATGCTGGTGAAAGGCCAGTTTTCTTCTGCGACATAAAATCTAAGAGGCAGTTTCCTCTTTTGAACTTTTGTAACCAGAAATGTACATTATTTATTTATTTAATCAATTATTTTTTTTTATTTTATTTTAGGGGGCCCTGTGGTGATCTTTCTGGGAGCAGCTTTGGGAGTGTGTGTGATTGTGATCTCTGTTCAAGCCTTTATAATCTATAAAAGGAGGAACAGTGAACTCTGCAGTGGTGAGTGGAGACTTTTACTTACTTACAGTGGAGCTGTTTCACTAACTGAGAACATGATGTTACAAAAACATGCATATAAAAGGAAAATAAAATAAATGAAAAAAAAGGGTAATTTTTATTAAAAGATGTATTAAATCACTGCTGTGGGAACAAAATGCTCCAAAAGACATTTCAGTATGGTTCACAATAAATGGACCAAATGATGTGTCCCAAAAAGTCTCCATTGACTTGCATTACGACAGCAGTGAAAACCTGCAAAACACTGCTGCTTTTTTCCACCAACACACAAACAAAAAGTACAGCTAGGAAAAACAAGAAAATCAGTGCATATTAATGCTGTCCTGGGTTGGTTGAGGGGGCAGACCCAAGTGCATAAAAGAAGCCTGAGAGACTGGGTTTTAATATACTCAAGACGAATATAAGGTAATAATATAATAATAAATAAAAAAATGGCTATAAGTAACAAAAAAAATTGAATAATGGGGGAGTAGATGTGCTGAGTTTGTTTGTAATGCCCAGAGCTAAGGTGGCTTGAACCAGTCATCTTAGGTTCACCAGCCAAGCGAGCTACTGTTGCGCCACTGGGGGAGTGCTGGTGGAAAGTGGAAAAAGCACCCCAGAAATGCAGAGGAGAGAAAAAGACAGGAAAAGGCCAAACAAAAGAAACAAAAATGGCAGCAAGCAAACAAAAGAAAGTTTCAGAAACCAACAGAAAAGAACCGAAATAGCTTGAGGGAAACAGAACAAACTTTCTTGAAGCCAAACAAAAAACAGAGTACCAAGTAACTTTATCAGGATCTGCTTAAAATCATGTTTCATTTCCTTCTCCTTTTTTTGAGCTTTACTTTTTTTGGGGTTTTCTTTGTTAAGTATCATACCGGTCACCCCTCTACAAAGGTGTGACAACAGACAACATTTGTCACAGCCCAATGTAGAGGATTCAGCAGGTGCAGCTAGTTGGCACTGATTGGCCTTATGAATTCTGGGACTTGGAGTTCCCAGGGGCAGCTGTGTATTGCCCTCAGCTGGCAGGAGACATAACAGGCCGAGCCCTTATAAATCCAAACAAAGATTTTAAAAAACTTGCTTCTTTATATAAAACACTACTATTATTACTATTATTTAAAAAACTATTTATTTATTTCAGAGCAATACAATAAAATAATCTTCCACTAACTGAGTTATAAGACATCCTACACATTTGCAGTAAAGTTGCTTTACCTAAGTGCAAGGGCGCAGAGGTGGGTTTGACATCGGGGGGGGCACATTTGCTAATATGAATAAAAGCCCACCCTTTCCCCTAAAATATTTCCTATGAGCTGATGATTCCACTGTAATAGTAAATCAATGTATGTATAGTGACAACATTTGTGGAATTAGGATAAATTGTGAATGAATAAACAAAATACATCATTATCTGTACTTCTATTTATTATTAGATAAATCAAATTAAAGATCACTTTACACACTAAACTACACATTATATGGTACTGTTGTCAGAAAACTTTTAAATTATACATGCAATGTCTGGATTATATGCATATATAACTAAAAAAAGTATATTTTCTCTGGTGGCATAATGCTAAAATGAAATGAGAAAATAATGTATGTTAAGTTTTCCTGACTAGACAAGACTAACATTAGTGTTAGACAGTAAGGCTGTGTCCCAAACAGCACCCTCTGGAACATTACATACTGCACTACTGAAAACACTTCTAACAATGGTGTCCTTTTATTTATTCACTTGTTTATTTATTTTATTTTTTAGATTTAATTTTTTAACACATTTAGTGTAGTAGCAGTCTGCAGTTTGGGATGTTTCAGAGTGCTTTCTGACAAAAGTTAATATAAACGTTAGCTAACCCAAACCCTCCTAGTCTGTTAACATAACAACACATTATACAAAAGCCGTTTTATTACAGTATATATGGTCATCGTTGCTATTCATTGCTCTCATGACTGACCTCGGGTTTAAAGCTGCCGCGAGCTCAGGTCAAGTAAAGCTGCTGACTGCAGGATATTTCTGAACAGGCATCTTAACACAAGCCTTAACAAAGTGAAAGACCCATCGCCCTCAGTTTTTATGCTAATGCCTGAGTGAATTGGCCTGGACTATAACGCTTCGACAGATCAGTAATAAATACATTAGAGCTTAGCTGAAAAAAGCTTTACATGGATTAAGCAAGACCTTGTCACTATGGAACTTAACATAAGGCCAGTGTAAACTGAATAAGACTGGAGTAAGAAGTGTTATTTAATGCAGAAACACTGTATTGTATCGTATCGTATCGTATCGTGTCGTATCGTATTATAGACCGGGGGTGTACACAGAAGAAGTATAACCTATTTAGAGTTTGTTTTTTCCATTATGCAGAATTATTCAGCCAAAGTACAAAAGAGGAAACTGCCTCTTTAAACATATCTATGTTAAAAGTTACAACATCCCACCTGGGCTTTTGGATAACAGCATAAAACTGGGTGATGGCAACTCACTATCCCAAATCACTGCAACCTCAAAGAACCTGCTCAAAAATAATTCTCATAACTTTTAACATGGATTACTTAAACAGGAAACCTAAAAAAACACTTTACTGACTGTTCTTTTTAACGACATACAGCCCAGCAAGGCAGGAGCAAAGCTAAATGTAATGTTGATCCAAACATGATACTATACATACTTTTCCCACCACAGAGAGAAAACAACAAGGTCCAGCAGTGGAGAGCACAACACGTCAGGTACTACATGTGTTCTGGAATGATTGTAGAAGATGTGTTATGATGGACTGACACTGTTTAATATTCACATCAGTATTATTCATAATTATCATAATCTTCATTCCGTGTCCACTCCTACAGGACCACGATGCTGAGAACATGACTTACGCTTCTGTCCATTTTAATGGGAACAATCTCAGAACTGGACGAGAGAAGAGAGAAGAGCCTGATAACCTTATCTACTCTCAAGTGAGGATCTGTAACACCAAAGTTCATCGTCCACATCGCTAGTTCATTTTCCTTTAGTGGGGGTTAGTGAAGTTTAGTAACATCACACAAGTTAAATAAAACTACCCCTAAAGTCCCCACTAGTGAAAAATCCCCGGTTGTGTAAGATATGGAGTGTTGGTCATCTGAGTGACAGGTGTGAGGACATTTTTACAGCAGCTGTGATCAATCTTTCACATATGACACATACACATGTGTGAGTTTAGGCTGATGGTGTCTGATATAGACCTTCCATAGAAATGTGGTGAAATGCTTTAAAAATGTTTTTTATTACAAGAACATCTTTGGTCACTCTTATCCAGCATCCATATCTGGTGAATTCTATACCCAAGAGGGTTAAAGCAGTGCTAGATAATTAAATACAGACAGGCCATGTTCACTGTGAGGTGTGTTAATAGCTGTGTGTTGAGTTACTTTCAGTAGACAGTACATCTATACTGCTATACAAGCTGTACGATGACTACTAAGTTATATTCAAGTTTCATTTCTATAGTGTCATCCCTTAAAAAGATATAAGAAAAAAATTACAGAAATGTGAGGGGTGTACTTACTTTTGTGAGATACCAAATATATATTCTGCAATTCAATATATAAATGCAATTTAAATGTAACAATTTAAATGTAGTTTCAATTACTACCAAAAGTCATTAATAATAAGTATAATAACAATACAATGTCATATAATGCAATAAAAGAGATTATTTATTAATTTCTTATAACAACAGAGAAGATTTAAAACCGGTAAAATCATGGATAATATGTTAATTTATTGGCCTTAAGACTGAGAGAAAACATTTGCTGTTTCTACCTATTAATTTAATGCTGTGTCGTATAGTGCAGTGCAGTACAGTATTAAGCAGTATTGTACAGTACAGTATGGTGTATATATAGTAGTATGGTGTATAGTGGTAGCTAGTGTTATGGTTTTTAGTAGGCGACTGAATGTATAAGACTAAATCAGTATTTACTTTATTAAAGAGTGGTACTATATTTGGATTTAGTACATTATAAAATATCTTTGAACAATTCATTCTCAGCAGTAGAGTTTAGGGTTGGGATTAGGATAAGGCTCAGATCTGGAGTTGAAATAAAGGGTGAAAATAAAGGTGAAATGTTGAAAATTGTTGAACTCAGGTTGAAGTACCAAAATGCATTTACAGTCAATTAGTCAAATAAAGTTCCGTTAGGGCACATTTTCATATTTACTGGTGCATTCAGGTATGCAGAATATTTCCACTTAAGCTTAGTGACCTTTAACGCTTATTTCTGTCATTCATATGATTTCTAAACAGTACAGTGTTTCTTCTGAAACCTGCCAGGATCTACTTTAAATGATGTATTGTGCTAAAGCCCCCACAGTGCTGTGTGTAATTCAGTTACAGAGGGTGTACTTGTGTTATTTATTTTAATGGAAACATAACGTGACATGTTTTTTTTTATATTTCTATTTCTTTAAGATTGATGCAAAACCTGAACTATGCTAGTTGTGTAATGTAATACTTATAGAGTAGTGCAAATGTTACAAAACAAATATTCTACAAATTGTATCATGGCTATTTCAAGTGTCATCCTTGTTATCAGCTTGCAGGTTTGCCAGTTTTAATGAAGGCCTAAAAATATACTTCACTCTTCAGAACTTTTTCTCCTTTGGTTCTTTTTACCCAGACTGAACTGTCTTTTTTTTACCAGTATCAAGAATAATCTGTGTATGTTATAGAACGGGTACTACATAAAAACATTTATGAATAATTCTTGGTATATCTTTTTCTCAATTTTAGTTTAGTTAGTTCTTCCATATGTTTTTCTTACATATGTTTTTAATGAAGGTCCCAAGAAAACATCTACATCAGATTCTCGATGTGTTCTTACCACAGGATTGTTTGCAGCTTTGTGCCCTTGAGTGTGTGTAGATTCTGTTCTTATCTAAGGACAGTCTGAAATAAAAAAAGAGTGAATATCAGAGTCTTTGTGATAACTACATAAGTGTTTTTTAGCACAAGTTTCTTCTTAAGAACTATAAGAACTGTTGGTAACTGTTGGTCTGTTAGGTTTAAGATTACATTTATAAATGTATTATTAATAAAAAATAAATTGAATGTTTAAAATAGACACTGTTGCACAGCACTGTACATAAAATTATGAATTATGAGTGTAATCCTAAACCATCTCCTTATGTTTTAGGACTACGGTTTTAATATTACAATTACAGATTTATTTCCACTGACAAAATTTTGCAAAACATGGATTGTTTTAATCAATAACATTATAATATATTGTAATTATTTAATAATTAAATTAATACATGAAATTAATTAATAATTTCTTGTAATATATGATAAAAAAAATTGACTTACTAAATACTTTTATTGCAGATAATATAATAAATATGAATAATAATATTGATAGTGAAAATGCTGGACTGGTTCTAATTCTAATGTAAATATCAACAGATTTACAGACTCTACAAACTGTGAAACCCCTCTTTATGTGTCCCCTGTTATAAAAACACTGAGCAAGAATGGTGTACGTGGTAGGAGAGAATCTCAAGTTTGTCCAAAATCAACTGGATGTTTTACATTGTTTCTGGAAAAATATTTTATGGACAGATGAGACAAAAGTGGAACTTTTTGGCCCAACACCAAAACCTCATCCTAACTGTGAAGCTGGTTGAGGAACCATCATGTTTTGGAGCTGCCGTGATGTCTCAGGGTCTGGACACCTTATCAAAGGTATATTAAAACATTTTACAGGAGACTGTAAGGGCAGCAGTTTATGACCTTTCTAAAGACCTCAGAAGACATATTATATAGATGCATGAAGCTTTAAAAGGCTACAAAAGCATTGCTTGAGTATACATCAGTCTTCGGTTACACGAAATGTCTACAAATGGTGAAAATTCAGGACTGTTTATATTCTCCCTAAGGTTGGACAACCTGTTAAGTTCACCTGAAAAGCACAAAAGACAAGAAAGAACCTAACACTGTGAAAACCCTTGCTTATGTTTTCACTGTTTCACTTACACTGAACAAAAATGGTGAATATGGTATGGCATATAAGTATCTACTTTAGCCCATGACTGTCCAAAACCTCCTGCATGTTTCTGGAAAAATATTCTATGGACAGATGAGACAAAATCTTTGGCCCAATTGCACACCAACACCAAAACCGCATGCCAACTGTAAAGCAAGGTGGAGGGAGCTTCATGGTTTGGGGCTCTTGTGCTTCCTCAGACTCTAGACCCTTGCTGTCATTGAGGGAACAAAGAAGTCAAAGATGTATTAAAACATTTCACTGGAGACTGTAAGAGTAGCAGTCCATGACCTCAAGCGGAAGAGATGTTGAGTGTTACAACGAGACACTAACCCAAAGCGCTTGAGTAACTCAATTGTAAAGGGAAGATGGTAAAGGATGTAATCTGCACTCTGGATGTTTAATATGCTTAATAAATACTTAATACTTTTTGTGTTATTAGTTTAGTTTGATTGTGTTGGTCTATTCTTATGCCTTAAATAATAATCAGACCACATTTTATTAGTATGTAGAAATTCAGGTACTTCCAAAGGTTCTAAGTACTTATATTTACATGCAATACAAAGTAAATACTTTAATTGGATATTACTATATTGTTTCTATATTACTGAATTAGTCAGCCATTTACATTACAAAAAACAGCCTACCTACAGCCTACAGGGGTTCGCCAACACCCCCACCATTCAGTGCTCAGTCTGAAAGTCATGCTAATGAGTGCGGGTGCTCATGCTAAGACAGTACATCCGGTAACTGGTGATGGCAGGATGAAGCTTTCTGAAGCAGCAAAACTTTTCTTTGGACTGTTTTAGAAAGAGTTCATTCCACAAAGCTTTTAAAATCCATGTACATTAATGACACCTGGTGGTTAAAGCATGAACAGTAGCTATAACTCTACTCTGTCCTGTTCTAGGATAAATCTTGATATCTTTATTTTTTTTTTAAAGTTGTTGTAAAAAGACAATACATTTTGGTTAATACTCCCAAATTCCAACCTAAAGATAAAGTCAGGGGTGTCAAACTCATCGGCATAATGGCTGTCCTCAAAGGGCCAGATCTAACTTATAAATGTAACAAAATGTAAAATAAAATGAATGTAACTACTCCTTAATGTTAAACAACTCTGAATTAATGTATTACTTATTCAATTAAAACATTACAGTTGCATGGGAAAAATATGTTTGCTTGTTGCTCTGTTATAACATAAATCCTTTTAATTTGTCATGTTTTGAAATCCACAAACTCCATTAATCAAGGATCAAACTATTCAAGTGAATAAAAATAACATCAAACACAAGTTATAATATTAACTTTGATCAAAACGTTTGACAATCTGAAATGAGGCTTAATTAGTATAAAATCCAAAATTGTGAGCTGCTAAGAACATGTGTGACTGATAAAAAACAGCCTTGCATGAAACTAATGAGATGCTTTGATTACAATAAACATATGTCTGCATAAACACATAAAACCTGCAAACACTAAATACACTGCAACAGTAACTCCACATATCTGTGTTTCATCAACAGCAACTACACATATCTGTGTTTTAACAACAGTAATTCCACATATCTGTGTTTTAACAACAGTAATTCCACATATCTGTGATTTCATCAACAGTAACTCCACATATCTGTGATTTCATCAACAGCTAATGAAACAGCTCTTTAGCTGCGCGACTCCTCGGCCAGCTAGCTCTTAACTGGTTCAGCGATGGTGTTTCTTGACAAACTGACATTGTTAAAAGTGTGAATCTGGTCGGGACACACCTGCTCACACACCTTCAGCAGCACTGCTTCAGAAACATTCCCTCTGAAAAACACTTTGAAGCCCGGGCGATTTCTTCAGCCACAGTAACGCTAGCTTTCACTGCCGCGTTGTTTTTGGCTTTCGTGAACAGATTCTGCTGCCACTTCAGTTTAACTTTTAATTCTTGTGCAATCTGTTGCTTTTCTTGAAGGCGAGCTTTGCCGTACTGAGCTCCGTGCTTGGTGTGAAACTGCCGGCGTAGATTGTCTCTTTAATAACCGACATGTTGCTTCGTAACACAAAAGTCAGACCGGTCGGCACGAACATGTATTCACCTTCCCATCTTTGTTTAAACAGCCGTCCATCTGCATCAACTTTTCTTTTTCTGGACATTATGGGACCGGCCGCGTTATCACATCAATGACTACACTGTCCTCTAGTGGCAGTAAGCCGTAACACAATCGACATGCATTGTGGGAAATGTAGTTTTTGGTTAAAGCACGCTTCTGACCTATTTATTTTTAGACACTAAGACTATTCAAGCTCTCGCGGGCCACATAAAAGGACGTGGCGGGCCACATTGGGCCCGCGGGTCTTGAGTTTGACACGTGATATAAGTAGAGGTAATATACAGACAGTGTACATATTATTTGCAGACAGTATAAAATATAAAATCGACTTACATAAGTGTGTGGGGTAGTGCAAAATAAACAGCAAGGAACATGTACAGAGAAAATGTGGTTTATAAAAAAGTACAACTAAAACATGCTGTTACAACTCTGAGTATACTCTTAGTATATTTCAGAAGTTTTAATGTTTAGTAAAGTTATCAAAGGAAACATGACATTTCAGGTGTTAGTGTTTCTCATTGCTTTTAGAAAACCATGAAGATAAAAATAGGCATATTTTCTATACATAATAAAAAAGAAATGTTTTTTTTTCTATTTTTCTGTCTTTGTTAATTCGTGTTTATCAGCAGTTAGTAGTAAGCTTAAAATACTTTAAAATACTTAAAAGTTTTAAAATACTTAGAAATTACTTGGAAAATGTACATTGCATTCATTAATTCATTGTAATTAATTGCAACAAAAATGTTTCCTTCCTCTGTAAAGTTTGTAACTTGGAATTACACACATATGGAAATGTTGTTGTAGAATTTTAAGTGTTCAGGGAGATCGTGCACAGTGGTGTGGAGATCAGGTAACTGTATCTGAACTCTAACATCTTTAGTTATTATTATTGCACAACTATATTGTTATTTGGTTTTTGCTTTCTGCATGATCTTCAACTTTTTGATCAGCTTTTTTGATCAGACACACAGATTCTGGAAAACAAGATTTTTTCCAGAATTTCTTCCTATAGAGAATAAATAGGATAAACATTTGCACACCAATTTAACTTTCTGCTCAACCGACAGACACAGTTTCAAATACACTACCTCAGGGCATCATGACTGCAGTGTTGGTTCGATCTGTCTTTTTTTTCATCCCTTTTTTTCACTTCAAAGAGTCCCATTGATTTTTGGACACATCCAAACATCATGGTTTTGTTTAATATGCAGCCTCTAAACTACATGTGCTCACTCAGAGCAGGTGCCCAAACACACTGATCTGCACTCCTCTACTTTTCGTTTATTTAACCCTCATTCATACAGTCCACTTCATTTCCAATCCCAGCCAAACATTATAATTTCGATAAACCTACAGCCACAAAACTGCTCATCCTCACTCAGACAGGTCCCTAAATACACTTTCCCACACTCCTCTATTTGTTGTTCATTCATCCCTCGTTCTTCACACTGCTTGAGCTGCGAAACCAGCCAGCATTCTTTCAGCAAATGCGCTTATTTAGTTTTAAATGTTTTGTGTTATTTTTATGAAATTGTAACATGTCTTGTTCTGGAGACTCTCCAGTTTTCACACTGAACTACAATTACAAGAAAAACGATCAATAAGAAAGGTGGTATTAGTAAACCAGCAATATGTAAAACAACTAAAAGTGTCCCACTGTAACTGAACAAATACATTCATGTTCCTGAGATGAATTTCTTGTCTAACATACTTCAGATCATTGAAATAAAGGCCTCAAATGAGTGGCCCCATGTGTACTTCCACTTTATATTAAGTCTCTCTATAATTATGTAGTTGTGTATTATTATTATTATTATTATTATTATTATTATTATTATTTCATTTAGTTTCAGCTCTAAACTATTCCATACTGTGATGGTAACAATACATATCTGTAAAAGTAGCTTACTACATTAAACTACTACTGTTGAATATTACTCAGGATTGTAGAGTTGTTATTTCATTACCTACATAACATTAACATAGAGTTCTATAATAGTAGCTATTATGATAATACAGATACAAGAAAAACAATATATGCTGTTACATCTATCAAGATACATTTGTGTGGTTACATATAGTAAAAACTAAAGCTGATACTTATAATTATTTACATAAACTGTACTACTTTAATCTATCTATAACAATGAATACACCTCCAGTATTTACATTGTTGTTAAAATTCAACTACACAGTTATTAGTGGTCCGTCTTTTGTCATTTGTTGTTATGTTTCACATTTTATTAATCTTGTAAATTAACTATAATTTAAGTCTTAATTTTAGCTATAATTTTAAGTCATGATTGATCTATAATTTAAGGCATTTGTACATTAGAATATACAAAATGCCCATTGTTTCCAGTAGGGGGCAGAATGAGCATTGACTATGCTTGGGATGTGTATGTGGTTTTATAATAATTCATGTAAAACTTGAGAGTCATATCTTCTACCTCAATATTATACCTTAATCCTTTTATTTAACATTAACAGCAACACTGTCATATGAGACAATTCTAAATAGACCTTCTAAAATAAATATCTATTTATGCTGGATATAATTCTGTAATGGCTCAAATGTTTTATTAATAGCTGATAATATCTTTTAGTTACTGCTGTGGACAATTATACATGGGATTAAGGGTAAATGTCACATTCTAAGACAAATTTGATAACGTAACACCTGCTTCTCTGGTGTTTCGCCTGAATTTAAGGGTGTCCTCCTTTGCTGCAGTACAAATCTCTACATTTTTGAGAAGCCTTACACTAGATGTTAGAAGATTGTTGTGAGAAATAAACAGTATTCGGCCACAATAGCATTAGTGATGTTAGGTACTGATGTTGGATGATTAGTTGTAGTTCACGCCAACTCAGCCCGAAGGTAATGGAGGGAGCTCCATCACTGCAGATAATGCAGTTCCACTGCTTCACAAGCCAGAGCAGGGGGCCTTTATACCCTGCCAGCAAACACTTAACACTGGACATGGTAGTGGGCTTATTCAGCCAAACCCTTAACCAGAGTTGATCATAATATGCCCAAATATTGCCCCCTTGTGGACAAACATATTAAATAACAAGTTAACAGGAAAAGAAGAGAAAAAAGAAAAGCCCTTGTGACTGTCAACAGCCAATGAGCCTAACCTGCTGAAAGTGTGGTGGTCTTGCTTCCTTTCCAGGTTGTTTTCGAATATGAACAGCTTCTTTTATAAGAATGGCTCTGACTTTGCTGCTACATCTTTGCCTGATATGTAAGTTTATGAGCTCTTCAGAAACCGTTTTTTGGATCATGTAGTCTTAATTTTTTATTTTATTTCTTACTGTGGTTGTTGCAATGGCATTCACTGTTCTTTTACTTGACTTACCTCTGATGTAATTCTATCTTATATATTCTGTTCAAGCTCTGTATGTTTCTAAAGCATCATTTGTCTCTGTGGTGTCTGGTAAAAGTACTCTACAATGTAAAATTGAGAAAAAGTCTCCTGGAAGTATTTGGGTTTGGTACAAACAAAGAGTGGGACAGGAACCTCAGGAAGTGGCAGTGAAGTTACCAGACAAAATGCCAAGTGCTCCATCACACAGACGCAAAGTAATAGATAGTTTTTCTCTGACTATTAAACAAACTACTAAAGAAGATGAAGGAATATACTTCTGTGGAGAAGGAGACGGGAGCACCATCAAATTTTCTAAAGGCACATTCTTGGCTGTGGCAGGTGATAAATTGACTGTTATATACTATATATATATATATATATATATATATATATATATATATATATATATATATATATATATATATAGGAGCACTTTGTAGTTCTACCCTCTATCTGCATACAATGTTTAACCCCTTTTACAGTGTTCTTTAACCCTTTAAAGTCTGAACCATGAAAAAATTGCCTGAATATTTTAATTGTTTGAAAATGAAATGCTTAACAGACCTTCATTTAAAAAATATAATACTAATAATAATAATAAGAATGATAATAAAATGCTATATAAATAATAACAAATAATAATAAAAACAACAACATTAAATAACTCTTTGCATATATGTATTTTTCTTTGTATCATATTTGATGTATCTACTATAATCTTTGGTTCTCCACTAAAATTTAGAACACAGTATGAGTTTAAGCAAAGTTCAGGTGTATATCAGGTTTTATAGGAACAAAATATAACTGTGATGACTTACAGATCTTAAAAACTTGTGTCAAATATGACTCACTTGGTGTTAAAGGGTTAATGGTCAGGATCCCCCACAGGACCACCAATATTCTTTGATTCAAACTCTAAATATGACATTATAATGTTTTGTTTTTTTTATCAGAGTGAGAGAGCGTGATTTGGAGGTGTTGAACAAAACCAGTCAGGTACTACATTTTCTCTCAGACACTTTTTAATACCCATAGAGTCTCTAATCTCCAGCCTTTAATATCTCATATTCATCTCTACAGGACTCTGCTGCTGCTGTGGAGCTGAATTACGCAGCCAAAAGTCAAAACGCTCTGGAGACAGTGTTTACTCTGAAGTCAGATACTTCTCAGTTACTGACCCCAACAATCAGTAACTCACTGAACTCTCTGCTCCTCCATCAGCATCAGTGAAGTTATTTCTGTTTATCGTCAGTTTTATAATCTGTATATATGTTTATTAGTGTTTGTGCTGATGTTATTCAGGATCTACAATAATCAACACTTTCTGTGCTCAAAACTGCATGACTGAAAAAAGGGTCCTCTAAAGGAGTGAGCAAAAACAGTTTCAGAGAGTTTGGTCACTATTAACTTTCACACGCTGAACACACGCTCACGAGCTCAGAAGGTGTGAACTGTTAAAAAATGCAACAGGCGTTTAGTTTAAAAGGCATGAAAAGTGGTGAACTTTTGGTGAGTTTTGGTGGCTGTGATTTTCATTTGTATTTTCTTATTTAAAATAAAGTTGGAATGTGTACTGTGAGCATCTGTATTGCCTCATACGTCATTACTTCTCACACACACACACACACACATATATATATATATATATATATATATATATATATATATATATATATATATATATATATATATATATATATATGTATATATATATATATATATATATATATATATATATATATATATATATATATACACACACAAGCTGTACACTGACTACACTGTTATATCTGTACACTGACTACTTTACACTATTATAGCTGTACACTGACTACTTTACACTGTTATAGCTGTACACTGACTACTTTACACTATTATAGCTGTACACTGACTACTTTACACTGTTATACAAGCTGTACACTGACTACTTTACGCTGTTATACAAGCTGTACACTGACTACTTTACACTATTATAGCTGTACACTGACTACTTTACACTGTTATAGCTGTACACTGACTACTTTACACTGTTATACAAGCTGTACACTGACTACTTTACACTGTTCTGCAAGCTGTAATGTAGCTGACCCTTGTACTGGTCCCCTGGCTATGAGGCAGCTATGAGAAATGTTTGGGTGTGATTGTGTGCTAAGTTACCTGTACAGGCGCACTGTAAATAAAAGTGTGTGTTCTAACTTAAAGGAGTTAATTGGACAATCATAGCTGCAATTCTGTACACATCCACTAGGATGTGTACATCTGTCTTCACACGCATATGAGCTTATCTGTCTTCACACGCATATGAACTTGAGTGACGTCCCATTCTTAACCCATAGGGTTAAATATGATGTCTGCCCACCCTTTGCAGCTATAACAGCTTCAACTTTTCTGGGAAGGGTCTCCACAATTAGGAATGTATTTATGGGAATGTTTCACCGTTCTTTCAGAAGCACATTTGTGAGGTCAGACACTCTTCTTTACGAGAACATTTCTCAACTTGGTTTTATACACCCGCGCCCATGAAAGTGATTGAAACACCCGAATTCAATTATTTGGATGGGTGACTGAATATTTTCGACAGTATAGTGTATTTTCTCTTTGTGAAACTGAGGCCTGCCAAAACACAAAACCAAAAAATCATAGCTGCAATTCTGTACACATCCACCAGGAGGTACTGACGCTACACATACTCCCTCTGTTAAGGACTGAAGAAAGGAGGCGGAGCTGCTGTCCACATACTCCTCCCCTTGCCCACACACACACACCAACATACTTTCTTACCCTGTTCTTCAATGTCAGATGTCAGTACCCCCACAGGACCATAGCAGGTGTCATGGTGGTGGATCATTCTCCACTGCAATGATGGTACGTTTGTGTGTCGCGCTGGTGTGAGTGGATCAGACATAGCAGTGCTGATGGAGTTTTTAAACACCTCAGTGTCACTGCTGGACTGAGAATAGTTCACTAACCAGAAACATTTAGCCAGCAGCGTCCTGTGGGCAGTGTCCTGTAGGCAGCGTCCTGTGAACAATCTTCTCTGACCACTGATGAAGGACTAGAGGATGACCAACACTAACTGTGCTGCAGCAGGGGAGGTATCGTCTCTGACTTCAGATCTACAAGGTCTAAGAGGACAGAGAGTGGACACAGTGTTTAAAACTCCAGCAGCACTGCTGTGTCTGATTCACTCACACCAGCACAACACACACTAACACATCACCACCACATTAGTTTCACTGCAGTGCTGAGAATGAACATAAATATTAATAGCCTTTGCCATGACACTCAAAACTGAGCTCAGGTGCTCCTGTTTCCACTGATCATCCTTCAGCTGTTTCCACAACTTGACTGAAGTCCCCCTGGGGTAAATCCAGCTGACTGGACATGATTTGGAAAGGCACGCCTATATAAGGTCCCATAATTGACAGTACATGTCAGAGCACAAGCCAAGCCATGAAGCCCAAGGAATTGTCCGTAGACCTCTGAGACAGGATGGTATTGAGGCACAGATCTAGGAAAGGGTACAGAAAAACATCCCAAGGTCCCAATAAGAACAGTGGCCTCCATCATCTGTAAATGGAAGAAATCTGGAACCACCAGGACTCTTCCTAGAGCCTGCCGCCCAGCCAAGCTGAGTGATCGGGGCAGAAAGGCCTTAGTCAGGGAGGTCACCAAGGGTCACTCTGACAGAGCTTCAGTGTTGCTCTGTGGAGAGAGGAGAACCTTCCAGAAGGATAGCCAATCAGGCCTGTGTGGTAGAGTGGCCAGACAGAAGCCCCTTCTCAGTAAAACGCATAAGACAGCCCACTCGGAGATTGCCAAAAGTCACCTATAGGACTCTCAGACCATGAGAAACAAAATTTGCTGGTCTGATGAAACAAAGATTGAACTCTTTGGCCTGAATGCCAAGCGTCAAGTGGTAAAGAAAACCTGCTCCAGAGCGCTTTGGACCTCAGACTCTGGCTAAGGTTCACTTTCCAACAGGACAACGACCCAAAGCAAACAGCCAAGATAACAAAGAAGCTGCTTCAGGACGATTCCTGAATGTTATTGAGTGGCCCAGCCAGAGCCCAGACTTCAATTGAACATCTCTGGGGAGGTCTGAAAATGGCAGTGCACCGACGCTCCCTATCCAACCTGATAGAGCTTGAGAGGTTCTGCAAAGAAGAAATATGCAAAAAAAATCAAACTTTTTCACTTTGTTATTATAGTGTATTGTGTGCACTGTATAAATACAGATATTAAGCAAAGATATATATAGTATGTATATTTGATTTTTATTAATTTTATTTTTCACATTAAATCAGCAGACTGCATATTTTTTTATCAATATCAGAACAGCAGCTTCTCACAGATAATGTGAGTTTCAGTCACCTGACAGAGAAGGACTGTCTGGAAAATAAACACAGTAAGTGAGAAGTGTGAGCGTATGTGAACGTATCAATGTGGTTTTTAACTGTGAAATTTCACACCTTACTGACCTCTGCTTATCATGAACTCACACCTGAGAGAGAAAACAGAGCAAAAGAAGAAGTTATCATGCCACGACATACTGAAACATTTATGCACACACACACACACAGTTGTGGTGTAAAAATGTTTCTCTGATAAATTCATATGAAACACAATATACAGATTATATAAAGATATAAAATATAAATATAAAAGATTATAATTTGCTCTTTCAGCATCCAAACCGAACAAAAAAAAAATAAGGAAAGTTGAAGGATGTGAAATGCCCTGTACTTTGACCCATATTAAGATATTTCACTTAATTTGACATCAACTTAATTGTGTTTGTTAATATATACACTTTATTGCCAAAAGTATTCGCTCATCTGCCTTCACACGCATATGAAATTGAGTGACATCCCATTCTTAACCCGTAGGGTTTAATATAATGCCAGCCCACCCTTTGCAGCTAGAACAGCTTCAACTTTTCTGGGAAGGCTCTCCACAAGGTTTAGGAGTGTGTTTATGTGAATGTTTCACCATTCTTTCAGAAGCACATCTGTGAGGTCAGACACTGATGTTGGATGAAAAGTCCTGGCTCACAGTCTCCACTCTAATTCATCCCAAAGATGTTCTATCAGGTTGAGGTCAGTCAAGTTCTTCCACACCAAACTCACTCCTCCATGTCTGTATGGAGCTTACTTTGTACACTGGTGGGCAGTCATGTTGGAACAGGAAAAGGACGTCCCGAAACTGTCCCCACAAAGTTGGGAGCATGAAATTGTCCAAAATCAAGAGCAGTTCCTTATAACTGGAATAAAAAATATATATAAAAATATATATATAAAAATATATATAAAAAAATCCAAGTTTTGTTAATTGGATTGCCAGATGGAGAAGCATGATTCTTCTCTTCTTTATGAGAACATGTCTCAACTTGGTTTTATACACCCGCGCCCATGAAAGTGATTGAAACACCCAAATTTAATTATTTGGATGGGTGACTGAATACTTTTGGCAGTATAGTGTATTTTCTCTTTGTGAAATTGAGGCCTGCAAAACACAAAACCAAAAAGTTGGAACAGATGCAATTTAGGATTAGAAGCATTGTGATATACTCAAAATACTACATCTTAAACAGATGATGCCGTCATGCTCGGGTAGCAAATAGTTAATTACTGGACATAATGATTTTCATTATATGTAGATGTCCTTGTTCACATCTACAATCAGATTATAAAAATGCTGTCCTGTGAAAGGCAGCTATAGCTGAGCTTCCTGTGGAAACTTTCATGAGTAAGCGAGGGGCTGTTTTTCTGAGAAGTACATTTAAGGGTGATCAAAGTGATCTGCAGAGATGAAGCGTTGAGGCTTTAGCAGTGCAGTAGGTGAAGGAGTGACGTGTAGAGGAGAGCGGAGCTGCTAAAACCACCAACAGCCGAAACAACACCCACAAGCAGAAGCGTCCACTGACTCGCCAACGACTGAGTTTCACAAACACATTTTACAAATACTTTAAAATACTGACAATATAATGACCATTTGAAAATGTCAAACTAACACATACAGCACATCCAGACGCAGATATATCAGATATATCATGTATTTCATATACCATACAAAGCTTCAATATTAGAAACACGTTTTCTGTAAAAGTATGTATTACATGCTATACGGTGTGCATATTTACAGAGCCAGCAGCAATTAATCTGCTAAATCTAAGATTCTCAAATAAATTCTTTCTAGAAGATCTGGAAGTGGAGAAAGTGCCCGTGTCTCAGTCGCAGAGGGTTGAGTAGTTATTTATTATAAGAAATAAATGGCTGCTCTTGTAACTTCTTATTATGCCATCAAAATGAAAAGGTACAGCAATTCAGAGTATATTCTTTATTCTTGAAGATACAGTACAGACATGATCTGAGGTGGTCTGAGCAAAGTCTGAGAATGGTTTTAATTCGACTGGCAGCTGCACAGTCTTACAGGCCTGCCTCTGTGTTTCTCCTGGCCCGAGTGACCCGTGTGGCCAAGTCGTTATCTCCTCCAT
The DNA here is from genome assembly GCA_021613375.1 of Megaleporinus macrocephalus. Lineage (NCBI taxonomy): Eukaryota > Metazoa > Chordata > Actinopteri > Characiformes > Anostomidae > Megaleporinus > Megaleporinus macrocephalus. The sequence goes on from CM038713.1 coordinate 39,721,897, forward strand.
TTTGTGTGACGGCCATCTGTGTCTGAACAGATTCACTTTAACAGATGGGTATAGTATGTAAGATTTTACAACACTACAAGACATTTACCACACCACATGTGTAGTTCCTATAATGCTACGCTGTTACACTGTCTAACGTTATGAAAGTGCTGTCACTGAGGAAGTCTTATATGATGAAGAGCAAGTGGGGGCATGCTGGCAGGTTTTTACTTCATCCATCTATCCATCCATCCATCCATTATCTTCCAATTTATCCCACTAGTTGGGGTCATGGGGTAGCTGGAACCAATCCCAGTATCATCGAGCGAAGGCGAGGTACACCATAGACAGGTCGCCAGACCATCGCATGGCCAACACACACTGACACTTATGGGCAATTTAGAGTATGTGATCAACCTAACATGCATGTGTTTGGACTGTTGGGGGAAACCCACTCAAGCATGGCGAGAACATGCACACTCCACAAAGAACAGCCCAGACCGGGTATACCCGGTCAGGCCTTGATTTTCTGCCTCAACAGTGTCTTGCCCTAAAATACATATTCATTAAGACCCCGTAGGAGTCTGTATAAGTGTATCAAGACTGCCACTAAGGAGGCTGGGAATTGGAGTTCTTTCTCCTTTTCCTGCCAGGCCTCCCTCTGTGCTGACTAAGCCCTCTGCTGGTGGCTGGCAGGGCAGCCTGGACCGTGACAGCTGGGGCTTTGTCAAGGCTCATTGTTCAATAAAACCAAAATTAGACCTAACCACTGTAACCTTCTCCCTAATTTGGTGTTTCCTTAAAATGGATAATTGTTAATCAGACACGCAAATATCTAAAGCCGTCTGACTTTTGCACACATGCAGTATGTGATATGCATCAACATTGCTGAAAACATTCAGTAAATCTGGCCCTAATAATTATAAGTAAATCAGAACTGTGATTACATCATACTGTGCAGTTCTAGTGCAGTTGGTACTGATATCTCCATATTCTAAACATTCTTATAGTGATCAGGGAGGTCCAGATGGCAACACATATTGCATAAAGAGTTCTTCAAACCTACTAAACCTGGCAATTAACACAAGAGTTGAACCAGAAGTGCTTGTGTGGGAAACTGCAAGGATTAAGTGTCCTGCCTTAAAAAGCATATTCATTAAGTCAGGCGTGCTAATATCTGAAGCTCACTGGTGCCCTCATGTGCATAAAGGCTTCTGTGCACACGCAGCATGTAATATATATTAACACTACTGACAACATTTCATAAATTAAAAAAACATTTTCAGACATTCCTTCTAATGAGTGAAGTCAGATAGCTCCAGGTACCCACTGCTGATGCAGATGTGTTTAACCCATTCAGCTTTTATAATCTACATAAAACATGACGGACTAATAGAGTTGGACGCTCTGGAGCAGCTGTACATGAGCCTATTCTCACCAGTGATGTAGCATAGTGGTCAATGAGGTCCAGTCATCACCTGTGCTCTAGGTCTCACACTAGAGACCACAGGAGGCATAAACAGTTCTTACAAGTTCCTCAAATGCTTACATGCTTTACATCAAGACGTAATGATGTTCTGATTTCTGATGACATCACTGTAGTTGCATTTATTATTTATCCTACAAGAATTTCCTGAAGATTTTAGCAGTAAAACATTCCTTCACAGCTTCACCACAACCACAACAGCCCTACTAGGGATAGAAGGGCAGTGACACAAAAACTTTTTTTATTAAAAAAAGTAAAAACAATAAAACTGAAATCAGGATTTGTGATGAGCAAAAACAAGTAAATTGAGGAATTCATTAAAGCTTGAATGAAGAAATTAATTTATTGCTAAGACTCAGTTTGTTCATCAAAGTGTTAAAACATCATTACTTACCATTCTTCTCTATACTTAATTTTTTTAATTCTTAATTATATATGATAAAGTAGTTTGTAATTTCTTAACTATATTTTAACTATAATTATATGATTTATCAACAGCATCCTTCTGTTATTTGAAATACAGATAATCTACTGTTAAAGTTGTTTAGAGCCTTTAAGAATAAAGCATTTCTCAATGATTTTCTTTAAGCATCTATTTCTGCAAAATCAAAGGCTTTTTCTCTGGTACAAAAAAATTATGTGTGAGGGGGACTGTTTAGAGACAGTCCCCTTCACACATCAAGTACGAGCAAATATTCTCTATGTTGGCTCGTACTTGCTATGGGAACGAAATGGTGATGTTAACGTCTGTTTGAAAACATCTTTCAGTAAACCCATTTTTCTCTTCACAAGCACAAGTGTATTTTATTTTTAATAACTTCTCTGAGTAGAAATTTAATTTCATTTGCATAAGCGAAGGAGAAAATCTGTCCTGGACAGTTTTTCACATATGATATTTTGTACTAATGTAGGTCACATTAAGTAACGTGTGTAGAGGATGAATCTCAAGTGTCTAATTTGGATTTAACAAAGAACCAGACTTTAATAAACCCCCAATAGGTTCTTCTTACCAGTGTTACATTAATACATAATATCATGGCCTTATTTGGTCTTCAGATACTGGCTTGGCTCATAAGTGCTTCTCAAGTAAATTTTGCGTCTGTGAAGTAAAACTTGGGTTGTTCTGGTTACTATTTTTATCACTGACTACTGGTGGCCAAGTGATGTCACAAGGTGGGTAGATGGAAATTTAACATGAACCTGCAGAGCCAGTCAGTGAATCCACTTTAAACCAAGCTGACTTTAGACATAGGAGGTTTTAGTCTTTGGTTTTTGAACAGTTTTTATTATGGATGTGGCTCAAGTCTGGACTTTTATTCTATGTGTCTTCAACATGAGTAAGTTTTAAGAGCTTTTTACAATAAATGTATTTAAACATTTTTTTCATTGTTATTTTTCAATAGTGCAAAATTTCACCAATGTATTTGATTATTTTTAGATTTGTATTTATTGAAATATTGTTTAAGTAGGTGCTGCACAATCCATGCATCTTCTTCAGACAGCCCCGTTTGTCTTTGTTGAAGCTGGGAAAGCCGTTACTCTTCAGTGCACATTTGAAGAAAAGCTCAGCAATCTTTTTGTTTGGTACAAGCAAACAGTCGGACAGTTGCCTCAGCCGGTTGGGATGACAGGTCCAGTTATGGCTGCCATAGTTTTTCCACCATTTAAAAACTCTGCCTTTAAACTAGAGGGAACCAAAAATACGATTTCTCTGACTATTCCACACGCTTCTAAAGATGATGAAGGGATGTACTACTGTGGAATCTCTCAGGTGAATGTAATTACTTTTACCAATGGAACATACTTAGCTGTACCAGGTAATTACACATTTTCACTTAATAGAGCTGAATAACATTTAAATATGTTGTTTTTCATCTGTAGTCTTCCAGATTTCTAGAAATTAAACAGGCGTAAAGTATTAATAGAAACTCGTAGAAACTCTACATAGTTAATTTGGATATAATGATTCACAGTCAGTGAAACACAGTCAGTTAAACTAAGTGATTTTAGCTAAATTACACAAAAATACCAAACAGGTTCTGAGTAAGTGTTGGACAACCTAAAAAGTGGTTAAATTGTCTAAAAAATGTAGATTATAAAGTAGATTATAAAAAAACAGATTATGCAAGCAGTAATAATTATAGCTTTATTAGGTTCTCAACATTTCAGAAATTTATGTTTTCATATGATCCAATGTGCTCAATATATATACTCCAAAATACTCCAACTAATAAAACCATAATGTTTTTATACCACATTACCTAAATTTCCTGCTTAAATATTCAACATAATTAGGTACAGATGTGACAGCTCATAAATAAATGAATAAATAAATAAATAAATAAGAAAACAAATAAACATGAGAATACATAAATTAAAAACAATTTTTATCTATATTTTTCCTTTTTCTGTATTTAAATTGTGTGTAAATGTTATAATGGATAGATAAATAAAAAACTCCAAAAGTGATTGGACTTTTTGTAAATTAACTTACCTTAAAAGTGACAGACTCTTTGTTTTTGTTTTCTCTTTTTTTAAAACAATTTTGGGGGTACTTGCTATTGTAATGGCAGTGGTATGTTTTTACTTGATTTAAATAATGGAAATATTTTAATATGTCCTTTATCAAGTTTGTAGCTGGAACATATTAGTGATTTTAGTATAATTTAACTCAACTTTCTTGATACTTTTGATCAGTTTGCCCAAAATATTTAACTTTCTAGACGTCGTATTATACACTTTCTCAGAACCCCAATTTCTAGAACCTGTTTGGTAGTTCAGTGTAATTCAGTTAAACTGTTTCTGAAATTGTAATCACACAGTCCAAAATAATTATTCCTTATTGCCAATATAATGTATTGCTTTACAATACAAATGCATTAACTATTTTTAATGTAATGAGTAAACTTTTAATCTTTTTGTTATTTCATACAGGAAATTCAGATTTGAACTTAAGTATATCGGTGCTCCAAACTCCAGTACTGGGTTCAGTTTCTCCAGGAGAGTCGGTGACTCTGCAGTGCACAGTCCTCTCTGAGATCAGAGCAGCAGAACTCCGAGTGCTCTGGTTCAGAGCTGCTGCAGAACAATCCTTTCCTGAAATCATCTACATTCATCAGAACAGCAGCAGCCGTCAGTGTGAGATCAGCTCTTCTACACACAGCTCTGTGTACAACTTCTCCAAGAACATCCTCAACCAGAACCATACTGGAACTTACAACTGCGCTGTGGCTGCTTGTGGGAAGATCATAGTTGGGAATGGAACAGCAGTGGAACTGGGTGAGAATTTGAATGCATTATGAACAACGTTGGCATAATTTTAAATGAGTTAAATGAGCTTCTAATAGTACGACAACAGAACAACTGTTTTTTATTCAAACTTTAATTAGATCAAAATTTTAAGGCACTTGTTTTTTAAATAGTTAAAACAAATAACAAATAACTTAGTGTTCATTCAATAATTTAAAGATTAATAATGTTTGCACTACTAATTAAAAAAGAAATAAAAAACAATTAATGTAATAATTATGAAACAGCTTAAAAAAGCTGTTAATAGTATCCATCCATCCATCCATCCGTCTATTATCTTCCCCTTTATCCTGCTAGTTGGGGTCACAGGGGTGGGGGGCTGGGGTGGGGGGCATATAACATGGTGTGTTTCTGTGTGTGTCTATATAAAGATGTTTTAAGGTAAACCTTCTCAAATATAAGTAACTACATATGTTATTTGAATATTTTGCATCACATACAGAATTCTCTGCTCATAGCACTTCATTTTTGTTCTGCTTGTCCTGCAGTGTTTTCTGTGAGTTACTTAATGATCTCCCTCACGGTTGCTTTGGGCCTAAGTGTGGTTGTGATTTTGGCTCAAGCCATTGTGATCTGTAAAAGAAGGACGTGTGGTCACTGTGGTGGTAAGTGTTCATTAAGTTTATATAACTGAGTTTATTCTTTAAAACAGTCAGCAGATTCACTCTTTACTGTAACCAGACTAAATATAGCAGAGGTAACATTCTCTGATCCAGTCATAATCTCTGTCTTTTATTCCTCTCTACAGAGACGCTTCAGCAGGGTGCTGTAACACAGAAACCAACCAGCCAGGTAGGTACTCGTTATACAGCTCACCTTTCATACTGCTACTGCAGATCTGGTAGCTTCTGGTAAAGTTCATCATTCAAAATACCTGGCCATTCATGTTTTCCCAGCAGTAGCTGAAAAATGTACATATGTTTTCTTTCTTTCTTTCTTTATTTGTGTGGCAATGTTAAATATGGAAAACAAGCGTATAGTGTGTATAGTTGAAGTTATTGTTCTTTTTAATGTTTTAAATTGAGCAGTATTTATTTGAGGGTATTTTCATTTAACTTGCCTTAAAGCTTTAATAATTACAGCCTTTTCACACAAAGTCCCCATTTCTAGGGCCTCACAAGACTGAAGTGTTATTTTTGTTTAGTATCTCCAGGAATAATAGCAGGTTTTATGAATTTGCATGAGTCAATGTTCCTGCATGCCTGCTGGTGAGAAAGTAGATGTAGATGTTTTGCCAGTAAGTATTAATTAACTTTAATATTCATTCCAACAGGACCATAATGCTGAGGTTTTGAATTACACTCCTGTATATTTCCAAAAGGGGAGAACCAAAAACAGAAGGAGGCGAGAACATGGAAAACAGCATGAAAACATTGTTTACGCTCAAGTTAGGAGTGCAAATGCTGTGGCGCCTCTATCTAACTGCTAGTTTTTTATATATATAAATAAGTTTGCATTCTGCTGTTGAATCCAGTCCTGCAGCTCCACTATACCTCTTTATTTCCTGCTAATTATTTCTCTGGTAAATACACTGAGGCTCTACTGCTGTTTGTCTACATCTTCAAAACCATCTCATGCTTTGCTGAGGTACCCCCACTGCTGAAAGCTTGATTAGACTACAGCTCATACATGTAATGGGAAAACTCTGAAACTGGTTAAAAAAATATATTAAATAATAGCAGTAGTTCATATTGATATTTAATTACTATGTTAAAATTGAATTAAATATAATTAATTCTTAATAATAATAATAATAATAATAATAATATGTATCTAAAGAAATTCATTTCAGCAATCAAAAACGTAAAGGTCACTTTACCACACATCTAACTTACCTTAACAAAATTGCCTAAATACTGGTTAACACTTAAAATCCCAGACTTATTACATACGGAGGCTTATCATTCAGTAGCTACATAGACAACAATTCAAAATGAGTAACATATTTTTAGGTTATAGTAGTGTATGGAAAACTGTAGTAAAACTGATGTATATTTTGTAATATAATAGTATATATAGTATGTAGTATATTGTGGCCATTTAAGGGGTTCAAAACAGGAAAATGAGGTGATGTTTAAAATTTGCTTAATCATGCATAATCATGGGACAAAGCACATTTTTAATAAGTGCTGGGATTTTCGGAAGCTTATATGGCATTTTTGTAGTTTCTTGAGGCTGAAAATGTTTCACAATGTATTACTGAACTAGATAATATTTGTATTTTAATTTATGCCATTAGATGTATTTAGTTTTAACTACAACTTTTTACTGATGAACATATAAATTCTAAATATAATATGTTATTTGTTGAAAGAATAAAAGTGTAGTTGTATATTTGTACCAGTGAGTGTGTATATGTATTGTTCTCATTTAGACTTCATGGTTTTACTATCATTGAGATGATACCGAGTGTGCAAAAACCTCCTTGTGTGCCCTAATTGGCTTGCTTTTCCAGCATTGGCAGGCTAATAATTGATTCTTTGCACATTAACTGAAATCTTACACATCTTCTATTTTGTCTTTGGTTGGTTTCTTTTCGTAAGACATCACTTTTTTTATCTTTTATTTATTTTTATATATTAATTCAAATTTACAAATGTACATGTTGTAAAGATTTTCAGGGCATCGTTATTGTTGCTAGTCCATGAAGAACCAACAGGGTGAACCAATTTGCTACAGAATCTCTAATTAGTAAAGAACATCAAAGACAGAAACTAATGTGGTTGAAGCAGCTAAACAATGAGCTTCATTATATTTGAATTTTACTTTTTATTTTTCTGCATAAAATGTCTTACAAACAGCTTACACATTTTTTAGGGATGCCCCAGAATTTTCATTTTAAGACATCCTAGGGGTCAAAGAGGTTAATTAGGAGGTCCCAGATTTCCCACCAGGATACCACTTTAGTGCTCATGTGTCTGGGGTTGTCCTCAGTGTATTTACTTAGAAAATAATTGCAATATATTTTGGTGCAATGGTATTTTTAAGTTGTATTTACTCCATACACATAGTCTTCACTCCAGGCCTTTCATTTTATTTCACTACTTTCTACTGAAAATGTGACTGTATTGTACTTTTAGAACTCCTATAAGGTTCATAATTATAATCAATCATTAACATCATTTAGGGCACATTTACACTATTTGTGCCTGTATAAAAAAAGAACTGCCTCCCAGTGAAGATTAATTATTTAAAATTCACCAATGCTGTGGATGTTAAAGTGTCACTGCTGTGCCTAGAATTCTCCACCACCCCAAAAATACCTCATTAGCAGTTGTTCTATGGTCAGAAACTGACCAATAATGAATGAGATATATTGTTCATTGAGACAGATAAGCTACTGTCTGTACACCTATTTAATGAATCTATAAAAATGATAAAGCACATAAAGTGACCTATGATTGGAAGTTTTTCTTATAAGGTGGATGGTCAGAGGCTGGGTTTTTTATGGACCACTGTAATTTAGCCTTATTTAGACAAAGTTCTTGGCCTTGGAGCAGACATGAGTCGCTCTCCATGGTGCTGAAAACAATAAACCATATTGGAGAAGATAACATTTTTGATTAAACTGAAAAATCTTTGTGGATTGTTTTCTAAAGGATTCTCTCCTCTGTGCGACACCCAACCTCAGAGAAGTTCTATTTTCTCAGACCACCCACACAAAGTATTTAAAGTAACTCAAGAACAATGTTGTTCCTTAATCTAGAGGAGAAAATAACTGCAATTGTGCTCTCCACCACAAGGGGGCACACAATGTAGCACATCAACATATGATGGAGCAATTACCAACTATAAATATTACAAAACCACTAGAATAGATTAAACATTAAAACATGAGAAACATTCATATTTAATTATGTACTTAGTAATACAACAAGTTGATTGGGTAAATAGATTTATTAGGTTATTCTGCACTTTAATTGCATTTATTTACATTATTTAGACCAGAAAGGACAAAAAAGGACAAAAAAAATATTGAAGTCTATGATGTTGTCAAACAAAGCCTTAATTAATAATAAATAATATATTTTTTTTTAATCTATTACGACAAACATTCAAATTAAATTGGTCATATAGCTATGAACTAACTGTGTATGTTAACATTTAGTAATTCTTCAAATATGAACTGATACACTATATGAAGATGACACATTGGCAGATGTGTAATTCAGTGGTTGTTCCTGCAGGATATGCTCGTTTTATCACTTAACAGTTATCTTTGTGCTGAGATATCTTAACAGCTCCTGGTAAAGACTGAGATCTGTGGACAGTTTTCATTTTCTGTTTTTATACTTTTCTGTTTTATACTACAATGAATACAATACAAAATATATGTGTGTGTGTGTGTGTGTGTGTGTGTGTGTGTGTGTGTGTGTGTGTATGGGTGTAGAAATCAGTAGCAGTAGCAGTTACTATCAGTATAACAGTTACTATACTGTCATAACTGTAACCCACAATAAAAACAAGGGAAAGAACTGCCAGTCATTCATCATGATGAACAAATATGGCAAGAAACAATAAAGCGTTACAAATAAACACACATATACCACATACAGTGGGGTCCAAAAAAAGAGTTAATGTTAAATATTAAAATAAATGGTGAATGTTTTACTTTACTTAAAGAGCACATTAATAAACTACTAAATAAAATAAATGTTAGTCCTTATTTCTATAATTAAAATTGATAGAAATAAGCCTATATTCTTATACAGCCTATCCATGAAATATATAAGCAATACATTTCATCAATATATACATATTTATTTATTAGTTTCCTGAAACTTTAGGTGAATTTAATTGCACTTAATATTTTAAAATCTTTTGCAAATCTTAAAAAAAAAAATACATGGCCTGTATTCCGCTAACAATCATTAACAATTACAGCACAACAGCGTCTCTCTGTCTATCGCGTTGCACGAGCTGGTTTGCTCTCTCTTTTGCATCGCGCACAGTTTTCATCTCTCTCACGTGGCACGGTTCTGTTTCTGTCTCTCTCATCGCACACTGTTCTCTCTCACTCCTAGTGCCTCATCCTCCTTAAAGAACTTCAGTTTTACTACAACGCGATAAAACCTGACCGTGAAGTGAGGCACTCTCTGTAACTGCAGTAAACATGTCGGCTGTGTGGAAGTATTTTTTAATGCACTTCTTAATAACTTGTTTGTTATCGGTATAAAGAGATCTTTGTTACATTCTTTCAGCAGTAATACGGTCATACTGTATTTGTTGGGGGGATAGATAAAAATATTTCGTTTTTTTCTTGTTAAGTCAGTGTTCAATAAATTATGTTAAGTTCAGAAATGTTGTGCATCCACTTGCTATTAGTGTGACACTTTAGCAGCAAATAAGGCAAACTTCTAGATAGCGGCCCAAAAAATTGGGCAAAAAAACTGGCAGCACATATCGGCCACCAGCTGACCCTGACCTCTAAACATCGGCATCGTCTATAGAAAAACCCATATCGGTCGATCTCTACTTCAGAGGGGTCAAATTATTGGCCTGCATCAAGCAAAGAAAATTATCTAACAATATTCCATCATGCATAGTGTCCACTGTAGAAGCCTCTAGAGACAGCGTTATGATCTGGGGGTGCTTCAATGAGTCAGGTGTCAGCTCAGCAAATTTATTTGGCAATAAAATGAAGTCAGCTGACTGTGTAAATGCACTGAATGACCTGGTTATCCCAACCTGGTTTTCTTCCCTGGTGACACTGCCATATTCTAGGAGGTCAACTGCAAGATTCAGAGATCTAGGAATAGACTGCGAAAGAGCAGTACTCAGGTAGAATGAGTAACTATTTTCACACCACAGATTCCTGACCTTAATCCCTCTAAAACGTTTTAGAACATGCTGGAGAAATCAATGCAAGATCACAGCCAAAAATGAACCCAAATTAGAAATAAATATGAAATTATTATTGCAATGTTGTAATCAACCAAATATTTGAGCATTAGATTTTTATTTGGCCAGGCAGTTTTCAATTGTTGGAGTAAATTAATTCCTGCTTTGATTCAAGTCATTGTCCAGGGTAGTTGTTTTGTTTACATTATGACTCTCTGTAACTTGAACATACATTTGCACTCTGTCCCCCAGTGATAAACAGCAAGATCTGAAAGGAAGCTGGGGGGGCTTCTTGCGACCAAACTAGGTAACAAAACAAACAAAGTTAAAACACATTTCCTGTAACCTATGACTTGTGTCAACCAATGAGGAGGGTATGATGTAAAGCTCTTCAGATAAAAGCAACACGGTCAGCCAGCCACTTCCTTTTCAACAGGTTACTCAAAGTACCAGTCATTTCAGACAGAATGGCTTCAGCCTGGATTCTTATACTCTCTATGAAATATGTAAGTTATATTCATATATTCATATATATATATATATATATATATATATATATATATATATGTATATATATATATATATATATATATATATATATATATGAACAGTGTATATATAATCATTATTTTCCTGAATATTAAGCTGTTTTTATAGATCACTGTTAGTTTTCTTTTAAAACTGACTGAACAGTAATTCTCTTACAGACGCTGCAGAAGCTGTGGATATTTACCAGAAACAGTCGTTTGTCTCGACTAAGCCTGGTAAAGCTATTACCCTTCAGTGCACGTTGGCTGACCTTCACAGTAATGAAGATGTGTTTTCGTACAAACAGACACTGGGACAAATGCCTCAGGAGGTGGGAATCAAGGGGGTTTTTATGGAAGCTATATTTTCCTCACATTTCCAAAACTCAAACTTCAAACTGGAGAGACTGGATAACCGCATCAGTCTGACTATACCAAACCCCACAAAGCATGACGAAGGGATGTACTACTGTGGAATATCAGTAATGAAGATGATTAAGTTTTCCACTGGAACATTCTTATCTGTTAAAGGTGATTGTATATATTTTTAATAATACAAATCATTATGAGGCTTCAGTGTCTACATAAACCGCAATTCTAGACATTCTTAAGTCAAAGAGCTTAATTCCAAACCTGTTGTAATAAAACTGTTTGATCAGTCAATCAGAACTGCATTTATTACCATACAAATGATACTTCATTATCAAGCTATGCTCAGTACCAGCTTTCTGTATCAATTAGTGTACAAATAAAACCTCTGTCATTCTGAACAGACCATCCTGAGTTAAACATATCAGTCGTCCAAACTCCAGTATCTGAGTCAGTTTCTCCAGGAGAGTCAGTGACTCTGCAGTGCACGGTCCTCTCTGAGATCAGAGCAGCAGAATTCCGAGTGCTCTGGTTCAGAGCTGCTGCAGAACAATCCTTTCCTGAAATCATCTACACTCATCAGAACAGCAGCAGCCGTCAGTGTGAGATCAGCTCTTCTACACACAGCTCTGTGTACAACTTCTCCAAGAACATCTTCAACCAGCACCATACTGGAACTTACTACTGCGCTGTGGCTGCTTGTGGGAGGATCGTTTTGGGGAATGGAGCATCAGTAAAACTGAGTAAGTCTGTTTTATATGCTTTTTACTAGTTATAGTTATATTTGTTAAACAGGTATATGATGGACCCAAAAAGTATTCAGGTATTTAAGCCACACCTCCTTTTTACAGGGAATATTTTAGGAAACCAAACGATATTTATTTTTGAATAGACACGTCCAAGACTGTTATATTGTTAATCTGTATTCCATGAGAATGCAGCTGTTGAGTTTTAGATCTTTATCGTTCGAGCAGTATTGGCAGTGTTTGCATCCAAAACACCTTCTGAATCCATGATCCCATGACAGACACCACACTAAAGCAAAACAGCTAGAGATTTAACATTTCCATCTCCACGCTTTCCCTGTCTGGTTGGAATTCTTCTGCAGACCTTCTCCACACAACGATTCTGCATTTGATCTCTGAAATTGCAAATCTCTTTATTAATCACTTTATAAAATCAGTCTGAAGATTGGCCAAAGGTTTATAATGAAGTGTCCAGATGCTATATGGAGGTCACTGTATTTTAAAGTTTATAAAGCTGTCAAATGACATTCATTGGTTATTGATAGAAAGGTGAGCCACACATTCTTAAAACTAACTTGTGCATGTCGGCATTAAGCAGTGCTGAGCTGTTTTCCATCATTTCTAATAGATTTTAAAAGAGTTTATTTCATATAACAAAGCTAAACGATCTTGTATACTCACAATAACTACTATTTTATACTAATATGTCTAAATAGTGGGGTGGCACAACGGCACAGTGCGTGGCGCTGTTTCCTCACAGCAAGAAGGGTTTGGATTTATTTCCCATCCAGGGTCCTTTCTATGTTTTCTCAATCCAAGTGGGTTTCCTCTTCTGGGAGCTCCAGTTTTCTCCCAAAGTCACTACATTGCCCCCTAGGTGTGAACATGTATGTCTGTGTGTCCTGTAAAAGACTGCCGGCCTGTCCAGCGTGTTTCCTGCCAATGGGTGCTAAGACTCCAACACCCCCCACCCCCCACAAACCAGATGGAAAAGCAGCTTGTAAAAGTAATGAATGAATGTCTATGAAGTGCTAAGTGTGTATCAGTCATATGATGGTGATTAACATGATTTTTATAACTGATCTTCAGGGCAGCCTGAGGATTTCACTCTGATCTCTCTGGGAGCCATTTTGGGAGTGTGCGTGGTCGTGATCTCTGTTCTAGCCTTTAAAATCTGTAAAAGAAGAAGTTGTGAACACTGCAGTGGTGAGTGAGAACCTTCTTTTGTATATGTCTTTGACTTTAAATAAGAAAAACGTCTTCTGGACAATAAGCATTTGGTTGACTTTGTAAGTGAAAATATTTTAACATAATACAGAGAACAAACCTTTTTCTGCCAATGTATTTATTTTATGGGTTTAATTTATAGAAAAAAACAATGCATGTAGAAAATGTTTCATTTTGTTGCACCAGCCAGATTTTCTGTTTAATAATTTTCTCCCAATATTCTAAATTCAGTAAATAAACAGTTACTGTGTATTAAAACGTGCAGATGTGTGTTTTTTGACTTATAGAATTAACAATATAAGTAATATATCCAGGGGTGCCCAAACATTTGCATACAACAGATAAGTGTTATACAATTTATCACCCGATAACTAATTTTCTAACAAAATTCCTTCTCAATGCATTTCAAGGTGAAACTTCTCAGTCTGCCTTACACAATATTCTGGAGGGGCTACAAGATCAGGTTTGTTACCATCATACTTGTTCCACTGATTCCACTGAAGTGTCTGAAATTGTTATAGTTGTCACATAGAACTACTGACTTCTGACACAATAAAATCCACATATGATTGTAAATAAAAGTATAAAAAATACATACCGTTGCTGTCAAAATAAAAATGTATTTTTTTGTCGATTTATATTTTTTCCATCATTTTACACGACAGCCGCGCTTAAAATCCTGTGAAACTTTCATGATAAATGGACGAATAGAAATGCTCCAAAATTACTCAGAACAAAACCTCTTTACATTAACTTACACTGAATTGTTTTTATTTAAGTTAACATAAATAACATTTTTGTTCTCTTCTGTAAATGTACTACTTTGGAGATTTATGTTTTTCTTTGACAGCGATGATGTAATAAAACATTATCAAATGGCTTCTGTTAGATGTTAATTTAAGTCACAACTGTACAAGAAATCATTTAACTAGAGAGAACACACATGACATCACAGGCACTGTAAACGCTACAAAAACACAAATATCTAAAAACAAAGAGCTGTTGTGTGACTGACTGAACAAACAGATTTAGTGAGAATGCCGGGCTCTCTTTTACAGACTGCCGTGTCGTATGAGGCTGAATTAAGCTTCCTGTTTACCACCTTAAGTGGTAGAAGCTACTTTATGGCAATTAAAGATGAAGATCACACCAAATTTATATTTCACTGTTAAGTTTCAGCCTTGAATCAGCCTTGTTTTGCTGCTCAGTCTGACTGAAGGGGGCTGGAAAGAGATCTTAATGCATATACTCTATACTTAGTTATGTGTCGTTTAATTCATTATTTACTCACTATATGATTAATAGTTTCTGTTCATTTTATTCTGGTTTTCCACAAAACTGTCTCGTTGTTTGAGCCTATTAGAGGCTGTTCCAAACTGAAAGGTCTAATGATGGTCAAACTGGTCTAGTGATCCTTCATGAACTATTTTCTGTTAAACACGTTACATACTGGTAACCTACAGCTGGAGTGTCAGTGCTGTGTTCTAACACTTACCACATGGACACTGTTATTAAGGCAATTGGATGCTTAACTAAGGTGTTATAAAATTTATTTTGCGGTTGCATGTAATACATTTTTGTCTTATAAATAAATAGAGTAGTCTTAAGGCCACCACACACTGTGCCACATAGTAAATATAATATTACATAGAACGACCTTCAGTGAGAGTGCAAATTCACTACCTTTCCAGACTGACGAGTAGCATTAATTGGGCCATTAATCTGTAAACAGGCCATTTATCTGTAGACAGGCTGCAGTTTCACATCTAAGCCTTTCTGTTGTCTTGATATGGCTCTAATTTAAAGTAGTAATAACAAAATGCTGAGTTGTGCACTGGGCTGCGGTTTCTTATTATTGGTGCATCCCATCCCCCACCTACCCCATCCTGTGTGTCACATGAGCAAAACAGGAAGCTTTCACTCTTCCAGAATGTGTTGTGGTTTTAACACCAATGCATATCAGTGTTTGCTGTTGAGTGTCATGTTTGAGCGCATGATGCACATAGCAGTTAACGTTATTATATAGAAACCTCATTACTTGAAATGTTGGAACATTGAATAAAATATAAAAAAAAGCAAGAATATATGATTTGTTTTTCCATTTAACTGCAACATATTAGCAAAGTTTATAGAAATTCTCTTTATGGACTGTACAAAGAATTTTTCCAATGTTTTCACTGAGCAACTTGGATTTTGTATACTGTGCAAAAGGCACCTAAGCTCATTGTTTAAAGGTGTATTTTCACCAGTAAGAACACCAGATATCCTTAGAACAGATGTAAGTGTTCATAAATACAATATAGACTGATTGATAACAGAGTGTAAGTTTTTACATATAACAATATCCCCAAGTGTCTAAAACCTTTGCACAGCACTAATTATAAATTACAATTTGACACCTGCCACACACTAAAAAAATGTTTACATCTGTGTTTCCTTTTCCTTTTTATTGGTTTTAGAACCAACGATACTTAATGTTGCAATTTTTCAAGTTTTTCTGGTCAACACAAGACTTTTGCTGACCAACAGTTTGTGGCCTACCTTATCCTATTCTCCTCTTTATGATGTGTCATACATTTCCTATAGGAAACAAATCTGGATTGCAGTCAAGCACACAAACTTTGTGTATATCATTTCTGTCCAAAAAGAATCTCTAAAACTTTACAAGGGAGGACAAAAATCTTCCTTACTTTTAATGTCAGTAAATGGAACCAGAATTTGTGATTTTGGAACATTTCTATTGGTCCATTCATCATGAAACTTTCACACAATGTAATTGTATTCAAATGATGCCAAAATACATGTTTTTCTCTGGAAAGCAACGATATGAAGCTAAGCTTCAACCAAATCACCTGCTTATTAGAGAATATTTTCAAAATGGTATAATATTAATATTAAATATAAAATAAACTTTATTAAAAATAAAATAAACTGGGTTTTTTTTCAAACGTTGTTTATAATTGTAATGGGAGTCCCACTTGATGATGGGTTTGAACCCAGACTCTTTGTGCTTCATTGGGGAGTCCTAACCAGGTAAGCTACCTGTCTGAGGTTAAAGGACCCAAATGCCAAGCAGTAAGACCATGAGGCAGGTAAGAAAGGGTAGACTAAAAACAGTGCTGGGGAAGAATGGAACCCAGGTCGCTGTATCTGGAGTCGGAAAGATTACCACTACTCTAATCTATTACCCAGCCCAGTTGCTAGCTGGGTTCATGAAACAAGAGGCCCAAAAAAGGTGTAAAAGAAAAATAACCTAAACACCTGTTTTAGGGAAAAGTTTGGGCAGGAAACAGAGAACAAAGGATGCCAGGGAAAAACGCTGGCCACCTCAAAAGAATGAGGACAAATTGAAATCAAGAGGCAGAAAAGGAGTTTTCCCAAAAGAAATACTAAGAAACAAAAGCTTCCAGCAATATAAAAAAAATATATTTATGCATATAATTTTTTTTGTTTTTTGTTTTGGAAAAGGGAAAGAGAATCTTCGAGTGGCTTGAGAGCAGAGAAGGAAAATTGAGGGGGCAGTGCAAAAAAACTCTCAGCCCTCTTTAGAAATTACCGTCTGTTCTTAGGCTTAAGGTGCTACAAAGACCCAGCAACTTGTGTCTTCCTTGCTGGCCTTTATATAGCTCCATGACCCCAGGTACAGGGTGTTGGGCCTGATTGGTAGCTCGGCGTTGCCCTCTGGTGGCCAGGACACGGGCAGGCCCAGAGCCAGCCCTTACAATAATGACGCAATACAAATGAAGTTGGGCAGCCAAAACATTACCTGTGATTTCTTTGTTTATTGGTTTTATTAGGGAACAATGTCCATTAGATTGAACTTGAACACTGCTATGATGATTTGATTCCACTAAGTCACATTAGTGAGTTCAGAGATGCTGGATAACTGCAATGTATTCAATAGATGCTCCATCATAATGTTTGTTGGGGGCTTAATATCCCCAAATGTTCATGCTTGGAATTGTAAACAAGTCAAGACATGTTTGCCTTCCAAATATAGCTTCTTTCCCTTTTTTGCGTCTGGAGCTACGCAGCTAACAAAGCAACACTAGAAGTCAAAAGTCAGCCAACTCCTCACTAGAAATGCATCCCCAAAACATCTTGTTTGGTATTGATATCTTCTTAGAACCTGATTGAAGTTGTGTGTACAACTGAGTTCTTTTTCTTTATTTATTGATATATTTATTTTCGGAAACAGGACCCTGATGCAGAAGACGTCATATTTGGCCCTTTAAATTTCTCTGTCAACAAGAGACGACTGATCAAGGAGAACACTTTCACCCGAGTGATATTCTTCCGTTTCTGACTACAGACCAATCCAGAAAGACAATATTGCTGAGGAGATTAGAAAATAAGTCATACTGAGTTAAAGCTGCCAATTTAGTGTCAGTGTCTTCTGAATATGTATATTTTAATTATTTCAATTATGGTAAAGAATATTAAACCCAGCTGAACACTGTTAAAATAATATAAAACCTAAAATGAACTTGTATTTCAAGTTGTATCCTTTATGTTAGAAGCAATTTTTTCATAATAATATGGCCTTTAGTGATGATTATTAGAATTTCTGGATATTTGTTCCTCCTCTGGGTTGTACAGTTGAGGAATTGAATGTTTTGTAATAAATTTATAATGACCTAATAAAATGTCACAACCATTCTTCTTTTATTGTCATTTCACGATTTAAGGAACCAATCACTTTTAATGAAGCTATATGCAATATGACTGAAAGTTATTGTGGAATTTATTAGTGTATTAGACCTATTAGGACTGAGTAGATGCCTCATGTGTAGTACCACAGATATTAAACCTGCTATAGTCCTGCAGGCTGAATGAAGCAGTACCAGCAATAGGTCTCTAGATGTCTCTAAAACCAAAGAATAGCCTTCAGTACATCATAGCAGTAGGTGTAGGTAGCAGTATGTGTTTTCATGTTGGGTTTACTAGTGGACTTGATATAATATTTTACCCTCTTTATTTGCACTGAGATGACACTCAATCCATTCCGAAGTATAAACTAACTATAAAAAACAATCATACACTATATTGCCAAAAGTTTTCACTCACCCATCCAAGTCATTAAATTCAGGTGTTTTAATCACGTCCATGGCCACAGGTGTATAAAACCAGCACCAAAACATGCAGACTGCTTCTACAAACAGTGAAAGAAAAGAAAATTTCCTCATTACTAAATACTCCACAGTCAACTGTCTGTGGTATGGGAACGACAGCAACTCAGTCACAAAGTGGTAGCCATGTAAAATGACATACTGAGGTGCACAGTGTGCAGAGGTCGCCAACTTTCTGCAAAGCAAATTGCTTCAGACCTCCAAACTCTAGAGCAGTGGAGACATGTTCTCTGGAGTGACGGTACTTGTCTGACTGCATTGAGCAAACTGTAAAGTTTGGTGGAGGACGGAACTCTTAATGCTTCAGTAGACCAAGAGATTTTGGATAATTCCATGCTCCCAACTTCATGGGAATGGTGGACGGCCCATTTGGGGACAGCCCGTTCCTGTTCCAACATAACAGTACACTAGTGAACAAAGCAAGCTTTATAAAGACATGGTTGAGTGAGTTTGGTTTGGAAGAACTCGATTAAGTCCTGACCTCAACCCGATAGAACACCTTTGGGATGAATTAGAGCAGAGACTGTGAGCCAGGCCTTTTTCCCCAACATCAGTGTCCTACCTCAAAAATTCCCATAAACACACTCCTAACCTGTGTGGAAAGCCTTACCAAAAATGTTAAAGCTGTTATAGCTGCAAAGGGTGGGCCAACATCATATTAAACTCTATGGATTAAGAATGGGATATCACTCAAGTTTATATGTGTGTGAAGGCAGACGAGCGAATACTTTTGGCAATATGGTGTATAATAAGAATAAGAATCCGAAAAGTGTAGTTATAGGTTCCCTCCCTCCCTTCACTTCATAAACTCCTCAAACCAATAATGAAGCTTTTAAATTGTTACTACTTAGTTACTCAGTTAATTAAAAATCATTTGTTGTTGGTGACTGAATCAAATCTATCTTGGACATCACCATATTCTGGCCATCTTTCCAGCTCGTGTTGCATTAATAACTGAATTCTTATTTTTGTGGACTATTACATTCAAGCTTCAAACCTCAGTAAATATAAAATTATCTGTTATGTTAGTGGCTGTTGTATTTTGTGCCCTGCTATGTTGTTTGTTGTTGTTGCACTTATAAGCACATTGTATCCTGTTGTTGAGTTTGTACCGTTGATGCTGTTTTTATAAAATAAATTTGTTAGCATAAACTGCTTAATTAAGGTTAAATAGAACAGATGGGATTATGACACCGTTTATGGAACTAAATTACTTATAACACTTAAATAGCTGTGAGAGGAGGAGACGTCTGGTGGCTAAACGTGTCAGAAAAAAAGCTGTGACGTCTTCCAGCCAATGAGGTTACAGCATGTATCCTGCAAGCTAATCTGGTGCTTTTGTCAGTTGCTCTGTCTCAAGTTGACTTCAGTGAAGATCTGATTAATGTATGATGATGGCTCTGATATGGACTCTCATTTTATTTCTTCACATAACAAGTAAGTTTATCAGCTTTTTACAAAACAGGATTTTGGACATCAATTAATTTCTTTATTACTGGGTTCACTGTTAACTGTGCTTGATGAATTGTTATTGGCTGTTTTCTTCATCGGCTTATGTCTGATTTAATTTATCTTATAGATTCTGCTGAAGCTGTGGATGTTTCTGAGGCATCATTTCTTTCAGCTGTTTCTGGTGAAAATGTTACTCTAAACTGTACATTTGTGGGAGATTATATTAAAAACATTTGGGTTTGGTACAAACAAAAAGCAGGACAGGAACCTCAGGAAGTGGCAGTAAAGTTCCCAAACAAAAAACCAAATTCATCAAACAGACTTAAAATAAGCATCAGTTTTTCTCTGACTATTGAACAAACTACTAAGGATGATGAAGGAATGTACTTCTGTGGAGTAGTAGAAGGAAACACCATTAGGTTTTCTAAAGGAATTAGATTTTTAGCTGTTACAGGTAATAACAATATTGTTTCTCAATTATTTATTTATATATTAAGTCATGCTTGAAAATCAAATATAAATAAATCTTACAGTGTCTATATCATACCGACCAGGTCAACCTCAGGTAAACATTTCAGTCGTCCAAACTCCAGTACATGAGACAGTTTCTCCAGGAGAGTCGGTGACTCTCCAGTGCACGGTCCTCTCTGAGATCAGAGCAGCAGAACTCCGAGTGCTCTGGTTCAGAGCTGCTGCAGAACAATCCTTTCCTGAAATCATCTACACTCATCAGAACAGCAGCAGCCATCAGTGTGAGATCAGCTCTTTTACAAACAGCTCTGTGTACACCTTCTCCAAGAACATCCTTAACCAGCACCATACTGGAACTTACTACTGCGCTGTGGCTGCTTGTGGGAAGATCATCGTTGGGAATGGAGCATCAGTACATTTGAGTAAGCAATATTCGCGAAGTTTAAAGCTATTGTTTACTGATTATTTTATGAACATATATAACTTTAAAATCTTGTTTTTTACTTAATATTTACTGTGTTTACTGGTGAAGGCAGACTTGCTGTTCATATATTATATGATCATCACTTATATAAAGCTTTGACCAAATTATATTCCTTTATTCATATTTTATATTCTATTTTCTAATATAGAACCTGAGAAAATATACTTCTGTGAAAGTAGGGAGTTAATTAGGATGTATGGACCCAAAAATAGACTTCAGTGCTCATCCAAACATACCTGGATTAAATTCTCCAACACTGCATCCTCACATAATATATTTGAACCTTCAGTTGAGCTTATTTGGAGAAAATTTATATAGACAACCTGCATAACTTGTAGCTGAGATCAGTGCCATAGTGCACAGATTATTTTTCAGGTATATATAGAACAGCTCTGCTAGTACAATGTAATATTTATCTTTATAACTTTGCAGTAACTTACAGGCAGTTAATAGAACTAAAATTTACAGCATTTGTATCGTAAAGTTTGTTTACAGTTGTTATAAATCCAATACAAAAGCACATATTGTCAGCAGGAAATGAAAGAGACAACAGTTTAGTTTTTTATATCTTAAATAAAACATTTAAAAGGCTACTCACGTGTAATTTTTGTTTTTCAAAAATAATGTTACAAATAGTTGTTCTATCAAATGCTAGCAGGCATCTGTAATAATACTCACCTACTCAGCAGGGCTTTACCTAGAAGTATTTATTAAAGAATCTGTTGAAATACTGACAAATATTATAGTACTAATATTTAAAAAACGTGCTGCATGTATGACTGACATCCTCCAAAATGTAGCGTTTAAGTTACAGCTGTGTAGTATTAAACTGGAAAAGTGAATGTACACCTGTGTTGGCTTGGCACTTTTTCATAGTCATTGGAAATCTGCATTGCTGTGGCAGTCAGATTATTTGATAGTCATTGTTGATAGTCAGAAACCTAGAGATAAAAACGAGTTTGTGCTCTTTTTACTATTAGATAAATAACATATATGCAAATTGGGTTTTACTTTGTCAACACAAGTTTGGGTTCTACAATAAGTTAGGATATCTGAAGTGTACTGGGAGCTCAATGGACTTTGAATTGTACATTTTAATGTTCTACACTATGTTCGTGTTATTATTAAAAAGAATTTAAGCTGGACTATATGGAGCTCTTAATATAGTTATAACTTCCTCGTATTGTGCTATTCGTTATTATAGTGGGTAACATTATAGGCCTGAGGTTTTAAAACCTTGTTTGTGGAGTAAAGCTTTTATTTATGGCTCCTTTATTAAACTCTCATCTACAGCAAGAAAGCTGTATCTCTTTATAAGTGGGTTTGCAATATTTGCTATATTACAATTACTTTAATTTATATTCCTGTTGGTCTTCTTTAACTTGGCCTCCCAAACATACACTATATTGCCAAAAGTACTCGCTTGTCTGCCTTCACACGCATATGAACTTAAGTGATATCCTATTCTTAATCCATAGGGTTTAATATGATGTCGGCCCACCCTTTGCAGCTTTAACTCTTCTAAGAAGGCCTTCCACACAGTTTAGGAGAGTGTTTATGGGAATGTTTGACCGCTCTTCCAGAAGCACATTTTTGAGGTCAGACACTGATGTTGAACAAGAAGGCTTGGCTCGCAGTCATGTTGTAAGGGGCTGTCCCCAAACTATCCCACAAAATTGTCCAAAGTCTCTTGGTCTGCTGAAGCATTAAGAGTTCCCTTCACTGGAAATAAGGGGCCGAGCCCACCTCCTGAAAAACAACCCCCACACCATATTTCCCCTCCACCAAACTTTACACTCGGCACAATGTAGTCATCTCCTGGCAACTACCAAACCTAGACTCATCCATTGGATTGCCAGACGGAGAAGCGTGATTGGTCTCTCCAGAGAACACGTCTCCACTGCTCTAGAGTTCAGTGGCGGCGTGCTTTACACCACTGCGTCCGACACTCTACATTGCGCTAGGGAATGTGAGGCTTGGATGCAGCTGCTCGGCCATGAACACTCATTCCATGAACCTCTCTATGCTCTGTTATTGAGCTGATCTGAAGGCCACATAAAGTTTGGAGGTCGGGGTTAAATTTCTGTCCTACCCAATCACTTCCACTTTGTACTCCTATCACGGTACCACATGGGAATTCACTGAGCTCCTGAAAGCGACACAATCCTTTACTAATGTTTGTAGAAGCAGTCTGCATGACTAGGTGCTGTTTTTTATACACCTGAATTCATTTATTTGAATGGGTGAGTGAATGTTTTTGGCAATAAAGTGTATCTGGGTATGGACTAACATACAGACCTTCTGTTGGTAGCACTTATGTTAACTAATGTTTGGGAAAATAAGCAAATGTTCCTGGTAGGCAGGCCAGAAACCATAAACATGCACTGATATATTTTTTTTTTTAATAAAAATAGTATTTAAATTTTAAATTGTGTTATAAAGCAACATCCTTTTATGGAATTCCTGGTGATGTTTTTTGCTTGATGATTGTGATGATCATTGAAAGTAGTTCCTCTGTACTGGACCTGAATGGTTGTTAACTTGGCTTTTAACTTTGAATATCTTACAGCATATCCCGTAGATCCCATTGTGTTCTATCTGGCAGCAGCTCTGGGGATCTGTGTGATTGTGATCTGCGCTCAAGCCTTTAGAAACTGCAGTTGTGAGTGGAGATTGATCTGCTATATATGGAGTTATTATGATTTCTGTAAATAATGGCTGATTTAAATTTAAATTGATCCCTTTATTTGTCCATCAAAATGAAATGTATGAAACAAACCAATACCAAAACTAAATATTTTGGTCAGGCCTGATTGCCTGATGTTAAGAAGTTGAATAACATGTTTGTTTCCTCCTGTTCTATTATTATTGTTGTAATTATTATTATTATTATTATTAACAATAATAATTGTAACAATAATAAGGACGTTTCTAATATTTTAACAAAAAGTGATAAAATGATCATTAATTGTGCTTTAACAAGGTAAACTGACCATAATTAAAAGTCATTATTTTAATATTCTCTGATCTAAATATGACACAGTATTCTTTCTTAACTCCATCATAGTGAAAGAGAGTGACTTGGAGGTGGAGAACAAAACCCATCAGGTACTACATGTTCTCTCAGACACTTTTTAATACCCTTAAAGTCTCTAACCTCCAGCCTTTAATATCTCATATTCATCTCTACAGGACTCTGCTGCTGCTGTGGAGCTGATCTACGCAGCCAAAAGTCTAAGAAAGAAGAGTGGACGCTCTGGAGACAGTGTTTACTCTGAAGTCAGATACTTCTCAGTTACTGACCCCAACAATCAGTAACTCACTGAACTCTCCTTGTCTGCATCAGTAAAGTTATTTTCTGTTTACTGTCAGTTTTATTATCTTTATGTTTTTATTAGTGTTTGTGCTGATATTGGTCAGGATCTATAATAATCTGCTACAATTTGCTCCGGTGTTGTATGAAGTTTCAGTTATCCGAAGAAGAGATGTGAGAACACAGGTTTAGAGTTTGTGGTTTTTGTCTTTGACACGTGGTAAACACACTGATGAGCTCAGATGGTGACTGATATGAAGAAGATTGTAGTGAGAATTTCCACCACACACACACACACACACACACATATATATATATATATGTATATATCATACACTTTCAGTCAATTTGTTAATGCCTTTGCTGAGTTATATTTATGTTATCTTTTAACAAATAAACACATAGAAAAGTTTGTTCTGAATAG
Organism: Megaleporinus macrocephalus; assembly: GCA_021613375.1. NCBI lineage: Eukaryota > Metazoa > Chordata > Actinopteri > Characiformes > Anostomidae > Megaleporinus > Megaleporinus macrocephalus. Next base: position 39,746,654 of record CM038713.1, read on the forward strand.
ATAAACATACCTGTAACTCTGGTGGAATGTCACACTGTTGTTGATTTGTTTATTTCCCTTTGAATCATAAGATATGTTACTTTACATCATTTTAAATGATAATGTCTGGCAACAATATGTAATAAACAATTACACTTATTGTCATGGAATAGAATACAAATATTTTCATAGAGAACTACTGAAGTAAAATTTCTATTAACTGTTTTCTTACTCACAGTTTTTTAACATCTAATCTAAACTGTAATTGCATGTAATTATTTATGCTAATAAAAATCCTGTCTGTTGGAGCCTGTATAAAACAATGTGTCATTTGTTTCTTTATATATATATATATATATATATATATATATATATATATATATATATATATATATATATATATATATATATATATAGATAAAACTCTCACACAGATAAAACTCTGTGTGAGAGCCTGGCTGCTCTATTAAGAGTTTATAAGAGAGCCTGTTAAAAACAGATGACAACAAGATTAATGTTAGAATTTCTTCTATGGAGCTCATAGGTGTTCTTGTGGTCAAACAGATCACGTCAAGCAGACAGGAAGAAACATGTGACTTTTATCAGCCAATGAGGTTTAGTATAAGAACTCAATAAGCTAATGCAGTTTGGTGCTTTGTTCAGTTACATACTTGCCTGCATGTTTACCTTCAGGTTGTAACTGTTGTTTTTCTGATGATGAGTCCAGCTGTGATTATCGTCTTACTTCTCTACATAACATGTAAGTAAAAAATTATTTTCCCTGTATTTATAATGTGTCTACTTGTTTTTTATGCTCCTTTTTATTGACTAAGACTGAACTTTGTTTTATAGGTTCTGCTCGAGCAGTGAAAAATTCAGAGCCGTTGGTCTTCGCAGCTGAGCCCGGTCAAGCCGTTACTCTCAACTGTACATTTGTAGACAACTCAGAGGCAGAGGTTAGGATGTGGTACAAGCAGAGACTGGAGCATGTTCTTCTGGAAGTGGGAACAGTGTTTAAAGGAAAGTCAGAAATGATTTCAAATAAATTTGATAAATCAAGATATAAAATGGACAAAACTTCGAGTGGCATTTCTCTCAGTATTAAAGGTGTAACTAAAGAAGATGAAGGGATGTACTTCTGTGGAGCCGCTGAAAAGAAGACGCTAAACTTTTCTACTGTTACATTCTTAGCTGTGACAGGTAATTCAACTAATTACTGTTTCCAGTGTTCATAATTTGCATAAATAATAAGCCCTTTAATTAATTAGTAAATACTTATCACAGTTTTTCTACCATTATGCTGATATTATATTTAATATATATAAATATTATATTTTCCAGGGCAGGTGGATATCTCAGTGGTCCAAACTCCAGTACTGGGGTCAGTTTCCGCAGAAGAGTCAGTAACTCTGCAGTGCACGGTCCTCTCTGAGATCAGAGCAGCAGAACTCCGAGTGCTCTGGTTGAGAGCTGCTGCAGGACAATCCTTTCCTGAAATCATCTACACTCATCAGAACAACAGCAGCCGTCAGTGTGAGATCAGCTCTTCTACAAATTGCTCTGTGTATACCTTCTCCAAGAACATCCTCAACCAGCACCATACTGGAACTTACTACTGCGCTGTGGCTGCTTGTGGGAAGATCGTTTTTGGGAATGGAACATCAGTAGAACTGAGTAGTAAGTCTTCATATTATGTAATTCTGTTTTACTTATGTAGTGTGTATTTTTGCTTCATTAACAATAGCCATCATTTCAAAAAACACCACAAAAGAAACTAAGTGCAATAAAAAGAATATAGATGCATGTTTAATTTGTATTCATAAATACGATATTCTGTGCTACAGCAACTCCTACATATAAATAGAAGTACACAGCGGCAAAAATAGGAGGGAGATATTGCAAATTCTTCTGCATATTCCATCTAATTAAAGCAATGACTTCAGAGTCAACGACACGGATGAATATCAAAATAGACAAAAAGATTAAATTAACAAATGTGACCAACACAAAAGACACAGTTGGAGATTACCATATAAATCATTGTTTCATTATAACCAACATTTATTCTGTTCTTTTGACCCTATAATGGTGCTTGGACAGGCATTTTAGGCTCTTGGGGATATTATTATATTTAAAAATTATATTTTCCCATAAAGCAAACTTTTATTCTAATACTATTAATACAGAAAGTAGTGCTTTTACATAAGTCAGTGTGTTTATTTATCCCTTTCCAAGCTTCTCCTTGTGGAAACAACCCAGTATTATTTACAGTTCCCATCTAATACCTGCTCTGACTGCTCAGTACTTCATTAAGCTAAATCAAGATTGCTGCTGAAGGAACTCAATATAGTTTTATACAATGTCTGGGGCGTCCAGGAGAAATCTGGAACTACACTTTGTTCTTCAAACTGGAGCTCAGGATATTATGTACTTCTTTCAAAACAAGACATTCATGTTACTTTGTATTGTATTTATGCTTATTTACATCTGTTCTAAAGATATCTGGTGTTCTTACTGGTGAACATACAACTAGTGATGATAATACAAAATAGTTTCAGACTTAAAACAATATCTCAGGAATATATTCATACACAGTTCACGTAAGCGTTTTTTGTGAGAGAGCTTTTCGAGGCATTTAGCGCTTTAGACGTCTGCTTCCTATCACCACCACCCTAAATCATTCTGACTGAGTTTCCTGACGGTGACTTGTTTCTTAGCAAACAATTTTGTTTTATTTCATTTATGAAAAATTGGTGGACTCTTTCTTCAGTGAGATAAAGAGAAGTATCAGATTCAGCTGCCCCAGCTCTGAACTGTGAGAGATAAAAAACATTATACTGGAATTAGAAACACATACACAGACTTTCTCAATCAGTTTAAATTCAGACCAGAGAGGTTTAGATTGTATCTTATACTGTTTCATTCATTTATACTGTATATTGATGATTCCTGTGTTATAGAAGATCATGCAGATGCTGTAATGATGACCCTGGCAGTATTTTCAGCAGTGTGTGTGGCTGTAATCTGTGTTCAAACCATTTTCATTTATAAAATCAGAAGATCCAAACACAGCGCTGGTGGTAAGTGTTCATTATGAATATAGAGCTGAACATTCTGATAAAAAGAATGTAGAAAATAATGATAATAATAACAAGTAAGTTAATCCTCATTACACTGTATCTGAAAGTATCTTTTTATCTCTACAGAGAGAGTTCAGGAGGGAGCTGTGAATGAGAGGACGACCAACCAGGTACTCTTTTTACAGTTACTGCTTTTAGACTACATTTTAAACTACATTTACTAAAGATCTGCTGGGGTTCAGATTAAAATAGGAGACAAATCTATTTCCGGCGTCTAGTTTACAGCTGAGCTCGGCTACAATACTAGTTTAAAGTAATAAAGTAAATAATCATCATAAAAATCATTAATTATCATAAAAATTATGAAATAACTGGCTCATTTTTATGAAATTAAGATACTAACATGTCTAAGATACTAAAAGCCAGAAAAAGTAATAATTACTTTAAAAAAATATTATTATTAGTAGTAGCACTAACAAATATTTATTATTATTATTATTAATAATAATAATAATAATAATAACAAAGATAATAATAATAATAATAATTTAGTAAAAAAGTTGTTAATTCATTTATTTAAAAAAGAAAGTAATTAGTAATTCCTGCATTATATTATGCAGCACATCTTGAAGTATTAGTGACTTATTAAAACTCTTATTAGAACTTATTAACTCTTCTTTAATAAAGTCTGGGTCTGACCGTTTTTACTGAGGGTCTGACGAGGTTCAAATTTAAATAACAAACACATATTTACAGTGTTCTAGTTTACAGCTGAGCGTATTGACATTATGAGCTTAAATTATTATTATTATTTTAGTCAAAATATTTGTTAATTAAATTCATTTATGGAACAGCTCTTGAAGCTTTAGTGACTTATTAAACTCTTTTTAGCTCTGACACTGCCTACAGCATTTTTTCTACCAAAATAAACCAACAAGGTGTACATTTCTGTGACGGATTTATGCTCAATAATTAATTTAACTAAGTGTGTATTATGTACCAATACACCAGATAATAATCATATTGTTGTCAAATACAGCAATACTCTACTAATAACAGTTGTTTTGTTTAAAATGAAATTAGATTATGAATAGGTTTCATTCCTACAGGATCAAAATACGGAGAACATGCATTACGCTGCCATTCACATCAAAGAGAAGAAGAACAGAAGTGGAAGAGCGACGAGAGAACAACCTGAAGATATTGTTTACTCTCAAGTGAGAAGCTCCAAAGCTGCTGCTCATCGTTCACATCATTAGTTTCCTTCAAAAAAGATCAGAAAGTGTTTTAGTAAGTGGTCATTAAAGCTCCAGCCTTTTTATTTTTACCTGTATGTTTGTTGTTGCTTGAGAAATCTACTGATTAAAATTAAGTCTCAGTTCTCAGCGTGGGGTCGCTGTGATCATTAATAATATCGATGGTGTCTGATATTGTGCTCTAAAAAGATGGTGAACTTTTGAGGTTAACCAGTCAACTGTGACTGAATTAATGCTTGAGTGAACAGGTGGATTGTGGGTAGGCTCTAATAACAGAGTTTATTATTTTTTTTTTTTTACATAATTTTTCTATTCTCTATTCATTCGGAGTATCTTGATGTGAAATAGTTTATTGTAAAGAACTTGACCAACTCAGGTTACGTTATAGTGGCAGTGTTAGTTAATGTGTCACAATATGTTCCTAGCGTATATATATATATATATATATATATATATATATATATATATATATATATATATATATATATATATATATATATATATATATATATATATATGAATCTGTAAAACGACAAGGGAAGAGAATATTTTTTGCATCAGGTCATGTAATAGCCTTAGCATCATGTAATAGCCTTAACTGTGCCTTATCTTTACACATCAGGTTCCACCACTACAGTAAATGAGTTACTCAGGTTTCTGTAGATCAATGCCTTTCACATCAAACTACTCTAAATGACTGTTAATTATGCAGAGGTTTTAAAAGGTATATAATACTGTATATTAATTTCCAAGTGGTTTAGCTTTAAACAAGTACCTGATGAACATTTATGCTCTTTGACTGGGTGATTTTCATGCAGATTCTATTTTGACTTTAAGTAAAATACTATTAAATTGATTTACTTTTATGTGTGGTGTTCTTCTTAACTAAACAGATCCTGCTTTTTTTTAAACTGAGGACCAATTTTCTGTTAATACATTTTTTTAAATACATGGTATAAATACCAAGAAAGTACACAATAATAAATATTAATAAATAACAATTTATACATTTTAATTCGAATATATTTGTAAATGATTAATAATAAATTATATGCACACACTGTTAAATTCTGTTTGCTACCAATAACACAAAGTGGAGATCTAGGCATTGCACAAAGAGTAGTCATTGTTGATACCGTCTCTGTCCACACTACTGAACTGGACTAATGCTGCTGTCCATGGTTCTGAAATCCATTGGCTTCCATTTAAGCAGCACAACACATTACCATTCACAACACTTTATTCTCTCAATTACGACCTTTTAACCTTTTTCATTCTCGCTCAGTTTCTCCCATGAGTGAAACAGCAGGAATATGGTCTGGCATTGAGGATGTACTGTCCATGTTGTGTGTATTTATATGTAGCTTTGATACTCTGTCAGTGTGAGCTGAATGAGCTGTACAGGTGGAGCAAAATTACTCTTAATAGAAAGTAGAGCAGCAGAATAAGACGGAGATGAATGAGCTACTGGTCAAAGATGCCCCACTAACTTTACTAAAATAAAACCCAATATACTTATATATAATATATTATAGCGCCCTCTCAGACCTATCACCTTGCTTTAGGAGTGAGGTGAGTTCTTCGTGTTGACTACTAAATGTGATATTTATTTGAGTGTTAGTAAGGTACTGGTTTACTCCATTAAGTAATTACCTCTCTAATGAAATGATTAACTCTCCCTCAGCTATGACACACCCCATACAAATACAGTAGTGTGTTCTGTGTACACAGAAATAATCAGGAATAGAGAAAGATTTAACCCAAGTGACTGGAAGTACTATTAGCTGATATATTTAATAACACATTCCCCACCTGAAGATAAATGAAAATGCTGAATATTTTTAAGTAGTAAACATAATGGCTAGTGAACCACAACATTACGTACTGCTGTGGGCCCACAGACACTTGTGTAATACCAACTAACCTTTGGGACCGAAGTTCACCAGTATAAACACAAATAATATGTTTCTTGTGTTTGGTGAGGCCTACCTGAACGCTTCGTGCGCTTAACACAGCGAACAAAACACTTGATTAACTCAGTGTCCAAGATGAGCGAGTAGCAGCGAAAGCTGTCCGACTTTACCTCAGCAAGCTCCAACGTTAACAGAAGGTATCTGAACGTTCCCGGTAGTTCAGACCGCTATCTGGACATTCCCGGGCTGGGAATGTGAACGGGAACGGTTACCGAGTCCTGCTGGTTTACATTCACTGAGAGAGCAAACTCCAGATAACTCCGTTGCCTGGCAGTAGCCTCAGATGCTAATGCTAACGCTATGCTAAACAGCTGCACCAAACTGTTTACTTTGAGCGGGAGTTTCTCGTAGCTCGTTACCTCGTTTCCGTCGAACCAGTAAAAAACCAGTGTAAAAGTTCTCAGTTCGACAACCTAATACTTCTGACTTGACAACGATATATAAATATAATGTGTTTTACATTACATCCTAACACAGAGCAGTTGCTTTTCTGCTTTTCTCTCTCTCTCTCTCTCTCTCTCTCTCTCTCCCTCTCTCTCCCCGCCCCCCTCAGACACAGAGCCAATAGACAGTTGAGTACAAAACCAACCATTTTAAACTCTGGAAATATATTTTAAATCTTAACACTCTTATGCCACTTTTTAACCTTTTAAATGTTTACCATAGAAAAATCAACGCAATATATATATATATATATATATATATATATATATATATATATATATATATATATATATATATATATATATATATATATATTATTGATGCTTAGCCAACAAAATTGTCTCTAGGGCTACATACATGTTCTGCAGTTAAAGGTCAAGACCAAAAACAATAATCATCCATTCTCTCAGTAACTACATGCCCTCAGGACACCTCTTAAAAACTAAATTATTTAACTTCAAATGTTCCACAGTTATGAGAGAGCAATAAGAAGTGCAGTTCCGTCCACCGCCACAAGAGGACATTGATGCGCCACATAACGAAACACTTCAAAGATTCAAATTCAAGATTCAAGAGTTTTATTGTCATATGCACAGCAGAACAGACAGTTACACTGTACAGTGAAATTCTTACTTGGCTGTTCCTCCATTCACCAATAGATAATATAACAAAAAAAAGAAATAATAAAAATATATACAAAATATACAAAGTATAATAATATTAGTTGAAGTAAATAAAAGTATTTTTTTATATAGTTAAAAAATACAAAATAAATACAAAAAAAATGGGAGGCAGAGCTGGAAGGTTAAAATGGTGAAATAGTGAATGCAAATAATTTAAACTCTATATTTAGAAAACATAATAAAGGTTCATGTTGATCACTGTGTTGTTCATCTCTTCTTCTAACAGCACTCTGTAGGTGTTTTGGGAACTGAGGAGACGATTGCTGCAGTTCTGAAAGTGAAATGTTTTCCTTTTTTGCTTGATGTCCGATTCAACTGATCGACAGTACAAGGAGTCATTTTTTATTTTGAACGTGCTTATTACTTTCAGTGGGTGACCAGTGGTCTGAACAGCAGGCAGCCTAGTTGAGCACACAGACTCTTTTACTACACAGACATGCAGCTTTACTACATGCAGAATGTGGTTTGACAGTGTTTTGACAGTGACAGTGTTACATATAATTTTTAACATATATTGTTTATATAGTTTGATGCCTGGATTGTTTTGTGTAAGCTTTAGGCTTATGACTTTGCCCAACACCTACCACACCCTGCTTTAACACCCAGTAGCTGATGTACAGTGTCTGTCGGTCGAGCAGCAGTACAGTAGATGGACGTGCATTTTCCAGCCAATCACTCTTAATATAAAAAAACAGAATTTAACAAAGACTTTGCAAATGATGTATTCACAAAAAAACTGAGGGATAAATTAGCAGCTAAAAAATGTGTACTGAGAAAAAGAAGAAGAAATGGATAACTGTAGTGTTGTACCTTGCTTTGCTTTTATTTAACCGAAGCAGAATAAAGAGAATCAGTATTTTTACTGAGCAGATTAACTGTATTTTAATAATATAAACCCATTTAGAATTTGATGCCTCACTGATACTCAAACAACACTGAGTCTGTTTACTACTGAGTTACTGTTCCTTTAATTACACTGAGGATACTCATTGTTGCAGGTTTGGAAGTGGAATTGTTGCCCTTTCTTACCAGATACAAGACTCATCAGTCTGCAGTCCTCCTTGTCTGAATCTCCTCTTCTTGATGCGGGGCATTTTTCCCACTAGCTCATGGTTGGCATTAGGTATAGGGACTTTAGGCTCATGTGCAGATTTTCCACCTTCTACAGATGCAATCAATCAGCCAACATGTTTGTTGTTCAAATTTCCTTAATTTTAAACAATGTTTTTTGGAGCTATGAGCCTAGCCCTGCAAACAAACACTAGAAGTTATTGGTCACCCAAATCTTTTCTGCAAATGCATCAAGAAAGTCTCTCCACCTGCTCAAACTGCATCCAGGTCTTGATTAAGGTTGGGGTTAGTACACACTATGACTTATTCTGTAACTGTAAACATGAACAAAAAGATAATTAACTAAAGAAAAATTAATGTTAATTAAATTTGATTTAATTAATTCAGCACTGATTATTTATTTGTTTGTTTATCTGTCAACAAGACACGACTGATCAAGAACATTTTCTCCCGAGTGAAGTTCTTCCCAGATTTTGACCACAGTTCAGAGAGAGAATATTTCTAAGAATATATGAAAATAAGTCATATAAAATTAAAGCTGGTGATGTAAACTTTCAGTGTTTTCTGGATATTTAAATTGTTTTACTTTCTGCAAAGATTCAACACTCTCAGGCAGATTAATCAGATCCATGCACGAGATTTTATTAACAAAACAGTTCAAATAAGGAAAACAGTCCAAGGAGATGTCTTGGAACCCCGGGTGCTGTCGATGTAGCATCTCTGTCTGGACAATGGTAAACAAAGGTCCCTTTACGCCATTTGGATCACCAGGATAGAGTCCCTGTACAAACTTTCATCACAGGAGTTGGTCCTCTGCGTGGCTCCGAAGAGAGACAAGAGCGGGTTCCTGTGACGATAAAGAAACCACTACCGATGGAGGGAATGTTAGCGCACTGAAGGGAGTCAAATCAGAGAGGTAGGCTTTGCTGGGAACACCGCTGCTGGATGTTCCTGGATCTTGGAGTCCAGGAATATCCACGTTTCCAAGAGGGTAAGAGGGAACCCACTGGTGAAACAAGGTAGGTAGCTGAGTGGGAAAGAGAGACCAGGCAGGGAGCTGGCCAGCAACTAGAAGACGACAACCGGTAAGTAGATGGCTAAACACAGGTTTACAGGAAACAATAACGCGCACTGCCTGCAGTGCAAGGAGGGTATAAGAAAGCAGTGCTAATAAGCTAATAGAAAGTTATTACTGACCACAGGCAAGGTGGAGGGAGGTACACTTGGACCAGTCTGAAGTACTACAACGTATCAGCAAATATACTGTAGTGATGTACTGGTGACTCATAAAACCAGCTACAAAAACCAGTCAAAACATAGTAATGTAAAAACCTAATTATTGGTATGTGTAGTTGTTTATGATGGAGTGAAATTCTTATGTATTACTAAGTCAACTGAAGATCATTTACTGTTGGTGACTAAAATCTTTCCAGCTTGTGTTGCATGAATAGTGGAATTATTTACACACTTTCATCTTCAAACTTCAATCCTCAGTAAGTGTACTGCTATGAACTGACCTGTTGTTGTGTGCTCTGCTATGTTGTTTGTTATTGTATTCACATTGTACACATTCACATTTTTTTGTCTGTTAGGATGTTATAGTTGTTGCCGCTTTTATTATAAACTACTGAATTAAGACTAAATTGAGCAAATGGGATCATCACACTGTTTATAGAACTAAAATACTTATAACACTCGAATGGTTTTAGAAATAGGAGACGCCTGGGGGCTAAACATATGTTAGTCTAGCAGTCAGAAAAAATTCTGTGATGTTTTTCAGCCAATGAGGTTACAGCATGTATGCTACAAGCTAATCTGGAGCTTTTGTCAGTTGCTCTGTCTCAAGTTGACTTCAGTGAAGATCTGATTAATGTATGATGATGGCTCTGACATGGACTCTCATTTTATTTCTCCACATAACAAGTAAGTTTACAAGCTTTTTACAAAACAGGATTTTGGTGATCAATTAATTTCTTTATTACTGGGTTTACTGTAAACTGTGCTTGCTGAATTGTCATTGGCAGTTTTCTTCATTGGCTTATGTCTGATTTAATTGTATCTTATAGATTCTGCTGAAGCTGTGGATGTTTCTGAGGCATCATTTCTTTCAGTTGTGTCTGGTAAAAAAGCTACTCTACACTGTAAAGTTGAGGGAGATTATCAGAAAAGTACTTTAGCTTGGTACAAAGAAAGAGCCAGACAGGAACGTCAGGAATTGGCAATGAAGTTATCAGGGAAAAAACCTGCAACTTCATTAAAGAGACTCAAAATAAGTAACAATTTTTCTCTGACTATTGAAAAAACTACTGAAGATGATGAAGGAATGTACTTCTGTGGAGAAGGAGAGAAGAACATTACTATGTTTTCTAAAGGCACATTTTTGGCTGTAAAAGGTAATAAAAATATATTTTTTCATTTAATTATTATATAAACTCATGTTGAAAAATCAAATATGCACAAAATCTTACAATATCTATATTATATTGACCAGGTCCACCTCAGTTCAACGTATCAGTGGTCCAAACTCCAGTACTGGGGTCAGTTTCTCTAGGAGAGTCGGTGACTCTGCAGTGCATGGTCCTCTCTGAGATCAGAGCAGCAGAACTCCGAGTGCTCTGGTTCAGAGCTGCTGCAGAACAATCCTTTCCTAAAATCATCTACACTCATCAGAACAGCAGCAGCCGTCAGTGTGAGATCAGCTCTTCTACATGCAGCTCTTTGTACAAGTTCTCTATGAGTAACTTCAGCCACGCTGATGTTGGAACTTACTTCTGCGCTGTGGCTGCTTGTGGGAAGATCATCGTTGGAAATGGAGCATTGGTACACCTCAGTAAGTAATGACTAAATTAATATTTAAATTTAATGTTATTGATCATTAATAGTTTGTTATGGTAACTGATAATCTAAAATATTTGTTCTGTTATTCTATTAATGTTTAGATTTATTCTAAAACAATATAGAGCTTTTACTGGTGAAAGCAGACTTGCTTAGCAGATAATGTAATTTTAATAATTAGCTTTGGTGAATTTTTCAGAACTCTGTAGATGAATTAATCTTTTCTCATACAGCAAAGCAGATCACTTCTCAGGTACATTTAGAACAGCACAGTTAGTGTACAATGTAAATTGGATTTTACTTTATCAATCACAAGTTTGGGTTCTGCGAAATGCACTGCAAACTCAACAGACTCTGACTTGCACGTTTTTAATGTTCCAAGTTTGTGTTATTGTAAAAAAGGATTTATGCCAGGCTATATGGAACTCTTAATACACTTTTGAATCCCCAGTTATATACTTTGTAAGTATTGTGCTGTTAAGTGGTAAAGTTATGACGCACCATCATTCTACGGAATTCATGGGGACTTATTCTGCTTATGATTGTGATCTCCATGAACCATCAACTAAAGTAGTACTTATGAACTGGACCAGAATGAACATTATTGGAGTCATGGTGAACAGTACTTCATTGTGTAAGAAGAAATATAACATGGTTTTAAACTTATTACAGAAAGTCCTGTGGATCCCATTGTGTTCTATCTGGGAGCAGCTCTGGGGATCTGTGTGATTGTGATCTGCGCTCAAGCCTTTAGAAACTACAGTGGTGAGTGTAGATTAATCTGGTATATATGGAGTTATTATGATTTTGTAAATAATGACTGATGCATTTTATGCATTTTAACTGATTCCCTAAAATGCAATGTTTTTTTAACATCTAATGATATATATGTATAAAACAAAAGAAAACTAAACTAAAACAGGTAAATACTAAATATTTGGTCAGGCCTGATTATATGACGTTAATAAACTGAGTAATGTTTTCTCTTGTTTGGATTGTTGTGATAAATTGTTTTCTGGCATATCCGGCAACAGGATAGACAAACTACGGCTTATACAGAAGCAGAAGAGAGATTTATAACATAAACTTATAAGAATGGTCATTTTGCTGCAGTGCAGATGTATCATTAATAAGCTCTAAATATGACACTGTATTCTTTCTGTTCTCCATCATAGTGAGAGAGAGTGATTTGGAGGTGGAGAACAAAACCAGTCAGGTACTACATGTTCTCTCAGAAACTTTTTAATACCCATAGAGTCTCTAATCTCCAGCCTTTAATATCTCATATTCATCTCTACAGGACTCTGCTGCTGCTGTGGAGCTGAATTACGCAGCCAAAAGTCTAAGAAAGAAGAGTGGACGCTCTGGACACAGTGTTTACTCTGAAGTCAGATACTTCTCAGTTACTGACCCCAACAATCAGTAACTCACTGAACTCTCTGCTCATATATCAGCAGCAGTAACGATATTTACTGTTTGCTGTCCGCTTTATTATCTTTTTGTTTTATTAGTGTTTGTGCTGATATATTAGTCAGGGTCTATAATAATCTGCTACATTTTGCTCTGTACTAAAAACTGCATGACTGAAACAAGAGTGTTAGATGTGTATATATTTTCAGTTCCCAGCAGAAGAGATGTGAGAACACCGTTTTAGAGTTTGTGGTCACTGTAGACCATGTCACGTGGTAAACACACCAGTGAACTTAGATGGTGTCTGATAATTGTGTTCATGTGTGTGTGTGTGTGTGTGTGTGTGGTTCTACCCTTCAATCAATTTCCAGTGCTGTTGTTACAATGATATTCATGTGAAAACTTAGGTGGAAAATTAATACATACAAATGTAGTTTCCTCTGAATGGACAAACATAACTGGTAACTCTGGCATGTCACACATGCTGGTGTTTTGTATATTTGCCTTTGAATCATCAGATGTGTTACTTTATATCATTTAAATTATAATATCTGACAACAATATGTGACAGAATAAGAAATAAAGACATTGCTGAAGTAAATATTTCTTGAAAATAAAATTGATATGAACTGATTTACTGATTTATGTGTTTTTAACATCTATTCTTAACTGTAAATGCATTTACAGATACAGTTACTGCCAGAAAGGAGCCTAAATAAAACATGTTTCATGTGCTCAGAGAATACATACACACATACATACATACATACATATACACACACACACATATATACACACACACACACACACACACACATATATATATATATATATATATATATATATATATATATATATATATATATATATATATATATATATATATATATATATACCCAAGCAGATATTATGTCTTAAGAGTTAGGGCTGTTAAAGACAGATGACAACCAGAGCTATTGTTAGAATTTCTTATATGGAGCTCAGAGAACTTCTTCTGGTTTTGTTTAAGCACATCAAGCAGACAATAAGGTGTAGTATAGGAGCCCAGCAAGCTAATGCAGTTTAGTGTCAGTCACAGTTATAACTGTTGTTTTTCTGATGATTAGTCTAGCTGTGATTATCATCTTACTTCTCTACAAAACATGTAAGTTGCCTAGAAATTATTTTCTGTGTTGATTATCATTCTCTTTGTTTTTAATTTCATGCACCTTTATTTATTGACTGAAACTGAACTGAAGCATTTTACAAACGTTTTCTACTGTTATATTCTTAGTGGTGACAGGTAATATAACTAATTACTGTTTAGTATTTTAATGTTCTTAACCTGTTATTTTATTTCAATCATAAGCCTTTTAATTAATTTGTAAATACTTAAAACATTCATTAAATTGATTCATTGCTGTTATTATGTGGATATTATGTTTTCAGGGCAGGTGAACACGTCGGTGCTCCAAACTCCAGTAGTGGCGTCAGTGCACCGTCCTGCAGGACATTCCTTCCCCGAAATCATCTACACTCATCAGAACAGCAGCAGCCGTCAGTGTGAGATCAGCTCTTCTACACACAGCTCTGTGTACAACTTCTCCAAGAACATCCTCAACCAGAACCATACTGGAACTTACTACTGCGCTGTGGCTGCTTGTGGGAAGATCATTTTTGGAAATGGAACATCAGTAGAACTGAGAAGTAAGTCTTCCTATTTACTTATGTACTGTTTAGTTTTGCTTTACAATAGCCATTAATTCATAGTTTGCAAGGCAAACATCGCAAAAAACTGTCATATATATTCAGAAAACAGTATATTCATAAATATGATATTCTTGTGCTGAAGCAGATCCTACACATAAATATTAATGTTGAAAGATATTATCTACTTCTTTCACAATAAGATATTTATGTTAGCAGTAGTGCAGTAGTGTATATATGTAGATATGTATGTATTTATAGTATTTTTTGTGGAGCATGTCAACAATGTTTTTACAGATTTCTATTTTCCAGAATATTGTATTTCTCTGCTATCATTCTCTTTATGACACATCTGTCTCATCTGCTCCTTCTGTTTTCATATTTTTCCAGTGATACTGGTAGCTGTAAAAGCAACCAATCACAGGAGATGTACAGAAATTAGCTGATATATATTTTAGCGAAAAATGCAGAGAGCAAAAGTAAAAATGTATTCGAGTAAAGAGCAGATATTTGTAAACCAGGGAAACATTATTTTGATGGTTTGATGGTATATATGATTTACAGATATGTTTGATAACAGCATTCCACATTAAGTTCAGGATTTTGTTAAATTACCTCTCTGATCTTTCAGCACCCGGCATATATGCCTCGTCTGTTGATTAAATAATAATATCAAATAATTTCAGACCAAAAACAATATTTCAGAAATATATTTATACACAGTTCATGTAAAATATTTTTTGTGAGAGATCTTTTCCAGGAATTAAATGATTTAGATGTCTGGTTCCTATCACCACCGCCCTAAACAATTCCTGATGCTGCCTTACAATTCAGGCCAGAAAGGTTTAAATGGAAAATGTTTTCTATTTTGTTTTTGTATCTTAAACTGCTTCATTCATGTATACAGTATGTTGATTCCTGTGTTACAGAAGCTCCTGTAGAGCCTGTAATGATGTCCATGGCAGTATTTTCAGCAGTGTGTGTGGCTGTAATCAGCGTTCAAAGCATTTTCATTTATAAAACTAGAAGATCTGAACACGGCGCTAGAGGTAGGTGTTCATTATTAACATGGAGCTGAACACTTCATGATAACCAGTTTAGCTTCATTAAACTGTATCTGAGAGTAACAGTGAAGTTGTATTTCCTCTACAGAGAGAGTTCAGGAGGGAGCTGTGAATGAGAGGACTAACAGAAAGGTACTCTTTATACAGTTACTGCTTTTACAGCGGACTAGTTTACAGATACATTACAAGCTTTAATTACTGTTGTTGTTGCTGTTATAATAATAATAATAATAATAATAATAATAATAATAATAATTGCTTATTTACATGCAGTCAGTGCAGATACTAACATGCATAATACAAGAATGAAATGCACATATAGTAAACATTTTATTATTATTATTATAGTTATTATTATTATTATTAAATGATTATGAAATTATTTGCTTATTTACATGCAGTCAGTGCAGATACTAACCAGTATAGACAATTCAGGAATGAATTGCACATAAAGTACACTTTATTTTTAAATATTGTTATTATTACTGTTACAGTTAAAACTGGTTTATGCTCTAATTATATATATATATATATTATATATATAAAATTACCATACCGGTCACACCTCTACAAAGGCGCGACGCTAACCTGTTGCTTCTCTGGGTTTAAATAGAGGAACCTGCTGTGATTCCCTTGACGCCGGCGCCCTCTGCCGGCAGCTGCAGCCTGACCCCTCACAATTAACCTCTTATAAGCTCTTCTGTAATAAACTCTGTTTCTAACAGTTTCCACTAAAGATCTGCTGGAGTTCATATTTAAATAAGAGACACATCTGTTTTCAGTGGTCTAGTTTGAACCTTTTTTAACAAAACTTCTGTGAAAAGACAACAAGGTGTACATTCCATTTCTTGATTTATGCTCAATAATTAACTGAACAATATGTATTATATGATTTGTTCTAATACAGCTCATATTCAATAATACAGCACTAATAATAACAGTGTTTTTTAATGAATAGAAATGTATTTATTATAAACATGTAGACTACAATCATTCTTACAGGATCAAAATACTGAGAACCTGCATTACGCTTCTATTCACATCAAAGAGAAGAAGAACAGAAGCAGAAAAGTGATGAGAGAACAACCTGAAGATATTGTTTACTCTTACGTGAGAAGCTCCAAAGCTGCTGCTCATCGTTCACACCGATAGTTTCCTTAATAAAAGATTAGAACCTGCTTTACTGAGACCTTATTAAAACTCTAATCTTTTTACCTTTACCTGTATGTTTCTTGTTAGGTGAGAATTCTACTGATTGAAATTAAGTCTCAGTTCTCTGAAGGATGACGTCAGAACAAATGTCCAGAGCGTGTGGTCACTGTAATCATTATCCATATCGATAGTGTCTGATATTGTGCTGCATTAATAGAAACATGGTGAACTTTTGAGGTTAACCAGTCAACTGTGACTGAATTAATGCTTGAGTGAACAGGTGGATTGTGGGTAGGCTGAGGTTGTGCACGTATTTCAGAGCCTTTACAGAACTGAGACTTTACATGAATGACTGATAATTATATATATATTTAGGTTTTAAAAAGTATATAATAGTGTATATAATTGTTACTAAGTGGTTTAGCTTTAAACAACTAGCTGATGACCAATTCATCTGGATGATTTTTATGCAACTTTAATTAAAAGACTTTAAATGGATTTACTTTTATGTGTAGTGTTCTTCTTAACCAAACAGATCCTGCTTGTTTTTAATTGGGGACCAATTTTCTGTTCATAACATTTTTTTCAAAATAAATGGTATAAATACCAAGAAAGTACATAAGAATAAATATTTATACATTTTAATTTGAATATTTCTTTAAATGATTAATAATAAATTATAATCACACACTGTTAAATTCTGTTTGCTACCAATAACACAAATTGGAGGTCTAGGCATCCCAAAAACAGCAGTCATTGTTGATACCACCTCTGTCCACGGTCCTGAACTGGACTAATGCTGCTGTCCACTGTTCTGAAATGCACTGGCTTCCATTTAAGCAGCACAACACATTACCAATCACAACACATTACCAATCACAACACATTACCATTCACAACACATTACCATTCACAACACATTACCAATCACAACACATTACCATTCACAACACATTACCATTCACAACACATTACCATTCACAACACATTACCATTCACAACACATTACCAATCACAACACATTACCAATCACAACACATTACCATTCACAACACATTACCATTCAGCCTTTTTTCTCTATTAAGACCTTTTAACCTTGTTAATTCTCGCTCGGTTTCTCTCATGAGTGAAACAGCAGGAATATGGTCTGGCATTGAGGATGTACTGTCCATGCTGTTGTGTGTATTTATATGTAGCTTTGACACTTTGACGTGAGTGTGAGCTGAATGAGCTGTACAGGTGGAGAAAGACTACTTTAAATAGAAAGTAGAGCAGCAGAATAAGATGGACGTAAATGAGCTACTGGTCAAAGACGCCCCACTAACTTCACTAAGAAAGCAGAATAAAACCCAATATAATTAATGTATACGTAGCACCACCTCAGACCTATTACCTTGCTTTAGGTGTTCTTTTTATTTATTTGAATGTTAGTAAGGTACCGGTTTAATGTAAGTAATGAAATAATTAACTCTCCCTCAACTGTTCTGCAGTTAAAGGTCAAGACCAAAAACAATAATCATCCATTCTCTCAGTTGCCCCATGCATCCCCTCATGACACCTCGTAAAACAAAATTCTATAACAATTTAAAAAAATACATATTTAATTATTTAAAAAATGTTGTTCCACAGTTATGAGAGTATAATATAAACTGCAGTTCTGTCCACCAACACAAGGGGGCATTGATGCGCCTTGATGCGCCACATAACCCTTCAAAGATGGGAGTTGGAGCTGGAAGGTTAAAGTGATTAAATTAAACGTAGTGAATGCAAATAATTCAAACTGTATATTTACAAAACATAATAAAGACTCTGTGAAACTGTTTGTAGAAAATATATGTGATTGTCAAATTTGAAGTAGTCCAGAGAAGCTGTGACAGGTTCTTGTTACCGCTATGGTCATCAGCTCTTCACCCAAAAGGAGGGAGTCGGAGGGTTAAAATGGTTAAATAAAACGCAGTGAATGCCAATAATTTAATATTTACAAAACATAATAAAGACTCTGTGAAACTGTTTGTAGAAAATATATGCGAATGTTAAATTTGACACATTTCAGAAAAGCTATGACCGGTTCATGACCGCTATGGCCATCAGCTCTTCTTCTAACAGCACTCTGAAGGTGTTTTTGTGAACTGAGGAGACGATTGCTGCAGTTCTGAAAGTAAAATGTTTTCCTTTTTTGCTTAATATCCGATTAAACTGATCAATGTGTTAATTACTTTCAGTGGGTGACCAGTGGTCTGGACTGCAGGCAGCCTAGTTGAGCACACAGACTCTTTTACTACACAGACATGCAGCTTTACTACATGCAGAATGTGGTTTGACAGTGTTTTGCTGGAATAAACTGAGCAAGACGTCGTCTGGATGACAGTATATGTTGCTCCACAACCCGTATATATGTCATTCAGCATAAACGGAGCTTCACAGATTTGCAAGTCACTCATGCCATGAACACTAATGTCTCCATTACCATCACAGATGCTGGCTTTTGAGCTGTGCACTGATAATAATTCAGGGAGTCCCTTTGTGAAGCAGTGATGAACTGTGTACTAAACCAAATTTTTTGTATTTTCATGTTGAATATTAGGTTACATAAAATTATTAACATACGTTGTTTATATAGTTTGATGCCTGGATTGTTTTGTGTAAGATTTAGCCTCATGACTTTGCCCAACACCTACAACACCCCACTTTGACACCCAGTGGCTGATGTACAGTGTCTGTCGGTTGAGCAGCAGTACAGTAGATGGGCGTATACGTTTCCAGCCAATCACTCTTAATATAAAAAAAAACAGAATTTAACAAAGATTTTGCAAATGATGTATGCACAAAAAACTGTGGGACAAATTAGCAGCTAAAAAATGTATACTGAGAAAAAGAAGAAGAAATGGCTAACAATAGTGTTGTACCTTTGCTTTTATTTAACTGAAGCACAACAAAGAGAATCAGTGTTTCTACTGAGCAGATTAACTGTATTTTATTAATATAAACCCATTTAGAATTTGATGCCTCACTCAAACTCGAACAAAACTGAGACAGCAGTCTGTTTACTTTAATTATAATGAGGAGACTCATTGTTGCAGGTTTGAAGGTGGAATTGTTGCCAATTCTTACCAGATACAAGACTCATCAGTCTGCAGTCCTCAATGTCTGATTCATCTCTTCTTGATGCAGGACATTTTCCCCACTAGTTTATACTTGGCATTGGGTATAGGGACTTTAGGCTCATGTGCAGTTTTTTGATGTAGTCAATCAGACATGTTTGTTGTTCAAATTTCCTTCATTTTAAACTTCTTTAAACTTTCTTTTTTGCTGGTTTAAACTGGAGCTATGAGCCTAGCCCTGCAAACAAACACTAGAAGTCAGTAGTCACCCAAATCTTTTCTGCAAATGCATCAAGAAAGTCTCTCCACCTGCTCAAACTGCATCCAGGTGTTCATTAAGGTTGGGGTTAGTTCATAATATGACTTACTCTGTAACTGTAAAAATGAACAAAAAGATGATTAACTAAATAGAATTTAATTTGGCCAAAAATGAAAGTGTACAAACATTGTAGAAAATCATTGTAAACATTATTGTGGAAATATGTAAATAATTGTAGTGATAAGAAAATAAATATGAGGTATGCATCTTATTAGATCATAGGCAGTGTCTATATTGCCCCCAATGGAGATCTTTAATTTATCACTGATTATTTATTTGTTTGTTTATTTATTTATTTATTTATTGGTGTTGAAGACTTCATTGTCATTTTTCTTAAAATTTCTCTGTCAACAAGACACGACTGATCAAGAACATTTTCTCCCGAGTGATGTTCTTCCCAGTTTTTGGCTACAGACCAGTTCAGAGTTGTATCACTAATTTTGCATACTTGCATATCTTCTTTTATTGCTTTCGTGCTTTCATAAACGAAACAATTCAAGTTACCAATCAATTTATTGCCAACATACTATATCACTGTTAATCATATCCAATGAAAGCAAATTATGTTCATTGTCATGTCACGTTTAACACAGGTGTTCCATAGTCCCTTGCAGCACTTACTGCTTAAAAAGAAAAAATATAAAATAGAGTAACACACACACACACAGCCTCCTATACATAAGCTACAGGGTAATAGAACATAACAGTACATGGGATCTTCAGTAAGACAGGGACTTGTATCCAGTCAGAGAAAATCCTTTAGTTACATGTTTTGCTACAGAAATAAAACATATAGTAGCAGCAGTATATCATGTTGCCATGGTCATACATACATAATTGGTCTTTTCCTCTCTAGGTGGGTAGGATGCCCCTCCCTCTCCTCCATCACTCAGCAGAATGGTGGCCAGTGTATAGACGGGCCTCATGTGCCTCAGATGAACAGTATGTAAGCCTTTCAACTGCCAACATAGTAGCATCAGAAGACAGGAGGTGGAGCTGGTCATGATGATATAAGCTTATTAGAAAGTATTACTGACAACAGGCAAGGTGGAGTGAGGGATACTTGGACTGGTCTGAAGTACTACAACCTTTCAGCTAATATACTGTAGTGATGTGTTGGTGACCCATAAAACCAACTACAAAAACCAGTCAAAACATAAGAATTCAAATATTCTCCCCCATTTCACTCCATCATAAACAACTACACAAATCAGTAATGAGGTTTTTACATTGTTACTACTTAATTAAAGGAGATCATTTGCTGTTGGTGACTGAATCAAATCTATCTGAGACTCTTTCCAGTTCGTGTTCCATTAATTGAATTTTTGTTGTGGACTTTTACCTTCAAACTTCAATCCTCAGTATGTGTACTGCTATTAACTGACCTGTTTAAGGGTCTATTTGAATTATGTGGTCTGCTATGTTGTTTGTTATTATATTCACATTGAACATTTTTTTCTCTGTTGAGATTTTACAGTTGCTGCTGCTTTTTGGCATAAACTGCTGAATTAAGACTAAATTGAACAGATGGGATCATCACACTGTTTATATAACTAAAATACTTATAACACTCAAACAGTTTTAGAAACAGGAGACGTCTGGTGGCCAAACATGTGTTAGTCTAGCAGTCAGGAAAAAAAACTGTGACGTCTTTCAGCCAATGAGGTTACACACATGTATCCTGCAAGCTAATCTGGAGCTTTTGTCAGTTGCTCTGTCTCAAGTTGACTTCAGTGAAGATCTGATTAATGTATGATGATGGCTCTGATATGGACTCTCATTTTATTTCTCCACATAACAAGTAAGTTTATGAGCTTTTTACAAAACAGGATTTTGGCGATTAATTAATTTCTTTATTACTGGGTTCACTGTTAACTGTGTTTGCTGAATTGTAATTGGTTATTTTCTTTTTTGGCTTATGTCTGATTTAATTGTATCTTATAGATTCTGCTGAAGCTGTGGGTGTTTCTAAGGAATCATTTCTTTCAGTTGTGTCTGGTAAAAAAGTTACTCTACACTGTAAATTTGAGGGAGATTATCAGAAAAGTACTTTAGCTTGGTACAAGGAAAGAGCAGGACAGGAACGTCAGGAATTGGCAATGAAGTTATCAGAGAAAAGACCCGCAACTTCATTAAAGAGACTCAAAATAAGTGACAATTTTTCTCTGACTATTGAACAAACTACTAAAGATGATGAAGGAATGTACTTATGTGGAGAAGTAGAGGAGAACATCACTGAGTTTTCTAAAGGCACATTTTTGGCTGTAAAAGGTAATAAAAATATTGTTTTTCATTTAATTATTATATAAACCCATGTTGAAAAATCAAATATGCAGTAAAATCTTACAATGTCTGTACATTTATTATACTGACCAGGTCCACCTCAGTTCAACATATCAGTAGTCCAAACTCCAGTACTGGGGTCAGTTTCTCCAGGAGAGTCGGTGACTCTGCAGTGCACGGTCTTCGCTGAGATCAGAGCCGCAGAACTCCGAGTGCTCTGGTTCAGAGCTGCTGCAGAACAATCCTTTCCTGAAATCATCTACACTCATCAGAACAGCAGCAGCCGTCAGTGTGAGATCAGCTCTTCTACATGCAGCTCTTTGTACAAGTTCTCTATGAGTAACTTCAGCCACGCTGATGTTGGAACTTACTTCTGCGCTGTGGCTGCTTGTGGGAAGATCATCGTTGGGAATGGAGCATCAGTACACTTCAGTAAGTAATGACTAAATTAATATTAAAATTTAAAGTTATTGATCATTAACAGTTTGTTATGGTAACTGATAATCTAAAATATTTGTTCTGTTATTCTATTAATGTTTATGTTTATTCTAAAACAATATAGAGCTTTTACTGGTGAAAGCAGACTTGCTTAGCAGATAATGTAATTTTAATAATTAGCTTTGGTGAATTTTTCTGAACTCTGTAGATGAATTGATCTTTTCTCATACAGCAAAGCAGATCACTTTTCAGGTATATACAGAACAGCACAGTTAGTGTACAATGTAAATTGGATTTTACTTTATCAATCACAAGTTTGGGTTCCACAAGTTCTGCAAAATGACTCTGACTTGCACGTTTTAATGTTCCAAGTTTGTGTTATTGTAAAAAAGGATTTATGCCAGGCTATATGGAACTCTTAATACACTTTTGACTCCCCAGTTATATACTTTGTAAGTATTGTGCTGTTAAGTGGTAAAGTTATGACGCACCATCATTCTACGGAATTCATGGGGACTTATTCTGCTTATGATTGTGATCTCCATGAACCATCAACTAAAGCAGTACTTATGAACTGGACCAGAATGAACATTATTGGAGTCATGGTGAACAGTACTTCATTGTGTAAGAAGAAATATAACATGGTTTTAAACTTATTACAGAAAGTCCTGTGGATCCCATTGTGTTCTATTTGGGAGCAGCTCTGGGGATCTGTGTGATTGTGATCTGCGCTCAAGCCTTTAGAACCTACAGTGGTGAGTGTAGATTAATCTTGTATATATGGAGTTATTATGATTTTGTAAATAATGACTGATTATGCATTTTAACTGATTTCCTAAAATGCAATGTTTTTTTAATACATCTAATGATATATATATATATATATATATATATATATATATATATATATATATATATATATATATATATATATATATATATATATATATATATAAAAGAAAAGAAAACTGAACTAAAACAGATAAATACTAAATATTTGGTCAGGCCTGATTATATGACGTTAAGAAACTGAGTAATGTTTTCTCTTGTTTGGATTGTTGCAATAAATTGTTTTCTGGCATATCCGGCAAAAGTATAGACAAACTACGGCTTATACAGAAGCAGAAGAGAGAGTTATAACATAAACTTATAAGAATGGTCATATTGCTGCAGTGCAGATGTATCATTAATAAGCTCTAAATATGACACTGTATTCTTTCTGTTCTCCATCATAGTGAGAGAGAGTGATTTGGAGGTGAAGTACAAAACCAGTCAGGTACTACATGTTCTCTCAGACACTTTTTAATACCCATAGAGTCTCTAATCTCCAGCCTTTAATATCTCATATTCATCTCTACAGGACTCTGCAGCTGCTGTGGAGCTGAATTACGCAGCCAAAAGTCTAAGAAAGAAGAGTGGACGCTCTGGACACAGTGTTTACTCTGAAGTCAGATACTTCTCAGTTACTGACCCCAACAATCAGTAACTCACTGAACTCTCAGATCTTCTGTCAGCATCAGTGAAGATATTTTGTGTTTGCTGTGAGTTTTATTATCTTTATTAGTGTTTGTGCTGATATTAGTCAGGGTCTATAATAATCTGCTACACTTTGCTCTGTACTCAAAACTGCATGACTGAAAAAAGAGTGTTAGAAGTGTATATACTAACAGTTCTCAGCAGGAGAGATGTGAGAACACAGTTTGAGTTTGTGGTCACTGTAGACTATGCCACGTGGTAAACACACAGATGAACTCAGATGGTGTCTGATATTGTTGTGTTCATGGAAAAGAAGATGAGTTTAAGATAGTAGTGAGACTTTCCACTACACACACTACACACACACACACACACACACACACACACACACACACACACACACATATATATATATATATATATATATATATATATATATATGTGTGTGTGTGTGTGTGTGTGTGTGTGTGTGTGTGTGTGTGTGTGTGTGTAGTTCATTGCAAGTTCTTCCCTTCAATCAATTTCCAATGATATTCATGTGAAAAAAAAATACATAGAAATGTAGTTTCCTCTGAATGGACAAACATAACTGGTAACTCTGGCATGTCACACATGCTGGTGTTTTGTATATTTGCCTTTGAATCATCAGATGTGTTACTTTACATCATTTAAATTATAATATCTGACAACAATATGTGACAGAATAAGAAATAAAGACATTTTCTTGGAGAATTGCTGAAGTAAATATTTCTTGAAAATAAAATTGATATAAACTGATTTACTGATTTATGTGTTTTTAACATCTATTCTTAACTGTAAATGCATGTAATTGCATTTACAGATACAGTTACTCGATTTAAGGAGCCTGAATAAAACAATATGTTTCATGTGCTATATATGTATTGTGTTTATATGTTTCATGTGCTATATATGTATTGTGTTTATATATATATATATATATATATATATATATATATATATATATATATATATATATATATATATATATATATATTCCCTAGCAGATATTATGTCTTAAGAGTTAGTGCTGCTAAAGACATATGACAACCAGTGCTATTGTTAGAATTTCTTATATAGAGCTCAGAGAACTTTTTGTGGTTTTGTTTGATCTTGTCAAGCAGACAGGAAGAACCATGTGACCTTTACCAGCCAATAAGGTGTAGTATAGGAGCCCAGCAAGCTAATGCAGTTTAGTGTTAGTCACATTCTTGTCTACATTTTTGTCTTCAGGTTGTAACTGTTGTTTTTCTGATGATTAGTCTAGCTGTGATTATCATCTTACCTCTCTACAAAACATGTAAGTTGCCTAGAAATTATTTTCTCTGTGTTCATTATCATTCTCTTTGTTTTTAATTTCATGTACCTTTGTTTATTGACTGAAACTGAACTGAAACTTTTAACAGATTCTGCTCAAATAGTGAGAAATTCAGAGCCATTGGTCATCAGCCAATGAGGTTTAACTTCATGAGATAACAAATACAATTAAGTACTTCTGTCAGTCATTTCCTTTCAAATATTCTACGTATTTGTAAATGATGCCTCTACACAGGATCACAATCATCATTTTATATTTCTGCATAATATGTAAGTTCAGAAAATTGTTACACCAAATAATAATGTAAATATACAGATATTGTTAATGATGCTTAATGATGAAGTTCATCTGAATTATTCATT
Source organism: Megaleporinus macrocephalus (assembly GCA_021613375.1). Lineage (NCBI taxonomy): Eukaryota > Metazoa > Chordata > Actinopteri > Characiformes > Anostomidae > Megaleporinus > Megaleporinus macrocephalus. The sequence goes on from CM038713.1 coordinate 39,772,602, forward strand.
AAGACTGAACTTTGTTTTATAGGTTCTGCTCAATCAGTGAGAAATTCAGAGCCGTTAGTCATCTCAGCTGAGCCCGGTAAAGCGATCACTCTCAACTGTACATTTGTAGACGACTCAGGTTCACAAGTTAGGATGTGGTACAAGCAGAGACTGGAGCATGTTCTACTGGAAGTGGGAATAAGTTTAAAAGGAAAGTCAGAAAAGATATCAAATACATTTCATAAATCAAGATTTAACAGAACTGTGAGTGGCATTTCTCTCAGTATTGAAGGTGTAACTAAAGAAGATGAAGGGATGTACTTCTGTGGAGCAGCTGGAAAGAAAACGCTGGACTTACTGTTATATTCTTAGCCGTGACAGGTAAAATAGCTGATTACTGTTTAGTATTTTAAAGTTCTTAACATGTCATTTTATTATTATTATTATTATGTGGATATTATGTTTTTAGGGCAGGTGAACATGTCGGTGCTCCAAACTCCAGTAGTGGCGTCGGTTTCTGCAGGAGAGTCGGTGACTCTGCAGTGTACGGTCCTCTCTTAGATCAGAGCAGCAGAACTCCAAGTGCTCTGGTTCAGAGCTGCTGCAGAACAATCCTTTCCTGAAATCATCTACACTCATCAGAACAGCAGCAGCCGTCAGTGTGAGATCAGCTCTTCTACACACAGCTCTGTGTACAACTTCTCCAAGAACATCCTCAACCAGCACCATACTGGAACTTACTACTGCACTGTGGCTGCTTCTGGGAAGATCATTTTTGGAAATGGAACATCAGTAGAACTGAGAAGTAAGTCTTCCTATTTACTTATGTACTGTTTAATTTTGCTTTACAATAGCCATTAATTCATAGTTTGCAAGGCAATCATCACAAAAACTGTCATATATATTCAGAAAACAGTATATTCATTAATATTATATTCTTGTGCTTCAGCAGATCCTACATATAAATATTAATGTTGAAAATGTAAATAGATGTACACAGCGGGAAAAACAGGAGGAAGAGAACATATGTCAGTGTGTTTATTTAACCCTTTCCAAGCTTTTCCTTATGGAAACAACCAGTATTATTTGCCAGTATTATTTGCAGTTCTCATCTAATACCTGCTTTGACTGCTCAGTACTTCATTAAGCTAAATCAAGATTGCTGCTGAAGGAACTGAATACATTCATACAATGTCTGGGGCGTCCAGGAGAAATCTGAAACTACGCTTTGTTCTTCAAACTGGAGCTCAAGATATTATCTACTTCTTTCACAATAAGATATTTATGTTACTATTACTATTATTGAATTTGTGTTTATTTACATCTGTAATAATATCTGGTGTTCTTACACATGAAAATTAATTTAGTGATAAGATAAAGGCTTTTAAACAAGGAGCTGAGGCACCCCAGACTTTTGTGCAGTAGTGTATATATGTAGATATGTATGTATTTATAGTATTTTTTGTGGAGCATGTCAACAATGTTTTTACAGATTTCTATTTTCCAGAATATTGTATTTGACTGCTATCATTTTCTTTATGACCCATCTGTCTCATCTGCTCCTTCTGTTTTCATAATTTTCCAGTGATACTGGTAGCTGTAAAAGCAACCAATCACAGGAGACGTACAGAAATGAGCTGATATATATTTTAGCGAAAAATGCAGAGAGCAAAAGTAAAAATGTATTAAGTTTCAGAAGTATTCGAGTAAAGTGCAGATATTTGTAAACCAGGGAAACATTGTTTTGATGGTTTGATGATATATATGATTTACAGATATGTTTGATAACAGCATTCCACATTAAGTTCAGGATTTTGTTAAATTACCTCTCTGATCTTACAGCACCCGGCATATATATCCCTCATCTGGTGATTAAATAATAATATCAAATAATTTCAGACCAAAAACAATATTTCAGAAATATATTTATACACAGTTCATGTAAAATATTTTTTGTGAGAGAGCTTTTCAAGGAATTAAGTGATTTAGAGCCTGTAATGATGTCCATGGCAGTATTTTCAGCAGTGTGTGTGGCTGTAATCTGCGTTCAAACCATTTTCATTTATAAAACTAGAAGATCTGAACACAGTGCTAGAGGTAGGTGTTCATTATGAACATGAAGTTGAACATTTTGTGATAATAACCAGTTTAGCTTCATTAAACTGTATCTGAGAGTAATAATGAAGTTGTATCTCCTCTACAGAGAGTTCAGGAGGGAGCTGTGAATGAGAGGACTAACAGAAAGGTACTCTTTATACATTTAATGCTTTTACAGCGGACTAGTTTACAGCTGAGTTCAGATACATTACAAGCTTTAATTACTGTTGTTGGTGCTGTTATAATAATAATAATAATAATAATAATAATAATAATAATAATAATAATAATAATTGCTTATTTACATGCAGTCAGTGCAGATACTAACATGTATTATACAAGAATGAAATGCACATGTAGTAAACATTATTATTATTATTATAATTATTATTATTATTGTTATTAAATGATTAGGAAATGATTTGCTCATATGCATGCCTCAGTACAGATACTAACATGTATAGACAATTCAGGAATTAATTGCACATGAAGTAAACTTTATTTTTAATTATTATTAATTTTTATTATTAAAGTTCCAAAAAAATTATATATATATAAATATAAATGTATATAAATCCTTTACTCCTGATGTAATGAGAGGGAAAAAGGCAAATGTGGAGCTCTCTTTTTTAAAATTGTTATAACTTTTCATTTGTGGAGTCTTGTCACCACTCTACAAAGGCGTGGCGCTAACCTGTTGCTTCTCTGAGTTTAAATAGAGGAACCTGCAGGTGTAGCAGGTTTGACTGATTGGTGCTCCGCCTGCAGTGATTCCCTTGACGCCGGCGCCCTCTGCCGGCAGCTGCGGGCGCAGCCTGACCCCTTACAATTAAACTCTTATAAGCTCTTCTGTAATAAACTCTGTTTCTAACAGTTTCCACTAAAGATCTGCTGGAGTTCATATTTAAATAAGAGACACATCTGTTTCCAGTGGTCTAGTTTTAACCATTTATTTTACCGAAACTTCTGTAAATAAACCAACAAGGTCTACATTCAATTTCTTGATTTATGCTCAATAATTAACTGAACAGTGTGTATTATGTGCTTTGTACTAATACAGCTCATAATCAATAATACAACACTACTCTATTTAACATAAGTGGTTTTGTTTGAAATGAAAAGAAATTAGATTATAAATAGGTTTCATTCCCACAGGATCAAAATACGGAGAACCTGCATTACGCTGCCATTCACATCAAAGAGAAGAAGAACATAAGTGACAGAGTGACCAGAGAACAACCTGAAGATATTGTTTACTCTCAAGTGAGAAGCTCTAAAGCTGCTTTTCATCGTTTACATGATAAGTTTCCTTAATAAAAGATTAGAACCTGCTTTACTGAGACTTTATTAAAGCTCGCACCTTTTTACCTTTACCTGTATGTTTTTCTCTCTTAAGACTCAGTTCTCTGAAGGACGATGTCAGAACAAATGTCCAGAGCGTGTGGTCACTGTAATCATTATCCATATCGATGGTGTCTGATATTGTGCTGCATTAAGAGAAACACGGTGAACTTTTGAGGTTAACCAGTCAACTGTGACTGAATGAATGCTTGAGTGAACAGGTGGATTGTGGGTAGGCTGAGGTTGTGCACGCATTTCAGAGGCTTTACAGAACTGAGACTTTACATGAATGACTAATATTTGTGTAACTCCAATAACAGACGTTACATAGATTCTTATATTCATTGTTTATTCAGATCTTGATGTGAAATAGTTTATTGTAAAGAAATTGACTAACTCAGGTTTCGTTATAGTGGTAGTGTTAGTTACCACACCTCAGTGTTCCTAATATATATATATATATATATATATATATATATATATATATATATTATGCAGAGGTTTTAAAAAGTATACAATAGTGTATATTAGTTATTAAGTGGTTTAGCTTTAAACAACTAGCTGATGACCAATTCATCTGGATTTACTTTTATGTGTAGTGTTCTTCTTAACTAAACGGATCCTGCTTGTTTTTAATTGGGAACCAATTTTCTGTTCATAACATTTTTTTCAAAATAAATGGTATAAATACCAAGAAAGTACATAAGAATAAATATTTTTAATTTGAATATTTCTGTAAATTATTAATAATAAATTATAATCACACACTGTTTAATTCTGTTTGCTACCAATAACACAAATTGGAGGTCTAGGCATCCCAAAAACAGCAGTCATTGTTGATACCATCTCTGTCCACGGTCCTGAACTGGACTAATGCTGCTGTCCACTGTTCTGAAATCCACTGGCTTCCATTTAAGCAGCACAACACATTACCAATCACAACACATTACAATTCAGCCTTTTTTCTCTATTAGGACCTTTTAACCTTGTTAATTCTCGCTCGGTTTCTCTCATGAGTGAAACAGCAGGAATATGGTCTGGCATTGAGGATGTACTGTCCATGCTGTTGTGCGTATTTATATGTAGCTTTGACACTTTGACGTGAGTGTGAGCTGAATGAGCTGTACAGGTGGAGAAAGACTACTTTAAATAGAAAGTAGAGCAGCAGAATAAGATGGACGTGAATGAGCTACTGGTCAAAGACGCCCCACTAACTTCAATAAGAAAGCAGAATAAAACCCAATATAATTAATGTATATGTAGCACCACCTCAGACCTATTACCTTGCTTTAGGAGTTCTTTTTATTGACTACTAAATGTTGTATTTATTTGAGTGTTAGCAAGGTACTGGTTTACCCCTTTAAGTAACTACCTAAGTAATAAAATGATTAACTCTCCCTCAGCTATGAAACACCTCTTACAAATACAGTACTCCATTACTGTACAGACCCCACTCAGTGTGTACCCAGAAATAATCAGGAATAGATAAAGATAAAAAAACAAGTGACTGGAAGTACTATTATTATTGTTGTTTAATAACACATTCCCCACCTGAATATTAATGGAAATGCTGAATATTTTTGAGCAGTATATCACAACATTACAGTAGTGCTGTGGACCCACCGACACTTATGTAATACCAACTAACCTTTGGGACTGAAGTTCACCGGTATAAACACAAATAATATTCTTTTTATTTATTTCTGTACTTGCGTTGCGGCCCGAACCGCTGCTTGTGTTTGGTGAGGCCTAGCTGGCCGCTTCGTGCGCTTAACACAGGAAACAAAACACTTGATTAACTCAGAATCCAAGAGGGGCGAACAGCAGCGAGAGCTGCCCCACTTCACCTCAGCCCGGGGGAGATCCAGCATTTCCAGAAGAGATTTGAACCGTCTATTTTTTGGAGACCGCTATCTGGACATTCCCGGGCTGGGAATGTGAACGGGAACAGTTACCGAGTCCTGCTGGTTTACATTTACTGGGAGAGCAAACTCCGGATAACTCCGTTGCCTGGCAGTAGCCTCAGATGCTAATGCTAACGCTATGCTAAACAGCTGCGCCTCGAGACCAAACTGTTTACTTTGAGCGGGAGTTTCTCGTACCTCGTTACCTCGTTTCCGTAAAAGATCTCAGTTCGACAACCTAGTACTCCTGACTTGACAAAGATATATAAATATAATGTGCTTTACATTACATCCTAACACAAAACAGCTGTTTTTCACTTTCGCGCCCTCTTCTCTCTCTCTCTCTCTCTCTCTCTCTCTCTCTCTCTCTCTCTCTCTCTCTCTCTCTCTCTCTCTCTCTCTCTCTCTCCCCGCCCCCCTCAGACACAGAGCCAATAGACAGTTGTAGACAGTTGTAGACAATAGACACTATATTTAACAAATCAAATACATTTTAAATTCTGGAAAATATATTTTAAATCTTAACACTCTTATGCCACCTTTTTAACCTTTTACATGTTTTTAACCCTTTTAACACAAAATCTATTTACCATACAAAAGTAAACAAAAATAAACACATGTTTATGCATTGCCCACAAAATTGTCTCTAGGGCTACATACATGTTCTGCAGTTAAAGGTCAAGACCAAAAACAATAATCATCCATTCTCTCAGTTACCCCATGCATCCCATCAGGACACCTCGTAAAACAAAATTCTATTAAAAAAAATTATAATATATAATATATATAATATATAATATATAATGTAAAATATATATATATATTATCAAAATGTTGTTCCACAGTTATGAGAGAATAATAAGAACTGCAGTTCTGTCCACCAACACAAGGGGGCATTAATGCGCCTTGATGCGCCACATAACCCTTCAAAGATGGGCGTTGGAGCTGTAAGGTTAAAGTGATTAAATTAAACGTAATGAATGCAAATAATTTAAACTGTATATTTACAAAACATAATAAAGACTCTGTGAAACTATTTGTAGAAAATATATGTGATTGTCAAATTTGATGCAGTTCAGAAAAGCTGTGACAGGTTCTTGTTACCGCTGTGGTCATCAGCTCTTCACCCAAAAGGAGGGAGTTGGAGTTGGAGGGTTAAAATGGTTAAATAAAACGCACTGAATGCAAATAATTTAATATTTAGAAAACATAGTAAAGACTCTGTGAAACTGTTTGTAGAAAATATATGCGAATGTTAAATTTGACACATTTCAGAAAAGCTATGACCGGTTCATGACCGCTATGGCCATCAGCTCTTCTTCTAACAGCACTCTGTAGGTTTTTTTGTGAACTGAGGAGACGATTGCTGCAGTTCCGGAAGTGAAATGTTTTCCTTTTTTGCTTGATATCCGTTTAAACTGATCAACGTGTTAATTACTTTCTGTGGGTGACCAGTGGTCTGGACTGCAGGCAGCCTAGTTGAGCACACAGACTCTTTTACTACACAGACATGCAACTTTACTACATGCAGAATGTGGTTTGACAGTGTTTTGCTGGAATAAACTGAGCAAGACGTCGTCTGGATGACAGTATATGTTGCTCCACAACCCGTATATATGTCATTCAGCATAAATGGAGCTTCACAGATTTGCAAGTCACTCATGCCATGAACACTAATGTCTCCATTACCATCACAGATGCTGGCTTTTGAGCTGTGCACTGATAATAAGTCAGGGAGTCCCTTTGTGAAGCAGTGATGAACTGTGTACTAAACCAAATTTTTTGTATTTTCATGTTGAATATTAGGTTACATAAAATTATTAACATACGTTGTTTATATAGTTTGATGCCTGGATTGTTTTGTGTAAGATTTAGCCTCATGACTTTGCCCAACACCTACAACACCCCACTTTAACACCCAGTGGCTGATGTACAGTGTCTGTCGGTCGAGCAGCAGTACAGTAGATGGGCGTATACGTTTCCAGCCATTCACTCTTAATATATAAAAAAACAGAATTTAACAAAGATTTTGCAAATAATGTATGCACAAAAAACTGTGGGACAAATTAGCAGCTAAAACAAGTGTACTGAGAAAAAGAAGAAGAAATGGCTAACAATAGTGTTTTACCTTGCTTTGCCTTTATTTGACTGAAGCACAACAAAGAGAATCAGTGTTTCTACTGAGCAGATTAACTGTATTTTATTAATATAAACCCATTTAGAATTTGATGCCTCACTCACACTCGAACAAAACTGAGACAGCAGTCTGTTTACTTTAAATACACTGAGGAGACTCATTGTTGCAGGTTTGAAAGTGGAATAGTTGCCAATTCTTACCAGATACAAGACTCATCAGTCTGCAGTCCTCAATATCTGATTCATCTCTTCTTGATGCAGGACATTTTTCCCACTAGTTTATACTTGGCATTGGGTATAGGGACTTTAGGCTCATGTGCAGTTTTTCAGATGTAGTCAATCAGCCAAGACATGTTTGTTGTTCAGATTTCCTTCATTTTAAACTTCTTTAAACTTTCTTTTTTGCTGGTTTAAACTGGAGCTATGAGCCTAGCCGTGCAAAAAAACACTAGAAGTCAGTAGTCACCCAAATCTTTTCTGCAAATGCATCAAGAAAGTCTCTCCACCTGCTCAAGCTGCATCCAGGTCTTCATTAAGGTTGGGGTTAGTACACAATATGACTTACTCTGTAACTGTAAACATGAACAAAAAGATGATTAACTAAATAAAATTAAATTTGGCCAAAAATGAAAGTGTACAAACATTGTAGAAAATCATTGTAAACAATGATGGAGATCTTTAAGTTATCACTGATTATTGATTTGTTTGTTTTTTTGTTTATTTATTTATTTATTTATTTATTGGTGTTGAAGACTTCATTGTCATTTTTCTTAAAATTTTTCTGTCAACGAGACACGACTGATCAAGAACATTTTCTCCCGAGTGATGTTCTTCCCAGTTTTTGGCTACAGACCAGTTTAGAGTTGTATCACTAATTTTGCATACTTGCATATCTTCTTTTATTGCTTTCATGCTTTCATAAATGAAACAATTCAAGTTACCAATCAATTTATTGCCAACATACTATATCACTGTTAATCATATCTAATGAAAGCAAATTATGTTCATTGTCATGTCACATGTAACACAGGTGTTCCATAGTCCCTTGCAGCACTTACTGCTTAAAAAGAAAAAATATAAAATAGAGTAACACACACACACACACAGGCTCCTATACATAATCTACAGGGTAATAGAACATAACAGTACATGGGATCTTCAGTAAGACAGCTAATATACTGTAGTGATGTGTTGGTGACCCATAAAACCAGCTACTAAAAACCAGTCAAAACATAAGAATTCAAATATTCTCCCCCATTTCACTCCATCATTAACAACTACACAAATCAGTAATGTAGTTTTTACATTGTTACTACTTAATTATTGGAGATCATTTGCTGTTGGTGACTGAATCAAATCTATTTGAGACTCTTAGACGTCAACTCATTCTGGCCATCTTTCTAGTTCGTGTTCCATCAATAATTGATTTTTTGTTGTGGACTTTTACCTTGAAACTTCAAACCTCAGTATGTGTCCTGCTATTAACTGACCTGTTTAAGGGTCTATTTGAATTATGTGGTCTGCTATGTTGTTTATTATTGTATTCACATTGAACATTTTTTTCTCTGTTGAGTTTTTCAGTTGCTGCTGCTTTTTGGCAGCAGAAACTGAAAATAATCTGCTGAATTAAGACTAAATTGAACAGATGGGATCATCACACTGTTTATAGAACTAAAATACTTAAAATACTTAAAACACTCAAACAGTTTTAGAAACAGGAGACGTCTGGTGGCCAAACGTGTGTTAGTCTAGCAGTCAGAAAAAAAACTGTGACGTCTTTCAGCCAATGAGGTTACACACAAGCTAATCTGGTGCTTTTGTCAGTTGCTCTGTCTCAAGTTGACTTCAGTGAAGATCTGATTAATGTATGATGATGGCTCTGATATGGACTCTCATTTTATTTCTCCACATAACAAGTAAGTTTATCAGCTTTTTACAAAACAGGATTTTGCCGATTAATTCATTTCTTTATTACTGGGTTCACTGTTAACTGTGTTTGCCGAAATGTAATTGGTTATTTTGTTTTTTGGCTTATGTCTGATTTAATTGTATCTTATAGTTTCTGCTGAAGCTGTGGATGTTTCTAAGGAATCATTTCTTTCAGTTGTGTCTGGTAAAAAAGTTACTCTACACTGTAAATTTGAGGGAGATTATCAGAAAAGTACTTTGGCTTGGTACAAGGAAAGAGCCGGACAGGAACGTCAGGAATTGGCAATGAAGTTGTCAGGGAAAAAACCCGCAGCTTCATTAAAGAGACTCAAAATAAGTGACAATTTTTCTCTGACTATTGAACAAACTACTAAAGATGATGAAGGAATGTACTTATGTGGAGAAGTAGAGGAGAACATCACTGAGTTTTCTAAAGGCACATTTTTGGCTGTAAAAGGTAATAAAAATATTGTTTTTCATGTAATTATCATATAAACCCATGTTGAAAAATCAAATATGCAGTACAATCTTACAGTGTTTATACATGTATTATATTGACCAGGTCCACCTCAGTTCAACATATCAGTGGTCCAAACTCCAGTACTGGGGTCAGTTTCTCCAGGAGAGTCGGTGACTCTGCAGTGCACGGTCTTCTCTGAGATCAGAGCAGCAGAACTCCGAGTGCTCTGGTTCAGAGCTGCTGCAGAACAATCCTTTCCTGAAATCATCTACACTCATCAGAACAGCCGTCAGTGTGAGATCAGCTCTTCTACAAACTGCTCTGTGTACAAGTTCTCTATGAGTAACTTCAGCCACTCTGATGTTGGAACTTACTACTGCGCTGTGGCTGCTTGTGGGAAAATCATCGTTGGGAATGGAGCATCGGTCAATTTCAGTAAGTAGTATTTAAAATGTTCAGAGCTTTTATTCACTGATAATTCATGTAATAAATGCAGATAACAGAACTGACTGAAATTTTATTATATAGTGGATGACATCATCTAAAGCTATTTATGTACTTAAAAAATAAACATTGGTAGAAACAGACTAGTAACTCTTAGTAACTCTGATTTATGCTTCTTAATGACTACTAAACTGTTATCAAGCAATTAACAATTACATAATAGACAAAATCATGGCATTTGAAAACATACTCTGTAAATATAGTAAAATGTATCAGTTACAATGTGTCAATAAGGTCTGGTGTTAATTAATAATTAACTATAGAGGCCAACATTAAGTGTAAGATTCCAGGTTATAATATCTTAATATGAGATTTCAGTCATACACCTAGTGTTACAAATCCATTTTAGTGTTACAAATCCTAGTGTTACATAAGCTATTAAACACTGACAAATGATATATAATTGGGTGACTTATAACATGTATATACATATTGTTATAGCAATTTAACAGCAAAGTAAACTAAAGAGGACCTTTATCAGCTTGTAATGTTAGTCAAAGTATAAATGGACATGTGTATAAAGTTTAAAGTTTGAACTTATGAATGTTAGCAAACTACTTAAAATGATATGCGAGTTATAAATGACATAAAAAATATAATGGATTTGCCAGACCACAAATAAAATAGAACTGATGTGTACATTGTAATCATTGACTTTCCTTTATGACATTGATTATGTGTTTATATATAATTTCCAGGGCATGAACTAATACACTAATATATATATTTCAAAGAAACTTATATATATATATATATATATATATATATATATATATATATATATATATATATATATATATATATATATAAATGATGACATATAAAGATGACAAATATTATACAGTAGTATATACAGTACTTATGTATTTATTTGGTTATCTCAGGAGGTTTTCTGAAAGCTGATGTGATCTTTCTGGGAGCAGCTTTGGGAGTGTGTGTGATTGTGATCTCTGTTCAAGCCTTTATAATCTATAAAAGGAGGAACAGTGAACTCTGCAGTGGTGAGTAAAGACTTTTACTACCTTTACTTTAAATTAGTCACAGTGTTCAGCTAAGCTGTTTCACTAACTGACAGCAAACAACAAGCGACAAAGTGCCAAATAAAAGATTATATGCAGACAATTAATTAATTAATTACATATTTAATTAATTTGGAGATACTGTTTGTATGTATTAAATATGATTGTGCAATCTAACTGTCAATAGAAATTTGATGAATTTGTGATCCAAACAAGATACTGCATATACTTTTTTCACCACAGAGAGAAAACAAGACTCAGCAACAAAGAACACAACCCGTCAGGTACTACATGTGTTCTGTAATGATTTTAGAAGATGTGTTTTGATGCATTGATACTGTTTCATATTCATATAGAACTAACTTATCTGTTTGTTACTGTTTTCACAGGACCCCCCTGCTGAAAACCTGAATTATGCTCCCATCCACTTTAAAGAGAAGAAACCCAGAACTGGACGAGAGAAGAGAGAACAGCCTGAAGACATTGTCTACTCTCAAGTGAGGAGCTCTAACGCCAAAGCTCATCGTTCACATCGCTAGTTCTCCTCCGTTTAGTGAGTGGCAGTGAAGTTTGAGGATATTTTCAATTTACTGGAATATTCAGTTCATATTCAGTACATTTACATTTAGTATTATATTTTTTTGGTGTGTGCAGGCATCTGTCATTTCTCTACTTTGCTCAAAACCGTGTGTTTACTAAAGAAGAAGTATGATGACATTTTTAAATGGTGGTCACTATAATTTTTCACACATAGCAGACAAAAAATAGATCTCTGTACACAATATCAGGCACCATCAGCCTGAACCCCTGAACCCCGAGTCAGTCTAACGGTTTGACACATTAAGATTGTTAAGAATTTCCCCAGAATATATTCAGCACTTTTACTGAACGCAGTTGATTTTATTTATTTCTTTGTGTATGTCAGATACACAGGAATGTTTAGATTCTAAAATATTTCAGATTTTATTCATTATTTAATTTAAAGTAAACTTGTTTTTAAATTATTTTTGTACGCCTTTCTAATCTTTTTGTGCTGAGTGCTAACTAATGTTGTATCTAAATAAAAAGGGCTAAATGAGCATAAAAAACAACTCACTGCACTTAAATCCTGTAATGACCTAGCAAAAAATTATCACAACATTAGTGCCAACAGTAAGAACACTGTTTTGATGCACCATGATGCTTTATAGAGGATTTTGAAAAAAAACATTGATATTAGATAAAAAGTTATATTAAGAATAATGCAACTTGCAGACATCACTTCTTTTTATATCAAGAAATAATAAATACTAGGACATCAATAGAATATGATAGAAAATGTATGGTTTCATATCTTCAGGAGAGAGACAAATATGTATTTATCTGTCTTTTTTAGTCACTTAATGTTTTTGCACAGTCAAAATAGCACAGCTACACATTTAGCCAAGAAATATAAACTATTGTGCAAAAGTCTGAGACACCTAAACTAAAAAGCCTTTATCTTATCAATAAGTGTATGTTCACCAGTAAGAAAACCAGATACCATTAGAACAGATGTAAATAAACATAAACACAATACAAAGTAACACAATACAAAGTAACATGTATATCTTATTGTGAGAGAAGTAGATCATTTCTTGAGCTCCAGTTTGAAGAACAAAGTGTAGTTCCAGATTCCTTCTGGACGCCCCAGACATTGAATGAATGTATTGAGTTCCTTCAGCAGCAATCTTGATTTAGCTTAATGAAGTACTGAGCAGTCAAAGCAGGTATTAGATGAGAACTATAAATAATACTGGGTTTAATAGACACATATGTAAAAGCACCATTTACTGTATTTAAAAAATAAAGTGTTTTACTGAATGTGAAAGTGTTTTGTAAATAGATTTTTTAACATAATACTGTCCCTGAAGATTATATTAATATCATTACTGTCTAAAGAAAAACATACATTTACAAAATAGTAACTTTACTGTAAAAGGCAAAATATTGTTTAGTTGTATTGTAGGTTAATGCAAGTTAGTGGTGGTTTGAGTGTCCTGTTTTTGAGTGTGTGACAGTTAATGATCTTTCACACATCACAAACACACACATGAGCTCTGGCTGATGGTGTCTGATATGGTGAACCCTTCATGGAAATGTGGCGTTGATGAGAAGTTGCTTTGTTAAATGAGAATCTCACACTTCAGCTGTTTGGAGAAGTAACTTCAGTTCTGAAAGTGGAAAATATGTGTTACTAAATTCAAATGAAAAATGAAAACTTATTATGAACATTGTACATGACAAAAATAATAAAATGGCGTGTATGTTTCTTTAATCACTTCATTAATGTTTATGTACAAATATGTTGCTACATGAAATATACCAGGGCTACAATTCTTTGTTCTTGTACAGTGTTTAATAAAGACATGTAAATAAACTTCACACATCAACCTTTTTTGTACACACCAGTAATGTCTGTTCTTGTTTATTAACTGATAGATTCAACAATGTACTGAATTGTGATGCTTTTACAGAGCTGTGTACAAAGTAGTAAACATAAATATTTCAGATTTTATTTGTTATTTTATTATTTTTCTATGGCTTGCTAATATATTTTGTGCAGAGTGCTACAAAATGTTGTTTGCATTTAAATAAAGAGTACTGAATGAGCATAAGTTGTTATTGTTACCTGGCTGAGCAAGCTTTAAGTGTGGCCATGATGTTTATTCTACTAAAAATAAAATATCACAAAGTTTGAGAGACCTGTATTTCATTAAAAAAACATTGAATATTTTTATATATACCATATACACCTGACACAGTTTTATTATTGGAGTGTGAATTTATATGGTTGTGCAATCATAATAACTGAGCACAAAAAGATACATTATAGGAAAATAATAAAACAAATTTACTAATAAAATGTTGCATTTGGATGCAGTGAAACCTGCAAATACAATTAACAGATATTTATAGATTTATAGATTTCAATATACACGAATAGGCACTAATGTTCTTTTAGTGATCAATACAGTATTGAGTTTAGCATATACGAAAAGGGAGTGACAAATGAGGGTTATGAAAGAAGCTGGTTGAAAGAACCATGTGACGTTTTTCAGCCAATGAGGTTTAGCTTCATAAGATAACAAATACAATTCAGTGCTTCTGTCAGTCATTTCCTTTCAAATATTCCACGTATTTGTAGATGATGCCTCTACACAGGATCACGATCATCATTTCATATTTCTACATAATATGTAAGTTCAGAAAATTGTTACGCCAAATAATAATGTAAATATACAGATATTGTTAATGATGCTTGATGATAAAGTTCATCTGTATTATTCATTAACACTGAACATTGTTTTATAGGTTCTGCTCAATCAGTGAGAAATTCAGAGCCGTCGATCCTCTCAGCTGAGCCCGGTCAATCGGTCACTCTTAACTGTACATTTGTAGACGACTCAGATGCAGAAGTTAGGATGTGGTACAAGCAGAGACTGGAGCATGTTCCACTAGAGGTGGGATCAAGTTTGGAAGGAAAGTCAGTTATGATTTCAAATATATTTGATAAATCAAGATTTAAAATGAACAGAATTGCGAGCGGCATTTCTCTCAGTATTGAAGGTGTAACTAAAGAAGATGAAGGAATGTACTTCTGTGGAGCGGCTGGAAAGAAAACGCTGGACTTTTCTAACGTTACATTCTTAGCTGTGACAGGTAATATAACTGATTACTGTTTATATTACTATACATAGAATTGTTTTTTTGTTTATGAAGAGTGCAGCATTGACACTATTTACATAAACCTGTCTTTTCAGTTTTAACATGTTAAATTTATTTCACAAACAGCCTGAACACCACATAATGAATACTTAAAATATATTATCTGAAGTCAGTCTTAGATACATTGTTGCTGTTAATATTAATGTAAATACATTCTGTAAATATCTGTTACTTTACAGATTAGTTTCACAATAGATAGTTACTGATTTCACAGTTTTTGTATTGTTACGTGTAAATACAGTGTCTATATTATATTTTCCAGGGAAAGAAGACATCTCAGTGCTCCAAACTCCAGTACTGGGGTCAGTTTCTCCAGGAGAGTCGGTGACTCTGCAGTGCACGGTCCTCTCTGAGATCAGAACAGCAGAACTCAGAGTGCTCTGGTTCAGAGCTGCTGCAGAACAATCCTTTCCTGAAATCATCTACACTCATCAGAACAGCAGCAGCCGTCAGTGTGAGATCAGCTCTCTACACACAGCTCTGTCTACAAACTTCTCCCAAGAACATCCTCAACCAGCACCATACTGGAACTTACTACTGCGCTGTGGCTGCTTGTGGGAAGATCGTTTTTGGAAATGGAACATCAGTAGAACTGATTCGTGAGTGTTTCTGTGTTTTTGAATAATCAGTTCCGAAAATGTTGGGACATGCATTTAAATTAATGAGAGTGTGATCCAGGTTTTTTTTTTGTCACTCAATTCAGTTCCAATTCAATTCAATTCAATTCAATTCA
The DNA here is from genome assembly GCA_021613375.1 of Megaleporinus macrocephalus. NCBI lineage: Eukaryota > Metazoa > Chordata > Actinopteri > Characiformes > Anostomidae > Megaleporinus > Megaleporinus macrocephalus. The sequence goes on from CM038713.1 coordinate 39,788,451, forward strand.
ATTCAATTCAATTCAATTCAATTCAATTCAATTCTGCTTTTCCCTTTATGCACAAAGATGTATCTGTACATAAGATAGTACTGATGATGTTAAACACCTAAAATCCCTAATCAGAATGTTGCTCCTAAACTCTTAATATCTGATTTATTTTTATTTCCTGCTTCTTTTATACCCAAGTATGACTACATCTCTTGCTTAGGATGTTTTTAACAATTTACATATTTGTTATTATTGGTTAAACTAACACCCTGGTGAATATTTTTAAAGATTTTATAAATATATTTATAAATATATATAATATTCTGCTAATTGTACTGTATGATTGCTGTTCATTTGTATATTTTATAAAACTTAAATAAATAAATAAATATTAATAAATATAAATTAATAAATAAATGTATCTTTATATTTCAGAATCTCATTCACAGGAATCTTATGTGCTGGTTGTTATTATGGGAGTGCTGCTGGGTCTGAGCCTAATGTGGAACATCTGGAGCTGCAGGAGAGGGTGCAATGGTGAGTTCATTCAGAAATAGTGATTTTTTTAAAATTAATTTTTACAAGAGTGATTTTCTGACATACTTCATTCTCAATGCATTTCAAGGCAAATCATCTAAGTCTGCCATCCACAATTTCCCAGGGTTGCTTCAAGACCAGGTATGTTACAATCATCCTCGTTTCACTGATTCCACTGAAGCATCTGAATGAGTTTAAAAGTAGTAAAGAGATGTACATAATCTGTGTAAAAAAATAAATTATAAAAAAAATTATAAAATATGAACATGTACATTATAAAATATATGACAGTGAAAATATATGCATTATAATTTTTAGTAATTTTCTCACATCTAAGACAAAAATGTCAAACAATTACCCATAAATTATTTGATAATTTATAAAAATGAAAATTAAAGATAAATTCACATATTTTTCATCCACATTGCTAAAATAACATAAAAGTGACAATTCGAGAACAATGTTAAACCATATAGCTGCTCTAAAATCAATCAATACATCTTTTAAACTTGGCGTACATTTAGAGTGACCCTCATTTATAATGTAGCCAAGTTTATAAAGAGAATACAGAACAACAGGAACATATTTTGTAGATTTATATAATAATTAGGTTTTCATTCATAGTAGTTACTAAATAACTCTGGTTAGGCACTGAATAATAATAGATGTTGCTGAATAATGTATAGTAGCTATCAAAGTCATTATAAGTAGTTACAGAATAATTTATAGTAGTTACTGCATGATTAGTTTTAATAATAATATCCGAAATAGCACTTATAATTTTACTGCACTCAGGCCAAAAAAAGACCAAAATTATATAACATTAATCTTTTATGGTCATTAAACTAACAGGTAAAGTCACACAAAATGAAAAGCGTTTCCCATTTATTTCTGTAAACAGTGAGTATTTGTTGGTGAGACAGTCTTGTAGAGAATAAGAGTCAGTGTTGTTCAGCACTGACCGTTTAAACAGCTGAACAACACTGCCAAGTTTATTAGAGTTCAATGAGAGACAGAATCTTCTCTATAGGGTTTATATCTGGATCAGCAAAGACTGTTGTGCTTTGTGCTGGGACAGGAGTACATATGTGGTCTATTCTTAGCAGAGCTGAACTCCAGTTATCAGCTGATCTGTAACCACACTCTGAACACAAGCTGGTAGGAAGAAAAAAATCACACCTTTAAAAGATGTTGTGGTTTTAGTAGCAAAGAGTGTGTGTGTGTGTGTGTGTGTGTGTGTGTGTGTGTGTGCGTGTGAGAGAGAGAGTATGTGTATGTCTTCAAGGACAGAAATGTCTTGAATTTGTAAAATGACCAGAGATAAACTGAAACACTTTGGTTACTTCAGGTTAAGATTAGGATTAGGATTAGGTTTAGGGTTACACTTACAAATTAATTATTACTTACAGTACACTGAAAAACACAAAGACTATTTAAACTCTCCTGAAATGTTCAAATTAAAAGAACAGCAATAATGTTCCCAGACCAAAGTATCCCAATGTATGTTATACGTATTATACGTATAATATACCTAAACATATATACACCACCAGTCAAAAGTTTGGACAGGTTGTTTTTATTTTAATAGTAATAATATTAGTGAATAATTGTGAAGACATGGAAACTATAAAATAACACTTATGGAATTATTCCTGTGACATCTGGTTGTGTTTAAAGAATGTTTAGAGTGTCTTTTAGAAATGAGCTCGTTTGCTCTGATGCAGGTTTACATACTTTGAACATTCTGACCAGCAGCTTCATGAGGAGCCACATGAGCTGCTTTGCTAACAGGACTGAAGAAGATGGTGTAGATGCTGAAATATTGATCTGATGAACAGTTTTGGGGGTTATAAAAAAATCCATTATTATTATTATTTTTTTATTTAAATGTACAGTAAAATAATTGTTATAGATTTTTTTTGTACATGAGCACCAACTTTACTATTTAAACATGTTCTTCAACACATTAAGATCAAAATGTTTTTCAGATACTTGTGTCCAGACTTTGGACTCATAGTGTATTTGTCTACATCAATATCATCTTTAATTATTTTTATTAGCTCTGTTAATATCAATTTACTATTTAGTCATTATTTTTTTACACCTTGCACACAAAGGTGGCAGAAGTTCCTCACCAACATAAAAGTAGTAGTATCCAGTACAAAAATACTCAAGTAAAAGTTAAAGTACGACTTATGTTTTTTACTTTTGGTAAGTTAAGTAAGTAAAAAAGTACATGCTCTGAAATGTATTTAAAGTTAAATAGTTAAAATAGTTAGAAAAGTAGTGAGTAAAAGAAATGAGGTGACAGAAATGCTCAAGTAAAATAAAGTTACCTAAAAATACCTTATGTACAGTAAGTAGTTATACATGGGTTACTACTACTACTACTACTACTAATAATAATAATAATAGTTCGGTACTGATCGTGTGTTTCTGAAACAGGTTTCTGATGCTCAGGAGTTTGATTTCGCTGCATTACATTTCTCTGAGGAGATGAAGAGAAGAGCACTAAAGGAGAATGTTTTCACCCGAGTGAGGTTCTGTACTGTTTCTGACTACAGAGCTCTTTAGTAGAGCCGTATTAAAGCTAATAAAAAGCTAATAAAGTTGTATGTAGATCGTCAATGTTTTCTACTCAGCAGAATAGAAAATAAAAAAATCAAATAATAAATGCACTAGCTTAATTTGCATGATGTTTAAAGTATCTAGGAAATTTCCTTGGGGTGTGAATCTTATTGTAAAGTTTTTTTTGTGCTGAACTCTTTCAAAAAATGGTTCCTCAAGTGTTTTTCTGTAAACTGAATGGTTGTATTTAGAAATGTGGGGTCTATGTAGAACCATTTCAGGTTTAATTAGTTTATTGCAAATCAAAATGATATGTTCTATGTGGGTTTCTATATAGCACCAAAAAGTGTTCATTTATTGTTATAATGTGAAGTTTGTAACAATAGAAGTTCCCTTATTTGGTAATATGAACTAAAAAAATTTAATAAAGAATCATATACAACAGATTTACCATCTGAAGAACAATTCCTCAATGCAAAGAACCATTAAATCATGCATGTTCTGTATAGATGTCGAAGCAATTATTGACTTTCCTAAAGAGCCTAAGGACTGTAGTCCTATATACTGTATGTTTATGAAAAGAAGTACACATATACAGGGGTTGGACAATGAAACTGAAACACCTGTCATTTTAGTGTGGAAGGTTTCATGGCTAAATTGGACCAGTCTGGTGGCCAATCTTCATTAATTGCACATTGCACCAGTAAGAGCAGAGTGTGAAGTTCAGTTAGCAGGTAAGAGCACAGTTTAGCTCAAAATATTGCAATAACACAACATTATGGGACATACCAGAGTTCAAAAGAGGACAAATTGCTGGTGCATGTCTTGCTGGCGCATCTGTGACCAAGACAGAAAGTCTTTGTGATGTATCAAGAGCCACTGTATCCAGGGTAATGTTAGCATACCACCAAGAAGGGCGAACCACATCCAACAGGATTAACTGTGGACGCAAGAGGAAGCTGTCTGAAAGGGATGTTGGGGTGCTAACCCGGATTGTATCCAAAAAACATAAAACCAGGGCTGCTCAAATCACGGCAGAATTAAATGTGCACCTCAGCTTCTCCTTTTTCCACCAGAACTGTCCGTCAGGAGCTCCACAGGGTCAATATACACGGCCGGGCTGCTATAGCCAAACCTTTGGTCACTCGTGCCAATGCCAAACATCGGTTTCAATGGTGCAAGGATCGCAAATCTTGGGATGTAGACAATGTGTAACATGTATTGTTCTCTGATGAGTCCACCTTTACTGTTTTCCCCACATCCGGGAGAGTTACGGTGTGGAGAAGCCCCAAAGAAGCGTACCACCCAGACTGTTGAATGCTCAGAGTGAAGCATGGGGGTGGATCAGTGATGGTTTGGGCTGCCATGTCATGGCATTCCCTTGGCCCAATACTTGTGCTAGATGGGCGCGTCACTGCCAAGAACTACCGAACCATTCTGGAGGACCATGTGCATCCAATGGTTCAAACATTGTATCCTGAAGGTGGTGCGGTGTATCAGGATGACAATGCACCAATACACACAGGAAGACTGGAGAAAGATTGGTTTGATGAACATGAAAGTGCAGTTGAACATCTCCCATGGCCTGCACAGTCACCAGATCTAAATATTATTGAGCCACTTTGGGGTGTTTTGGAGGAGCGAGTCAGGAAACGTTTTCCTCCACCAGCATCACATAGTAACCTGGCCACTATCCTGCAAGAAGAATGGCTTAAAATCCCTCTGACCAATGTGCAGGACTTGTATATGTCATTCCCAAGAAGAATTGACTCTGTATTGACACTGTATATATATGTAAGACAACTTTGCAAAATGTATTTACATAATCACAACAATAGAGTGTCAATTAGTTTCCTAAAGGAAACTGTTTCGCAGCAATCATATTTCCAAACAACTTGTATGTAACTTAAAGAAACCAGATTTTTTTCCAAGTGATTTTTGAGCATTTCTATTGAATCAGGAGATTTTTATGCAATGTAAACGGCAGCTACTTAATTTTAAATGATGTTGAAAAATAAAAATGAAATGCCTTTTTAACATGATGTCACCACTATTATAATTAATATTATTATATATAGGAAATATACTGTAAGATCTTAGTTTAATGTAAAATGGTGGAGTGGCACACTATTATCAGCTTGTTTGAGACATGACAATATTGAGGTAATTACCATCATCACAATTATCATCGTTATTTTTTTATCTTTTTTATTTTATTGAATTTTATTTTAATAACAGATGGGATCATTCATTGCCACAGAGGCACATTGAGCATCACTGTGGAGTTTGGCTCTGGTTGTGCCCAGTAACCCTGTAAGTTGTATATTTAAAAGTAGTATGCATAACATTGCAATGTAAATTGTATGCAAAGTTATTATTCATTACTGAGTTTAACATATAAAAAAATATATACAATTATATATATATATATATATATATATATATATATATATATATATATATATATATATATATATTATTAAAGCCCCCTATTCCTGATTTTATGCTTTAATAATCTTGGTGAAAAACTTCTAGAATGCTTCAGAAGTAAACTGTCACTATTTGAGCATGATTAATATTAATATTATGGGGATGTGATGTAATTTAAGTGATTTTAATCCAGTACATGATTTTATACCAGTATGAATCTGCCCTATCGTTCTTACAACACTGGAGTTCATTTCTCAGTAATAGCAGTACAGTTAAATCTCACTACTGTAATAATAAAACCCGGTAACAGAAAACCAATAAGGCTGATGTTGGCTTTGTATTCAGCAGCATCTTTTTTTAATGTGGAACAAGAAAATTGGTAACAATTTTAGGTCTGCTTCGTTACAATTTAACTAATATTAAGTAATTAAAAATACTTGAATAATAATAATCATAATATTTGTAAACAGCTTCTATTCACAACCGCCAAACATGCTAGTAAACACTCATAAATTCAAACACAATAAATTTAATTGCAGACACTTGTACCTTAACAGTAACTTAAAGTACAATTTACAATCACATTTAGAAAAATTACAATATTTCATTAATAAAAATGTATAAGTATGTTTTAATAGAAAAAGCATAATGAATTAACATTTAATTAAGTAAAAAACCACTTAATAACTAATTTGCATAACAGAGAACGTGACAAAGAAATACATTGCAAACAATTCTAAACTTGCAGTGAAAATATTTTTTTTAGGGTTAGGTTCACACACAACCTATATTGCCAAAAGTATTCAATCACCCGTCCAAATCATTGAATTCAGATGTTCCAATCACCACAGCTGTATAAAACCAAGGACCTAGACATGCAGACTGCTCCAACACACATCAGTGAATGAATGGGTCGCTCTCAGGAGCTCAGTGAACTCCAACGTGGTACCGTGATAGGACGCCACCTGTGCAACAAGTCCAGTTGTGAAATTTCCTCACTACTAAATATTCCACAGTCGATACTCAGTGGTGTTATAAAGTGGAAGTGATTGGGAATGACAGCAACTCAGCCACATAAATAACAGAGCGGGGTCAACGAACGCTAATGCACATAGTACGCAGAGGTCACCAACATTCAGAGTCAACCGCTACATCCCTCAGATCAGCACAAGAACAGTGTGTAGAGAGCTACATGGTAGGGGTTTCCATGGCAGAGCAGCTGCATCCAAGCCTTACATCCTTGTGTTTTTCAGGGTTTGGGCTAGGCCCCTTATTTCCAGTGAAAGGAACTCTTAGTGCTTCAGCAGACGAAGAGATTTTGAACAATTCCATGCTTCCAACTTTGTGGAAACAGTTTGAGGACGACCTCTTCCCGTTCCAACATGACTGCACACCAGTGCACAAAGCAAGCTCCATAAAGACATGGATGAGGGCGTTTAGTGTTGAAGAACTTGTCTGGCCTGCACAGAGTCCTAACCTCAAGCTCATCCATGTCTGTTCTCACAAATGTGCTTTTAGAAGAACAGTGAAAAATTCCCATTAACACTCCTAAACCGTGTGGAAAGTTGAAGCTGTTATAGCTGCAAAGGGTGGGCCGATATCTTATTCAATTTCATATGCGTGTGAAGGCAATGTATAGTGTATAGTGTATTTCTTTGGTGGCTCTTTTAATGTCATAATGCAAGGCATCGTGTGAAACACCTGAAATCCTGACATTTGTTTTATATAAAAAAAATTATAGTCTTAAATTTCTTTCTTGGAATGTGCTGCAGGCATCAGATCCTTTGTATATATTTGCAAAACAATAAAGTTGATAAGATTAAACATTACATATATTTAGTAGAATAAGTCAGAAGATTTACAGCACAAGTAATTTATTTCTACTTTTGTTTGAATTACACAATGTCACAATCTTTTTTTTCAATTTGGAGATCAGAAAAATTAAGGCCAATCAAATTGTGATTTGTTAATTATCTATGCTAAATTTGGAAAATAGTGGCAAACACAGCCTATACAGTTCCTGCAAATTGTACCACACAATTTCTATTTGTTGATATTATCATTTTAAAAACATAAACTATGAAATGTGTTTTAACTTTTAAACCAATTTTTATTTCATTTCTCACAAAGTATATGTTTAGAAAACAAACAATAATTGTGTAATAGAATATGCAGACGTGTGTGTGGAGGATGTGTTTATTTCAACAAAACAGCATTTAATGATTTGATCATTTATTCCTGATCTCTCTCCTACACTCCAAAAATATTCACTGTAAATTAACAGTAAAATAGTGGCAGCAGAGATGCCTGTATTGTACTGTTATTTTACAGAGCATCTACTGTAATTTATTTGAACAGTATTGTACTGTAGTTTGAATTACAGTATATGATGGTAAAATAACTGCATATTTATGGTACTAAACAACTAGCCAGCCAGCTAGCTAGCTAACTAGCTAACACCCCTCAAGCTACAGTTTCTTTGCTAAATTTAGTCACTAAATGACCTAACTAACAACATCTTGTATCTTAAAAGTTTAATAATTATACTGACAAAAACATACCGCTGCAAACATTAGGAGACGGACGTTAACAGCTACCTTTTTCTTGAGTTTCATGGGGACTGCCGCAGCTACAGTGCAAACGTGTCGGTTGTAAATGCACCAGCTCGCGCCTCCTAAGAACTAATATCTAAGAACTGATTTAGATTATCTTACTTTATTTTATGAATGAACACAATACAAGCTGCCCAGCACTTACTGCACTGACTGAATGAGTTCAAAGACTCTTAACTCAGCTGAGTCCAATAGGCTGGCCCCGCCCACTGCATATATTTTGTCATTTAAATGAGTAGAAGCAGTTTGGACAGTATAATAAAAAAGGGTTATCATTAAAAATAAACATTAGTCTGTAATCATCAGTATGACATTGATGGACTGTAAAGGGATGATGGTGCATATTTCAAAAGGTTGACAGAAAAACTGTATTATGCTGATAAATTACAGTTATTTGCTGTTATTCGGCAACTGATTGCATTACTGTTTGTTTGCATACACTGTGTGATTATTTAACAGTATTGTACAATTATTATAAAAAACAGTAAGATACTGTTGTATATCCAAAGTAAATTTACAGCAATTCATTACAGTGTATAGATCCTCCTATGCATGTGCTGGTTATTATCATAAGAGTGGCACTGAGTTTCAGTTTAGTGTGATATGACCATGCTGTAATAGTATTATTACAATATCTGCAATGTTTAAACACAACAAGCATGATGATTATAATAAATAAAGACTAAAACTGTTGATATATAAAAATAGAGTTCATATCTTCTCTAAAGGCCTAAAATGCTTTGATGCTACTCTGTGTATACTGTGTATGAAGCAAACTCTAAACATCATCCTATTAAGTATCTGGTGACGAATCATTTGAATAATTTTCTGTACATTACAGAGAAATGGAATTGGCTGGTCCGGCGCTGGTAAATATTGACTTATCTTGCTGCTGGGTTAAAATGTGCACTGCAGAACTACACTACAAGCTATACAACTACAGCTGCTGCAGAGAGAAAGTTGTGTGGGTGAGGTGTTCACAGCGTTGGTGACAGGAACCAGACGTCTGAAGCATTTTAAGCCTCTTAAAACTCCCAAAGAAAGATATTATGGTAATGAATAATTACATTGCCTAATGTCTGAGACCAAATAATTAATGTCCAATAAAAAGTTATGAACAGATAATAATTTATACCCAGCATACTGAGATATGTGTTTTAGTCCCATATGACAATTTTTCTGTAAAACAGGGTTAAAATGAAATGATGAGGCAGATGATGTGGCTTATATCACTACATAGCCAGAACACAATGCTCACACTGCCTCCTTACTAGTAACAGCAGACTTTACAACTAGAGGAGTTAAAATTATAGTCCAATTTTAAAATTTTAGACAACAAATCAAGAAAATAAAAACATAGAAATACATTTAAAGACACATTTTGAGGCAACATTACTTCAGTCGACACCAATGATCTGAAGCATGTTTGACGAGAAAGACATCACAGAAATATTATTTCAACCATGCGTAAAAGTGTGACACTGTTTATTTATTTACATGTATTATGGTTTTGATGATCAGCTTCATAATATTTTTAACGTGTCTGATTTCGGACATCACGAGAGGAGCTCCTCACTGCAGAGTGCAGAGTGTCTTCTTGTGGCTGATCTCGTTTCCTTCTTCCTCTTTTAGTTTTCTTTTCATGGAAATTCAGGGCTGCATAATTCAGCTCCTCACCATCATCATCCTGCAGCAATGAAGATGAGAGTTTAAGTATGATGTCTTATTGATTTTAGGCAAGTAAAAATGGCACTGAAGAAATACCTGTTTGGTGGTCATCGCTTTGATCGACCCTTGTTGAAGCTTCTCTGCTGAGTTACAAACAGAAGCCGGTCAGCATGTTTACTTTATATGGAGACGAAGATTTTTGCTTGCATACATACAAACACACACACACACACACACACACATTATATATATATTTTACAAACACATGATCTAAAACTGAGGATTTTGTTGTATGACTATAATGAAAACTTACCACTGCAGTGTTCACATGTCCTCCTTCTACTGTTTAAAATGATTTGGACAGAAATCACAACCACACACACTCCCAGAGCTGCTCCCAGACAGATCACTACAGGATCCGGAGACTGTGCTGAAACACATTCATGACCAAAATTATAGTGACCCTCAATAAATAGCGTTAAAGTGCAGGATCTACTGCACACTAGGAAAATATGTCCACTGTAAATAATGTGTCCAGGCAGGTTCTTCAAGTCTCCAGAAACCTCTTTGCAACTGATCTTAATACTCAAATGACAGGTTAGTTAAATTTATGAGTGAAAATAAGTTACACATCCTCAGAGATCAGGCCTCTGCACATTTTAATACACAATCACAGTTTATTTACTGAATTTAAAACATGCATTTTATATTTCATGTTTTATTCTTTCCAACACGTTAAACTGTACACCAAAACTAGCAGAAGTGGCATATGTGAGTATGTTCTCCTTACAGGATGTTTTAACTTATTTACACAAAGAAAATCAACACAACATCTAATCTGACTGGGGCAGCCAGGATCTGGCAAAAGGATAAACATCAAGCGCCGTAGACTCTATTACATAAAACCTTTTGTATAGCTTCTCTTGTGTGTTTTATCGTTTTTATATTAGGAGATAATAAAGGCCTCATATTTGCACCTCACTGAAGTAAAAAGACACAGATGACAAATTAGCTATTGTTTAACTTAAACTAAAGAATAAATATTTTGCATTTCAAAACAATCTAAATGTTTTCTCTTCATTACAAAAAGCTTACAGTGAACAATTTTACTGAACACTTACTCAGTTCTACTGACGTTCCATTCCCAAAAATGATCTTCCCACAAGCAGCCACAGCGCAGTAGTAAGTTCCAGTATGGTGCTGGTTGAGGATGTTCTTGGAGAAGTTGTACACAGAGCAGTTTGTAGAAGAGCTGATCTCACACTGTTGGCTGCTGCTGTTCTGATGAGTGTAGATGATTTCAGGAAAGGATTGTCCTGCAGCAGCTCTGAACCAGAGCACTCGGAGTTCTGCTGATCTGATCTCAGAGAGGACCGTACACTGCAGAGTCACCGACTCTCCTGGAGAAACTGACCCCAGTACTGGAGTTTGGAGCACTGAGATGTTGAAGTCAGGATGACCTATTTTTTTATATGAAAAATGCAATACAGTTTAGTTAAAGTGTGATGTCTGCACTGATGTATAAAATCACATGAAATCTCATTTAGACAACATAGTTTAGTAAATGTGTCGGCTGACTTTAGATTGAAAAGAAACTAGAGCAATGATTCTCAACCCTGGCCCATGGTTTAACTGCCCCCAACTCATCTGATCCTGCTGTCTAGCTGATTAATCAGCTCATTAATAACTGTAAGAGGGTAAACGGATGTAAAATGTACAGGATAGTGTTTTTCTAGCATCAATACATTAACTGAACGTCTTCTGTCTTTTTATTTCAGTAGTTCACTCCTGATTACCACAGCACTGGGCTTCACTCCCCTGTACACATTTTTGGGGTAAACTGATAAAATTTTATGTAACTGGCTAATAATTATCTGTACATTTATATATAAGTTTATATGAAGTTATACAAGAACATTTATTAAAAAGTATATGATATTGGTGTTATGGTGAGAAGAATTGCTGTTAAGAGTTAAATAAAGATTTTATTTTCTTTAGAAGTGAAAATTTAAGGAATATAACGTTGGACCTTTGGGTTTAGATGTCCCCACAGATAAAGTTTTGTAGCTCAGCAGCATTACATCATCTGAGCTATCCATGTATAATAATATTTTTTAAAATTGCTGTTAAATGCTGAATAACAGTACACTGATGCCATAATAATAATAACAATAAGTAAATTAAAATTGTTTCTATTTTACTGTCATTTGTTGGTCATCATGCTTCTTTAACATGAAGTAAAATTAAAAATATTAGTTGACAGAAGCCTCATATTCATTTTAAAATGAAATATTGTTTTGCACTTTGGTTACTGAAACAATGCAAAGACTAAAAGTAATGGAAAGAACTGGTCTGCTTACAAAAGTTTAGTTACCCCAGTGAAATTATGTTTTACTTAATTTTTTGTGAACAAAATAATATAAAATACACAAATAAATACGGAAATTTAGCTATTTTTATTTATAATTAATTGTTGTAACTGGAAGAAAAACATGAAATGTGCAATATACCATAATTTATGTTTTTTTAACATGTTGAATTGTCAACAAACAGTGATTATGCATTAAAAGCTACAGATGTATGTTCACTGTAGAGGACGTAAACATGCAATTTGACTTAGTGTGCCCAAACTTTAGCATAAGACCGTAAATGATTCAGTCCATAAAAACAAAATGATAAAATGATGAATAGATTTATTAGAGGGGCTTCTTACACCTATATTGTCTACTATATCCAATAAAATAAAATAGTTTTATATAGTTCATGCTAAATTCATATACATTCACATAGTTTAGCATCATGGGTAATTGACTCTGTTGTTAGGGGAGACACAGGAGACACAGACCCCACAGCTATTGAAGATTTTGTAATTGTTGTGAAATTACGGTTTACATTAACAGACAATAATAAATATATGGTGGTTACCTGTCACAGCTAAGAATGTTCCATTAGAAAACTCGATCGTAGTCCCCTGATATTTACCACAGAAGTACATTCCTTCATCGTCTTTGGTGGTACGTGGAATCGTCAGAGAAAAGCTACTCCCGTTTGCCTCCAGTTTGATTCCTAATTGCTGGAATTCTGGCTGAATGATTACACTTCCTAACACTGTTCCCACCAGCTGAAAACTCTGTCCCAGTTTATGTTTATACCAAACCAGCTGCTCTCTACTCACATGTTCCTCAAATGTGCAGTGAATTGTAACAGCTTCACCAGATTTAACTAACACAAAAGGCTTCTGATGAAGATCTACAGCTTCAGCAGGACCTGTAAAATGAGTTGAAGTTGTAACTAAAGTTGTAAATAAAATAATAATAATACATAGTAATAGCATTTCCTAAAAAGCAGCTTACCTATTCTGTAAAAACTGGCAATAAGAATCCAGATGGATGTTATCTTCATAGAAAACATGCTTATTACTGAGATAATTTGAGGTGAAATGTCTAAAAGGAAGTCACAAGATCTTTTCTGCCTGCTTGACAGAGGAAAATTTGACCACCAGAAGTTCTCTGGGTCTCTTTATGAGCTGACTGTGTCATCAATAGTGAAAGAGCCAATGAACACCTTTATTCAAGAAGTGTCACCTCAGAGAACAAGTACATGATTTGAGGATGAAATACACTTGTGTTTGCTAATTCATTAAAATAAACAGGAATATTTACAAACAAAGATAATGTTTTTACATATTTCAATAATAACAAATTGTTCAATTTAGACCACCGGTATGTATCTGATTCACTAGAACTCCTGTAAGCAACTTACATGCTAAGAAGAGCAATTTGTCTTGTCCAACCAATATCAGGGGCTTGGTTACAGCATTGGTAGGGGCACAACATGATGTCAAATGTCTACTGTAAAACTAATGAACAGGTTGGGCATGTGACCACCGTAAAAATATGCAATAAGATACATACACGCATATAATTAAACTTGGGGTCCCATTTGCTTTAGAGGGTAATTTTAAACATCGTGTGAATACATTCTTATGAAAGCAACTTGACAAAATATTTACATTTTCAATTTTGCTGAAAACACTAGGACTAGCTTTAATGCTGATGCCTCCCTATAATTCCAAACTATGGAGATTGTAGGTGAAAGAAATCTTATTTAACATGCAGCATCCAGCAAATTCTTTTTTGTATTTTTAATATTCACAAAGTAGGAAAAATTATGACATAAACATGATTATATAATGTGTGTTGTGCAGACAACAGAAAAAACAGAGTATGTATTGTGAAAGACTACATTTTCTCTAATACTTAAAGTCTAAGACCTGACAGCCCTGATATCGTATTGTTAGCACACTGATCAGCTCTCGACTCCACTGTAGCTGCTTCCAAAATCGCCTACTTAGAGAGTATGTACCCAGTGGTCACTTTCAAGATGCGAAAGTTTGGTATCCTCACAACCTCGGACTCACTACATATACCAACTTACCAATTTCCTTTCTTGCAGGATGTCACACCACCAAAAACGTCCCAGTACCCATTAAAAGCCCCATTCAGACATGTTAGATACTTTTTGTGGCACTGACCTGCTTCATTGCCATTTATCCTGAATACGTTACATACAAATGGCGGACTCCCCGTTAACCTCCGTAGCAGCAGTAACGCTACATACACACAGCCTCAGAGAGCAAAGACTTGATCTGAGGATGAAATATATTTGTTTGCTATTTGATTAAAAATAGGAATATTTACAAACACAATACTTTTTTCATTATATCAATAACAACAAATTGTTTAATGTAGACCACCATTATGTATCTGTTTTACTATGACCCCTGTCAGTAACTCACATGCTAAGAAGAGCAATTTGACTCGTCCAACCAATATCAAGGGTGTGGGCTTGGTCACAGCATTACTACGGGCACAACAAGTCACTTCTTACACTGCAAAAAAATATTTTTTGCTTTGACTTAGTTAAGTTGTAAAGACATAACCTGGGTTAAGTTTACTGAACTTAACTAAGTTTTGTTGGAAATTAAAAACTAATTATTTCAAGTGAAGTGGAATCACAGAAATTACAGAAACTTGAATTGGCATTATTTCTTTTCAATTTTCACAACAATGCAGGAAGTTCTCTTAACAACGATAAGGCAAGCCAACATACCAAACTAAGTTGCATTGGTCTAATTTAGGCGACAGTTCGTATAATTGTAATAGTTCAAATCAGCCTGCTGAAAAAAATTACTCTGAATCGAGAAATACATTGTGGTTTGGTAAGATCCAAAGCCCTTTTAACAATTCACAATATTTCCATTAGTTGGCTGAAGCAGAAACATCATCAGCTGGCAGCAAGGGCCTCACACTGTTAACACTTCAAGGAACCAGTGATTCTGTAAAGAAAGCATAGAAAAAAATTGTGAACAAAACTTCAAACACTTGTTTTAGTGCATCCAATTGATAGTTAAAATACAAAGTGCCTGTAAAACATTAAAACATCTAATATCACTGCTGTCAGCCCAGGATTAGTGATTATTGTGGACTGTTGTTCAAGTTTGCCTAATACACAATGCTTAATTTTATAATTAGACTCTTTTAAATGATCTACACCTTAAACTAAAGGCCATGAAATAAATTCTGGCTCAAAAACTTAATTCCATTAAATCTTATTGATTGCAATTATATATCTCTTATGCTGTGTCAGTTAACATCACATAAGAGGCTTGTTTTACATCAGACGGCAAAGCAGAACATTTGCTTGTATTTTACAAAACACTGAACAACAGATGGGCGGTGTTCGCAGTCATAACCAAGAGTCTTGCCACGCAATTACTAATACAGAGACTTTTCACAAGCACTTCTTACTGTAAATGCCCTTTTATTTAGCTCAGCTCACGAGAAAAAAAACACTACACAACCTCACTGAGCTTTCTCGCAAACCATTCAGACAGAGATGGACATTTATTCACCTTATTCACTAGCTAGACAGATAGCTAACTCTGCTGTTCTCGTTAATGGTGGCTTATAAACATTTAAGACAGTAGAAAACAGGACACGTACATGAACTGCAAAAATGCAGCTATCAAACCTAGCCACATGTAAACACTGGGCCAGCTAGCTAGCTAGTTATAACCACTTAAAGTGTATTAATCGATTGATATCACAGTTACCTTCTAGCTAGCTATCTAGAACAGCTATTTTGTGTAACGTTAGCCTGTTAGCTAGTTTTGGTAGCTACAAGCCAAATGTCCCATTCACCATTTTAACCTTTGATGTTTATTCTTCTTCTGTGACGACGCGCTGTTGATAGCTTAAAGAAAAACTCTGCAGATACCAACTTAATTGTAAATGAATTTATTATACAAAAAAGTATAGCATCTTATCTGACATCCGGCATCTAATCTTCTGGTGCCAGAGATAGGCCTTCTCATCCCCTGATCTGAAGACGCTCTGAAGTGTGTGTGTTGAGTATCGTGCTTAAATACATTATTCGGGACCCCAGACATATGGTCCAAATACCTTCCCATATTTGGTGTAGAAGTGACTACGCTATAGGGTTTGTTAATACAAGCCAGATGTTTCCCAGACCTACCATACATTATCCTCTGACCCTAACTTTCTGCAAAACATTCTCTTGTACGCAAAGCAGAAGATGAACTTTAGGACTTTTTTCATCCAATGCAGCTTAATGTATATATAAAATGTATGAATATAAAAATGTACATGGAAAATTCACTTCACCTTATACGTGGCTACATATGTTAGCGAACTCTAAAAACATGCAATGGAGATGGCCCAGTGTGTTTTTTTTTTTAAACAACAACTATAAAATGCTGTTTGGAGGTTAGTTCACTGAGGCTAGAACGCCTGTCGGGCACAAAAAGCCGTCAGCAAACGGCTAATTTACATACCTTTCAGTTTAGACAGCTAACACTAGCTAGTGCAATGTCCAGCACAAACTCGATAATGTCCATGTTAAAATGATTTGCAGTCAACCTTGTTTGGATTCCAGTCACTTACTTCAGAACGATGTGAAGATATATTGTGTGTGGCACTGCAGAGTACGGCGCATCCCAGGATGGCTCCTCTCATCTCGAGTCCGAACATGAACAAGTTCTGATGTCAGACGCTCGGCGCATGCGTAGTATATAAAAAGTTGTCTGAAAAGCTTTTAATTCGTTGGTCAAAAAAGAAATTTTAAGTTTTAATGTTCATATTCGAGTTGAAGTTCTTAGAACACATTTTGTTTCGTTGTAATGGCCAGTCAGTTCAATCAACATGATAATAGCAGTCCATCTAACTAACTCGAGCTGCTCCCTGTTGCCGCGATGCCGCCTTGACCCAGCATGAAGCCGCAGCCCACAAACAAACACCATACGTCACACAGGCGCCGTATATTCGGGCTGAATCTGCTCGGTGTTGAAATTTGGTCGTGTTCATGTCGGAGGGTATTTAGTAAAGTCGCTAAGATGAACTGAGACTTTATAATTAAATAAGCAAAAAAACAAAGCTGCTGTACTTGAAACAAGTGTCTGACTCTCCCAGTGACCTCTTAAAGGGCCAGAACGCGCTGCGTGACCCACATAGCAGAAAACATTTGGTCCACCAGAACCCTTACAAAAAAGTAATGTGTTCAAGTGTGTTATTAGTACACTTCTTTTTAGACTAAAACAAGTGAGTATGTTTTCAGTTTACTCTTTATGTTCTTCTCAGTGATATACTGAACACATTTATGTTTTAGTATACTTAGGCTATACTGACAAGTATATAGCAATGTCTAAGTATAGTTGGTATTACTTGTACCTCATTTTTTTATTGAAATATACTTTAGAACTGTATAAGTAAGTATCATTGCCCTGCATGAAAAGACATCCAGTAAAATATTAGTTTGAAAAGTTTGATTTATAAAGATTTATAAAGAATACAAATATGTTTCTTAAGACTTAAAAAAGTCTTGTTTATTTTTATGTGTGTCAACTGGTAAGTAAGTAATAGAAGTAAGTAGTAGAAAAAATTAAACCTAAACCTATAGTCATATACTTTAAAGTATATATAAGCAGTTTATACATAAGCAGTAAATCATAAATATATTGAGTTCATTTAAAGAAAACATACATGTATACTTTCAGTTTAAAACCATCAAAACTAAAACTTTACTGAGAGTATATTTTAAAGTGTACTTTCAATAAACTAAAAGTGGGATTATACAATGAAGTATATAATGTATAACTAAAGGGCAGCTTGGTGGCACAGTGGGTAAAACTGCTGCTTCATGGCTGTAACAATAATAAAATATTAATTAAAATATGTTAATCTGAGTTTGGGGCAGATTTCCTTGAGATTTCCTTCATCTGCTGAGCCATAAACTTCTCATAACATCTACAGCATATTCTGTGATGGCCATCTGTGTCTTAGACTCACTTTAGCAGATGGGAATAGTATGTCAGAAATATTCAAAAGTCTTTAAGTTTGGAATGTTGTCTACATGCCACTTTTAGATGTTTATCTTGGTGCTTCATTATGTGAGAATATCTTAGATGATTGTAGTGCGTTCTATGTTTAGCTTATTGTACTCCATAGTTGTTGTTCCTGCTGCTTGGTAGGCCTCTGTACGTTTTTTCCATTCAGTTGAATGTATGAATATGTTCATATGTATAATCACAATCACAAGTCATTATGCCCAGTTATAGCACTGAATTTTTTTTTTCCTTGTTTATATTTTTAATCTTTGACAACACACGAAAACAGAACTACAGGCCTTCATGATGTCACTCTTCTGAGTATATAGCATGTGTGCATGTGTGTGTATCTGTATCTGAATCTCCTTTGAAGTGTCCGTGGTCAGGGCTGATAGTGGGTGCTGTTAAGACCTGCAGGCTTTGGTGGTTTTTGAAGCTCTCTCTTTCTTCACACCTTGTTGTTTTACCCACTGCAGTTTGTCTGCTTTATCTCTGCAAGCTATGTTGAGCACCTCTGAGTGGGTTTCTGAAAAAAAAACCATCCCCCCCTACAACAAACTTTCCACAGGATGCTCAGCTATTTTTACCTTCAGGGTCAACGTTAAATGCTGCATAGAGGTATGAGATCTTAATGTTAAAGTATATACTGTTCACATGAACCTTTAATTCACAGTCATCAGGATATTTAGGTATTTTACAAATAAGTTTTATAAATAAATGTAAAAAGTTTGAGCATGAGTTTATGAGCCAGACAATGGAATCTATGTGAGAACTTTTTCTGGCCACAAAATTATGCATCAGTAAATGTAATGACTGGTTCTCAATTGATGTACTCAATAACAGAGCATTCCAATGCTGCTATGATATACAACCTGCACCCCGACTTTTGCTTGACAAGAAGAAGAACATGTCTCTTGGGGGGACTGGTCAACAAGTTGCTGCTTCTCCATGTGCTGATAGTGGAGTGGATGGGCACTGACCTCTCAGGGAGCCTTCATGTCTTGTTATGTTCTGTTCTGTTAGGTGTTGGTTTATTTGTGTATTATTATTTATAAAAGTGAACAAAACCAAAAAGGTCAATAGCACAAGATGTGAAAAAAAGAGAAATATGTTTTATGCCTCATGGGGTCTCAGCTGAGTTTGAACCAGCAACCTGAGAACTGATGGGGGAAACCACTCAAAGAAGTGAAGGAGAAAAAAAGGCGGGAACAACAAACAAAGGAGACATGGAGACAGCAGGCTCAAACAAAAGTAAAAGTTAAAAGGAAACGCAAAACTACCCTCGCACTTGAAGAGAAAAAAAATAACTCATATAGTTTGAGTTTACAAAACTATCATTAAATATAGGCTGTAAGCTGAACTCCTTAAGTCCTGTTCACTACTCTTTCTCTTAACACTGTGGTGTTTTTTAGATTCTAGTTCAACCCTCTTTTGGCTTTTCCCTAGTGATGGATAAATGATCCCGATGCCTCAGAGCTTGTGTCGAGAAACCCAGGAAGTCGTTTATGAAGCGCATATCAAGGCTTTCTTCGTTAAGGGTGAGTGATGTCACTGATGACGCCAGAAGCCTCGCTGGCTTAAGACGTTGTTTGAGTGCTGGGGTGATTTATTGTTTCTTAATAAAAATTAAAGTCACCATCACCCCACAATCACTGTCTCATCTCTTAAACCACTGCAACAGTTTTAATATCAATATCTCACGTACTATTAGATTTATTTACTGACTGAAATCATACTGGCAGGTTTTTTTAAATTAACATACCTCTATTACCCAGAAAATCAAACACAGATCAGATGAACAAACGAGTAAGTTAAATTAAGGTGTTTTAATGTATTTACATGGCAGTGTTTATTCCCCGGCTGGCAACGTTGCAAGAGGCCATCGCAAATAGTTGAAATGACAATAAAAGTTTTGGCCAGCAGGGGGGGGGGTTCGGGTGCATATGAAGCTTCGAGAAATGAACCTTTTTTGAAGCATCTGGAGGGAAAGCTTTTCTTTCAGCCTCGGCAAAGCTACCATACCGGTTACCCCTCAACAAAAGTGTAAAACTGGGCTGCTGCTTGAGTGAGCTTTCATACAGAGCCCCGCAGGTGTGACTGGTAAGCGTTGATTAGTGCTAGGGCTTATGGGAGTTGGAGTTCTGGGAGCTGCTCCCTGCAGCTGTTATGGCACAGTAAGAGGATACTTTGCTTTGTTTTTGTGTTTTTATAGTTGGCCTGCTTGTTATTGCTCCAGTCAATTGCTGACGAGTGTGGGGAGATTAAATTCACCCCCCTGTGGACTGTAGAACAGTCCTTTTCTGGAGTCATTTAACTGTTGCATAGCATCATACAGCCCACAGAACCGAATCTGTTTCTTTCTGTGTTTCAGAAATTACTCAAATGGCATCGACTGTAGAACAGTCCTTTTCTGGAGTCATTTAACTGTTGCATAGCATCATACAGCCCACAGAACCGAATCTGTTTCTTTCTGTGTTTCAGAAATTACTCAAATGGCATCTACTCAGTAGGGCAGCAATGAAGGCATTTCCAATACTATCAATTGTTTTCCAAATTTCCTCCATAATATAGTATCTATTATCTTGGAAATATCTTGGATCTCTGCATTCATCTATAAACCCTCTGTAAAATATTTACCACAATAACACAAAACAAAGACATTTAAAAGAAAGAAAATCGTTTTATTATGATGTCATCAAATGACAATTTGAAAGTTATGATTATGACAGTATGATGCACAGAACACAGGACTGACTTCAAAAGGGCCGATTACAGTAAACCTACAACCCAGAGAAGAAATGCTAGAATCTATAAATCTAGAAATTCTAATAGACATCAGTGAATGTTAGATAATTACGCAACAATATCTTATAATGAAGAAGAAAAAAATACATTAAAAAAGCCTATTTTTATATTTAACACTCTGATCAGCTGGGTTTAATATGCTATAAAAAAAGAAGTAAAGAACTGACACTCTATAACAACAGCTTTAACTCAGTACAACTTATTTTCTAATCTTCTTAGCAAAGTTGTCTTTCTGAATTGGTCTGTAGTCAGAAACAGTGCAGAATCTCACTCGGGTGAAAACAGAGTCCTAGGGTAAAATGAATAAATAAATAAATTAGAGGCACAATATCAGTTAATTTACAATAACCTCTCTCTCTCTCTCTCACTCACTCACTCTCTCTCACTCTCTCTCTCTCTCTCTCTCGTATCCCCCCGCATACACACTTTAAATTCATATATTACTATTTTATTCATACGTTTCTATATTATTATTTTGTATGAACATTAAAAATGTCTAACAATGAATGACAAGTTCATTAAAAGTGATGTATTCATACATATGATGAAATTTAAAACATTTCTATAACTGTGCCCAGTTTTATCGACCTGATTTTCCATTCACCTTTGATTATAAACATACAGTCATATTTATAAGCTTGACTAGACACCAGAAATTGACTATAATAGACTAGATGCCTCTTTTAAAAGATAACTATTTGATAATTATTCTCAGTATTTATTATTATTATTATTTAGTCAGTAGAGTCACATCAGACTAATGTCATATTTAACTGTATTCCTGGTAGAAGATTACAGTACAATCCACAAAAACTGTAATTTGATTGGCTGTGCTAAAACCTTGGCTTATGACTGTACGACTTCAAAAGAGTTAGATTTCCAGTTTTAGATACATAAAAATATATGTTTATATATTAAACATATATTAAACAATTAAGTCAATTGCATCAACATGCCTGAGTGATAAGCGTGCACATTTGTCACATTTTGTCACATAGTCACATTTTGGCACACGTGTTGTCCAGGTTCTGTTTATTTTTATAGTTTACTGTGAATTACATTGTGTCCTAAACCACATTTAGTCTGCCCGACCTTATTAAAGATCTGTATGTGGTTTAAGCTAAAGAGAGTTTTATGGATGTGTTCACTGAAAGAATTTAGTGAATATTGACTTTTCTTAAAAACGTTTAGCTCCAGTTAAATAAAAATAAATATTTAAATATTTGAAGAAGCAAAATGTAAATACCAAACACGTCTTAGCTGATTGACTCATTGCAGACACTGATGCTCAGTTACACACAGCGTGTATAATCCCCATAGAAAAACATTGTTCATAGAATAGGACACTCTGAAGCAGCCAAACTAAGGTTGCTGTGCCCACTACCAAGTGTTGAGTAGCGGGGTATAAAGAGCCCTGTCATTAATCAGTGGAGCAGTGTTCTCTGGAGTGATGAAGCTCTATCCAGTGCCGATCACCCAACTTCAGTACCTGACCTCATTAATATGCTTGTGGCTGAATTCATTCAAAACTCTATACACTCTATATAAGTTCAAACATCTAGTGTTCATCCAACATTCTATGAATATACCTGATTTCAGGAGAAAGTTTAGATGAGTCTAAACAGATTTTATCTACAGATTTATTATATAATAAATTATTATATGTTATTATAATTATATATTATAAATATATTTTCTAAATTATAGCACATATGGGTGTCAACTGGTGATACACATCATGTGTTAACTGGTTAACCCTGAAAGGCTGCACTGATATAAACATGTGTTAAAACCACACCATCTTCTGAGCGTGTGAGAAGTTCAGCCTCTTTATCTCCCCATCTTAGAGATATTCAGAGTGTGGTCGTTTATGTGATATCAGAGTGTAAATTCAGTGTGACGAGTGTAGGCAGCCGGGTAGGTTAAATGTCAGAGTGCTTAAACTATATCAGAATACAGAATACACCTACAGTTATAGTTACTATACTGATATGTCAATATTAATCACATAAATTATAAATATAAAAACAGCATAAACTAGACGGTAACAACTTACTATTATATTTAACATTCAATATCAAGATTACTGGATTTTTTTTTCACTGATACCAAAATTCTTGGACTGATCTGCATGTTGCAGATATCAAACAGATAGATATCAAAATAAAACAATAATGTTAATTATGATAAATATAAAGATAATTTGCAGAAAGGAATGATTTTTAAAAAACAAATTAACAGCAAATGATTCTAGTACAATAAAGTTTTGGAAAATACTGCAGGGCAAGTAGAGCTGCTTCCTTTACTGTTACTGACTAAAGTTAAACAGAAACAACTATTTGGGGTTTAATGACAGTTTTAAACAGCTGTGTATTAACTGATATCCAACCCCCCACTAACTATTAAGACCAAGGGGTTCATAAATCCTATGAAAAAGAGAAGCAATTATGATATTTATTTATTTATTTGTTTATTTAGGGTGGTAACATACCTGGTCTTGCAGCACCTCTAGGACGTTTTGGTTCACAGACTGAGATGTTTTGGCTGTAAATGAATTGAGAGAGTGAAGCGTGTTAGAAATTCAGGTATGTGGTGATAAATAGTGTAACATTTTGTTCAGCTGAGTAAACCTACCTCTCCAGCCACAGGTGAGCAGAACAATGTTCAAGAATAAGCTCACAGCCAGTGCCAATCCCATGCTAACAGTTGTTGTAGTTTGGTGTTGTGTAGGATCTAGAAAAGAGGCATTTATTAGGAATGAATGTAAAGTTTTATACGTTGTACAAAATATAACACAATGTCTAGTTTAAGAATTGACCATCTGGTAATGTACTTTTCTAGTTTAGTATGTCTTCAACTCAGTAAGTGAGGTTTATTAATCTGTTTGATATGAGTAACAGTTCACTTGTTCAACCAAATATTTTCTGATTTATGAATATGCTGTAGCATACTGTAGAGTTTCTTAGAGGTATCCCGAGCATAGTTACAGCTACTAGGCTAAGGAGGACTACATTGGTAAACCCTGAGGCAGACCAGTGCTGCAGCTCTAGTAGTTGAAAAAAACCCAAAGACAGAAGCTGATTGTGTATGAAGCAACTAAACAATAACCTTTTCCAGAAAATGGACAGTATAATATCAAAATAAGCCCAGTTTTAGAGACCCCTCATAATGTAGCCCAAGAAATATTATTTACACATATTTTTGGTTCAGTTTTTACCAAAACGACATAAAATTCTTTACTGGAATTTCACAGCTTAGTGATCACTTAAGCATGAATAAGAATAACTAATTATATATATATATATATATATATATATATATATATATAATAACTGTTATTATTAAGTAACAAATTAAACACCACAATGTTTTCTACTTGTAACACATTTTATTCAAATCGATGACATTTCAGATATACATTTTTATATCAGATCAACAAATCATGTAGTTTAGATAAACCATATTACTTACTCAGTTCTACTAATGCTCCATTCCCAAAAATGATCTTCCCACAAGCAGCCACAGCGCAGTAGTAAGTTCCAGTATGGTGCTGGTTGAGGATGTTCTTGGAGAAGTTGTACACAGAGCAGTTTGTAGAAGAGCTGATCTCACACTGTTGGCTGCTGCTGTTCTGATGAGTGTAGATGATTTCAGGAAAGGATTGTCCTGCAGCAGCTCTGAACCAGAGCACTCGGAGTTCTGCTGATCTGATCTCAGAGAGGACCGTACACTGCAGAGTCACCGACTCTCCTGGAGAAACTGACCCCAGTACTGGAGTTTGGAGCACTGAGATGTTGAAGTCAGGATGACCTATTTTTTTATATGAAAAATGCAATACAGTTTAGTTAAAGTGTGATGTCTGCACTGATGTATAAAATCACATGAAATCTCATTTAGACAACATAGTTTAGTAAATGTGTCGGCTGACTTTAGATTGAAAAGAAACTAGAGCAATGATTCTCAACCCTGGCCCATGGTTTAACTGCCCCCAACTCATCTGATCCTGCTGTCTAGCTGATTAATCAGCTCATTAATAACTGTAAGAGGGTAAACGGATGTAAAATGTACAGGATAGTGTTTTTCTAGCATCAATACATTAACTGAACGTCTTCTGTCTTTTTATTTCAGTAGTTCACTCCTGATTACCACAGCACTGGGCTTCACTCCCCTGTACACATTTTTGGGGTAAACTGATAAAATTTTATGTAACTGGCTAATAATTATCTGTACATTTATATATAAGTTTATATGAAGTTATACAAGAACATTTATTAAAAAGTATATGATATTGGTGTTATGGTGAGAAGAATTGCTGTTAAGAGTTAAATAAAGATTTTATTTTCTTTAGAAGTGAAAATTTAAGGAATATAACGTTGGACCTTTGGGTTTAGATGTCCCCACAGATAAAGTTTTGTAGCTCAGCAGCATTACATCATCTGAGCTATCCATGTATAATAATATTTTTTAAAATTGCTGTTAAATGCTGAATAACAGTACACTGATGCCATAATAATAATAACAATAAGTAAATTAAAATTGTTTCTATTTTACTGTCATTTGTTGGTCATCATGCTTCTTTAACATGAAGTAAAATTAAAAATATTAGTTGACAGAAGCCTCATATTCATTTTAAAATGAAATATTGTTTTGCACTTTGGTTACTGAAACAATGCAAAGACTAAAAGTAATGGAAAGAACTGGTCTGCTTACAAAAGTTTAGTTACCCCAGTGAAATTATGTTTTACTTAATTTTTTGTGAACAAAATAATATAAAATACACAAATAAATACGGAAATTTAGCTATTTTTATTTATAATTAATTGTTGTAACTGGAAGAAAAACATGAAATGTGCAATATACCATAATTTATGTTTTTTTAACATGTTGAATTGTCAACAAACAGTGATTATGCATTAAAAGCTACAGATGTATGTTCACTGTAGAGGACGTAAACATGCAATTTGACTTAGTGTGCCCAAACTTTAGCATAAGACCGTAAATGATTCAGTCCATAAAAACAAAATGATAAAATGATGAATAGATTTATTAGAGGGGCTTCTTACACCTATATTGTCTACTATATCCAATAAAATAAAATAGTTTTATATAGTTCATGCTAAATTCATATACATTCACATAGTTTAGCATCATGGGTAATTGACTCTGTTGTTAGGGGAGACACAGGAGACACAGACCCCACAGCTATTGAAGATTTTGTAATTGTTGTGAAATTACGGTTTACATTAACAGACAATAATAAATATATGGTGGTTACCTGTCACAGCTAAGAATGTTCCATTAGAAAACTCGATCGTAGTCCCCTGATATTTACCACAGAAGTACATTCCTTCATCGTCTTTGGTGGTACGTGGAATCGTCAGAGAAAAGCTACTCCCGTTTGCCTCCAGTTTGATTCCTAATTGCTGGAATTCTGGCTGAATGATTACACTTCCTAACACTGTTCCCACCAGCTGAAAACTCTGTCCCAGTTTATGTTTATACCAAACCAGCTGCTCTCTACTCACATGTTCCTCAAATGTGCAGTGAATTGTAACAGCTTCACCAGATTTAACTAACACAAAAGGCTTCTGATGAAGATCTACAGCTTCAGCAGGACCTGTAAAATGAGTTGAAGTTGTAACTAAAGTTGTAAATAAAATAATAATAATACATAGTAATAGCATTTCCTAAAAAGCAGCTTACCTATTCTGTAAAAACTGGCAATAAGAATCCAGATGGATGTTATCTTCATAGAAAACATGCTTATTACTGAGATAATTTGAGGTGAAATGTCTAAAAGGAAGTCACAAGATCTTTTCTGCCTGCTTGACAGAGGAAAATTTGACCACCAGAAGTTCTCTGGGTCTCTTTATGAGCTGACTGTGTCATCAATAGTGAAAGAGCCAATGAACACCTTTATTCAAGAAGTGTCACCTCAGAGAACAAGTACATGATTTGAGGATGAAATACACTTGTGTTTGCTAATTCATTAAAATAAACAGGAATATTTACAAACAAAGATAATGTTTTTACATATTTCAATAATAACAAATTGTTTAATTTAGACCACCGGTATGTATCTGATTCACTAGAACTCCTGTAAGCAACTTACATGCTAAGAAGAGCAATTTGTCTTGTCCAACCAATATCAGGGGCTTGGTTACAGCATTGGTAGGGGCACAACATGATGTCAAATGTCTACTGTAAAACTAATGAACAGGTTGGGCATGTGACCACCGTAAAAATATGCAATAAGATACATACACGCATATAATTAAACTTGGGGTCCCATTTGCTTTAGAGGGTAATTTTAAACATCGTGTGAATACATTCTTATGAAAGCAACTTGACAAAATATTTACATTTTCAATTTTGCTGAAAACACTAGGACTAGCTTTAATGCTGATGCCTCCCTATAATTCCAAACTATGGAGATTGTAGGTGAAAGAAAATCTTATTTAACATGCAGCATCCAGCAAATTCTTTTTTGTATTTTTAATATTCACAAAGTAGGAAAAATTATGACATAAACATGATTATATAATGTGTGTTGTGCAGACAACAGAAAAAACAGAGTATGTATTGTGAAAGACTACATTTTCTCTAATACTTAAAGTCTAAGACCTGACAGCCCTGATATCGTATTGTTAGCACACTGATCAGCTCTCGACTCCACTGTAGCTGCTTCCAAAATCGCCTACTTAGAGAGTATGTACCCAGTGGTCACTTTCAAGATGCGAAAGTTTGGTATCCTCACAACCTCGGACTCACTACATATACCAACTTACCAATTTCCTTTCTTGCAGGATGTCACACCACCAAAAACGTCCCAGTACCCATTAAAAGCCCCATTCAGACATGTTAGATACTTTTTGTGGCACTGACCTGCTTCATTGCCATTTATCCTGAATACGTTACATACAAATGGCGGACTCCCCGTTAACCTCCGTAGCAGCAGTAACGCTACATACACACAGCCTCAGAGAGCAAAGACTTGATCTGAGGATGAAATATATTTGTTTGCTATTTGATTAAAAATAGGAATATTTACAAACACAATACTTTTTTCATTATATCAATAACAACAAATTGTTTAATGTAGACCACCATTATGTATCTGTTTTACTATGACCCCTGTCAGTAACTCACATGCTAAGAAGAGCAATTTGACTCGTCCAACCAATATCAAGGGTGTGGGCTTGGTCACAGCATTACTACGGGCACAACAAGTCACTTCTTACACTGCAAAAAAATATTTTTTGCTTTGACTTAGTTAAGTTGTAAAGACATAACCTGGGTTAAGTTTACTGAACTTAACTAAGTTTTGTTGGAAATTAAAAACTAATTATTTCAAGTGAAGTGGAATCACAGAAATTACAGAAACTTGAATTGGCATTATTTCTTTTCAATTTTCACAACAATGCAGGAAGTTCTTTTTTTTTAACAAATCCTCTGTAGAACAACAACAAAGTGTACATTTCATTTTTTGATTTATGCTCAACAATTAACTGAACAGTGTGTATTATGTGCTTTGTACTAATACAGCTCATAATCAATAATACAGCACTAATAATAACAGTGGTTTTGTTTGAAATGAAAATAAATTTATTTATTATAAACATGTAGACTACAATCATTCCCACAGGATCAGAATATGGAGAACCTGCATTACGGTGCCATTCACATCAAAGAGAAGAAGAACAGAAGTGACAGAGTGATGAGAGAACAACCTGAAGATATTGTTTACTCTCAAGTCAGAAGATCCAAAGCTGCTTCTCATTGTTTACACCGCTAGTTTCCTTAATAAAAGATTAGAACCTGCTTTACTGAGACTTTATTAAAACTCCAACCTTTTATCTTTACCTGTATGTTTCTTGTTAGGTGAAAATTCTACAGATTGAAATTAAGACTCTGTTCTCTGAAGGACGATGTCAGAACAAATGTCCAGAGCGTGTGGTCACAGTGATCATTATCCATATCGATGGTGTCTGAAACTGTGCTGCATTAATAGAAACATGGTGAACGTTCGAGGTTAACCAGTCAACTGTGACTGAATTAATGCTTGAGTGAACAGGTGGATTGTGGGTGTATATATATATATATATATATATATATATATATATATATATATATATATACATTATGCAGATGTTTTAAAAAGTATATAATAGTGTATATTAGTTACTAAGTGGTTTAGCTTTAAACAAGTAGCTAATGACCAATTCATCTGGATGATTTTTTATGCAGGTACTGTTTTAATAACTTTAATTAAAATACTTTTAAAATACTTTTATGTGTAGTGTTCTTTTTAACTAAACAGATCCTGCTTGTTTTTAACTGGGGACCAATTTTCTGTTCATAACATTGTTTCAAAATAAATGGTATAAATACCAAGAAAGTACATAAGAATAAATATTTATACATTTTTAATTTGAATATATCTGTAAATGATTAATAATAAATTATAATCACACACTGTTAAATTCTGTTTGCTACCAATAACACAAATTGGAGGTCTAACCATCCCAAAAACAGCAGTCATTGTTGATACCATCTCTGTTCATGGTCCTGAACTGGACTAATGCTGCTGTCCATTGTTCTGAAATCCACTGGCTTCCATTTAAGCAGCACAACACATTACCAATCACAACACATTACCATTCAGACTTTTTTCTCTATTAAGACCTTTTAACCTCTTTAATTCGCGCTCAGTTTCTCTCATGAGTGAAAAAGCAGGAATATGGTCTGGCATTGAGGATGTACTGTCCATGCTGTTGTGTGTATTTATATGTAGCTTTGACACTTTAACGTGAGTGTGAGCTGAATGAGCTGTACAGATGGAGCAAAACTACTTTCAATAGAAAGTAGAGCAGCAGAATAAGATGGACGTAAATGAGCTACTGGTCAAAGACGCCCCACTAACTTCACTAAGATAGTAGAAAAAATCCAATATAATTAATGTATAGACCCATTATCTTGCTTTAGCAGTTTTTTTATTGACTACTAAATGTTGTATTTATTTGAGTGTTAGCAAGGTACTGGTTTACCCCTTTAAGTAACTACCTAAGTAAATAAATAATTAACTCTCCCTCAGCTATGAAACACCTCTTACAAATACAGTACTCTATAACTGTACAGACCCCACTCAGTGTGTACCCAGAAATAATCAGGAATAGATAAAGATAAAAAAAAAAAACAAGTGACTGGAAGTACTATTAGCTGATATATTTAATAACACATTCCTCACCTGAATATTAATGGAAATGCTGAATATTTTTGAGTAGTAAATCACAACATTACAGTAGTGCTGTGGACCCACAGACACTTATGTAATACCAACTAACCTTTGGGACTGATGTTCACCAGTATAAACACAAATAATATGGGGTAACCCTTTTCTTTTTATTTATTTCTGTACTTGCGTTGCGGCCCGAACCACTGCTTGTGGTCGGTGAGGCCTAGCTGGCCGCTTCGTGCGCTTAACACAGGAAACAAAACACTTGATTAACTCAGAATCCAAGAGGGGCGAACAGCAGCGAGAGTTACCCCACTTCACCTCAGCCCGGGGGAGGTCCAGCATTTCCAGAAGAGATTTGAACCGTCTATTTTTTGGAGACCGCTATCTGGACATTCCCGGGTTGGAAATGTGAACGGGAACGGTTCGAGTCCTGCTGGTTTACATTCACTGGGAGAGCAAACTCCAGATTACTCCGCTGCCTGGCAGTAGCCTCAGATGCTAATGCTAACGCTATGCTAACCAGCTGCGCCTCGAGACCAAACTGTTTACTTTGAGCGGCAGTTTATCGTAGCTCGTTACCTCGTTTCCGTCGAACCAGTAGCTTGTAAAAGTTCTCAGTTCGACAACCAAGTACTTCTGACTTGACAAAGATATATAAATATAATGTTCTTTACATTACATCCTAACACTGACCAGCTGCTTTTCACTTTCGCGCCCTCTTCTCTCTCTCTCTCTTTCTCTCTCTCTCTCTCCGCTTCTCTCCCTCTCTCTCTCTCTCCCCGCCCCCCTCAGACACAGAGCCAATAGACAGTTGAGTACTACACCAACAATAATTGACACTGTATTTAACAAATCAAATACATTTTACATTCTGGAAAATATATTTTAAATCTTAACACACTAATGCCACTTTTTTAACCTTTTTAACTCAACAAAAGTAAACAAAAATAAACACATGTTTATGCATTGCCCACAAAATTGTCTCGAGGGCTACAAACATGTTCTGCAGTTAAAGGTCAAGACCAAAAACAATAATCATCCATTCTCTCAGTTACCCCATGCATCCCCTCATGCCACCTCGTAAAACAAAATTCTATAACAATTGAAAAAAATACATATTTAATTATTTTAAAAATGTTGTTCCACAGTAATGAGAGAATAATAAGAACTGCAGTTCTGTCCACCAACACAAGAGGGCATTGATGCGCCTTGATGCGCCACATAACCCTTCAAAGATGGGAGTTGGAGCTGGAAGGTTAAAGTGATTAAATTAAACGTAGTGAATGCAAATAATTCAAACTGTATATTTACAAAACATAATAAAGACTCTGTGAAACTGTTTGTAGAAAATATATGTCAAATTTGATGCAGTCCAGAAAAGCTGTGACAGGTTCTTGTTACCGCTATGGTAATCAGCTCTTCACCCAAAAGGAGGGAGTCGGAGGGTTAAAATGGTTAAATAAAACGCAGTGAATGCCAATAATTTAATATTTACAAAACATAATAAAGACTCTGTGAAACTGTTTGTAGAAAATATATGCGAATGTTAAATTTGACACATTTCAGAAAAGCTATGACCGGTTCATGACCGCTATGGCCATCAGCTCTTCTTCTAACAGCACTCTGTAGGTGTTTTGTGAACTGAGGAGACGATTGCTGCAGTTCTGAAAGTGAAATGTTTTCCTTTTTTGCTTGATGTCCGATTAAACTGATCAACGTGTTAATTACTTTCAGTGGGTGACCAGTGGTCTGGACTGCAGGCAGCCTAGTTGAGCACACAGACTCTTTTACTACACAGACATGCAGCTGTGGGACAAATTAGCAGCTAAAAAATGTATACTGAGAAAAAGAAGAAGAAATGGCTAACAATAGTGTTGTACCTTGCTTTGCCTTTATTTAACTGAAGCACAATAAAGAGAATCAGTGTTTCTACTGAGCAGATTAACTGTATTTTATTAATATAAACCCATTTAGAATTTGATGCCTCACTCACACTCGAACAAAACTGAGACAGAAGTCTGTTTATTTAAATACACTGAGGAGACTCATTGTTGCAGGTTTGAAGGTGGAATTGTTGCCAATTCTTACCAGATACAAGACTCGTCAGACTGCAGTCCTCAATATCTGATTCATCTCTTCTTGATGCAGGACATTTTTCCCACTAGTTTATATTTGGCATTGGGTATAGGGACTTTAGGCTCATGTGCAGTTTTTTAGATGTAGTCAATCAGCCAAGACATGTTTGTTGTTCAGATTTCCTTCATTTTAAGCTTCTTTAAACTTTCTTTTTTGCTGGTTTAAACTGGAGCTATGAGCCTAGCCCTGCAAAAAAACACTAGAAGTCAGTAGTCACCCAAATCTTTTCTGCAAATGCATCAAGAAAGTCTCTCCGCCTGCTCAAGCTGCATCCAGGTCTTCATTAAGGTTGGGGTTAGTACACAATATGACTTACTCTGTAACTGTAAACATGAACAAAAAGATGATTAACTAAATAAAATTAAATTTGGCCAAAAATGAAAGTGTACAAACATTGTAGAAAATCATTGTAAACAATGATGGAGATCTTTAAGTTATCACTGATTATTGATTTGTTTGTTTTTTTGTTTATTTATTTATTTATTTATTGGTGTTGAAGACTTCATTGTCATTTTTCTTAAAATTTTTCTGTCAACGAGACACGACTGATCAAGAACATTTTCTCCCGAGTGATGTTCTTCCCAGTTTTTGGCTACAGACCAGTTTAGAGTTGTATCACTAATTTTGCATACTTGCATATCTTCTTTTATTGCTTTCATGCTTTCATAAATGAAACAATTCAAGTTACCAATCAATTTATTGCCAACATACTATATCACTGTTAATCATATCTAATGAAAGCAAATTATGTTCATTGTCATGTCACATGTAACACAGGTGTTCCATAGTCCCTTGCAGCACTTACTGCTTAAAAAGAAAAAATATAAAATAGAGTAACACACACACACACACAGGCTCCTATACATAATCTACAGGGTAATAGAACATAACAGTACATGGGATCTTCAGTAAGACAGCTAATATACTGTAGTGATGTGTTGGTGACCCATAAAACCAGCTACAAAAACCAGTCAAAACATAAGAATTCAAATATTCTCCCCCATTTCACTCCATCATTAACAACTACACAAATCAGTAATGTAGTTTTTACATTGTTACTACTTAATTATTGGAGATCATTTGCTGTTGGTGACTGAATCAAATCTATTTGAGACTCTTAGACGTCAACTCATTCTGGCCATCTTTCTAGTTCGTGTTCCATCAATAATTGATTTTTGTTGTGGACTTTTACCTTGAAACTTCAAACCTCAGTATGTGTCCTGCTATTAACTGACCTGTTTAAGGGTCTATTTGAATTATGTGGTCTGCTATGTTGTTTATTATTGTATTCACATTGAACATTTTTTTCTCTGTTGAGTTTTTCAGTTGCTGCTGCTTTTTGGCATAAACTGCTGAATTAAGACTAAATTGAACAGATAGGATCATCACACTGTTTATAGAACTAAAATACTTAAAACACTCAAACAGTTTTAGAAACAGGAGACGTCTGGTGGCCAAACGTGTGTTAGTCTAGCAGTCAGAAAAAAAACTGTGACGTCTTTCAGCCAATGAGGTTACACACAAGCTAATCTGGTGCTTTTGTCAGTTGCTCTGTCTCAAGTTGACTTCAGTGAAGAACTGATTAATGTATGATGATGGCTCTGATATGGACTCTCATTTTATTTCTCCACATAACAAGTAAGTTTATCAGCTTTTTACAAAACAGGATTTTTCCGATTAATTCATTTCTTTATTACTGGGTTCACTGTTAACTGTGTTTGCCGAAATGTAATTGGTTATTTTGTTTTTTGGCTTATGTCTGATTTAATTGTATCTTATAGATTCTGCTGAAGCTGTGGGTGTTTCTAAGGAATCATTTCTTTCAGTTGGGTATGGTAAAAAAGTTACTCTACACTGTAAATTTGAGGGAGATTATCAGAAAAGTACTTTGGCTTGGTACAAGGAAAGAGCCGGACAGGAACGTCAGGAATTGGCAATGAAGTTGTCAGGGAAAAAACCCGCAGCTTCATTAAAGAGACTGAAAATAAGTGACAATTTTTCTCTGACTATTGAACAAACTACTAAAGATGATGAAGGAATGTACTTCTGTGGAGAAGTAGAGAAGAACATCACTAAGTTTTCTAAAGGCACATTTGTGGCTGTAAAAGGTAATAAAAATATTGTTTTTCATGTAATTATCATATAAACCCATGTTGAAAAATCAAATATGCAGTAAAATCTTACAGTGTCTATACATGTATTATATTGACCAGGTCCACCTCAGTTCAACATATCAGTGGTCCAAACTCCAGTACTGGGGTCAGTTTCTCCAGGAGAGTCGGTGACTCTGCAGTGCACGGTCCTCTCTGAGATCAGAACAGCAGAACTCCGAGTGCTCTGGTTCAGAGCTGCTGCAGAACAATCCTTTCCTGAAATCATCTACATTCATCAGAACAGCCGTCAGTGTGAGATCAGCTCTTCTACAAACTGCTCTGTGTACAAGTTCTCTATGAGTAACTTCAGCCACTCTGATGTTGGAACTTACTACTGCGCTGTGGCTGCTTGTGGGAAAATCATCGTTGGGAATGGAGCATCGGTCAATTTCAGTAAGTAGTATTTAAAATGTTCAGAGCTTTTAGTCACTGATAATTCATGCAATAAATGCAGATAACAGAACTGACTGAATTTTTATTATATAGTGGATGACATCATCTAAAGCTATTTATGTACTTAAAAAATAAACATTGGTAGAAACAGACTAGTAACTCTTAGTAACTCTTTGATTTATGCTTCTTAATGACTACTAAACTGTTATCAAGCAATTAACAATTACATAATAGACAAAATCATAGCATTTGAAAACATACTCTGTAAATGTAGTAAAATGTATCAATTACAATGTGTCAATAAGGTCTGGTGTAAATTAATAACTAACTATAGAGGCCAACATTAAGTGTAAGATTTCTGGTTATAATATCTTAATATGAGATTTCAGTCATACACCTAGTGTTACAAATCAATTTTAGTGTTACAAATCCTAGTGTTACATAAGCCATTAAACATTAAACAATGATATATAATAGCGTGACTTATAACATATATATACATATTGTTATAGCAATTTAACAGCAAAGTAAACTAAAGAGGACCTTTATCAGCTTGTAATGTTAGTCAAAGTATAAATGGACATGTGTATAAAGTTTAAAGTTTGAACTTATGAATGTTAGCAAACTACTTAAAATGATGTGCGAGTTATAAATGACAAAAAATATAATGGATTTGCCAGACCACAAATAAAATAGAACTGATGTGTACATGGTAATCATTGACTTTCCTTTATGACATTAATTATGTGTTTATATATAATTTCCAGGGCATAAACTAATACACTAATATATATATATATTTATTTCAAAGAAACTTTAAATAATACTTGAATGAATGTAGGATGACAAATATTATACAGTAGTATATACAGTACTTATGTATTTATTTGGTTATTTCAGGAGGTTTTCTGGAAGCTGATGTGATCTTTCTGGGAGCAGCTTTGGGAGTGTGTGTGATTGTGATCTCTGTTCAAGCCTTTATAATCTATAAAAGGAGAAACAGTGAACTCTGCAGTGGTGAGTGGAGACTTTTACTAGCTTTACTTTAAATTAGCCACAGTGTTCAGCTGAGCTGTTTCACTAACTGACAGCAAACAACAAGCGACAAAGTGCCAAATAAAAGATTATATGCAGACAATTAATTAATTAATTACATATTTAATTAATTTGGAGATACTGTTTGTATGTATTAAATATGATTGTGCAATCTAACTGTCAAAAGAAATTTGATGAATTTGTGATCCAAACAAGATACTGCATATACTTTTTTTCACCACAGAGAGAAAACAACAAGACTCAGCAACAGAGAACACAACCCGTCAGGTACTACATGTGTTCTGTAATGATTTTAGAAGATGTGTTTTGATGCATTGATACTGTTTAATATTCATATAGAACTTACTTATCTGTTTGTTACTGTTTTCACAGGACCCCCCTGCTGAAAACCTGAATTATGCTCCCATCCACTTCAAAGAGAAGAAACCCAGAACTGGACGAGGGAAGAGAGAACAGCCTGAAGACATTGTCTACTCTCAAGTGAGGAGCTCTAACGCCAAAGCTCATCGTTCACATCGCTAGTTCTCCTCCGTTTAGTGAGTGGCAGTGATGTTTGAGGATATTTTCAATTTACTGTAATATTCAGTTCATATTCAGTACATTTACATTTAGTATTATATATTTTGGTGTGTGCAGGCATCTGTCGTTTCTCTACTTTGCTCAAAACCGTGTGTAAAGGAGAAGTATGATGACATTTTTAAATGGTGGTCACTATAATTCTTCACACATAGCAGACAAAAAATAGATCTCAGTACACAATATCAGG
The DNA here is from genome assembly GCA_021613375.1 of Megaleporinus macrocephalus. Lineage (NCBI taxonomy): Eukaryota > Metazoa > Chordata > Actinopteri > Characiformes > Anostomidae > Megaleporinus > Megaleporinus macrocephalus. Next base: position 39,825,196 of record CM038713.1, read on the forward strand.
CACCATCAGCTTGAACCCCTGAACCCAGAGTCGGTCTAACGGTTTGACACATTAAGATTGTTAAGAATTTCCCCAGAATATATTCGGCACTTTTCTTTTACTGAACGCAACTGATTTTATTTTTTTCTTTGTGTATGTCAGATACACAGGAATGTTTAGATTCTAAAATATTTCAGATTTTATTCATTATTTAATTTAAAGTAAACTTGTTTTTAAATTATTTTTCTACGGCCTTCTAATCTTTTTGTGCTGAGTGCTAACTAATGTTGTATCTAAATAAAAAGGGCTAAATGAGCATAAAAAACAACTCACTGCTCTTACATCCTGTAATGACCTAGCAAAAAACTATCACAACATTAGTGCCTACAGTAAGAACACTGTTTTAATGCACCATAATGCTTTATAGAGGCATAACACTAAGGGCAGATTTTATAAAGTGTTAAGAAACCTGACTTTATGAAGCCACATACTCTTGCTTTAGAAAGTATTATGTGTGTCATTATAACTACCTAAGAGAATTATACAAGCTTAAGCCAGGTATTATAAGGTGTTATGTATTGTTTTATTTTGGAAAAAAATATTAGATAAAAAGCTATATTAGGAATAATGCAACTTGCAGACATCACTTCTTTTTATAGCAAGAAATAATAAATACTAGGACATTAATAGAATATGATAGACAATTTATGGTTTCATATCTTCAGGAGGGAGACAAATATGTATTTATCTGTCTTCTTTAGTCACTTAATGTTTTTGCACAGTCCAAATAGTACAGCTACACATTTTAGCCAATAAATATAAACTACTGTGCAAAAGTCTGAGACACCTAAACTAAAAAGCCTTTATCTTATCAATAAGTGTATCTTCACCAGTAAGAAAACCAGATACCATTAGAACAGATGTAAATAAACATAAACACAATACAAAGTAACACAATAAAAAGTAACATGAATATCTTATTGTGAGAGAAGTAGATCATATCTTGAGCTCCAGTTTGAAGAACTAAGTGTAGTTCCAGATTCCTTCTGGACGCCCCAGACATTGTATGAATGTATTCAGTTCCTTCAGCAGCAATCTTGATTTAGCTTAATGAAGTACTGAGCAGTCATCTAAAGGTATTAGATGAGAACTGTAAATAATACTGGGTTTAATAGACACATATGTAAAAGCACCATATACTGTATTTAAAAAAATAAAGTGTTTTACTGAATGTGAAAGTGTTTTATAAATAGATTTTTTAACATAATACTGTCCCTGAAGATTATATTAATATCATCACTGTCTAAAGAAAAACATACATTTACAAAATAGTAACTTTACTGTAAAAGGCAAAATATTGTTTAGTTGTATTGTAGGTTAGTGCAGGTTACTGGTGGTGCGAGTGTCCTGTTTTTGAGTGTGTGACAGTTAATGATCTTTCACACATCACAAACACACACATGAGCTCTGGCTGATGGTGTCTGATATGGTGAACGCTTCATGGAAATGTGGCTGTGATTAAATGATCTCACACTTCAGCTGTTTGGAGAAGTGACTTCAGTTCTGAAAGTGGAAAATATGTTTTTCAAATGAAAAATGAAAACTCGCTATGAACATTGTACATGACAAAAATAATAAAATGGCATGTAATTTTCTTTAATCACTTCATTAATGTTTATGTACAAATATGTTGCTACATGAAATATACAAGGGCTACAATTCTTAGTTCTTGTACAATGTTTAATAAAGACATGTAAATAAACTTCACACATCAACCTTTATTGTATACACCAGTAATGTCTGTGCTTGTTTATTAATTGATAGATTCAACAATGTACTGAATTGTGATGCTTTCACAGAGTTGTGTACAAAGTAGCAAACATAAATATTTCAGATTTTATTTGTTATTTTATTATTTTTCTATGGCTTGCTAATATATTTTGTGCAGAGTGCTACGAAATGTTGTTTGCATTTAAATAAAGAGTACTGAATGAGCACAAGTTGTTGTTATTGTTACCTGGCTGAGCAAGCTTTAAGTGTGGCCATGATGTTTATTCTACTAAAAATAAAATATCACAAATTTTGAGATATATTTCATTAAATAACATTGACGATTTTTATATATACCATATACATTTTTAGCGTTTGTTATTATTGGAGTGTGAATTTATATGGTTGTGCAATCATATTAACTGACCACAAAAAGATACATTATAGGAAAATAATAAAACAAATTTACTAATATGTTGCATTTGGATGCAGTGAAACCTGCAAATACAATTAACAGATATTTATACTATTTCTACTACTGCTATATATTTTAAAACCAATAAAATGTTCTATTTCTCATAAAGAACGTTTAATGAGTTGATTTCAATATACACGTATAGGCACTAATGTTCTTTTAGTGATCAATACAGTATTGAGTTTAGCATATACGAAAAGGGAGTGACAAACGAGGGTTATAAAAGAAGCTGGTTGAAAGAACCATGTGACGTTTTTCAGCCAATAAGGTTTAGCTTCATACGATATCAAATACAATTCAGTGCTTCTGTCAGTCATTTCCTTTCAAATATTCCATGTATTTGTAGATGATGCCTCTACACAGGGTCACGATCATCATTTCATATTTCTACATAATATGTAAGTTCAGAAAATTGTTACACCAAATAATAATGTAAATATACAGATATTGTTAATGATGCTTGATGATAAAGTTCATCTCTATTATTCATTAACACTGAACTTTATTTTTTATAGGTTCTGCTAAGGCAGTGAGAAATTCTGAGCCGCCAATCCTCTCAGCTGAGCCCGCTCAAGCGGTCACTCTCAACTGTACATTTGTAGACGACTCAGATGCAGAAGTTAGGATGTGGTACAAGCAGAGACTGGAGCATGTTCCACTAGAGGTGGGATCAGCTTTAGAAGGAAAGTCAGAAATGATTTCAGATAAATTTGATAAATCAAGATTTAAAATTAACAGAATTGCGAGCGGCATTTCTCTCAGTATTGAAGGTGTAACTAAAGAAGATGAAGGAATGTACTTCTGTGGAGCAGCTGGGAAAAAAACGCTGGACTTTTCTACTGTTACATTCTTAGCTGTGACAGGTAATATAACTGATTACTGTTTATATTACTAGAATTGTTCTTGTTTATAAAGAGTGCAGCATTGACACTATTGACGTAAACCTGTCTTTTCAGTTTTAACTGCCTGAACACCACATAATAAATACTTAAAATATATTATCTGAGGTCAGTCTTAGATACATTGTTGCTGTTAATATCAATGTAAATACATTCTGTAAATATCTATTACTTTACAGATTAGTTTCACAATAGATAGTTACTGATTTCACAGTTTTTGTATTGTTACGTGTAAATATAGTGTCTATATTATATTTTTCCAGGGAAAGAAGACATCTCAGTGGTCCAAACTCCAGGACCAGAGTCAGTTTCTGCAGGAGAGTCGGTGACTCTGCAGTGCACGGTTCTCTCTGAGATCAGATCAGCAGAACTCCGAGTGCTCTGGTTCAGAGCTGCTGCAGAACAATCCTTTCCTGAAATCATCTACACTCATCAGAACAGCAGCAGCCGTCAGTGTGAGATCAGCTCTTCTACAAACTGCTCTGTGTACAACTTCTCCAAGAACATCCTCAACCAGCACCATACTGGAACTTACTACTGCGCTGTGGCTGCTTGTGGGAAGATCGTTTTTGGAAATGGAACATCAGTAGAACTGATTCGTGAGTGTTTCTGTGTTTTTGAATAATCAGTTCCAAAAATGTTGGGACATGCATTTAAATTAATGAGAGTAAGTATAACTGTGTAACACTTTGACACCAACTAATCCAGGTTTGATTTTATTGCCACTCAATTCAGTTCCAATTCAGTTCCAATTCAATTCAATTCAGTTCCATTCATTTCTGCTTTTCCCTTTATGCACAAAGATGTATCTGTACATAAGATAGTACTGATGATGTTAAACACCTAAAATCCCTAATCAGAATGTTGCTCTTAAACTCTTAATATCTGATTTATTTTTATTTCCTACTTCTTTTATACCCAAGTATGACTGCATCTCTTGCTTAGGATGTTTTTGACAATTTACATATTTGTTATTATTGGTCAAACTAACACCTTGATGAATATTTTTAAAGATTTTATAAATATATGGCATTTTTCTGCTAATTGTACTGTATGATTGCTGTTTATTTGTATATTTTATAAAACGTAAATAAATAAATAAATATAAATATTAATAAATATAAATTAATAAATACATTTATCTTTATATTTCAGAATCTCATTCACAGGAATCTTATGTGCTGGTTGTTATCATGGGAGTGCTGCTGGGTCTGAGCCTAATGTGGAACATCTGGAACTGCAGGAGAGGGTGCAATGGTGAGTTCATTCAGAAATAGTGATTTTTTTTAAAAATAATTTCTACAAGAGTGATTTTCTGACATACTTCATTCTCAATGCATTTCAAGGCAAATCATCTCAGTCTGCCATCCACAATTTCCCAGGGTTGCTTCAAGACCAGGTATGTTACAATCATCCTCGTTTCACTGATTCCACTGAAGCATCAGAATTAGTTTAAAAGTAGTAAAGAGATGTAAATAATCTGTGTAGTTAAATAATTTATAAAATGTGAACATGTACCTTATAAAATATATAACAGTGAAAATATATGCATTATCATTTTTAGTAATTATCTCACATCTAAGACAAAAATGTCAAACAATTACCCATAAATAATTTTATAATTTATAAAAATGAAAATTAAAGATAAATTCACACATTTGTCATCCACATTGAAAAATAAAAGTGACAATTCGAGAACAATGCTAAACCATATAGCTGCTCCAAAATCAATCAATACATCTTTTAAACTTGGCATACATTTAGAGTGACCCTCATTTATAATGTAGCCAAGTTTATAAAGAGAATACAGAACAACAGGAACATATTTTGTAGATTTATATAATAATTAGTTATTTAATTTTTTTCATTCATAGTAGTTACTAAATAACTCTGGTTAGGCACTGAATAATAATAGATGTTGCTGAATAATGTATAGTAGCTATCAAAGTCATTATAAGTAGTTACAGAATAATTTATAGTAGTTACTGCATGATTAGTTTTAATAATAATATCCGAAATTAGCACTTATAATTTTACTGCACTCAGGCCAAAAAAAGACCAAAATTATATAACATTAATCTTTTATGGTCATTAAACTAACAGGTAAAGTCACACAAAATGAAAAGCGTTTCCCATTTATTTCTGTAAACAGTGAGTATTTGTTGGTGAGACAGTCTTGTAGAGAATAAGAGTCAGTGTTGTTCAGCACTGACCGTTTAAACAGCTGAACAACACTGCCAAGTTTATTAGAGTTCAATGAGAGACATAATCTTCTCTATAGGGTTTATATCTGGACTCTGTCCAGCCTAAACAATCAGCAAAGACTGTTGTGCTTTGTGCTGGGACAGGAGTACATATGTGGTCTATTCTTAGCAGAGCTGAACTCCAGTTATCAGCTGATCTGTAACCACACTCTGAACACAAGCTGGTAGGAAGAAAAAAATCACACCTTTAAAAGACGTTGTGGTTTTAGTAGCAAAGAGTGTGTGTGTGTGTGTGTGTGTGTGTGTGTGTGTGTGTGTGTGTGTGTGTGAGAGAGAGAGAGTATGTGTATGTCTTCAAGGACAGAAATGTCTTGAATTTGTAAAATGACCAGAGATAAACTGAAACACTTTGGTTACTTCAGGTTAAGATTAGGATTAGGATTAGGTTTAGGGTTACACTTACAAATTAATTATTACTTACAGTACACTGAACAACACAAAGACTATTTAAACTCTCCTGAAATGTTCAAATTAAAAGAACAGCAATAATGTTCCCAGACCAAAGTATCCCAATGTATGTTATACGTATTATACGTATAATATACCTAAACATATATACACCACCAGTCAAAAGTTTGGACAGGTTGTTTTTATTTTAATAGTAATAATATTAGTGAAGAATTATTCCTGTGACATCTGGTTGTGTTTAAAGAATGTTTAGAGTGTCTTTTAGAAATGAGCTCGTTTGCTCTGATGCAGGTTTACATACTTTGAACATTCTGACCAGCAGCTTCATGAGGAGCCACATGAGCTGCTTTGCTAACAGGACTGAAGAAGATAGTGTAGATGCTGAGATATTGATCTGATGAACAGTTTTGGGGGTTATAAAAAAAATCCATTATTATTATTATTTTTTTATTTAAATGTACAGTAAAATAATTGTTATAGATTTTTTTTGTACATGAGCACCAACTTTACTATTTAAACATGTTCTTCAACACATTAAGATCAAAATGTTTTTCAGATACTTGTGTCCAGACTTTGGACTCATAGTGTATTTGTCTACATCAATATCATCTTTAATTATTTTTATTAGCTCTGTTAATATCAATTTACTATTTAGTCATTATTTTTTTACACCTTGCACACAAAGGTGGCAGAGGTTCCTCACCAACATAAAAGTAGTAGTATCCAGTACAAAAATACTCAAGTAAAAGTTAAAGTACGACTTATGTTTTTTACTTTTGGTAAGTTAAGTAAGTAAAAAAGTACATGCTCTGAAATGTATTTAAAGTTAAATAGTTAAAATAGTTAGAAAAGTAGTGAGTAAAAGAAATGAGGTGACAGAAATGCTCAAGTAAAATAAAGTTACCTAAAAATACCTTATGTACAGTAAGTAGTTATACATGGGTTACTACTACTACTACTACTACTAATAATAATAATAATAGTTCGGTACTGATTGTGTGTTTCTGAAACAGGTTTCTGATGCTCAGGAGTTTGATTTCGCTGCATTACATTTCTCTGAGGAGATGAAGAGAAGAGCACTAAAGGAGAATGTTTTCACCCGAGTGAGGTTCTGTACTGTTTCTGACTACAGAGCTCTTTAGTAGAGCCGTATTAAAGCTAATAAAAAGCTAATAAAGTTGTATGTAGATCGTCGATGTTTTCTACTCAGCAGAATAGAAAATAAAAAAATCAAATAATAAATGCACTAGCTTAATTTGCATGATGTTTAAAGTATCTAGGAAATTTCCTTGGGGTGTGAATCTTATTGTAAAGTTTTTTTTGTGCTGAACTCTTTCAAAAAATGGTTCCTCAAGTGTTTTTCTGTAAACTGAATGGTTGTATTTAGAATGTGGGGTCTATGTAGAACCATTTCAGGTTTAATTAGTTTATTGCAAATCAAAATGATATGTTCTATGTGGGTTTCTATATAGCACCAAAAAGTGTTCATTTATTGTTATAATGTGAAGTTTGTAACAATAGAAGTTCCCTTATTTGGTAATATGAACTAAAAAAATTTAATAAAGAATCATATACAACAGATTTACCATCTGAAGAACAATTCCTCAATGCAAAGAACCATTAAATCATGCATGTTCTGTATAGATGTCGAAGCAATTATTGACTTTCCTAAAGAGCCTAAGGACTGTAGTCCTATATACTGTATGTTTATGAAAAGAAGTACACATATACAGGGGTTGGACAATGAAACTGAAACACCTGTCATTTTAGTGTGGAAGGTTTCATGGCTAAATTGGACCAGTCTGGTGGCCAAATCTTCATTAATTTGCACATTGCACCAGTAAGAGCAGAGTGTGAAGTTCAGTTAGCAGGTAAGAGCACAGTTTAGCTCAAAATATTGCAATAACACAACATTATGGGACATACCAGAGTTCAAAAGAGGACAAATTGCTGGTGCATGTCTTGCTGGCGCATCTGTGACCAAGACAGAAAGTCTTTGTGATGTATCAAGAGCCACGGTATCCAGGGTAATGTTAGCATACCACCAAGAAGGGCGAACCACATCCAACAGGATTAACTGTGGACGCAAGAGGAAGCTGTCTGAAAGGGATGTTGGGGTGCTAACCCGGATTGTATCCAAAAAACATAAAACCAGGGCTGCTCAAATCACGGCAGAATTAAATGTGCACCTCAACTCTCCTTTTTCCACCAGAACTGTCCGTCAGGAGCTCCACAGGGTCAATATACACGGCCGGGCTGCTATAGCCAAACCTTTGGTCACTCGTGCCAATGCCAAACATCGGTTTCAATGGTGCAAGGATCGCAAATCTTGGATGTAGACAATGTGTAACATGTATTGTTCTCTGATGAGTCCACCTTTACTGTTTTCCCCACATCCGGAGAGTTACGGTGTGGAGAAGCCCCAAAGAAGCGTACCACCCAGACTGTTGAATGCTCAGAGTGAAGCATGGGGGTGGATCAGTGATGGTTTGGGCTGCCATGTCATGGCATTCCCTTGGCCCAATACTTGTGCTAGATGGGCGCGTCACTGCCAAGAACTACCGAACCATTCTGGAGGACCATGTGCATCCAATGGTTCAAACATTGTATCCTGAAGGTGGTGCGGTGTATCAGGATGACAATGCACCAATACACACAGGAAGACTGGAGAAAGATTAGTTTGATGAACATGAAAGTGCAGTTGAACATCTCCCATGGCCTGCACAGTCACCAGATCTAAATATTATTGAGCCACTTTGGGGTGTTTTGGAGGAGCGAGTCAGGAAACGTTTTCCTCCACCAGCATCACATAGTAACCTGGCCACTATCCTGCAAGAAGAATGGCTTAAAATCCCTCTGACCAATGTGCAGGACTTGTATATGTCATTCCCAAGAAGAATTGACGCTGTATTGACACTGTATATATATGTAAGACAACTTTGCAAAATGTATTTACATAATCACAACAATAGAGTGTCAATTAGTTTCCTAAAGGAAACTGTTTCGCAGCAATCATATTTCCAAACAACTTGTATGTAACTTAAAGAAACCAGATTTTTTTCCAAGTGATTTTTGAGCATTTCTATTGAATCAGGAGATTTTTATGCAATGTAAACGGCAGCTACTTAATTTTAAATGATGTTGAAAAATAAAAATGAAATGCCTTTTTAACATGATGTCACCACTATTATAATTAATATTATTATATATAGGAAATATACTGTAAGATCTTAGTTTAATGTAAAATGGTGGAGTGGCACACTATTATCAGCTTGTTTGAGACATGACAATATTGAGGTAATTACCATCATCACAATTATCATCGTTATTTTTTTATCTTTTTTATTTTATTGAATTTTATTTAATAACAGATGGGATCATTCATTGCCACAGAGGCACATTGAGCATCACTGTGGAGTTTGGCTCTGGTTTGTGCCCAGTAACCCTGTAAGTTGTATATTTAAAAGTAGTATGCATAACATTGCAATGTAAATTGTATGCAAAGTTATTATTCATTACTGAGTTTAACATATAAAAAAATATATACAATTATATATATATATATATATATATATATATATATATATAATATATATATATATATATATAGTATATATATATATATTATTAAAGCCCCCTATTCCTGATTTTATGCTTTAATAATCTTGGTGAAAAACTTCTAGAATGCTTCAGAAGTAAACTGTCACTATTTGAGCATGATTAATATTAATATTATGGGGATGTGATGTAATTTAAGTGATTTTAATCCAGTACATGATTTTATACCAGTATGAATCTGCCCTATCGTTCTTACAACACTGGAGTTCATTTCTCAGTAATAGCAGTACAGTTAAATCTCACTACTGTAATAATAAAACCCGGTAACAGAAAACCAATAAGGCTGATGTTGGCTTTGTATTCAGCAGCATCTTTTTTTAATGTGGAACAAGAAAATTGGTAACAATTTTAGGTCTGCTTCGTTACAATTTAACTAATATTAAGTAATTAAAAATACTTGAATAATAATAATCATAATATTTGTAAACAAGCTTCTATTCACAACCGCCAAACATGCTAGTAAACACTCATAAATTCAAACACAATAAATTTAATTGCAGACACTTGTACCTTAACAGTAACTTAAAGTACAATTTACAATCACATTTAGAAAAATTACAATATTTCATTAATAAAAATGTATAAGTATGTTTTAATAGAAAAAGCATAATGAATTAACATTTAATTAAGTAAAAAACCACTTAATAACTAATTTGCATAACAGAGAACGTGACAAAGAAATACATTGCAAACAATTCTAAACTTGCAGTGAAAATATTTTTTTTAGGGTTAGGTTCACACACAACCTATATTGCCAAAAGTATTCAATCACCCGTCCAAATCATTGAATTCAGATGTTCCAATCACCACAGCTGTATAAAACCAAGGACCTAGACATGCAGACTGCTCCAACACACATCAGTGAATGAATGGGTCGCTCTCAGGAGCTCAGTGAACTCCAACGTGGTACCGTGATAGGACGCCACCTGTGCAACAAGTCCAGTTGTGAAATTTCCTCACTACTAAATATTCCACAGTCGATACTCAGTGGTGTTATAAAGTGGAAGTGATTGGGAATGACAGCAACTCAGCCACATAAATAACAGAGCGGGGTCAACGAACGCTAATGCACATACGCAGTATGCAGAGGTCACCAACATTCAGAGTCAACCGCTACATCCCTCAGATCAGCACAAGAACAGTGTGTAGAGAGCTACATGGTAGGGGTTTCCATGGCAGAGCAGCTGCATCCAAGCCTTACATCCTTGTGTTTTTCAGGGTTTGGGCTAGGCCCCTTATTTCCAGTGAAAGGAACTCTTAGTGCTTCAGCAGACGAAGAGATTTTGAACAATTCCATGCTTCCAACTTTGTGGAAACAGTTTGAGGACGACCTCTTCCCGTTCCAACATGACTGCACACCAGTGCACAAAGCAAGCTCCATAAAGACATGGATGAGGGCGTTTAGTGTTGAAGAACTTGTCTGGCCTGCACAGAGTCCTAACCTCAAGCTCATCCATGTCTGTTCTCACAAATGTGCTTTTAGAAGAACAGTGAAAAATTCCCATTAACACTCCTAAACCGTGTGGAAAGTTGAAGCTGTTATAGCTGCAAAGGGTGGGCCGATATCTTATTCAATTTCATATGCGTGTGAAGGCAATGTATAGTGTATAGTGTATTTCTTTGGTGGCTCTTTTAATGTCATAATGCAAGGCATCGTGTGAAACACCTGAAATCCTGACATTTGTTTTATATAAAAAAAATTATAGTCTTAAATTTCTTTCTTGGAATGTGCTGCAGGCATCAGATCCTTTGTATATATTTGCAAAACAATAAAGTTGATAAGATTAAACATTACATATATTTAGTAGAATAAGTCAGAAGATTTACAGCACAAGTAATTTATTTCTACTTTTGTTTGAATTACACAATGTCACAATCTTTTTTTTCAATTTGGAGATCAGAAAAATTAAGGCCAATCAAATTGTGATTTGTTAATTATCTATGCTAAATTTGGAAAATAGTGGCAAACACAGCCTATACAGTTCCTGCAAATTGTACCACACAATTTCTATTTGTTGATATTATCATTTTAAAAACATAAACTATGAAATGTGTTTTAACTTTTAAACCAATTTTTATTTCATTTCTCACAAAGTATATGTTTAGAAAACAAACAATAATTGTGTAATAGAATATGCAGACGTGTGTGTGGAGGATGTGTTTATTTCGACAAAACAGCATTTAATGATTTGATCATTTATTCCTGATCTCTCTCCTACACTCCAAAAATATTCACTGTAAATTAACAGTAAAATAGTGGCAGCAGAGATGCCTGTATTGTACTGTTATTTACAGAGCATCTACTGTAATTTATTTGAACAGTATTGTACTGTAGTTTGAATTACAGTATATGATGGTAAAATAACTGCATATTTATGGTACTAAACAACTAGCCAGCCAGCTAGCTAGCTAACTAGCTAACACCCCTCAAGCTACAGTTTCTTTGCTAAATTTAGTCACTAAATGACCTAACTAACAACATCTTGTATCTTAAAAGTTTAATAATTATACTGACAAAAACATACCGCTGCAAACATTAGGAGACGGACGTTAACAGCTACCTTTTTCTTGAGTTTCATGGGGACTGCCGCAGCTACAGTGCAAACGTGTCGGTTGTAAATGCACCAGCTCGCGCCTCCTAAGAACTAATATCTAAGAACTGATTTAGATTATCTTACTTTATTTTATGAATGAACACAATACAAGCTGCCCAGCACTTACTGCACTGACTGAATGAGTTCAAAGACTCTTAACTCAGCTGAGTCCAATAGGCTGGCCCCGCCCACTGCATATATTTTGTCATTTAAATGAGTAGAAGCAGTTTGGACAGTATAATAAAAAAGGGTTATCATTAAAAATAAACATTAGTCTGTAATCATCAGTATGACATTGATGGACTGTAAAGGGATGATGGTGCATATTTCAAAAGGTTGACAGAAAAACTGTATTATGCTGATAAATTACAGTTATTTGCTGTTATTCGGCAACTGATTGCATTACTGTTTGTTTGCATACACTGTGTGATTATTTAACAGTATTGTACAATTATTATAAAAAACAGTAAGATACTGTTGTATATCCAAAGTAAATTTACAGCAATTCATTACAGTGTATAGATCCTCCTATGCATGTGCTGGTTATTATCATAAGAGTGGCACTGAGTTTCAGTTTAGTGTGATATGACCATGCTGTAATAGTATTATTACAATATCTGCAATGTTTAAACACAACAAGCATGATGATTATAATAAATAAAGACTAAAACTGTTGATATATAAAAATAGAGTTCATATCTTCTCTAAAGGCCTAAAATGCTTTGATGCTACTCTGTGTATACTGTGTATGAAGCAAACTCTAAACATCATCCTATTAAGTATCTGGTGACGAATCATTTGAATAATTTTCTGTACATTACAGAGAAATGGAATTGGCTGGTCCGGCGCTGGTAAATATTGACTTATCTTGCTGCTGGGTTAAAATGTGCACTGCAGAACTACACTATACGCTATACAACTACAGCTGCTGCAGAGAGAAAGTTGTGTGGGTGAGGTGTTCACAGCGTTGGTGACAGGAACCAGACGTCTGAAGCATTTTAAGCCTCTTAAAACTCCCAAAGAAAGATATTATGGTAATGAATAATTACATTGCCTAATGTCTGAGACCAAATAATTAATGTCCAATAAAAAGTTATGAACAGATAATAATTTATACCCAGCATACTGAGATATGTGTTTTAGTCCCATATGACAATTTTTCTGTAAAACAGGGTTAAAATGAAATGATGAGGCAGATGATGTGGCTTATATCACTACATAGCCAGAACACAATGCTCACACTGCCTCCTTACTAGTAACAGCAGACTTTACAACTAGAGGAGTTAAAATTATAGTCCAATTTTAAAATTTTAGACAACAAATCAAGAAAAATAAAAACATAGAAATACATTTAAAGACACATTTTGAGGCAACATTACTTCAGTCAACACCAATGATCTGAAGCATGTTTGACGAGAAAGACATCACAGAAATATTATTTCAACCATGCGTAAAAGTGTGACACTGTTTATTTATTTACATGTATTATGGTTTTGATGATCAGCTTCATAATATTTTTAACGTGTCTGATTTCGGACATCACGAGAGGAGCTCCTCACTGCAGAGTACAGAGTGTCTTCTTGTGGCTGATCTCGTTTCCTTCTTCCTCTTTTAGTTTTCTTTTCATGGAAATTCAGGGCTGCATAATTCAGCTCCTCACCATCATCATCCTGCAGCAATGAAGATGAGAGTTTAAGTATGATGTCTTATTGATTTTAGGCAAGTAAAAATGGCACTGAAGAAATACCTGTTTGGTGGTCATCGCTTTGATCGACCCTTGTTGAAGCTTCTCTGCTGAGTTACAAACAGAAGCCGGTCAGCATGTTTACTTTATATGGAGACGAAGATTTTTGCTTGCATACATACAAACACACACACACACACACACACACACACACATTATATATATATTTTACAAACACATGATCTAAAACTGAGGATTTTGTTGTATGACTATAATGAAAACTTACCACTGCAGTGTTCACATGTCCTCCTTCTACTGTTTAAAATGATTTGGACAGAAATCACAACCACACACACTCCCAGAGCTGCTCCCAGACAGATCACTACAGGATCCGGAGACTGTGCTGAAACACATTCATGACCAAAATTATAGTGACCCTCAATAAATAGCGTTAAAGTGCAGGATCTACTGCACACTAGGAAAATATGTCCACTGTAAATAATGTGTCCAGGCAGGTTCTTCAAGTCTCCAGAAACCTCTTTGCAACTGATCTTAATACTCAAATGACAGGTTAGTTAAATTTATGAGTGAAAATAAGTTACACATCCTCAGAGATCAGGCCTCTGCACATTTTAATACACAATCACAGTTTATTTACTGAATTTAAAACATGCATTTTATATTTCATGTTTTATTCTTTCCAACACGTTAAACTGTACACCAAAACTAGCAGAAGTGGCATATGTGAGTATGTTCTCCTTACAGGATGTTTTAACTTATTTACACAAAGAAAATCAACACAACATCTAATCTGACTGGGGCAGCCAGGATCTGGCAAAAGGATAAACATCAAGCGCCGTAGACTCTATTACATAAAACCTTTTGTATAGCTTCTCTTGTGTGTTTTATCGTTTTTATATTAGGAGATAATAAAGGCCTCATATTTGCACCTCACTGAAGTAAAAAGACACAGATGACAAATTAGCTATTGTTTAACTTAAACTAAAGAATAAATATTTTGCATTTCAAAACAATCTAAATGTTTTCTCTTCATTACAAAAAGCTTACAGTGAACAATTTTACTGAACACTTACTCAGTTCTACTGATGTTCCATTCCCAAAAATGATCTTCCCACAAGCAGCCACAGTGCAGTAGTAAGTTCCAGTATGGTTCTGGTTGAGGATGTTCTTGGAGAAGTTGTACACAGAGCAGTTTGTAGAAGAGCTGATCTCACACTGTTGGCTGCTGCTGTTCTGATGAGTGTAGATGATTTCAGGAAAGGATTGTCCTGCAGCAGCTCTGAACCAGAGCACTCGGAGTTCTGCTGATCTGATCTCAGAGAGGACCGTACACTGCAGAGTCACCGACTCTCCTGGAGAAACTGACCCCAGTACTGGAGTTTGGAGCACTGAGATGTTGAAGTCAGGATGACCTATTTTTTTATATGAAAAATGCAATACAGTTTAGTTAAAGTGTGATGTCTGCACTGATGTATAAAATCACATGAAATCTCATTTAGACAACATAGTTTAGTAAATGTGTCGGCTGACTTTAGATTGAAAAGAAACTAGAGCAATGATTCTCAACCCTGGCCCATGGTTTAACTGCCCCCAACTCATCTGATCCTGCTGTCTAGCTGATTAATCAGCTCATTAATAACTGTAAGAGGGTAAACGGATGTAAAATGTACAGGATAGTGTTTTTCTAGCATCAATACATTAACTGAACGTCTGCTGTCTTTTTATTTCAGTAGTTCACTCCTGATTACCACAGCACTGGGCTTCACTCCCCTGTACACATTTTGGGGTAAACTGATCAAATTTTATGTAACTGGCTAATAATTATCTGTACATTTATATATAAGTTTATATGAAGTTATACAAGAACATTTATTAAAAAGTATATGATATTGGTGTTATGGTGAGAAGAATTGCTGTTAAGAGTTAAATAAAGATTTTATTTTCTTTAGAAGTGAAAATTTAAGGAATATAACGTTGGACCTTTGGGTTTAGATGTCCCCACAGATAAAGTTTTGTAGCTCAGCAGCATTACATCATCTGAGCTATCCATGTATAATAATATTTTTTAAAATTGCTGTTAAATGCTGAATAACAGTACACTGATGCCATAATAATAATAACAATAAGTAAATTAAAATTGTTTCTATTTTACTGTCATTTGTTGGTCATCATGCTTCTTTAACATGAAGTAAAATTAAAAATATTAGTTGACAGAAGCCTCATATTCATTTTAAAATGAAATATTGTTTTGCACTTTGGTTACTGAAACAATGCAAAGACTAAAAGTAATGGAAAGAACTGGTCTGCTTACAAAAGTTTAGTTACCCCAGTGAAATTATGTTTTACTTAATTTTTTGTGAACAAAATAATATAAAATACACAAATAAATACGGAAATTTAGCTATTTTTATTTATAATTAATTGTTGTAACTGGAAGAAAAACATGAAATGTGCAATATACCATAATTTATGTTTTTTTAACATGTTGAATTGTCAACAAACAGTGATTATGCATTAAAAGCTACAGATGTATGTTCACTGTAGAGGACGTAAACATGCAATTTGACTTAGTGTGCCCAAACTTTAGCATAAGACCGTAAATGATTCAGTCCATAAAAACAAAATGATAAAATGATGAATAGATTTATTAGAGGGGCTTCTTACACCTATATTGTCTACTATATCCAATAAAATAAAATAGTTTTATATAGTTCATGCTAAATTCATATACATTCACATAGTTTAGCATCATGGGTAATTGACTCTGTTGTTAGGGGAGACACAGGAGACACAGACCCCACAGCTATTGAAGATTTTGTAATTGTTGTGAAATTACGGTTTACATTAACAGACAATAATAAATATATGGTGGTTACCTGTCACAGCTAAGAATGTTCCATTAGAAAACTCGATCGTAGTCCCCTGATATTTACCACAGAAGTACATTCCTTCATCGTCTTTGGTGGTACGTGGAATCGTCAGAGAAAAGCTACTCCCGTTTGCCTCCAGTTTGATTCCTAATTGCTGGAATTCTGGCTGAATGATTACACTTCCTAACACTGTTCCCACCAGCTGAAAACTCTGTCCCAGTTTATGTTTATACCAAACCAGCTGCTCTCTACTCACATGTTCCTCAAATGTGCAGTGAATTGTAACAGCTTCACCAGATTTAACTAACACAAAAGGCTTCTGATGAAGATCTACAGCTTCAGCAGGACCTGTAAAATGAGTTGAAGTTGTAACTAAAGTTGTAAATAAAATAATAATAATACATAGTAATGATGCATTTCCTAAAAAGCAGCTTACCTATTCTGTAAAAACTGGCAATAAGAATCCAGATGGATGTTATCTTCATAGAAAACATGCTTATTACTGAGATAATTTGAGGTGAAATGTCTAAAAGGAAGTCACAAGATCTTTTCTGCCTGCTTGACAGAGGAAAATTTGACCACCAGAAGTTCTCTGGGTCTCTTTATGAGCTGACTGTGTCATCAATAGTGAAAGAGCCAATGAACACCTTTATTCAAGAAGTGTCACCTCAGAGAACAAGTACATGATTTGAGGATGAAATACACTTGTGTTTGCTAATTCATTAAAATAAACAGGAATATTTACAAACAAAGATAATGTTTTTACATATTTCAATAATAACAAATTGTTCAATTTAGACCACCGGTATGTATCTGATTCACTAGAACTCCTGTAAGCAACTTACATGCTAAGAAGAGCAATTTGTCTTGTCCAACCAATATCAGGGGCTTGGTTACAGCATTGGTAGGGGCACAACATGATGTCAAATGTCTACTGTAAAACTAATGAACAGGTTGGGCATGTGACCACCGTAAAAATATGCAATAAGATACATACACGCATATAATTAAACTTGGGGTCCCATTTGCTTTAGAGGGTAATTTTAAACATCGTGTGAATACATTCTTATGAAAGCAACTTGACAAAATATTTACATTTTCAATTTTGCTGAAAACACTAGGACTAGCTTTAATGCTGATGCCTCCCTATAATTCCAAACTATGGAGATTGTGGGTGAAAGGAAATCTTATTTAACATCCAGCATCCAGCAAATTCTTTTTTGTACTTTTTATATTCACAAAGTAGGAAAAATTATGACATACACATGATTATATAATGTGTGTTGTGCAGACAACAGAAAAAAAACAGAGTATGTATTGTGAAAGACTACATTTTCTCTAATACTTAAGTCTAAGACCTGACAGCCCTGATATTGTATTGTTAGCACACTGATCAGCTCTCGACTCCACTGTAGCTGCTTCCAAAATCGCCTACTTAGAGAGTATGTACCCAGTGGTCACTTTCAAGATGTGAAAGTTTGGTATCCTCACAACCTCGGACTCACTACATATACCAACTTACCAATTTCCTTTCTTGCAGGATGTCACACCACCAAAAACGTCCCAGTACCCATTAAAATCCCCATTCAGACATGTTAGATACTTTTTGTGGCACTGACCTGTTTCATTGCCATTTATCCTGAATACGTTACATACAAATGGCGGACTCCCCGTTAACCTCCGTAGCAGCAGTAACGCTACATACACACAGCCTCAGAGAGCAAAGACTTGATCTGAGGATGAAATATATTTGTTTGCTATTTGATTAAAAACAGGAATATTTACAAACACAATACTTTTTCCATTATATCAATAACAACAAATTGTTCAATGTAGACCACCATTATGTATCTGTTTTACTACGACCCCTGTCAGTAACTCATATGCTAAGAAGAGCAATTTGACTCGTCCAACCAATATCAAGGGTGTGGGCTTGGTCACAGCATTACTACGGGCACAACAAGTCACTTCTTACACTGCAAAAAAATATTTTTTGCTTTGACTTAGTTAAGTTGTAAAGACATAACCTGGATTAAGTTTACTGAACTTAACTAAGTTTTGTTGGAAATTAAAAACTAATTATTTCAAGTGAAGTGGACTCACAGAAATCACAGAAACTTGAATTGGCATTATTTCTTTTCAATTTTCACAACAATGCAGGAAGTTCTCTTAACAACGATATGGCAAGCCAACATACCAAACTAAGTTGCATTGGTCTAATTTAGGCGACACTTCGTATAATTGTAATAGTTCAAATCAGCCTGCTGAAAAATTACTCTGAATCGAGAAATACATTGTGGTTTGATAAGATCCAAAGCCCTTTTAACAATTCACAATATTTCCATTAGTTGGTCCACCAGAACCCTTACAAAAAAGTAATGTGTTCAAGTGTGTTATTAGTACACTTCTTTTTAGACTAAAACAAGTGAGTATGTTTTCAGTTTACTCTTTATGTTCTTCTCAGTGATATACTGAACACATTTATGTTTTAGTATACTTAGGCTATACTGACAAGTATATAGCAATGTCTAAGTATAGTTGGTATTACTTGTACCTCATTTTTTTTATTGAAATATACTTTAGAACTGTATAAGTAAGTATTATTGCCCTGCATGAAAAGACATCCAGTAAAATATTTGTTTGAAAAGTTTGATTTATAAAGATTTATAAAGAATACAAATATGTTTCTTAATCTGAGTATGTCCTGTTTATTTTTATGTGGGTCCACTGGTGAGAAAGTAATAGAAGTAAGTAGTAGAAAAAAATAAAACCTACATCTATAGTCATATACTTTAAAGTATATATAAGCAGTTTATACATAAGCAGTAAATCATAAGTTATATGTTAAGTTCATTTAAAGAAAACATACATGTATACTTTCAGTTTAAAACCATCAAAACTAAAACTTTACTGAGAGTATATTTTAAAGTGTACTTTAAATAAACTAAAAGTGGGATTATACAATGAAGTATATAATGTATAACTAAAAGGCAGCTTGGTGGCACAGCGGGTAAAACTGCTGCTTCATGGCTATAACAATAATAAAATGTTAATTAAAATATGTTAATCTGAGTTTGGGGCAGATTTCCTTGAGATTTCCTCAGCATCTGCTGAGCCATAAACTTCTCATAACATCTACAGCCATCTATGTCTTAGACTCACTTTAGCAGATGGGAATAGCATGTCAGAAATATTCAAAAGTCTTTAAGTTTGGAATGTTGTCTACATGCCACTTTTAGATGTTTATCTTGGTGCTTCATTATGTGAGAAGATCTGAGATGATTGTAGTGCGTACTATGTTTAGCTTATTGTACTCCATAGTTGTTCCTGCTGCTTGGTAGGCCTCTGTACGTTTTTTCCATTCAGTTGAATGTATGAATATGTTCATATGTATAATCACAATCACAAGTCATTATGCCCAGTTATAGCACTGAAATTTTTTTTTCCTTGTTTATATTTTTAATCTTTTACAACACACGAAAACAGAACTACAGGCCTTCATGATGTCACTCTTCTGAGTATATAGTATGTGTGCATGTGTGTGTATCTGTATCTGAAACTCCTTTGAAGTGTCCGTGGTCAGGGCTGATAGTGGGTGCTGTTAAGACCTGCAGGCTTTGGTGGTTTTTGAAGCTCTCTCTTTCTTCACACCTTGTTGTTTTACCCACTGCAGTTTGTCTGCTTTATCTCTGCAAGCTATGTTGGACACCTCTGAGTGGGTTTCTGAAAAAAAAACTATCCCCCCCTACAACAAACTTTCCACAGGATGCTCAGCTATTTTTACCTTCAGGGTCAACGTTAAATGCTGCATAGAGGTATGAGATCCTAATGTTAAAGTATATACTGTTCACATGAACCTTTAATTCAAAGTCATCAGGATATTTAGGTATTTTACAAATAAGTTTTATAAATAAATGTAAAAAGTTTGAGCATGAGTTTATGAGCCAGACAATGGAATCTATGTGAGAACTTTTTCTGGCCACAAAATTATGCATCAGTAAATGTAATGACTGGTTCTCAATTGATGTACTCACTAACAGAGCATTCAATGCTGCTATGATATACAACCTGCACCCCGACTTTTGCTTGACAAGAAGAAGAACATGTCTCTTGGGGGGACTGGTCAACAAGTTGCTGCTTCTCCATGTGCTGATAGTGGAGTGGATGGGCACTGACCTCTCAGGGAGCCTTCATGTCTTGTTATGTTCTGTTCTGTTAGGTGTTGGTTTATTTGTGTATTATTATTTATAAAAGTGAACAAAACCAAAAAGGTCAATAGTACAAGATGTGAAAACAAGAGAAATATGTTTTATGCCTCATGGGGTCTCAGCTGAGTTTGAACCAGCAACCTGAGAACTGATGGGAGAAACCACTCAAAGAAGTGAAGGAGAAAAAGAGGTGGGAACAGCAAACAAAGGAGACACGGAGGCAGCAGGCTCAAACAAAGTAAAAGTTCAAAGGAAACGCAAAACTACCCTCGCACTTGAAGAGAAAAAAAATTACTCATATAGTTTGAGTTTACAAAACTATCATTAAATATAGGCTTTAAGCTGAATTCCTTAAAGTCCTGTTCACTACTCTCTCTCTCTTAACACTGTGGTGTTTTTTAGATTCTAGTTCAACCCTCTTTTGGCTTTTCCCTAGTGATGGACAAATGATCCCGATGCCTCGGAGCTTGTGTCGAGAAACCCAGGAAGTCGTTTATGAAGCGCATATCAAGGCTTCGTTAAGGGTGAGTGATTTCACTGATGACGTCTGAAGCCTCGCTGGCTTAAGACGTTGTTTGAGTGCTGGGGTGATTTATTGTTTCTTAATAAAAATTAAAGTCACCATCACCCCACAATCACTGTCTCATCTCTTAAACCACTGCAACAGTTTTAATATCAATATCTCACGTACTATTAGATTTATTTACTGACTGAAATCATACTGGCAGGTTTTTTTTTTTTAATTAACATACCTCTATTATCCAGCCAATCAAACACAGATCAGATGAACAAATAAGTAAGTTAAATTAAGGTGTTTTAATGTATTTACATGGCAGTGTTTATTCCCCGGCTGGCAAGAGGCGGTCGCAAATAGTTGAAATGACAATAAAAGTTTTGACCAGCAGAGGGGTTCGTGTGCACATGAAGCTTCAAGAAATTAACCTTTTTTTGAACCATCTGGAGGGAAAGCTTCAACGCTTCAAGAGGCTTCATCTGGCCATCACTACTTTTCTCTCAGCCTCCCATACCGGTTACCCCTCAACAAAAGTGTAACACTGGGCTGCTGCTTGAGTGAGCTTTTATACAGAGCCCCGCAGGTGTGATTGGTCAGCGTTGATTAGTGCTAGGGCTTCTGGGAGTTGTAGTTCTGAAAGCTGCTCCCTGCAGCTGTTCTGGCACAGTTTGAGGATGCTTTGCTGATTCAGGGTTTCAAATATCTGTCATTATTGATGCAAGATTTTTTTCTCTCTACCAGAAAATCCTGCAGGACAATGTCCTGTCATCGTCCACTATCTGAAGCTCAAACAAGTTATGAATCAAGACAACAATCTGATGTCCACTGATGGCCTCCATACATGGCTTGTTCTTGCCTGTTCTTTTCCTTCATGAACAAACATGGAATCAAGACAAGAGGCACCAGTCTGGCACTAGTTGGCTGCTCACCCTCTGTAGATGTCTGTGGAAGTCAGAGCAAACTGCTCTTTAGATCATCATCTTTCCAGTCACAGTGAAGTGACAGAAGGTCCAGCCAGCAGGTCAAAACTGGTTCCCAAAGCAAAGCCCCTCCTATCATGTTCACATCTGCTTGCCATGTGATGTCATCACCATCCAGGCCTTTAACAACCACAATGTGAGTAACAACTTCACAATAGAAATTGGTCCAAGCAACAGGAATCATGGCAACATCAGCTGTAGCTGTGGCAGAGACTCTTCACTGGCGTTCTTATCTTTCTTTTAAACTCCCACACAAAGGAGGAGATGCACTGGAGGCTGGCACCAAACACAGAACCAGCCTTGAATGTGTGAGAGAGTTTAACCAAACCACACAGACCAATAAAAGAATCCTTGTAGATCAAATCATAATTGATCAGGAGAAAAGTTTCTACTGCTTCTTGTAACTCTTATTAGAAGCAATTGGCTGCTTTACAAAGGCTTCACAGCTATCAGGTTTCTGTCTTTCCCTCTTCTACTTTGACTTTAAGTGGAGAAAAAATATCTGATAAAGACCATTAAAATACAAACTAACTAAAGCCATTGTTTTATCAGTGCAATATTTGGGTTACATTGCCACATATATATTACATGTGTATATTTTCTGTTGTGTATGTTGTGTTTTAGTGTTTTACAAGTTCCTTTGATGTTTTTTGTGTTTTTATAGTTGGCCTGCTTGTTATTGCTCCAGTCAAGTGCTGACGAGTGTGGGGAGATTAAATTCACCCCCTTGTGGGGAATGACAGAACTACAGTTATGGTTCTCCTCTGTGGACTGTAGAACAGCCCTTTTCTGGAGTCATTTAACTGTTGCATAGCATCATACAGCCCACAGAACCGAATCTGTTTCTTTCTGTGTTTCAGAAATTACTCAAATAGCATCTACTCAGTAGGGCAGCAATGAAGGCATTTCCAATACTATCAATTGTTTTCCAAATTTCCTCCATAATATAGTATCTATTATCTAGGAAATATCTTGGATCTCTGCATTCATCTATAAACCCTCTGTAAAATATTTACCACAATAACACAAAACGAAGACATTTAAAAGAAAGAAAATCTTTTTATTATGATGTCATCAAATAACAATTTGAAAGTTATGATCATGACAGTATGATGCACAGAAGACAGGACTGACTTCAAAAGGGCCGATTACAGTAAACCTACAACCCAGAGAAGAAATGCTAGAATCTATAAATCTAGAAAATCTAATAGACATCAGTAAATGTTAGATAATTACGCAACAATATCTTATAATGAAGAAGAAAAAAATACATTAAAAAAGCCTATTTTTATATTTAACACTCTGATCAGCTGGGTTTAATATGCTATAAAAAAAGAAGTAAAGAACTGACACTCTATAACAACAGCTTTAACTCAGTACAACTTATTTTCTAATCTTCTTAGCAAAGTTGTCTTTCTGAATTGGTCTGTAGTCAGAAACAGTGCAGAATCTCACTCGGGTGAAAACAGAGTCCTAGTGTAAAATAAATAAATAAATAAATTAGCGGCACAATATCAGTTAATTTACCATAACCTGTCTCTCTCTCTCTCTCTCTCTCTCTCTCTCTCACTCACTCGCTCTCTCTCACTCTCTCTTTTCTCTCTCTCTCTCTCTCTCTCTGTCTCTCTCTCTCTCATATCCCCCACACTTTAAATTCATATATTACTATTTTATTCATATGTTACTATATTATTATTTTGTATGAACATTAAAAATGTCTAACAATGAATGACAAGCTCATTAAAAGTGATGTATTCATACATATGATGAAATTTAAAACATTTCTATAACTGTGCCCAGTTTGATCGACCTGATTTTCCATTCACCTTTGATTATAAACATACAATCATATTTATAAGCTTGGCTAGACACCAGAAATTGAGTAGACTAGACGCCTCCTTTAAAAGATAACTATTTGATAATTATTCTCAGTAGTTTGTAGTCAGTAGAGTCACATCAGAATAATGTCATATTTAACTGTGTTCCTGGTAGAAGATTATTAAATTACAGTACAATCAACAAAAACTGTAATTTGATTGGCTGTGCTTAAACTTTGGCTTATGACTGTACGACTTTAAAAGATTTAGACTTCCAGTTTTAGATACATAAAAATATATGTTTATATATATATGTATGTATAATTTAAATATAAAAACAGTATCAAGTCAATTGCATCAACATGCCTGAGTGATAAGCATGCACATAGACCTTTGTCACATTTTGGCATGTGTTGTCCAGGTTCGGTTTATTTTTATTGTTTACTGTGAATTACATTGTGTCCTAAACCACATTTAGTCTGCCCGACCTTATTAAAGATCTGTATGTGGTTTAAGCTGAAGAGAGTTTTATGCATGTATTTACTGAAAGGATTTAGTGAATATTTACTTTTCTTAAAAAAGTTTAGCTCCAGTTAAATAACTGAAGAAGCAAAATGTAAATACCAAACACGTCTTAGCTGATTGACTCATTGCAGACACTGATGCTCAGTTACACACAGCGTGTATAATCCCCATATAAAAACATTGTTCATAGAATAGGACGCTCTGAAGCAGCCAGGCTAAGGTTGCTGTGCCCACTACCAAGTGTTGAGTAGCGGGGTATAAAGAGCCTTGTCATTAATCAGAGGAGCAGTGGTCCTGTGTTCTCTGGAGTGATGAAGCTCTATCCAGTGCTGATCATCCAACATCAGTACCTGACCTCATTAATATGCGTATATTCTTTGAATATACCTGATTTCAGGAGAAAGTTTAGATGAGTCTAAACAGATTTTATCTACAGATTTATTATATAATAAATTATTATATATTATTATTATTATTATATATTATAAATATATTTTCTAAATTATAGTACATATGGGTTCAACTGGTGATAGACATCATGTTTTAACTGGTTAACCCTGAAAGGCTGCACTGATATGAACATGTGTTAAAACCACACCATCTTCTGAACGTGTGAGAAGTTCAGCCGCTTTATCTCCCCATCTTAGAGATATTCAGAGTGTGGTCGTTTATGTGATATCAGAGTGCAAATTCAGTGTGACGAGTGGAGGCAGCCGGGTAGGTTAAATGTCAGAGTGCTTAAACTATATCAGAATACAGGATACACCTTCAGTTAAAGTTACTATACTGATATGTCATGCTGTAAATGTCAATATTAATCATATAAATTATAAATATAAAAACAGCGTAAACTAGACGGTAACAACTTGCTCTTATATTTAACATTCAATAAAAAGATTACTGGATTTTTCTTTCACTGATACCAAAATACTTGGACTGATCTGCATGTTGCAGATATCAAATAGATAGATATCAAAATAAAACAATAATGTTAATTATGATAAATATAAAGATAATTTGCAGAAAGGAATGATTTTTAATAACAAATTAACAGCAAATGATTCTAGTACAATAAAGTTTTGGAAAATACTGCAGGGCAAGTAGAGCTGCTTCCTTTACTGTTACTGACTAAAGTTAAACAGAAACAACTATTTGGGGTTTAATGAGAGTTTTCAACAGCTGTGTATTAACTTATATCCAACAGCTCTCAGCAGTGATAGCCATTTTTGACAATCACCTCTCTAATCACACCCCCACTAACTATTAAGACCAAGGGGTTCATAAACCCTATGAAAAAGAGAAGCAAGTATGATATTTATTTATTTATTTGTTTATTTAGGGTGGTAACATACCTGGTCTTGCAGCACCTCTAGGACGTTTTGGTTCACAGACTGAGATGTTTTGGCTGTGAATGAATTGAGAGACTGAAGCGTGTTAGAAATGTAGGTATGTGGTGATAAATAGTGTAACATTTTGTTCAGCTGAGTAAACTCACCTCTCCAGCCGCAGGTGAGCAGAACAATGTTCAAGAATAAGCTCACAGCCAGTGCCAAACCCATGCTAACAGTTGTTGTAGTTTGGTGATGTGTAGGATCTAAAAAAGAGGCATTTATTAGGAATGAATGTAAAGTTGTATACATTGTATAAAATACCCCTCGCTATTCAGTGAGGTCCCGTGTTGGCTGGCTGCTCACTCATCATTGAGGCGCTGATTTAGTGGCAACACAATGTCTAGTTTAAGAATTTATCATCTGGTAATGTACTTTTCTAGTTTAGTATGTCTTCAACTCAGTAAGTAAAGTTTATTAATCTGTTTGATATGAGTAACAGTTCACTTATTCAACCAAATATTTTCTGATTTATGAATATGCTGTAGCATACTGTATAGTTTCTTAGAGGTATCCCGGGCATAGTTACAGCTGCTAGGCTATGGAGGACTACATTGGTAAACCCTGAGGCAGACCAGTGCTGCAGCTCTAGTTAGTTAAAAATCCCAAAGACAGAAGCTGATTGTGTATGAAGCAACTAAACAATAACCTTTCCCAGAAAATGAACAGTATAATATCAAAATAAGCCCAGTTTCAGAAACCCCTCAGAATGTAGCCTAAGAAATACTATTTACATATATTTTTGGTTCAGTTTTTACCAAAAAGACATAAAATTCTCTACTGGAATTTATATATATATATGTGTGACATTTCAGATATACATTTTTATATCAGATCAACAAATCATGTAGTTTAGATAAACCATATTACTTACTCAGATCTACTGATGCTCCATTCCCGAAAATGATCTTCCCACAAGCAGCCACAGCGCAGTAGTAAGTTCCAGTATGGTGCTGGTTGAGGATGTTCTTGGAGAAGTTGTACACAGAGCAGTTTGTAGAAGAGCTGATCTCACACTGACGGCTGCTGCTGTTCTGATGAGTGTAGATGATTTCAGGAAAGGATTGTCCTGCAGCAGCTCTGAACCAGAGCACTCGGAGTTCGGCTGATCTGATCTCAGAGAGGACTGTGCACTGCAGAGTCACTGACTCTCCTAAAGAAACTGACCCCTCGACTGAAGTCTGGAGAACTGATATATCTTCTTGCCCTGGAAAACATAATATATAGAGTGTAGGTATTTAAATTCAATAGTCACAATAACTGTATTATAACTGCATAATAAAACCATAAGAAAAACAGTGTGTCTCTTAGTACATATAGCATCAGTGTATTTGTGACTGGCATTCAATATTAAGTATTTTAAAAGTTTTAGAAAAAAATTGCATTAGGAACACAGAAAAGGTGAATTTACTTATGTTCCACACTTCACAAACAAGGACAGTTCAGTCTGCTTCGGAAGCTGAGTCAATAAGCAGTAAACAGTAAATCAGTTATATTACCTGTCACAGCTAAGAATGTAACAGTAGAAAAGTTCAGCGTTTTGTCTGTAGTTGCTCCACAGAAGTACATCCCTTCATCTTCTTTAGTTACACCTTTAATACTGAGAGAAATGCCGCTCACAGTTCTGTTAATTTTAAATCTTGATTTGTCAAATGCTGAAATTACAGAAGGCTTTTCTCCTGAGATATATCCCACTTCCAGTGGAACATGCTCCAGTCTCTGCTTGTACCACATCCTAACAACTTTATTTGAGTGGTCTACAAGTGTACAGTTGAGAGTGACCGCTTGACCGGGCTTAGCTGAGATGACCAACGGCTCTGAGTTTCTCACTGCTTGAGCAAAACCTATAAAACAAAAGAACAAATGTATAGAAAATAAAAACATTATTCATTTTCAAGCATCATTAAGAATATTTACATTTATTTATTTTACATTTGGAAATTTTTTGAACTTACATATTGTATAGAAATATAAAGTGATGACAGTTATTCTGTGTAGAGGCATCATCTACAGAGACGTGGAGTACTTTAAAAGTAGTGACTGACAGAAGTACTGAATTGTATTTAGCATCTGGTTTTATAAGTTAAACCTCATTAGCTGAAAAAAGTCACATGGTTCTTTCTGTCAGCTCATTTATAACTTTGATTGGACACCAGACATTGCCTGACCTGCTTAACCCTTTAAAGCCTGAACCATGAAACAATTTTAAGTCTTTGAAAATGGAGTGTTAATTAGACCTTCAATAAATATTAGTTATAAAAAAAAATATGAATAGAATATAGATATTTAAAATATATGGAAAAATATGCATAAAAATAAAAATATTTTAAATTATTAACAATAAATACTACTACTACTACTACTACTACTACTACTAATAATAATAATAATAATAATAATAATAATTTATTGATTTTGTTTGATTTTGTAGCATATGTGGTACAACTGGATTTGAAGGTACTCAGAACACAATGTTTTAACCCTTTGTATTCTGAGATTATTTTAAATGTTTACTGCAGTTATTTGTAATGTAGAAAATAACATTTTTCCATATCGTACAACAGTGTTTTATACATTCTGTATGTACTACAGTTGTAGATTATACACTAACATTTAGAAGTATGGGTTTGAGAAAAGTTGAGGTAAAAAAACTTGTGTATTAAATATGATTCCCTTGGCATTAAAGCATTACCAAAATAATTTGATGACTTTGTAATCAAAGCAACACTACTCGACCTAACTTAATATTCTTAAAGAGACTTAAAAATCTCTATTTGTAATATTCCAAACTTTTTTATTTACAGTCCATTTATGGCAGTCACTTGTTTTTAGTTACATTTAATTATTTAGATTGTCTTAGCAGAAAAAAATTAAAATGCCAAGACACTAAAAGCTTGTTCACATTGTCATCCAGGTAAAAATTAGAGCCGATCTAAATGTATGTATCTTTTTATTTGGTTACAAAATCTCTAAGCACTTTCCACAAGAAGTTTAATAACCCACTGTGAGCATAAACCAAAACTCAATGTTCAGTTATATTTCTACCTACTGCCTCGTTCACAGCTGTGAGGATTTTGCACATTACTGGATGCAATAAATAATAAACATGCACACTCATTACTTTCATTACAATAATATTCAGATATAATAATAACAGATAGTGGGGATAATTGTACATTCAAGGTAAGAATTAAAAAATGACTGAAGAGTAAAATGTATTCATATACTTTTATTAAACACTGCACCAAATCTGTAAGAACATTGACAGAAGCTCTAATACACTGTGTACATATTATTCCAAAATATTTGCACTAAAAGCATTAAACGCATAAAGAAACCTTATGAAAGAAACATACAGACTAATAAAATTGCCTCTATCTAAAACAAAATAAAAATACAAATGTTTTATATAAAATTATAAAGTTATATCATTTGTTTATTTTCAATGAGATTGTGTATATTCTGTGTTTAATTAGTTTTCTTCTTTAAATGAAACTTATCATTTAACTTATCAATTAAACACATACACAAACTTTTAAACAGTTCTCCAGGAAGCTGTAGAGTGAAACTTTCAAAATGAAAACAAACAAAACAATAACAACTACAACAAAACAGACACATTTGCATTAAAAAACAGCTTCTCATCACACAATATCTGGGACAGTTAGCCTGAACTCATACATTTGTCTGCCCCATCTTATAGACATAATCACACACAGAAGTTTAATATATATATATATATATATATATATATATATTTACAGGATTCTCCCTCACACTCTCTCTCTCTTTCTATATATATATATATATATATATATATATATATATATATATATATATATATATATATATATATATACATACAATGTCTATGTATATGAATTGACTTGCACTGAAAGTAAAGACTTTTTTTCGTCTTGTCTTGTAAAATTCTCCTCATGTTAGACTTTATTAGGATAGTAAGTTTAGATTCTTGCATTTGGCCCTGCACCTAACACTGTACAGTAAAACTGCATTTATTGAGATTTGATTTTATTCTTTTAACAAAAAAAAGTTTAAATAATGGTCAATTTGTGTTTTCCTACATAATTTGCATAATAATAATAATAATAATAATAATAATAATAATAATAATAATAATAACAACAATAATAATAATAATAATGACAACTATCCTTGTACACTGTAAAATTATGTAGCTTTTAAACTTAAAAGTAAGTAAATACATAAATATAATCACTCACTTTAACATAATTTCTCACATATAAAACAGCTTATTTATTTTTTAACTTGTTTACTCACTTTTTAAAGTTAAAAAGCTGCATTATGTTACTAATTTCTAGATTCATTTTTGTACATATTCTATATTTTGTATAGAAATCCAATGGGAACTATTTTTAATATAGCAAGAAGCAAGAAGAAAACACTTCTGTCTTAACAATACAAAATTTAGATACTTGTGGTTTTACATTCTAAATATTGTGGCTATACCATCTATAGAAACATCTTTAGTATGACAGTTTTTCAAACATTGCAGAAAAGTGTAAAGACACACTGTAAGAAGTGTGTTGCTGATACAACCTAAAAATGTCTTTCTATAGCAACAAACAACTAAACTAGGTTTATTTAACCTCAAAATATAGTTTGTAATATTTTTAGGTTGAATAAAAGTAGTTCATTTGTTTCTGAGCACACGTCATTTTCTTTAGGTCATACCAACAAAGTACATTTGGTTACAATGTACAATCAGAAAAAATAACAATGCAGAAAATCTGATATGTGTATCTTTTTTAAACAGTTCTTTTCTCAAAACTGTTTTAGAGATAAAAAAAGACAATCTGCTCCTGTTTAAACATCTACTGCACTTACAAACTGACGTTTTAATAATCAAAATGTTTGTGTGCTGGATGTGAAATTCTCATCACAGTCTGGTATGATTTTTCTGTTAGACAGCTTTAAAAATACACCATAGAAGAAACCTCATCTGTGAAGAGTATGCTATATCTGGCACCATCAGCCTGAACTCTGCTCTGTGTAAAATATATAGTGACCACAATCTCTCTAAGACTGTCTTCACACCTCTCCTACAGAGAACTGAAACATGTTCGGACAATGGTCACTCAGTTTTGAGCAAAGTGGGGACCTAAGCAACGTACAACACTTTAATGCAGATACTGACACATACCAGCAAAAAACACCAATACCTGCACAGTTTAAACAATAACAATAATAACATATTATAAAACTAACCTGCAGGACATGTGCAGAATAATATAAACTAAAAATAAAATAAAATAAAAATATCCCCCACTATCCCCCCACTGCTGCTCACTAAATGAAGGAGAACTAGTGATGTGAACGATGAGCTTTGGCGTTAGAGCTCCTCACGTGAGAGTAGACAATGTCTTCAGGCTGTTCTCTCTTCTCTCGTCCAGTTCTGGGTTTCTTCTCTTTGAAGTGGATAGGAGCGTAATTCAGGTTTTCAGCAGGGGGGTCCTGTGAGATCAGACACAAACAGATAAGTAAATCCTATATGAATATTAAACAGTATTAATACATCAAACACATCTTCTAAAATCATTACAGAACACATGTAGTACCTGACGGGTTGTGTTCTTCACTGCTGAACCTTGTTGTTTTCTCTCTGTGGTGGAAAAAATATATATAGTATTAAGTTCAAATTAATCACACTTTATCACATTTCCATTTAGTTTGCACATGTATATTTAATACAAGCACACGTTATATCCAAATGTATATTGTACACTGTAAAAATTGCTTACTTTTAAAATTGCATTTGATATATTTTATTCAACCTAAAATAGTAATGTGAATGTTTTTCTTCAATCAATTTTTTTTTTGGGATGAAATAAAACTAGATCAATTTCTTGCTACCACATTAAGTTTTTTTTTTATTTGTCAGCACTTTAACAGTGTATGTGCTTTAAACCTTGACTACTGCATAAACCTTAGCATTGTATATCGTCACTGTCCAAAGAAAATCATGCATCTCAATTTTTGGTGATTGTTATTATTCTATATTATTTAAACACAGCAGCTGCCATTTACATTGTGTGAAAATTTTATTATAACTGGACCAATAGAATTGCTCCAAAATTTCTTGGAAAAAATTCTGGCTCCATTGACACACATTAAAAATAAAGACTGTTTTCATTGGACAGCAAGGATATGAGGATATGATATTTCAGTAACATTCATCACATGTTGTTTGTTCTCAGCTAAACACTGTGACTAATTTAAAGTAAAGGTAGTAAAAGTCTCTACTCACCACTGCAGAGTTCACTGTTCCTCCTTTTATAGATTATAAAGGCTTGAACAGAGATCACAATCACACACACTCCCAAAGCTGCTCCCAGAAGGATCACAACAGCATCCAGAAAGCGAACTGAAATAAATAAATAAATAAAATGCTGTTTAAATGTGTATGCTTTATTCTGGTATTATATAAATTACATGTAAATTAATATTTTAATCATATTTTTTAGCAATGTCTCAGGTGCATACCATCACTGCCCAAGAAAAACATGTAACTATATTTTTGTCCATTTATATTTTATACATCATTTGAATAAAGCAGCTGCCGTTTACATTGTCTGATAGTTATATAATGACTGGACCAATAATAATGCTCCAAAGTAGCTTGAAAAAAGATTCTGGTTCCATTGACTTACATTAAAAGTATAGACAGTGTTGGGCCTCTCCTGTGAAGTTGCTACTATTGAGATAATTGTTTTTCATTGAACAGCAACGAAATGCACTAGTAAATGATTGCATGCAGAATATGAATAATCTAGTCAATAAGGCTGAAAAAATATTATCAGTTACGTATGTCTATCACACAAATAATCAACACTAAATATCTAGAAACTTCTTAAATATTGCTTACCGAAGTGAACTGATGCTCCATTCCCAACAATGATCTTCCCACAAGCGGCCACAGCGCAGTAGTAAGTTCCAGTATGGTGCTGGTTGAGGATGTTCTTGGAGAAGTTGTACACAGAGCTGTGTGTAGAAGAGCTGATCTCACATTGACGGCTGCTGCTGTTCTGATGAGTGTAGATGATTTCAGGAAAGGATTGTCCTGCAGCAGCTCTGAACCAGAGCACTTGGAGTTCTGCTGATCTGATCTCAGAGAGGACCGTGCACTGCAGAGTCACCGACTTTCCTTGAGAAACTGACTCAGATAGTGGAGTTTGGAGCACTGAGATGTTTAACTGAGGGTGATCTGGTAGTATAAAGACATAGTTTACAGCTGCACTGTATCATTCATATTCATATTCATACTGATTTTAATAATCTAAAAAGACATTGTGAAAAGCTTTGAATGAGTATATGTGTTAAAGACAGTGAGTTGATTACCTGTCACAGCTAAGACGACGATATTAGAAAATGTAAAAGTTTTCTTGTCACTTTTTCCACAGAAGTACATTCCTTCATCATCCTCAGACGTCTCTTTAATAGTCAGAGAAAAATCTCTATTTAAACTGAATTTTGTATCATTTAAAATGGGAGGTTTGTTGCCTGACTTTGTTACCACTTCTTTGGGTTTCTGCCACAGTTCTTGTTTGTACCAAACCATAGAGTCTGATACAGACTTTTCAACTTTGCAAGGCAGAGTAACATTTTCACCAGCAATAACTGAGATAAACGACTGATCAGTAAGATCTGCAGCTTCAACAGGACCTACAAAATAACATGAAATCAGTTATAATCAATAAGATCAACAGTGGATCAGTTTTTAGCACTAGACGTTACATAAGTCTACAATCTAAATGCAAATTAGTATTTGTTAATTGTTCAACTTACATATTATGTAGAGAGATAAAATGAGAATCAGCGCTGGAGACATCATCATAAGACGCTTTGCTTATTTGAAGTAGCTTGGAATGACACCTTCTGACCAAAGTACCAGACTGTATTAGCATGCTGAGCTCAAGGGATGAATCTCATTCGCTGTCACAAGATCATAAGGTCTTTTTTTTCACTGACTTCTTAGTTTATAATGAGTGTCGTTATAAGAAACAGTCCACTCCATATTTGTTAGCAGTCTTGATTAAGACAACAGTGTTCTTGGTTTGGTGACTAATTCTCACAGAAAACGGTTTTCATTGGTTTAGGTCAGAGTACATGGATGGTTAAAAGCTTGATTCTGTAGTTGCTGAACCAAATTCATCTCTCAGATAATAAATAATCTTGACCATACTCAACATTTTTATCCAAATGACACAGTAATTAATAATCCACTGCACCCAGAAGGACAGTACAGGTGAAGTGGCTGACGCTTTCTCCATGTCGTGTTCTGGGCCAGAAGGCACTGCTGCATTACATACACAGCTCAGAGAGAGAACTGGGAGCACCTGCTGCTGAGGAGCGGACACCCCACTACTGTTTTGCTGGCCAGATGTGCCCAGATGCTTTATTCAGGCTGTGTGGTTCACTGGAACAACTGACCCTTTGGGTCGGGGGAGGTTTAGCATGTATGGCATCTGCCACAGGCTCCACGCTGCATAAGGAGCTTAGAGGTTGTGAGCATGTAATGTAGTTCTAGAAAGGTGTTGTTTTACTGAGGGGGTGTGTCTGAGCAGGGTGGGCTTTGCAAGTAAGTAGTGGTTAGAAGTGTCTGCTTTTTCCAAAGGCTTGAGCTGAACCTACATTAAAAAACACCTGCTAATTAAGTGGATGCTGAATGAAGAGAGTGCAGCAGAGACTTATTTTCTCCAGTTATCTAAGTTTAAACGTGTTTGTCAAAGTTTTTACTTTTTTTGGTATCAGTTGTGTTGCAGTCAGATTATTTTGTGCAGCAATATGCAACATCAAACATAATCTTAAACATAAAATATAAACAGATTAGAAAAAGAAGTATACTTAAGAACACTAAAACAATGATCTAATTTAATAATTTAAATATACTTGAGGTCCTCCTAGGTATCCCTATTTCTACAAGGGTTACCCAGGCAAAAAAGTACATGATGATTAATGTAATGTTTGTTTACTAACTATGTTCTTAGTATGCTAAATAATTATCATTGTGCTATTTAAAATAAATAAAAACAATTGTATCTATATTATGACACATTTAAATATACTTAGTACATTTTTTCCCACTAATTCAGTATTTTTTATGTTCTTTGTTTAAACCAAAATATATTTATGTACTTAGTGTATTTAACCTGTGTTGTTTGGATACTGTTATTGAATTATAAATATGTATTTTATAACAGTTAAGGTGGATTCAAATATACTCCAAGCTGACA
Organism: Megaleporinus macrocephalus; assembly: GCA_021613375.1. Taxonomy (NCBI): domain Eukaryota; kingdom Metazoa; phylum Chordata; class Actinopteri; order Characiformes; family Anostomidae; genus Megaleporinus; species Megaleporinus macrocephalus. The sequence goes on from CM038713.1 coordinate 39,860,485, forward strand.
CACACACACACACACACACACACATATATATATATATATATATATATATATATTTGTTTAAAAATAGAGCATTGGCAGAAGAAGGTGTACTTAAGTTACACTTAAATATACTTAATGGTGTCTCAAAATAGTACAGTTAAGTATATTTAGTTGTATACGTACATTTCTATTAGTAATAAAACATACACATTGCATATGGAGTACAAAGTTAGTACACATAATTAGCACAGTTTTAGTACATTAATCTTGAGTGTATTGAAGTATACACTAAATAGTATACTTACTACTTACTTATGTATACTTATGTATCTTACTGAAGTATAAGTAAGTGCACTTAAATTAAGTATACTTCAGTGTAGTTTTTTCTCCTAGGTAAGCTTGTGTAAGCCCTCTGACTTGCGGTCTCTGGAGATCTAGGTAGCTCCGGACACACACACACACACACACACCCCTCTCACACGCACATCACCATGGTAACACATCACCCTCAGCTGACAACCATCAGTGCGAGGATTTACTAACGACTGTTCGAACTGTCCAAACAGGGCTGGTTCCTGCCTACTTTACCCAGGACGCGAGGTGCTGCTCTGGTTCCTCGTGCACAGCCAGGAGACCAAGTGTGGATCCAGAGAGGCAGCACAATGTACACTAGCAGTCTCACTCCCCATCTAACCTGCTCCAAGGACCGCATCACAGCCTGCCTCAGGCCAACTGCTCTGACTGATCTGGTCTCCTCGCTCTAGCGAGCCCCTGAACTCTTTTGTTACTGTTTATCCACTGCTCTGAGTAAATAAAGCCTTGCACATGGGTTGTATTTCACCTCTTGAGTCTGAACCCTTACAGCTTGTTTTATAGCAGACATCCAGCAGAACTCAAGCAACACAATAACTTATGACTGGACATTATGCGAAAGTTGCTTCATAAGCCTGCAGGTCTTGTTTGTTAAAGTTCTACACCACTAGAAAAACATGTTATTAAATAAATCGTTATTACTGACCCTCTTAGCATCTTCAGTATAGGCCTGAGTTTCACCAGAGAGGGCTTCATAGCCTACTTGTGGTCAGCAAGCAGCCCAATAGTTAGAAACCTTAAGCTAGATGTTACTTGAACATTGATTGGAAACAATTCAATGGATTTCATATATAAATAGAAACAAAATAGGGATTTGATTTTATTATTCTGATGAACGCAGCTTTTTCATTCATTCTTCAAACCATTAGACCATAAGTACCCAATATTTTATATCTGGTGACAAACCTAAAGCGCTAAAATATATAATCTGCTAAAATACATTGTTGTGTACTGTGTAATATATCACTGGTGTCTTTTTTTCCTTTTTTAAATGTTTAAAATGTTTTATTTTAAACTTCTTCTTCGTCTTCTTCTAATAATAATAATAATAATAATAATTTATTTTTGCTTACTATAAAATTGCATTATTGTATTTTATGTTTTATAGTACCTTACAATAAAAGGTGTCTCAGTGGGTTCATCCAACACCCCCTCAATTTTAGAACGAAAAAAGACTTGAATTTTGGAGTCCTGGTTTTTATTAGAGCTTGAGATTGAGTTGTGAACACCAGTCCTGGAGTCGCTGAAGTCCTTGCTCTGCTTGTTGTATTAAAATTATGACACTTGAATATGTTTCTGCACTCTCTCCTCCAGTGATAAGATCTGAAAGGAAGCTGGGGGGCTTCTGGTGGCCAAACTAGGTAACAAAACAAGTGAATGGAAAACTGATTTGCTGTAACATAAGTCAACCAATGAGGAGAGTATAATGTAAAGCAAAGGCAACATGATCAGCCAGTCACTTCCTTTCAAACATGTTACTCAAAGTATCAGTTGTTTCTGTCAGAATGACTTCAGCCTGGATTCTTATACTCTCTGTCTATGAAATATGTAAGTTTTATTGATATATTGTTTTAAAATTATTGTTAACTTGAACTGTTTTATAGATCACTGATAGTTTTCTTTTAAAACTGACTGAACAATAATTCTCTTACAGACGCTGCAGAAGCTGTGGATATTTACCAGAAACAGTCGTTTGTCTCGACTAAGCCTGGTAAAGCTGTTACTCTTCAGTGCACGTTGGCTGACCTTCACAGTACTGAAGATGTGTTTTGGTACAAACAGACACTGGGACAAATGCCTCAGGAGGTGGGAATTAAGGGGGTTTTTAGGGAAGTCAAAATTTCCTCACATTTCCAAAACTCAAACTTCAAATTGGAGAGAGTGAAGAACCACATCAGTCTGACTATACCAAACCCCACAAAGCATGATGAAGGGATGTACTACTGTGGAATATCAGAAATGAAGATGATTAAGTTTTCCACTGGAACATTCTTATCAGTTAAAGGTAACTATACATACTTTAATGTCATAAAATCATCTTAGGGCTAAATATGACAACTATAATGCACAACTTATTATTATTATTATTATTATTATTATTATTATTATTATTATTATTATTATTATTATTATTATTAATAAATCCCTTTAATGTCATTACATCAATGCATCAAAACTTTATACAGTGCTGTGCAATTATTTTAGGCACTTGGGGACCTTGTTATATTTTAAAAAAGCTTTTTTTTCCAGACAGGTAGCTTTTACTTACTTTAAAATATTTTTAAATATTCAAACAGTATTAATACAGTAAGTAGTATTGTTTTTTACATGGCATTATATTCATTTAACCCTTTCCAAGCTTTTCCTTGTGGAAACAACCCAATATTATTTACAGTTCTAATCCTTAATAATATAATCTAATACCTGCTTTTGACTACTTAGTACTTCATTAAGCTAAAGCAATAAATTCAAGATATGATCTACTTCTTTCATCGTGAGATATTCATGTTACTTTGTATTGTATGTATGATTATTTACATATGTTCTAATGGTAGCAGGTGTTCTTACTGGTGAAAATACACTTATTGATAAGATAAAGGCTTTTAAACAATTAGCCTCGGTGCCTAAGGCTTTTGCACAAAAGTGTATATTAACATGTAAAAGACATTTGTTTGTCAAACAAAACAAAACCTGTTAATGTAGGTTGGGTTTGATTTTTTTGCAAAGTATTTAATTTATTATAACTTTATAATATTAGGCTATGATAACTTTGCAAGCTCATATGCACAATGTACACTGCCTAAATACTTCTGTATTATTCTGACCAGATCATCCTCAGTTAAACATCTCGGTGCTCCAAACTCCAGTACTGGGGTCAGTTTCTCCAGGAGAGTTGGTGACTCTGCAGTGCACGGTCCTCTCTGAGATCAGAACAGCAGAACTCCGAGTGCTCTGGTTCAGAGCTGCTGCAGAACAATCCTTTCCTGAAATCATCTACATTCATCAGAACAGCAGCAGCCGTCAGTGTGAGATCAGCTCTTCTACACACAGCTCTGTGTACAACTTCTCCAAGAACATCCTCAACCAGCACCATACTGGAACTTACTACTGCGCTGTGGCTGCTTGTGGGAAGATCATCATTGGGAATGGATCCTCTGTTGCATTAGGTAGGTTTTATTAGGGATGAACATATTTAAAATAGGCAGTGTTAATATATTATATAGAGATTGTTACATCAGATTCTGCAAAATCTGCAAAATCCACTGAACTATAGAGTACTGCACAAAAGTCCAAGTACCTCCATTTATGTAATTTCCAAGAACAGATATTTCTGAGAAAAATTTATATAAGATTGTCACTTGTGCAAGAAATAGGAGAACGTTGTTGGTGTTCTTCCACTGCAACCACTGTCAGCATTTTACAGCCATCAAAGACATTTGAAACAACAACTGAAGCTTCTATAATTGCCTTATTTGTTTTCTAGATTACTCTTTGCCTCATTATTCAGTTCTACTTGTGGTGATGGGCCTGGCACTGGGTGTGTGTGCTGTGTGGAACATCACATTGTGCTGGTTTTGTTTGAAATGGAAAATCTGTGAGCGCTGCCGGGGTAAGTCGACTGAGAAGTCAAAACAGTTTGTACTTCAGGTCTTTAGAATGATATTAATATTCTGCTTCTCTGTGCATTTCTAGGCAATAAACCTCACACTGTTCAAAATGATCTCTCAGTGGCAGATGAGCTACAAAACCAGGTATGTATCATTATTCTTTCAGAAAATTACACCATGCTGTAAAGAAATAAACGGGACCTGTTGAAGCAGTGGATTGCTTAAGAATCCTTTACTATTTGAAAATGCTAACATATTAACACAGTGACAGCATTAGTACCGAAAGACTTCAGAATTTTTGGAGCATAAAAGTCTGTTTTATCAGGTAACATTTTACAAAATGATATAAAAGACAAAAATAACTAATTTGTAATCATATACATCCTGTTTACAATCATTTAATTCTCATTTAATATCTTGCTACGGTTCTTTATTCATTTTACAAAATGATATGAAAAGACTTTATACACACAAAAATAACTCATTTGTAATCATATACATCCTGTTTACAATCATTTAATTCTCATTTAATATCTTGCTACGGTTCTTTATTCATTTGTATGTCACTGAGCAGATATATTATTTTTATTATTTTAATGCTGGCTACATGTTGATCACACTAAAACCTCTCACTGGTCTCACTGGTACGAAGGCTTTTAAACAAACTCTTAAAATGAAATACAGTTCGAACCTTGGAGAGTCAGAATATGTAATAAACAATATTTTTATATGCCGAATATTATTTTCATTATTATTATTTTTCTGCCGGATTTTCGCCCCATAACTCGTCCTGCAGTTTACTGAGATATCGACTCCATTCCAAAATCACTGTGTGATTCAGGCTTGTTTACAGCGTTTTAAACATATGCATGGATTCTGAATACATTACAGGATTTTTTCCTGGAATTTTTTTCCCATAGAGAATGAATAGGATGGAAATTTTCATGGCGATTTGAGGCACTTCAATTTCAATGATATGAAATTGGATGAAGTACAAACCCGTTACTCCCATTGCCTTCCAAACAACAAGCTACAAACACTGACATATGGCCTGATTGCTATGAACAGCATATTATAAATCTAATTCTTTTACAATAATGACAACTTAATGTATCAAATTAATGATTGTTGTTCAAAATGACCACACTGTGAAATGTAATGCTTTCATACAGACGTTATTGGTGTCAGGTGACATTTGAGAGACCCCAGGAGCTCTATTACTGGAGACTCACTGACCATATAAAACAAAAAAACTGCTGCGGTCTATTTGTACACATGCATTACTTTGGCAAACCCATTCTACAGCCTTTAGCTGCACAAAAATATATAAATAAATAAATAATCTTAGAACAAATGTTTATTTCTCTACAGGAGCATGATGCTGCAGACCTAAACTACGCTGCTTTGCACTTCTCTGAGAGGAACACTAAAAGAGGGAAGAAGAAGAAGAGAGAACGGCCTCAGGACAGTGTGTACTCTGAAGTGAGAAGCTTCAGTTAAACTTAAATCCAGACCCAACTTTGACTTCTCTTTGTTTACTGAACTGAATATAAAAAACATTCATATATTCACATGTACACAGTCGAGTCACAGTACTATGGCCTACTTTCAATGGATCCAGATACCTGTGACAACCTACCTGGACCTTATTGAGTCTCCCAGTCGGCCTAGCTGCTGTCTGTGCTGCACACTGAAGTTATTCTGGATATCAGCTGGTGGTCATAATAATGTGATTCAACTGTGCATATGATGTTCCTAAAAAGATAGAGCGGATCATTTACTGAAACCAGAGGTAACAGTGAGTCGTGTTTTTTTACAACTTGTTTTTTTTTTTCTATTACACTTTCTTTAACATGCCAATGTTTTTCTGACCAATAACATGTACAAACATGCAAATAAAGTAAACATGATAAATTTGTTTTTTAAAATAAATGTTTATTTCAGAGTATCTTAGTCAACGATGCATGTAAATGTTGTGGGCGAGGCTGGTTTCTGTCCTCACTGTGGCTCCTCCTTCATCACTGTGTGACAGCCAATATAGTCTTCTCTCTCCTCTCTGTCTCCACCCACTTCCTTTCTGTCTCGCCACCCTGAGGTGACCAAGCTGCACTGTAAAATAGACAAATCTCACAAAAACAAACTGATATTAAAATGATGATCATAAAAATCAAGCAATCTGTAATTTGGACTTTGTTCCATCATTGTCTTGTTTAAGAATAAGATTAAATAGAAACTAGAAAGGATATTTAATTGCATCATAGAGAGTGATGCCAGTGTTTTTAATCTAGGTGTGGCTACAGAAAATCTTAAGATTACACATTGTCCAATCCATTATTCCTTATTCATAAAAAAGTTGTTGATTTTTTCTATGATTAAAAAAGACAAACAAACAAACAATCAAGTGGCCTGCATTAATAAGTGTATACATATACATAATTTTTTTAAAGACATTTTGAATGTGTACGGTTGCAAACCAGAGACGTTAGCTCATCTGTTCACAGTTTGTGTTCCTCTAGTCCTTCATCAGTGGACACAGGATGCCGCCCACAGGACACTGTTGTCTGGATAGTTTTGGTTGGTGGACGATTCTTAGTCCAGCAGTGACACTGAGGTGTTTAAACACTCCAGCAGCAGCACTGCTGTGTCTGATCCACTCACACCAGCCCAACACACACTAACACACCATCACCATGTCAATGTCACAGCAGTGCTGAGAATGCTCTGCATCCCTAGTACCTGCTCTGTGGTGGTCCTGAGGGGGCCTGACCATTAAAAAACAGGGTGAAAGGGAATAAACAATGTATGCAGTGAATCAGATGAACTACAGTTTGTAATTGTTGAACAGCAAAGTACACCTGTATTGTAAATGGAGCTTAAAAAAATTAAGTATGTGATTCTGTGATGATTGCTAAAGTTTTAACAGTTTTAAATCACCTTAATTAACCCTGTGCAAAAACATGGGGTAATTACTATAGTACGAATAGTATATGTCTAGATTAATATTATTAATCAGTATTCTTACAGATATTCAGTTATTATCGCTTATAAAAAATGGTGAGAAAGTTTGTGCTTGTGTATTTGTGTGTGTTTGTGAAACACAGACTTTGATGTCTCAGACACTGTGATGCGGTTCAGCTTGTTGGTGCATGGTTTTTGCCGCTGTCCTCTCCACATGTCATCTTTGCCTGCAGTTTCACTGCTTTATTTTTGCAGACCACTTTGACCACCCCTGAACAGGTTTCTCAGAAAAACAGCCCCTCACTTACTCATCAAAGTTTCCACAGGAAGCTCAGCTGTAGAGTCTGTCATAGACTTTGTGGCAGCTTTGCTTTATTTAGACACAGTGAGCATCTACAGAAGTTGGACAAAGTTATAACATTAAAAAGGCTCCAGGAAATGGCTGTAAATGATCACTGAAATCTTCTACATTTAACATATAAAACAAGCTCAATATTGCAAATTTGCTTCAGTTTCAGTAGTGACTTAAAAAAGTTCACAAATATTCAAAAACGTCCATGTTCATTTCCATGTTTAAATAAAAGATCAATCGTGATATTCAACATGAGCTCAGCATTTTTGGACCCACCTGTGTGCAATAAATGTGTGTTTGTGTGTTTCTTGATGTATTTGTCCATCATGATGAGTGATTGGCTGCTATTTGCAGTGTTTTCTTTGCAGGTTATGGTTATAACTATCCACAGTAACTTCTACTGTGTTGGTTTTCCCAAACCATTCCACATCTTCTGAGTGCTGCTGCATTAATGTACTTTATTATAATTAAAAAGCAGGATGCAAAAGCAGAGAATTTCACAAATTACACTGCATTTTATCAACACTAGAGTACAAAAACATAATATCGACCATGAACAGACATACTCAACACCAAAGCGTAACTGTCCCATTAGCTTACTAAACTAGACTCCAACTTCACAGTTCACACAATCCTTCACTCCAGCAATGCATAGTCCCCCATGCTTCAATGGATGCTCCATCCCAGTAATCCACAAAACAATCCCAAAAATCCAGTCCAGAAGAGTCCACAACACTGTCCATGAGGAACCAACAAACATAACTGGTGTTCTGTCTTTACATAGCCCCTCCCACACATACCGCATCTTCACCACATCGAGGTCAACCATCACTGCAAACATCTTCTCCACCACATAGTCCCATTCATTTTCTTCTCCACTGTGAACATATACATACAAAAGGCACCAGACAGGCTGTAGTAGATTGATCATTCTCTGTAGATGCCTGTAGAGAATCCAAGGCAGTTTACAGAGTCCTTCACTCCAGCTATGCCTACTCTCCCACAGTCTTCTATAGATTGTCCATCCCAGTAATCCACAAAACAATCCCAAAAATCCAGTCCAGAAGAGAACACTAAACACTGCAGAACACTGGACTCTGTCACCTGGGAGAGAACTGTCTTCTAGGCACAGTGAAGTGTGTATCCAAATTCTGGCAGGAGGTCCATCTTCACAATGCAAACATTCTTGATTTCTGCTTAAAATGGAATAAAGGCCTGTGCTCTCATATCCACATCTGTATGGTCTGTCACAGCTGTCACAGTCACCACCACCAATCTTCAAAATTAGTTTGTTAGCTATTTATCTAGTTATCTAGTTAGTAGTGAACAGTTGATCTTAAGTTTGGAAAGTAACAAATGCAGTTGTATAGAAATCCATGCCTAAAGTCCTTAAAGCCAAGATGCTGCTGAAGAGATTCCTGTGGAGCAAGCCTCAAGAGGTCCTCCAACTAAAGTTTAAACCACACTGTCAGCTGTAGCTGTGTCTCAGACTCTTCACTGAAGGCCTTATCTTCTTAAACTCCCATGCAAATAAGGGGCTGGCCTGGAGGCTGGTGCAAAAAAAACAAACAAAAAAAAATGTGCAAAACCAACCCCAAAAGTGTGAGTTCAACAGAAGCACAGAGATCAAATCATAATTTACTGGGAAAGCTTTAACAGTTTTTTGTAACCACTGATAAGAAGGTATTGGAGTCTTCCCCAAAGTATTTCAAGCAAGTCTACAGTCTTACTTTCTTCAATGACTAAAGGTAAAGACTATCATCTGCATGATGTTGAATTACCTGCAGATGTTGTCTTTTTCACAGACACATCCTGTAATATGAACATCTAAATATGAGCTTTTGAGTTGGAGCTTTTCAGCAATAACAGATTCATTTTCATGTTCTAGTGTTTTACAAATTCTTTTTTTCCAGGCTTGTGCTGAGGTGTGTATAGATTATATACCCCCCTTGGTGGTGGAGGACAGAACTGCACTTATTGTTCTCCTTTCTTGAACAGCCCAAAGTCTTCTTCTCAAACTCCTCGTACATTGTAAAGCTAAATATGATATTGTAGTCCAGTAAGATATGGAGGAGAGTGAGAGAAATAAGTTTTTTTCACTTCTATTAGAAAAAAATATATATTTTACTATTTCTTTGCAGTCCATGGTTTTAAACACCACAGAGAGTGACATGCATTGACTGAGTGTGACTGAGATTCAATGTAAATACAACTATATGTACAGCAGTCCATATAGAATATAAACACATTAAATATTTAATATATTTCCACTCACTGGTCAATTCACAACCTCCACCTGCCTTATAGACTCACTGTATAAGTGTATAATTATAAACTGTAGCTGATGTGTTATGGTACTGTATTCAGCCACTAAGTATCACATTTATCACTGATCAGTTTCTGACTGTTGTTCTCAGCACAGCAGTGACACTTTCAAATCCAAAGTATTGTTGTGTTTTGTGATTTATATAATCTCCACTAGGTGGCAGTAGACTGTAAGGTACAGTAGAGGTGCATTTGTGCATCATGGAGTCTGTTTATAAGCATAACATGGTCCTTTTGGAATTTGAGTGTTCTGTCACCTCCAGTTCCATTCTATTGACGGTGCATTGCTAAGATGATTATATAAGCTGTATAGGGTTAAACACACCTGTGTCAGCAATAGGTACTTTGAAGTATCTGAAAATTCTCATAAGAAGGAATGTCTGAATACTTTTGGTTGTTTAGGGTCAGATTCACTGTAATATTGTCAGTGACATGTTTGCACATGCACACAGGGGCAGCACTGAGCTTCAAATATTAATACGCCTCACTTCATGAATATTTATTTTAGGGCCTGACGCTGTTGAGGCACATAAATCAGGGAGAAGGTTACAAAAGACAACAGCTCAGCATGACTCATTAATGTGAACTGACCAATTTATATGTGGATATAAGTATAGAAAAGTTTTAAAATACCAAGCAAATGGAGGTGCAAATACAGAGAGTTACATGTTCAAGTGCATCAGAAAGTTTATCGAATACATTTGAAAATGGTAAAAAAAAATCTTTAACCCAATTTTGAAATATAGAATAAACCTTGCCCCCACCTGCCCCCTTAAGAATCTCCACTGTTGTTATTTGAGTTGTTGGTACCAGATGGAGCTCAGCCTTGTGTCTGGTTGAATCAGTCCCTATTTCTCACGTGCACAGACACATACAACAAGCTGACCAGTTGAACATGGCACAAGACTGTGTGTAGGCCAGCTCAGGCACATTGCATGAGTCACTGTCAATGATAGAAAGTTACAGGTACCATATATAGGGATCCAGAGGGATATATAGGGATATATAGGGATATACCAACATAATAACAATGTCATCCCGTAGAGCCCTTCGGAGTACAGAGACCACACAGATCACATACATATTACAACACATAATACTGACTGTGCTACTACACAAAAAACAGTGAACTCATTCACCCCATCATATAACAGTTCCTCAGTGACAACACTTATAAAGTAAAACAGAGAGCGATCTTTGCAATGTGGCATTAAAGGAACTTCATTTATTCACTGGCCAAAGAAAAACATCATTCTCCATTTTTGTTCATTTTTATTTTTGCATTATTTGAAAGTGACAGCGGCCGTTCACATTTTGTGAATTTTTATGATGAATGGACCAATAGAAATGCTCCAAAATAGCATGGAAAAAATTCGGGTTCCAATACCTTACATTAAAATGAAGGTATGTTTTCCCCTCTCCTGTAAAGTTGCCATTTTTTTTAAGATACTTGTTTTTCTGTGGACAGTGATTCTTTGTAGCCATTTGTTTAATTTTGCTCGACTCATTGTACTACTCACCGTTTTAGCAGCTGAGGCTCCTCCATCAGAAGTTTGTCTTCAAATCAATTCAGTCAGTTGAAATAGAGTGGATCTGAGCTTCAGTGACTGTTTTGTAGTGTGTGCTCCAGGTTGTTTGCACTCCTCAGCAAATATGACCCATAGTGTACGTGAGTTTTAAAATTGCAATTGTGATGTTTAGTTACATTTTAGCTGAGGGCAAATAAAAATATCAAATTAATATACACAGATTAAATATTCACATACACACAACATGCATTATAACTCAGACTATACACTCAGTGGGCTTGTTTATTAAAAGTTTGGTGCATTGATTTGATTATAATTATTGTAAAAACAGAAACTCAGGAAAGTATTTGTATTATACAGCGTGTGCTGATATATCTGGGTCTGGAATGTTCCACTGGCCGTTAAAATGGCAGTATTTTAAACATGTAAAATGTGTGAACCTTGGTCAATGGCAAGTCTGTGGACGCTTCTGCTTGTGGGTGTTGTTTAGGCTGTTGGTGGTTTTAGCAGCTCCGCTCTCCTCTACACGTCGCTCCTTCACCTACTGCACTGCTGACGCTTCACTGCTTTATCTCTGCAGATCACTTTGACCACCCCTGAATGCACTTCTCTGATTCTCACTTACTCATCAGAGTTTCCACAGGAAGCTCAGCTATAGCTTGCTGTTACAGGACACATACAGAAATAACAAAATAAAACATCTACATATAACATCAAAGCTGAATGTATTTAATATTGTGAATAAAGAGAAATCATACCTTTAGCAAACTTTCCTTAAATATAGCACAACATGTCTCTCAGCTTGATTAAACTATCACTGCAGTCGTTAAGAACTATTTTATACTGTACTCAGATTATCTGTATCAGATTAAGAAAAAAATTTAATTCAGCTTTTTAATGTTTGCAGAAAGAGCAATGGAGCACTACAGGCCACTGAAGGAAATATAAATGGATGAATGAATCTTAAGCTCAATTTTACAAATCAAAGTCCAAATTTGTTTAATGTATTTAATGTGTTTAATGTTATATCTCAAAACATGTAAAAATAAAAAGCCTAAAATTCACCAAAATACACGTTAGTTCATATCACACTGATCAGAAATCAGCGTTTAGTATGTATTTATTAGAGTATGTTTCTCCAATTTTGTATTTTTTTTCCACATCACTTGAACATGACAGCTGATGAGTAGACCAATAGAAATGCTCCAAAGCAGCTTGGAAAATATTCTGGTTCCATTGACTATTACAATTATGGATACTCATTCATCATTAACAATATTTGATTACAACACCCATCGCCCAGGCATAGTGTGTGTGTATGTGTGTGTAAGGTGTAGGTGAGTGTTTGGATTTATTTTTCTGTGCATTTATTTGTTCTTACATGATTCTGATACACTGTATAAATGTATCAGTACCGTGTGGCTGGTTACTAATAATTCTATTAAACTTCTTGTTTGCTTTTTTTTACTTTCACCTCAGGCGTCTCTGGTGTCTAATCAGGTGAGAGATCTGATAGCTCACAGTCAGAAGAGGGCAGTACGGTGTGAAATCCCACAGTTCACAGTTAAAAACCACTTTCATTTCTCCACCCTGCTCACACACAGAGTTCATTTTCAGAGCTGGGTGAAGGAGGAGCCCAAAAGCAGACTCAACATACAGAGTCAACATACTTTAATAAACCAGACAAAGCACAAAAAGCCAACAGGGCAATTAGAATCCTCAGATAGTTCAGAGTTTAATAACAGATAAACAGGCAGACAAGACAGAACTATGAGGCAGTGGCTGCAGGAGATGTTCATTAAACAGTTTGGTGAAATGGGGAAGAAGTGAGTCCAGCAAGTCAGCGCCAACAGAGTGAACACACAGAGTGGAATGTGGAACAGAACACAGGGGTTAGGAAAGGTCAGTTTTAGGGGGGCTTTAGCCTCTGATTCTGACTTAATGTGAAAAGTAGAAACCCAGGCTCGTCTAGTCATATCAGACCATCTAAGATGTAAGCCAATCATTTTAAACCCTGTAAGTTGCGTGCCAGTCATATCAGATCTTATTCAAAATCTGTAATGTAGTGAGTGAAACAGTCACAAACGTATGTACAAGGCTTATATCCCTCTACAATATGAATTTGGGCTCTATGATGGTCAGTATAGCTGGTTATAGGGTTTTTGCTGAGCTTGTAAGAAATAAAGTTATTCCAGCTTTTTTGTTTTTCTTCATTATTGTAAACAGTGACACCAGTATTAGTCTTATATTGCTGTTCACGGTAGCTTAATGTCTTCACTATATAGCATTAATAACACAGTTTCATACAATCTATAATCTGTCAATTTGAATAATACATTTGTAGGCTGGGAAAGAGGACTCCTGGGAGACCATACCACCGGACCCCTGAGTACAGGTTTAAACCCCTCATATTGACACCTCTATGAGGAAACGCTGATTAGAGACAGGAGGAAAATGAAGCTAGGGATGAGAAGTACTGGGCCAGATCTTGACAGCTTGAGAATCAGATGATCTGAAATTGATCAAATCTATGCAATGGCTGGAGCTACTCTGAGGTGAAGTGAAAAACTTTCTTTTAACATGTTTGAAAGATGTCAATATATATTTTTTTCTTGCCCCCCTTGTCAGCTCCTCCTCCCACATTCAGGCCTTAACGGTTAAAGCCTGAGAGTTTGAGTTTGTGGCGCATCCATGCCCCCTTGTGGCAGTGGACAGAACTGCAGTTATAATTAAAGAACAACACCTTTTAAAGTAAACTGTTTTGTTTTTAGTAGGTGGTCTGGGGGAATGGGGGTTCTTAGAGAGTGGCCGCTCATTAGCTTTGACCTTTATCTGCAGGGTATGTATCACAGGACCCCTCCAAGGACCACCACAGAGTAAGAATTATTAGGAAGGTGGATCATTCCTAGCAATGCAGTGACACTGACATGGTGGTGATGTGTTGCGCTGGTATAAGTGGATCAGACACAGCAGTGCTGCTGCTGGAGTGTTTAAACACCTCAGTGTCACTGCTGGACTGAGAATAGTCCACAAACCAGCAAGCTCCTAGCGGACGACCAACACAAACTGTGCAGCAAACTGTGAGTTATTGTCTCTGACTTTACATCTACAAGGTAGACCAGCAAGGTAGGTGTGTCTAATAGCATGGACAATGAGTGGATGCAGTGTTTCAAATCTCCAGCAACACTCCTGTGTCTGATATACTTGTAGCAGCACAACACACACTAACACCTCGTCGGTGTCACTGCAGTGCTGAAAATGACCCAACACCCAAATAATCTTCTCTGTGGTGGTCCTGTGGGGGTCCTGACCAATAAATAACAGGTTAACAAAGTATGCAGAGAAACAGATGAACTACTGTCTGTAAGTGTAGAACTGTATGGTAAATGGTAGCTGATAAATTGGATAATGTGTGTACATACAAGCAGGTGGTTTTAATATTATGGCTGATCTGTGTATAAATATACACAACCGAATGCACAGCACATCCTCAATGTCTAATCTTACTCCTTCTATTTTACTAATGAAAGAGACCAAGATGGGTAACATGTTGTAAGAGGCTAAAGACTGGATGGTAATGTTTTCAGAACCATGGACAGCAGCAATAGTCCAGTTCAGGACCATGGACAGTTAAAGTATAAACAATGCCAGCTGTTTTTGAGGATACCGAGATCTTTACACACTGTATGATGATTTTTGAGAAGTTGGTTTGCATGGTTATAGGTATAATTTACATAGACAATAGAATGAATATGAGGATGTTGAGTATTTATTTTATCTTAAAAGAACCACACAGTATATGCTGTTACACAGAGGCTTGTTTAGTAACACATTCAATACAGAGAGAAATGGCCCTTGCAGTTCTGTACATTTAAATCTTAATTTGTTAAATTGTTTTTAAATCATGGTTGACATTTATTGTAATACTGAAGTCACTTCCAGTGGAGCAGGCTTCAATCTTTCCTTGTACCACTGCATAAAGTCTTCTTAAATTCTGAGTACACAAACGTACAGTTAAAAGTGACCAGTTCAAGGGGCTCAGCTGGGATGACCAACAGCTCGAATGACGTAGAAGTTGTAGAAAATTTTACATATATATATATATATATATATATATGTTACGTGCAGGTCTGGCACAGTTAGCATGCTAGGTGTGCTCTCGTTGTAGATGAATGTTTCTGCAGGTTGATGATCCATGTGACCTTCAGGGGAGGAGCCATGGACTATATAAACTGCAGTCACTATCAAGATGGCAGCCAGATCGCCCACAGGAAGTGAGGCCTGCGGTGTGTGATTCTGGCTCCCCTTCTGCTACTACCACCATTTGGTGACATGTGTTCCTCTTTGCCTGTGCATTGTCTGAAATAGTTTGTTTGTCATCCCTCTTCTATACATATAAACCACTGTGTGTAGACATCCCACCCTTTCCCTACCAGAGGAGTCCAACAGGTAAGATTGAGGCGCCTTATACATTCAATCATGTAGTGATGGTTGTATAGATACACTAGGTAAGAAGGCGGGTGCTCTTTGTGTATTTGTGAGAGAGAGAGAGAGAGAGAGAGCTTACATAATATGCAGAGCGATGAAATGAGAATCAGCACTTGGAACATCATGAGAAAATGCTCCTTTGAAGTAACTTGGTAAGGAATCTTGTGACCAGATTACCAGAATTTATTTGCATATTGAGCTTCAGATATGAAAAATGAATCTCATTCGTTGGCAAATGTCACAATTTTTATTTATTTATTGCCCTGACTGCTTGATTACACTCAGTTACACACAGTGGGTAAACATGTATAATTAGCTTAATCTCACACTGACACACATGTGGGTATAGAGATTATGATATTTAATGAACTGATCATTTTCTAAAGGGTAGAACATTACAAATTTTGTCTGTTGTAAATCATGACTACTAGATCTAGACCATGTCAAAACACCACCACTGTAAAGCAGTCAGCATTTCAGTAGTCAGAGTCCTGTAGGACATATAATGTTTCTGTAAAACAGGGTTAAAATGAAATGATGATAGAGAAAACATGGCTTATATTCACTACAGTCTCTCGAGTCTGAGAGGAAACCACTATTAAACCACAGTAGACACCCAGAACAGCCAATGCTCACACTGCCTCCTGCTTGTAAACAGCAGATTTATGTGCTTTCTAATGACAACTACTATACTTACGTTTATAATCTACTTACAGTAACTGTGAATTTTGTCAGATACAAAAATAGAAAATTAAATATATCTGATAGAAAGAGATTACAGTAGTATAATTCATGTAAATCTTTACTGTGCAAAGAAAAACAAGTATCTCCAAAATTTACAGGAGAGTACACAACCAGTCGAATGTTTAACACACATAACTGCATATATATTTTATAATTATAAACACATTTTGATCCTAATTAAATAAAACATGTGTTAAAATAGTGAAATATGTACAACAATAGTTCGAAAACAAACCTTTTGTTGTACATTTAAATAAAAAATTACAACATATATATATAATTATTACTTGTATTTGTAGATACTTACCAAATGGACTGTTTGCTATTACCATCTCATACAATTCCCTCTCTTTTCAGAGAGTTGATCATCCCCCATCCTTTGTTTGTATTTAAACGACCATTTGTCTCCTGCCTGATACCAATCAAGGTGGCAACATATCAACCCCCCTTAATGTTGTCTCCCCCCTCCCTTTTCTTATCTCTACTTAAACTGGAGTTACTGAGTTAGACTGAGAGAGATGGACTGAACCTGAAGAGACTGACTATCAACAGACCGATGACCTAAGAAGATGTGCCCGTGTGTGTGATTCTGCATGCACGTGATTAAGACTGCTTCCCGACCGTTAACAGACTGGCTGTGATCGACTGAGCTGTACCCACATTTCCTGTGTGTCAATAAACTCAAGTCTACGTTGAAGGTCTCCTGACCTCTGATTCCTGAAGGCCAAATTTCTAATACAGTATATCACCACTGTCCGAAGAAAAAACATTTCTTTTAATGTAAATCAATAGAACCAAAATTTTTCCCATCTAACATGGAGCATTTCTATTGGTCCATTCATCCTAAAACTTTGACCGGATATAAAAAGCAGCTGTCATGTTTAAATGATATAGAAAAATAAAAAAGAACAAAAATGGAGATAGATGTTTTTCTTTGGGCAGTGACAATATGTTTTTTAACACTAAGATCTCACACATCTATGCAGTATTTAATGAAGTGTGTAAAAGTTAAGGTTTATTTATTTATTTATACACAAAGCAGTTTTAGAAAGAAAGAAAACAGCCGTGTGGCTCAAAGCAGGTAAAAATACCTGGAAAGTTAGGGCGATGTGAAAGAGGGGCTGTGTTTCTCAGAAACCCACTCTGAGGTGACCAACGTAGCTTGTAGAGATAAAACAGACAAACTGCAGTGAGTAAAACAGGAAGTTGTGAAGGACGGCAGATCTGCAAAACCACCAAAGCCTGCAGACCCTAACAGCACCCACAATCAGCCCTTCAAAGGCTGAGTTTCAGATACGCACACACACACACACGCACACTAAATACTCAGAAGAGTGACATCATGAGGGCCTTAAGTTGTGTGTTGTGAAAGATTTTAAAGGAATAAACTATAAAAGTGGTATTAAGTGAAACAAGTGATTGGTAGAGCCAGGGGAAGTAGGAGTTAAGTGATTTCAGGATTCTGGGAGATTGGGAGGGTGCGTCTGAAATTGCCTACTGAGACAGTAGGTACTAGACTGGAGCCTGTACTTACTGCTCAAGCGATAGAGTAGTTTCAGTATGCAGTTCTTTAGTTGTTCATCTGGGAAGGTTCACCATTGTTCCAAATATTCTCCATATTGTCCTGTCTCCTGTATGTGGGTTGCAGAAAAATGCTGGAATTTTTTGAAAAGAAAACAGAAACAACAGAAAGAGCACTACTGCCAGGGCTGTCTTTCCATACAACACCAGACTTAACATGTAAGCTCCTTGGGGTTCCACTGTGCTGAGGAGGAAGATATTGATCTCCTCTGGGTTCAGAGTCGACACCAGAATGGACAGATAAAACACCACAGGGAGCCAAAGAGCTGCTCTAATCTGTGCTGTAAATGATTCTGATACATGTAAGCTTATTTCTGTGCTTGTTCATAAACTTCTATACTGCATTCAAAAACATGCACCCTCTTTATCATTTTATAAGGCGACAAACAAAACATTACATATTATATTATATTAAATATTCAAATAGTATCAATACAGTAAGTATTGCTTTTACATACGTCAGTGTGTTTATTTAACCCTTTCCAAGCTTCTCCTTCTGGAAACAACCCAATATTATTTACAGTTCTCATCTAATACCTGCTTTGACTGCTCAGTACTTCATTAAGCTAAATCAAGATTGCTGCTAAAGGAACTGAATACATTCATACAATGTCTGGGGCGTCCAGGAGAAATCTGGACCTACACTTTGTACACAGAAATATGATCACCCTGCACTGATGATCTTAGTAGGATTAGAGTTACATAAAGATGAAAAACTCTGCTGAAATTGTTACAGACAGTGTTATAGGTTTTCACATTCTGTGGCTAATGTGTAAAAGCTTCATGACTTTCTAAACAAAGCAGGAGGAGGCATTAGCTGAAAGCACCAAATGTCTTTAGTTGTGTATTTTGACCAAAACGAGATTTTGACATTCACATTTTGGCCTTTGTGATTGAGACAGTCCCACAACATATGCAGTGTGATATAAACTATTAAATACTGTTTATAACACTTCTAGAATTATTCAAGTAATGTATTTCAAACAGGCCATTAGTGAATAACCGGTCCAGGCTGGCCACTCCTCCCTTATCTGGAGATGCTAAAATGAAAATTGTGTTGTTGATCAAAAAGACGCTTCTGTTCTATAAAGGGATGTGATCAGTAGAAAAAAATGTGATTGAAAAGTTTATTTACACCAAAACGTTAAGAGAGGTGTTTGTTGTGTTGTATTTAGAACAGTGTGGTTTTGTGCAGTGTTATAGTTTAGGCCATGTATATAAAATATAATTAATTTACAGTTCTTTATGTAAACCATGTTTTTATAATTCTGTCTGTAAAGGTTATTATGTTAATGTTTCTTTCCTTCAGGCCAATCCATCAGCGGTCAGTACCCTTCCTCAGATATGTGCCTCCATACAATCCTGTCTCATAGGTCTACAAACAATTCTTTGGACTTCATGGCTTGGTTTTTGCTCTGACATGTACTGTCAACTATGGGACCTTATATAGACAGGTGTTGGGGTGACAGGGGTGAAAGAAATACATATAGGGGTAATAGGGAGTGGCCCTAAAGAAATGGTGACATATAGTAAATTAATTATATGGGTGACAAAACTGCTCTTTCTCTGACTATTGGTAGCAGCAATAAAGTGTTAAAAATATGGACATTCCTGTCTAGTTATTAAAATATATTAAATTAATGTGGCACAAGTCTGTTGGGTTGAATAGAGGTGAGTCACATGTCTCCCAAAAATCAACTAAATTGTCATTTTCACCTGAAAAATCAATGACAAATTGTCTCTGTCTTCTTCAAAGCACTTATTTTTAAGCATGTGTGATTTATCTAATTGTGTATTATTCTTTAATATTTTTTTCAAGATAATGTTTGTCGCAGCTACCATTAATAAAAAAAACATTCATATTGCAATATAAAAAAGGCACATAAGTGTTATTAGCAGTTTGACTACTTAGTCAGTACTGAATTCTGAAACCATCCTTTAGCGACTGGGGACTGATCTCCTCTGAAACATCTCCAAAACGGAACTTGATGGATGTTTTTTCTTGGCTTTTGCTCAGAACTGTATATCATAATTGTGTAAATTCTAAAAAAATGAAGCATATCTGCAAATATTCCATCTTGATTTAGTCAAATAGTAAATATACACGTATTTGAACTTGCTTCAAGTACTTCCTCTGTGACGTGGCACTTCCTTTATAAAGGTGTTCATTGGTTGTTTCACAGTTGACCACACAATTAGCTTAAAAAGAAGACCAGAGAACTTTTGGTGGTCAAGTAATAGTCTGTCTGGCAGGCAGAAAAGATCTTAAGACATCTTTCAAACCTTTTACTTTAATCAATCCGAATCAATCATGCTTTCTGTAACAATAACTTCCATTGGGATTTTTATTGGCAGTCTGTACAGAACAGGTAAGTTTATTTTGAGGAAATGTGTAATTATTACATATTATTTCTGTTGTGTCTAAGAAGTAAGTTAAATTTGACTTAAACTTAATTTTATAGGTCCTGTTCAAGTTGTAGATCTTCAGCAGACATCATCACTTGTATCAGCTAAGCTGGGAGAAGCTGTTACTTTTAGCTGCATGTTTTAGGAGAGAAAGAGTAAAGAGCGAATGGTTTGGTATAAGCAGAAACAGAAACAGAAACGGGGTCCTCAGCAAGTGGGAATGATTTACACAAATACAGCTCCAATAATTTCACCTGATTTTAAACCATCAGGAATCAAACTGGATGTAACAAGCAGCAGCACTTCTCTGACTATTAGCCATACAAATAAAGATGATGAAGGAATGTACTTCTGCGGCATATCTCTAGTAAATACGATCACATTTTCCACTGGAACGTTCTTAGCTTTGGCTGGTAATCATAATATTTTTATCTGTTATTATTAGTTAAACTTAAAAGTTGCCATTATTTCCAGTGATTTAAAAACCTAAAGCAGAAGAATCTTTTATTGTGATAAATCTCTAGTCTAGTTTTTCCCAAATCTAGAGTAAATGTCAGTAAATGTCAGAATCTTCCTGCAAACTGCATAAGTGAGTTTTAAGAATACATTTCTATTCTTATTTCTATTATATTTCTGTTTTAAGAACAATTGGTAAATGAGATCCATCCTAAAGCAGTAGACTTCTATATTGTGATAAATCTCTAGTCTAGTTTTCCCCAAATCTAGAGATAGTTTCACAAAAGTCTCATAAGGCAGAGAATATTCAAAAAATAAATGAGATTGTTTATTATTATTACTGCGTTTAAGAATAATGGGACTCATTCACCAAAAGGTTTTCCTAAATTTGTTTTTGAGAAAGACCCTAAGAAAAGATTTACACTGTATATGAATCCTGCTGTTTTATTTACCTGCAAAATTGTTTGGAATGTAGATTCTGTTCTTACCTTTAACCCAATTATCAATACGAAAACAATATAAATGTCAGAATCTTAAGTGGGTTTAAGAATAAGTGTATTACTTTATTAGTCTTTGGTTTGCCCTTGAGCTTCGCTGCCCCAGACATTTTAGTTATTAGTTATTAGTTACATATTAGTATATTTGTAAGTTACCTTATTGGTACATATACTTTAAGAGTTGTTTTCTCAGAGCGATACTAAGCCTAGTTCTGGACTACACAGCATTCTGAATGGTGATTCTCAATTGAAAGCAATTTTCATTTTTGAACTAAGCTTAATCTTTGTCTGGTAAACCAACACTACCTATATGCAAGGTCAACCTCAGTTCAACATATCAGTCCTCCAGGATGTTGTAAAACATCCTTGGTTATGTGAAAGGTGATATATAAGTGTACCTTAGTCCTCAGTCCAGCAGCAAAACTACAATGTTAAAAAAACTACAGCAGCAGTGCTGTGTCTGATCCACTCACACCTGCACATCAGTGTCACTGCAGTGCTGAGAATGGTCCATCACCCAAATAACAGCTGCTCTGTGGTGGTCCTGTGGGGGTCCTGACTATTAAAGAACAGGGTAACAAAGTATACAGAGAATCTGATGGACTATAGTCTGTAAGTGTAGAACTACAGAGTCCTCCTATACGGTAAGTAGAGCTGATAAAATGAACAATGAGTGAAAATCAACTTTACTGCTTTGTTATTACGCACTATTACACATATTGCTTGAAAAGGATAAATTAGACTAAAACAGAAGTTTATTTCAAATGTGTGATCACATGAGACAATCTGCTGATCAAGTATTAAGATACTCTTAAGTAAGTACATGAGACAAAAAACGTATGCAAGGGTAAGCATGATTATATCATAGCTCACTGAAAGAGTATGTGGACTGTCTGACTTACTCAGACTGTTTCCTATATGACCTTTCACGATCCTGTTAAAGGGGTCATGACCCTCACTGTGTATTTCTAGAATCAATTTTAACCATGAAACAAAATATATATACTGCCCCCATGTGGCCAAAGCAAAAAAGCTTTATCATTAAAGACACTGACCTTCCTGTAAAGTTATGATAATTAACTAAGACTGTATTAATCAGCAAACGTGAAGAACTTTGTGACAGTTTAAATCTCTTAATGAATCTGATCATCAAAATCATAATAATAAATAAAAGTAGAATTATTCAACAAAAACACACACAACAGTTTGCAGTGTCACACTTTTACTGAACAAATGCTTTTCTTGTTGCAAAATGTGGCTCATATGTTTTTATTTTGTACTTTTTTTATCTGACATTTTAAAATTATTGCAACTGAACTATAAATATATAAAAATTATCTAGTATCTAGAATGTACAAAAGCCTGCTGTTACCTGTAGGAGGCAGTATGAGCATTGTCTGTGTTCTGGGTATTTACTGTGGTTTGAGAGACTTGAGACACTAAAGTGAATATTAACCACATCAACTACCTCAGCTTTTAATTTTAACCCTGTTTTACAGAAACACTGTCAGTCATACAGAAACTCAGACCTTTAAAATACATATCTCAGTATCTCGGATATAATTCTGCAATTAGTTAATTATATGATATAGTCTATATGTTAAAATACTTGTTAGTGTGAGATTAAGCTAATTAACTACAATCAAGACATTTTTGCCCATTTTAAGAAAGAATACTAAAATTATAGGGTGAATTGTTTCTTACAATGTGAACTGTTTATTATAATTAAGGAGGCCAGGACACATGTCTGGTGTGAAAAAAAAGACCTTGTGATCTTGTGACAGCGAATGAGATTGTCCTTTGAGCTGAGCATGCTAATACAGTCTAGTTCTTTAGTCAGAAGATTCCCTTCCATGTTTTTTCAAATAGGCTAAGCGTCTTATGATGATGGCTCCAGCGCTGATTCTCGTTTTATCTTTCTACATAATATGTAAGTTATAAACTTTTAATAAAAGAAATATAAATTATAATTAGATTCTAGACTTATATAACTTCTGGTGCTAAAAACTGATACACTGTTGATCTTATTGCTTATAACTGATTCATGTTATTTTGTAGGTCCTGTTGAAGCTGCAGATCTTACTGATCAGTCGTTTATCTCAGTTAATGCTGGTGAAAATGTTACTCTGCCTTGCAAAGTTGAAAAGTCTGTATCAGACTCTATGGTTTGGTACAAACAAGAACTGTGGCAGAAACCCAAAGAGGTGGTAACAAAGTCAGGCATCAAACCTCCCATTTTAAATGATACAAAATTCAGTTTAAATAGAGATTTTTCTCTGACTATTAAAGAGACGTCTGAGGATGATGAAGGAATGTACTTCTGTGGAAAAAGTGACAAGAAAACTTTTACATTTTCTAATATCGTCCTCTTAGCTGTGACAGGTAATCAACTCATTGTCTTTAACACATATACTCATTTAAAACTTTTCACAATGTCTTTTTAGATTGTTAGAATCATATTATATTGCATTTAGAATATGAATATGAATGATACAGTGCAGATGTAAACTATGACTTTATTATGTTGACCAGATCATCTTCAGTTAAACATCTCAGTGCTCCAAACTCCAGGACCAGAGTTAGTTTCTCCAGGAGAGTTGGTGACTCTGCAGTGCACGGTCCTCTCTGAGATCAGATCAGCAGAACGCCGAGTGCTCTGGTTCAGAGCTGCTGCAGAACAATCCTTTCCTGAAATCATCTACACTCATCAGAACAGTAGCAGCCGTCAGTGTGAGATCAGCTCTTCTACACACAGTTCTGTGTACAACTTCTCCAAGAACATCCTCAACCAGCACCATACTGGAACTTACTACTGCGCTGTGGCTGCTTGTGGGAAGATCATTGTTGGGAATGGAGCATCAGTTCACTTTGGTATGTCTACATGGGTTTTTAGTATTGTGTGCCTGAATGCTTCAAATCATCATCAGTACAAATATCAGAAGTCAAAAACAATCAAAACTTTTTATGTCAATGCCAAAAGTTGTCATACAATTCTCGAGCATTCCTAGTAGTACAGCTGTCTTGCTCAAGTGATGTAGTCAACACTGGAAAATAAGGAGATCTTTTTTTGGACAATGTATTATACTTTAAAAGCTGTTGATTACAGTTTGCAAAATTACCAGATTTTTTTAAACTGCCAATATTCTAAAGCCATTTGGATGCAGGTCATTCTGAGCTGGACATCAAGACTCAGACCTAGGACTACAGTGAGCCATTTAGTCCTCAGTAAAGCTTTTAATTTAAATGTATACTGCTGACCTAACTTGTACTTAAGACTGAATGCCTTTTTCAGGTATGTAGTAAATACACAGTAACTGTCCGGTAGTTACTGTAATTAATGCATGTAGTATGTATATTGTAATGTGTATTTATTGCATATAGCATATAGTAGTCAGTTTTTAAATGCAAACCCAATTTTTTAAATTTAAAGTAAGCACCTAACTCCCAACTGCAGTCATGGATAGACCTTAAGCTTTAATCACTGTGTTACAGCGAGTCCTGTGGATCCCATTGTGTTCTATCTGGCAGCAGCTTTGGGGATCTGTGTGATTGTGATCTGCGCTCAAGCTATTCAAATCCGCAGGGGTGAGTGTAGATTAATCTAGTGTATATGGAGTTATTATGATTTCGTGAATAATGACTGATTTATTGATATCTTACTTAAAAATGCAGTGTTAAGGTCTTTTTAACATGTATGACCTGTAATAAATAAACAAAGCAAAAAGGTACGATGGCCGAGAAGACCCAACGCACTGCAGATTCACAAATTGACGGAAGTGTTTCTGTAGGACACTTAAAAGGTTGTGGGACCATATACGGCGACGCCGCGGTTATATTTGCTAACCATAATTATCATGGTTTTATTACATGCTAAGAAATTAAGTGGGAATTTTTTTAGAGTGAATTATTCATTTCAAATTAAAGTGTGTTCCCTGGTTTACCAAAACTTAGAAAATGTAATTTCAGAGATTTTACAAGGTTGTTTGTGAGCTGCAGCAGCAGCCAATTGCAAATATCCGCCGAATATCCAATATCTACCTAACGCGGTGTCGCCGTATGTGGTCCCACGTCCTTTAAATGTCCTCCGGAAAAAACTTCCGTCGTGTTGCCAACGGTTTTGCAGCGCATTTGTGAACTTGCATTTGTTTTGTGAATCTGCAGCGTGTTTGTTAAATTCAATGCCCACGTTGTCGTTTTGATTAAAAAGTGTTTTCCGTTTGCAACACGTTTGTGAATCTGCAGCGCGTTGGATCTTCTCAGCCACCATAAAAAACTAATAAAAACCATGTGACAATTTTGTTAACAAAAGGTAAATTCATGATGATTCAGTGTGTGTTGACTAGGAAAGCTAACTAAAAGTCAAAAGTCAAAGTTCTTATACTCTCCGATCTAAATATGACACTGTATTCTTTTCTGTTCTCCATCATAGTGAGAGAGCGTGATTTGGAGGTGAAAAACAAAACCAGTCAGGTACTACATGTTCTCTCAGATACTTTTTAAATACCCATAGAGTCTCTAATCTCCAGCTTTTAATATCTCATATTCATCTCTACAGGACTCTGCTGCTGCTGTGGAGCTGAATTACGCAGCCAAAAGTCTGAGAAAGAAGAGTGGACGCTCTGGAGACAGTGTTTACTCTGAAGTCAGATACTTCTCAGTTACTGACCCCAACAATCAGTAACTCACTGAACTCTCTGATCTTCTATCAGCATCAGTAAAGTTATTTTCTGTTGACTGTCAGTTTTAAACTCTGTATGTTTTTATTAGTGTTTGTGTTGATATTAGTCAGGGTCTATAATAATCTGCTACACTGCTACACAGGCTGCAGTGTTGTATGAAGGTTCAGTTTCTGAAGAAGTGATGTGAGAACACAGTTTCAGAGTTTGTGGTCACTGCAGCCTGTGACACGTGGTGAAACTGCTCGTGAACTCAGATCGCGTCTGATATTGTGTTCATGCAAATGTAGAAGACGTTTTTCAGGTTGTAGTCTGAAGTTCCACACAGTGTGTGTGTGTATATATATATATATATATATATATATATATATATATATATATATATATATATATATATATATATATATATATATATATATTTGATTAGGCTTGTCTTTTGATTTCTTTAATGTGGTTTTGATATTTTTGCTGATTTGGAAGGAAATGCATAGAAATGTATCATAAGTTTTATATTTATTTGACATTAAAAGGAACAAAAAATACTTTACAAGCAAGAAATGAGAAAGTATGATTTATACATTAAATTATAAAACTGTAAACTACTTAACTAATAAAAATGTTTTAAGCATTTATTTACTTTACTGTTGTGGTTTTTGATAACTTGCTGTTAAATAATTTGTTAAATAATCTGTTAAATAATTTCATTTAAAGTTTCTTCCCAGAAAAAGTAGATAAGGAATTGTGTTTTATATATAAAATAACTGAATGTAAATTAAAGGTGGATATAATATCACTACTAGATTTAGAATGATTTAGTATGTACTTTTTATGAACTCAGTTATCTCTTAGTGTTGATTTATTTAATTCTTTAGACTGATTTTGAAATATCCCTGAGCCAAACAAACAGAAACAGTCACTCATAAAGTCTGGAAGAAAAACCAATGTGGATGAAAATCAAAATGTTGTTTATTTTGTAGAATTGTTTATTTATAAACAAAATGTCTTTACAGTGCATGATGAATACACCAATCGGCCACAAGATTAAAAACACTTCTTATATATAAACATACGTATCAGCTCCACTTACCATATAGGAGCACTTTGTAGTTCTGCTCTTCAGAATAAAAGCTTTAGCGGAAGTTCTGCCAGGAAGACTCCAATGCTACATTACTATATTATACATTACTCCAACCAATCACAGGCTGCCAAGATTCAACTCAGGCTCCCTCTTTGCTGCTTTCAGGTGCGTTTTTTCGTGTTCCCCCCTCCTCCCCACCACCACCAGTTGAGTCCAAGTCCTATTGTTGCTTTACATTGCTCTACTGCTGGAGTCTTTCTAGCAAAACTGTAGTTCATCTGTTTCTCTGTACATTTTGTTACCCTGTTCATGCATGGTCAGGACCCCACAGGACTACCACAGAGGTATTATTTAAATGTTGGATTATTCTCGGCTCTGCAGTGACACTGGCATGATGGTGGTGTTAGTGTGTGTTGCGCTGGTATGAGTGGATCAGAAACAGCAGTGCTGCTGGAGTGTTTACACACCTCAGTGTCATTGCTGGACTCAGAATCACCCAGCAACCAGCAACATCCAGACAACAGTGTCCTGTTCTGTGACCACTGATGAAGGACTAGAGAACACAATCTGTGCAGCAACAGATGAGCTACTGTCTCTGACTTTACATCTACAAGGTGGACCAGCAAGGTAGGAGTGTCTAATAGAGTGGACAGTGAGTGGACACAGTGTTTAAACACTCCAGCAGCAGCACTGCTGTGTCTGATCCACTCGTATCAGCGCAACACACACTAACACACACCACCACGTCAATGTTACTTCACTGCTGAATGTGATCCACTCCCAAATAGTGCCTGCTATGTGGTGGTCCTGTTGGGGTCCTAATCATTGAAGAACAGGGTAACAAAGTATACAGAGAATCAGATGGACTACAGTCTGTAAGTGTAAAACTACAAAGTGCTCCTATATGGTACATGGAGCTGATAGTATGGACAGTGGGTGTAGATATAAGGAGGTGGTTTTAATGTTATGGCTGATCTGTGTAAATGTTGAGGTAAGTATTTAGAAGAAGCTAGACTTTTTAACTTAACTAGTGAAAATCAAAGTAACCCAACAACTGATCAAGTTTTAAAACCTGCTCAGGGAGATATTGTGAGATCCTTATACATGACTGCTTCTCTATAGAGAGTTTATAATAAACCCTGTTAAAGAGAGAGGACTAAGACACAGGAACCACATCTACTGATAAGAGTTCTCACGTTAAGCCCAGAGCACACACAGATCAAGTCAAGCAGACACGAAGAACCATGTGACTTTTACCAGCCAATGAGGTTTAGTATAAGAACTCAGTAAGCTAATGCAGTTTGGTGCTTTGGTCAGTTACATGCTTCAGGTTGTAACTGTTGTTTTTCTGATGATGAGTCCAGCTGTGATTATCATCTTACTTTTCTACAAAACAAGTAAGTTACTCAACAAATATTTTATTATTGTTAATTCTGCTTCTTTTATTTTTGTTGTTTATTGACTGAGACTGAACTTTGTTTTATAGCTTTTGCTCAAGCAGTGAGAAACTCAGAGCCGTTGGTCATCTCAGCTAAGCCCGGTCAAGCGGTCACTCTCAACTGTACATTTGTAGACCACTCAAATAAAGTTGTTAGGATGTGGTACAAGCAGAGACTGGAGCATGTTCCACTGGAAGTGGGATATATCTCAGGAGAAAAGCCTTCTGTAATTTCAGCATTCGACAAATCTAGATTTAAAATGAACAGAATTGCGAGCGGCATTTCTCTCAGTATTAAAGGTGTAACTAAAGAAGATGAAGGGATGTACTTCTGTGGAGCAACTACAGACAAAACGCTGAACTTTTCTACTGTTACATTCTTAGCTGTGACAGGTAATATAACTGATTTACTATTTTCTGCTTATTGACTCAGCTTCCGAAGCAGACTGAACTGTCCTTGTTTGTGAAGTGTGGAACATAAGTAAATTCACCTTTACTGTGTTCCTAATGCAATTTTTTTCTAAAACTTTTAAAATACTTAATATTGAATGCAAGTCACAGATACACTGATGCTATATGTACTAAGAGACACACTGTTTTTCTTATGGTTTTATTATGCAGTTATAATACAGTTATTGTGACCATTGAATTTAAATACCTACACACTATATATTATGTTTTCCAGGGCAAGAAGATATATCAGTTCTCCAGACTTCAGTCGAGGGGTCAGTTTCTTTAGGAGAGTCAGTGACTCTGCAGTGCACAGTCCTCTCTGAGATCAGAGCAGCCGAACTCCGAGTGCTCTGGTTCAGAGCTGCTGCAGGACAATCCTTTCCTGAAATCATCTACACTCATCAGAACAGCAGCAGCCGTCAGTGTGAGATCAGCTCTTCTACAAACTGCTCTGTGTACAACTTCTCCAAGAACATCCTCAACCAGCACCATACTGGAACTTACTACTGCGCTGTGGCTGCTTGTGGGAAGATTGTTTTTGGGAATGGAACATCAGTAAAACTGGGTAGTAAGTCTTTTTGTGTTCTACAAGTCTCTTGTGTAGCATAGCGTCGCTCTCCAAAGAAAAACATGTATGTCCATTTTTGTTAATTATTATTTTTCTGCATTATTTTGAATGAAGCAGATGACATTTATATTGTATGAAAAGTTCATGATAAATGGACCAATAGAAATTCTCCAAAATAAGCATATTTGCTATATTTTTCTTTGGACAGTGATGATATATTTGTAGCGTATATGTGTTTATATGTCTATGTGTATATATTTCTCTGTTTAATTCAATTTAATTCGATTAAAGTTTCTTCCCAGAATACACAGATGTTGTAAGAAATTTTATTTTATACATAAAATAACTGAATGTACATATGAAATAAATTAAACTTTAATTTAGTATCACTACTACATTTCGACTTATCTTGTATTTACGAACTCACTTCTTTCTTATTGCTGATTTATGTAATTACTTACTTAATTTTAATTTAAATTCAAATTCTATAGACTGTAAAACTCATTTGTATATATTTAATAAACTCTGAGTTAGTGACTTAGATAGACTGTATTAAAATTTTATTTTTAAATAAAAAGAAATCTCAGTCTACGGCCATCGCTTGTGGATGAAAATCAAAATGTATTTTGTGGAATAGTTTATTAGTTAATAAAATGCCTTTACAGTGCAGGACAGATCAGCCATAACATTTAAACTAACTCTTTATATCAGTACACAAAATGTTTAAACAGCTAAAAAAAATACCACAACAACTTCAAAACATTGTAGAATGAAGATGGAGTTATAGTCTAACAATGATTCGAACTTTAAGATTAATGATATGAGTCAACATCAAAACACAAACAGATCTCAGATATACACCACCAATACTCTATAGTTAATAATCAATCAATTTTAAGCCACACTGGTGCTCTACCTGTTGATCTGAATTAAAAATTATGAAAAGAATGTTAGAGTGAATGTATGTGAAAGGGTTAATTGTACAGTGGTCCTGATAGGAACCAGGGCTCATAAAATTTGTAGCATGGTTTTTATTTACTGTCCAAGACCACCAGTGAAATATACACATATGTTTTAAATTGTTATATTTAATGTTATAGATGGCAAAGGAGGTAAATCAGATTTTTTTCTGTTTTGTTGAGGGCTAAGTTGGTGGTTAGTTTACATTAGAGGCCTTCAAATCTCTGGTTCCTATTACCTGTGAACAGATCTGTCTCTGCATGTTTATCTAAGATACATAAACCTCCGCAGAAAACCACATTGTGTTGTTTATCAGAAGTTTTAATAATGCTTAAGGTTTGTGTGGAATTCCCTTTTATTGAGATATGAATAAGAAACAACTGCTGCTATTTCAGGTATGTACAGTGAAAGATAAAAATACAGCAGCTATGGATGCAGAACAACCAGTAAAATAGAAATTATTCAAAATAAAATTAAGCTAAAATAGTTTTGATGGAAATGTTTTTCTTTGTAGACCAGCTTCATTCATGTATACAGTATATTGATGATTCCTGTCTTACAGAAACTCCTGTAGATCCTGTAATGGTGACCCTGGCAATATTTTCAGCAGTGTGTGTGGCTGTAATCTGCGCTCAAACCGTTTTTATTTATAAAATCAGAAGATCTGAACCCGGCGCTGGAGGTAAATGTTCATGCAGCTGAACATTCTAATAGAATGAAAATAGAAAATAGTGATGATACATAGTAATATGTTTACATTCAACATTAAACTGTATCTGAAAGTAACAGTGAAGTTTTATCTCCTCCACAGAGAGAGTTCAGGAGGGAGCTGTGAATGAGAGGACCACCAGACAGGTACTCTTTATACAGTTACTGCTTTTAAACTATATTTTAATTTAATTCAGAGACAAATCTGTCTATTTCTGTTTACAGTGTTCTCTGTAATAATGTAATAAACACACAGATAATATAATCATATTATTGCTGTCCAATGAAAAAGAAGTATTTCCAAAATTGCAACTTTACAGGAGAGAACAAAAACATACGTTACTTTCAATGTAAGTCAATAGAACCACAATTTTTTCCAAGCTATTTTGGAGCACTTCTATTGGTCTATTACACAATGTAAACAATCATCGGCATGTTCAAAACTCAAAATCGGCAAAAATGGAGATGACGAGATACATACATATATATAAAAATAAATAATGCACACACTTTTTTGTTTTGAAATTTTGTTTTGACTTTAAAATAGCCTATAAAAGAAAATGAAATAAATGAAAAATGAAAATGAAAACAATGTTTCTAATATTACACCAATAAGATTTTTTTTTGTTATTTTATATTATTACAATTAATAATATTATTGCAGATTTTTTTATGTAGCAGATCTCCAAATATTTAAAAACACAGGTCATAAGGAATGATGTTTCATGCTTGTTCCATTCTCTGTCCTGTACTTAACAGATATTGCTAAGACATCTAAATTAATATTCAAATTATTTTAAGATTGTAGCCCAGCCGGTTCTGTCATTTACCAGTAACAGTTTTTTATTTTGGCTGAAGTTTAAATGTAGTTTACAATAAATGCTAATGTTTATTCATACAGGATCAAAATACTGAGAACCTGCATTACGCTGCCATTCACATCAAAGAGAAGAAGAAGAGAAGTGGAGGAGGAACAAGAGAACAGCCTGAGGACGTTGTTTACTCTCAAGTGAGGAGCGCCAAAGCTGCTCATCGTTCACATCACTAGTTTCCTAAGATGATCATGAGTGAATATTTTCTTTTTTTACAGATCAAATGAGCTCCAATCTCTTTATGTTTAACTGTTTATTTCTTATTTGGTGAGAATTCTGACTG
This sequence comes from Megaleporinus macrocephalus, assembly GCA_021613375.1. Lineage (NCBI taxonomy): Eukaryota > Metazoa > Chordata > Actinopteri > Characiformes > Anostomidae > Megaleporinus > Megaleporinus macrocephalus. The sequence continues at coordinate 39,892,816 of CM038713.1, forward strand.
AAGTCTCAGTTTTCTGAAGGATGATCTAAAATCACAGGTTTAGAGAATGTGCTCAGTGTGAACCTTTAACGCTTTTTCTGCGCTTCTGAATGTAACAAATAGTGTAACTGTTATAAAATCTTCAGCAAGAAAAACAACAAAACAGGTCATTTGGCTGGGAGTGCTCAAACTTACTTCTTCAATTGTAAGTTTGTAAATTGACCACCTTCAGACCAGTAGGAAATGTCCTTTGATGGGATGGTTTCTTTTGCTACAGAAGGTGGTGTTTTAATTACAGATTCATTGTATAATTACTATGTGTTGTGTCCTTCATAACTCTGTTTGTATAACATTGAGAACCACATTGTTTTCTACCAATAACACTTTTTTTGTAAATAAATTTTTTTAAAACACAATAAACATAAATAAATATCATGTTGGAAAATATGGAATAAAAGGGTAAAACACCCCACTTCAGTATATATATTATTTCACATATATATATATCCAAAAGACACATTACATTTTGTATGTTATATCATTTCTCTGTGCTTTGGGTTTCCATTCAGAACATTACACTAAAATAGGCAGAGTATCTTCTATATGTATATATACCAAAATAACTGACGTTAATTCTATTTGTCATCAGTAATTTTAATTATTGAGCAGTCAATATTTAATTGTTTAAAAGTTGACGGTAAATAATAAACTGGAAATAGTGGTTATAACTAATCACTTCCATACTGTAACAAACAATCAGTATTTTTATTATTATATTAGTATCATTTATTAATGAATGAAAACAAAAAAACAAACAAACAAAAACAGAATGTTACTTGCAAAATACCAGTACATTAAATTCCATTACATGTAAAGAATACATTTTTCTTCTTCTACTATTTTTTTGTTTCTCATTTTTATATTTAATATTTTACAGTCATGATAAGTGGAATATAATTGTTAGTCATTTAGCTTGCCATTACTACTACTATTGCTGTTACCAGTATGGAAGCAGTGTGAGCACTGGCTGTGCTTTGAATATCTTCTGTGGTTTCTTAGAGCTTCCTCTCAGACTAATTTAAATATATATATATATATATATATATATATATATATATATATATATATATATATATATATATATATATATATATATATATATATATATATAATGTGATGGAATTAAATAGGCTATAACAATTTAACTGTTTATTAGATTACCACATGAATAACACCAGCACAAACATTACAGATAGAAGAAAGAATATAAGGAGCCACAAATATACACTTTTGTATTACTCTAATCTGTCTGTAACAGTGAGAAAATGTTCAATAGTGACGTTGTTAATGTGTAACTACACAGTTATTAGAGGAACTTCATGAAACAGTCGGTCAGTTTTTTTTTTTTTATATTTGACATTTAAAGTTTTTATTAATGGTCTATAATTTTAAGTCCTTTGCTAGAAAGCAAAAAATCTTGTTGTAACCAGTAGGAGGCAGCATGAGCACTGGCTGTGCTCTGGATATATATAAGGCACATTTTTAGCACCACAATTTACAACATGTAGTTCAGTAAAGAATATTTGTGTTGAAATGATGAAATGAAATATATTAATAACAATATAAATAACAATAAATCTGCTGTTGCTGGGAAAATACTATTCTATTACACTGAATTATAGCTAGATTATGGTTAGCTTACTATTTTACAACACATGTATGGAACTACAGATAGAAGGAGAAATATATACAGACATCAAGATACTCCCTTGTTTTGATATTCTTTATGTTTTATGTTTGTATAAGTCCCATCTTTAGCCTCATCATTTTATTTTGTTTATAGGAACATTGTGTGTCATATGAGAGTCACTTGCTCGTTATAAAATGCATAGCTCAGTATGGAATATATATGTTGAAATGTGATTAAATGAAATTGATTAATAACAAACTGTATCAACATGAAGAAAAATCTGCTGTTACTGTGAAAATACTGTCCTATTATAATAAAGTATAAAGCAGGGCTGGACTGGGACAAAAAATCGGCCCTGGTATTTTTGGCTTAGACCAGCCCGTCATAATTACTGGAGCACAGCCGACCAGTAATTTATGTACGTGTTCCACGAAGGAATGTATTTTACTATTATCATATAATAATTATCAAATAATAACAGCATCGGGTTCCCTGTCAAAAGCCTGCATCTCTGGCTGCTGCTCTGCTTGCCCGCTAATACAACCTGCTGTTGCTTGGAGCTCTGCTGTCACAGAGGACGTGGAGGCTACAGCAGTGAACATGTCTGTGATCTTAGTACATTTTGCAGCATCTACTGCGACACTCTTCAATCTCTTCGCGCTTAACTTCTCCACACCCCCTTTCAGCCGCTGCGGTTTCTCCATGTTGCCTCTCTAACATGCACGCTCAACACTGAAACTAGCGGGAGTTACAGCGGACCACGCAGAGCAAGGGTGGGGCCGCTTTCGCCCTATATCCTGATTGGTTCAGTCAACTATCTATATTGAAGATGGGCCAATGGGCCACCCCCTCTAAATTGTGGGCCAGTCTCTAAAAAAAAAAAGGAAAGGAAAAAAAAACCCAACAGCATTGGCCCCTGAGGACTGTCGGCCCACCGGGCAAATGCTTGGTACGCCAGATTACCAGTCCAGCCCTGGTGTAAAGCTAGGCTTTTGTTTAGATTACCATATTTACAACACAAGCATACAACTGAATATAGTAGAAAGAAAATATACAGCCACCACATACACTTTTGTATGTATAGGAGTAAAAACTGAAGCTGATGCACATGATTATATACATAAACTGTATTACTCTGATCTGTCTGTATCAATGACTAAACCTCCAGTAGTTACATTGTTGTTAACATGTAACTACATGGTTATTAAAAGCAGTATATAAGAAAGTTGGTCAGTTTGTTATTTTATGTTGTATTATTTTTTTAAGGTTTTTGTAAATAGACTATAAATTTAAGTCCTCTAGTTTTCCATTAGAAATCATATTATATATTATTACCAGTGGGAGGCAGCATGACCACTGACTATGCTCTGAATATCTACCGGGGTCCCATAGCGCTTCCCCTCCGACTTGAGAGACTATAGTGAATATAGGTCACGTCTTCTTCCTAATAATTTCATTTTAACCCTATTTTACAGGAACAGCTGTGATATGGGACTCTGGCTTTCTCATTCTTCTATATCTAGTTCAATGTAGAATATTTGTGTTGAAATGTGATGAAATTAAATTCATTAATAATTTATCTGACAATTAATGACAATAAATCTGGTGTTGCAATAAATCTGTGATGTTTATAATAAAGCTGGACTTAGACAACACAAGCACACAAATACAGATAGAAGAATGACAATATGATGTTACAGTCATTGAGATACATATTTGTACTTACATGAATGAAAACTGTGGCTGATACACATGATTATTTATATAAACTGTATTAATCTACTCTGTCTGTAACAGTGATAAAATCTCCAATAGTTACATTGTTGTTGCTTATTTCTTTCTATTTTTCTATTTATTAGTTTGAGGTTCTTGTAAGAAGACTATATAATTGAGTCCTCTAGATTTCTATTAGGAAGCGCAAAAGCCTGTTATTACCAGCTGGTGGCAGCATGAGCATCAGGTGTGTTTTAGGTATGTATTGTAGTTTCATAGTGCTTCCTATAAGTAAAATACATATCTTTGTTTACTGGATATAATTGTATTTTGATCAAGCATTTTTATTATTAACTGACAATATACTTTTTTAAATTTTTGTTCTTGAATATTGTGTGTATTCAATCTGAAGATGTGATATTTAAAGAAGTTCTGTGTAATCATTTTTTTCAATTTTAAAGGTAGAATGCTAATAGTGAAGGATTGCCACTAAATTTAAATTTAGAATATTCCACCTTATTGTCGATAATTATTCAATTAAATCATATACTCCAAATATTTTAGACTCTTGTTCACCCATCCATCACTATCAGTGTTTCTTCTGAAATGAAGGGTATTAATAGGGAACTTGTTCCTTCTTTTTTGGAAAGCCTTGGAAGATTGTTGTGAGGATTTGATTGCATTCAGCCACAATAGCATTAGTGAGGAAAAAAAAAATCCTTCAAAATTCTTTTATACATGCGAATGTACATGCAAGTTTTTGTTTTTATTATTTTTAATAAATTAGCAAAAAATTCAAACAAAGTTTTTTAATTTTGTCATTATGGGGTATTGTGTGTAGAATTCTGAAGGAAAATATGAATTCAATCTATTTTGAAATAAGACTAACATAACAAAATGTGGAAAAAGTGAATGCACTGTTTGTTCAGGTTTACAGTGTTTATGCATTAAAGCCTGTAAGTTAAATGGAAATGAGGGTGAAGGTGGTAAAAATGTTGGTTTGGCAAAAAGTAATGTTGTCTGATCCAAACATGATGCTATATACATACATTTTTCTCACCAGAAAGAAAACAAGAAGTTTCAGCAGCAGGAAACACTACATGTACTACTACATGTGTTTTGGAATGATTGTTGAACAGGTGTTATGATGGACTGACACTGTTTAATATTTACATCAGTATCATTCATAACTATCATAATCTTCATTTTTATCCTTTTCTCTTTCTTTTGGTTTGGGATTTTTATCGTCTTTTTTTTCTTTCTTTTGAATGTTTAAAAATCTGCTGTTACCAGTAGGAGGCAGTATGTGCATTGACTGTGTTTAGGGTGTCTACTGTGGCTTTATAGTGCCTCTTTCAGATTAGAGTGAATATAAGACAGATGTTCTGTCTCATCCTTTTATTTCAGCCCAGTTTTATCTCATACAGGACTCTGACTTCTAAAATACAGTATCACAGATATAATTCTGTATCTGCATAAAAAAAATCTATTTATAGCTGACCATACACTTTGGTCACAACTGGTACAAAGATTTTGAGAAAAAACTGTGAAGTTAAAGTTTGAAATGCAAGGTTTTTTCCAAAATCCCCAAAAATCCAGGAGATATAAACAAATTAATTCAGTGTGGTTTGATGTGAAATGTTTGAAGAAAAACATACTTTGATTACTATTCAGTGGAGGTGTTTTGACATGGTCTTAATTGAAGGCCTAACTTTAATAACTAGTTCATTAAATTTAATTCTCACTAGTATTTGTCACTAACTTTGCACTTGGTGACTGTAATCTTATGAGACCAATCCAAACGAAAATGCTCATAGTAATGCTCAAAGACTTTTTTTTTAAAGGCCAGAGCACTTGTGGTCAACCATGAATTAAACAACACGCAGACAGAAAAAAAATCTGCAATCTTTGGCAGCCAATGAGCTCAGCCATTTGAGCCCAACCTGCTGATACAGAGTTGTGGTCCTGCTTTCTTTCCAGTTTGTTTCAAATACGAACAGCTTTTTTGTGATAATGGCTCTGATTTGGCTGCTCATTATACACCTTTACATAATAGGTAAGTTTATGAGATTGGAAAAGGTTTTGGATTCTCAAATATTTATTATTATTCTTATACTTCATTGTGCTAGTTTATTTGATAATTTCATATGCTCATGTCTAATTCTATCTCATAGATTCTGCTCAAGCTGTGAATGTTTCTGAGGCATCATTTGTCTCAGTTGAGTCTGGAAAAAATGTTAATCTACCCTGTAAATTTGCGGAAAATTCTTCTCACATCCGTAATATTTGGGTTTGGTACAAGCAAAGAGCTGGACAGGAACCTCAAGAAGTGGTAGTGAAGTTACCAAACAAACCAGCCGGCACTTCATCCGACAGATTCAAAATAATCAACAGTTTTTCTCTGACTATTAACCAAACTACTAAAGATGATGAAGGAATGTACTTCTGTGGAGTAGTTGAAGGGAGTACCATTAAGTTCTGTAAAGGGACATTCTTGGCCGTGGCAGGTAATAAAATTACTTAATCTTTAAGTAAACGTTATATACTTAATCTACTTAAACTTATACTTAAACTTTTTTTAGGATGAGATGTCAATCAAATTGACATTGTGTTGTGTTTATTGCGTTTCTATTGTGCTTATGTGTGTAATAATAATGTATCATGTACATACGTATCAAAGTATTAATTCAGTACATAACAGTTTGCAGCATAATGTGTGACTGAACCAATATGCAGTAAAATCTTACAGGGTCTATATTATATTGAACAGGTCAACCTCAGATCAGCATATCGGTGCTCCAAACTCCAGTACTGGGGTCAGCTGATCTTGGAGAGTCGGTGACTCTGCGGTGCACAGTGCTCTCTCAGATCAGGGCAGCAGAACCCCGAGTGCTCTGGTTCAGAGCTGCTGCAGAACAATCCTTTCCTGAAATCATCTACACTCATCAGAACAGCAGCAGCCGCCAGTGTGAGATCAGCTCTTCTACACACAGCTCTGTGTACACCTTCTCTTTGAGCAACTTCAGCCACTCTGATGTTGGAACTTACTACTGCGCTGTGGCTGCTTGTGGGAAGATCATTGTTGGGAATGGAGCATCAGTTCATTTCGGTAAGTGTATTTGGGTGCTTTGTGTTGAGTGACTGGATGCTTCAAATACTATAGAACTGTTGTTTATACAGCTATACATTATACATTATACACATCAGTACTATAGCAGGTAGATCTTATTTTAGGCACATAGAACAGCTTTGAGAGTAAATACTGTAAAATATGGCTTAGTCCAAAGATGGTCAGGTCATTCTTGTAATATTAGTATTTGCAGTACACTTTAATATTTGTTTGCACATAATATAATATTTGTAATACCAATAGTAATTTTACAAGACTTCACATTTACACTAGTACATTACAGTAATCAACAGTATCCTCTTTTCCAAATATACGGAATATTCTTTTTCTCATGAAATATAATACAGTCACTGTCCAAAGAAAAACATCTCCTTTTTCAATGTTGGCTTTTGTACATTATTTGAGCATGGCAGTTGCCTTTACATTGTGTAGAAATTTCATAATAAATTTCAGACCAATAGAAATGCCTCAAGTTGAATGTCTAAATGTTTTTGCCCTCTCCTGTAAAGTTTCACAATAAGTATAACAATATAATATATATTATATACTGAATACTTAAATATAGAGAATTTATATTATATTTATATTTTTTATATTTTAAATACAACATTGTGAACTACATTGCAATTCTGGGTTCCACAACCATCAGCTATGAGCTCCAACCCAGTAGTCCTTATCCTGTAGGCACAGTGTGTACATTTTTGTACGATTCTATCTTAAAAAAATAAAACACACCATTTCAGATGTACCTAAAACAAAAAAGAGCTGAATCTGCTGGTATTCCAACAGCCACAACAGCTAAACATGGTCAGTAGAGGACAGCAGACTGCTTTACCTGTTCTATTGAAATCAAACGGTGAAATGTATCATATATGTTTATGTAAACAAAGCATTTTTGGAAGTCTAGAAATGAAATTGGTGCTTTGAGACCTGTTTGGTCAGGCTTGACTCATTATAGAGCTTCTTGATGTGACACTCACAATGCAGCTTACACTTGTGTTATAAAATGCATTGTGACATAGTACTGAACGCACCAATACACACCAACGCACCAATATAAACCCTGTGGGAATTTTATACTATTCCAATGATAAATACAGATCAGACGCACCAGTAGTAATAGAAGTATCACAGGCCTAAAGATTTAAATCCCTGTTTGTAGAATAACACTATAACACTGTAGCTGGTTTTCATAATATATCTCTGGTCGCACCTTACAGCTCACATAACAGTAATTTAAGTTTAATTTAATTTTCTGTTGCCAATTTTAATTATTTTCAGCCCACCATGTTATTCATGTGAGGCACCACTTTTCTATGGAACTCCTGGCATCTCCTCTTTGTTCTTGTGGCTGTGATCTCCAATAGCTGGTGATTAAGCCTTTCATTTACAACATGGGTCTAGTGACCCGATTGCGATTTTATTATTTTTTTATTACTTTGCCATAAATTCATTTAATCATTTTCACGATTTTCTTATTTTACTTGTTTTTAATCATCACAAATTGATTTTGATAACTGATTTTAGTTTTATATATTTTTTATTTTATCACTACACTATTTTTTTTGTATCACTATCTTCTAACACACAACATGGGTCAAAATGAACCCTTATATATTCACTATGGAATTTTATAGGAATTACTGACATTTGTAAATGCTTGCAGTCAGGAACAAATTTACAAAACTATTTTTGTTCATAAAGTAAAAAAAAAAATGTAAATAATGATTTATGGGCGAGATTGGTATTGAACATGTGGAATATTAAATAATCAAATAAACTGATTTTAATAGATATACCAAAGAGATATACAATAAAATAAGAAATGAATACGGATCAAGTTTGGCTAATGTTGTGCAATAGAAGGCATTTGCTTAGCTTAAAGTATGTGTGATGTTCTAGTAATGTTAGATCATGTAATCATGATTATTATTGCTAGTCCTGAATTTCCTTTTAGTTTTAAATAACAACATATTTTTGAGTGGTTACAGCATTTATTGCTGATGCACCTTCAATGACTTTCATCTAGAACTGGACCTGAATGGACATCATTAGTCATTGGTGAACAGTACTCTGTTGACCAGAAAACTCAATAACTTACACATTAATTTCAACTTTTAATATGTTACAGCGAGTCCTGTGGATCCCATTGTGTTCTATCTGGCAGCAGCTTTGGGGATCTGTGTGATTGTGATCGGCGCACAAGCATTTAGAAACTATAGTGGTGAGTGTAGATTAATCTGGCACACATGGAGTTATTATGATTTTGTAAATAATGTCAAATATACATTTAATACTCTAAATATGATACTGTATTCTTTCTTTTCTCCATCATAGTGAGAGAGCGTGATTTGGAGGTGGAGAACAAAACCCATCAGGTACTACATGTTCTCTCAGATACTTTTTAACACCCATAAAGTCTCTAATCTCCAGCCTTTAATATCTCATATTAATCTCTACAGGACTCTGCTGCTGCTGTGGAGCTGACTTATGCAGCCAAAAGTCTGAGAAAGAAGAGTGGACGCTCTGGAGACAGTGTTTACTCTGAAGTCAGATACTTCTCAGTTACTGACCTCAACAATCAGTAACTCACTGAAATCTCTGATCTTCTATCAGCATCAGTGAATTCAGTTAATTTCTTGGTCTTATTGTTTACTGTCAGTTTTATAGTCTGTATGTTTTTATTAGTGTTTGTGCTGATATTAGTCAGGGTCTATAATAATCTGCTACACTTTGCTCCAGTGTTGTATGAGGGTTCAGTTCTCAGCAGAAGAGATGTGAGAACACAGTTTCAGAGCGTGTGGTCACTGTAGACTTTCACACGTGGTGAACCTGCCCATGAGCTCAGATGGTGTCTGATAATGTGTTCAGGATGCAGAAGATGTGCTTCAGACTGCAGTGTGATTTTCCACTATGCATGTATATCTCACAAGTGTTAGCACAAAACCTCATCTCTCCAAAATCATAACTTAAAATATATTATAAAATATACAGTGTTTTTAATGTAAGTCAGTTCAACTATAATGCAAATTAGCATTTTCACTAGTACACCTGTGAACATTTAGCAGACTCTTAATATCTTTGATCCTATTTCTTAAAGCTTTTTTTTTGGATTTCTTTTTCATGTAAAACTAAAATTTGTTGCTTTTTAAAAATAAGGCATAATGAATGTAGATAAATATATTCTGTTGGAAGTGGTAGATCAGACATTGGTATGTTGCACCATGGTGGTGTAATATTTAAAGGATTGCGAGTATTAAATTTGTTACTTGAATTGATTTGTATTATAATTTCCAGCAACAATGTTTAATAGCAAATCAGATCTGTTTCTCAAAAAATAGAGTTAAAATATTTTAAACTAAAATGAAATGATCAGCCATAACATAAGAATCCGCCTCCTTGTATCTACATGCATTGTCCATTTTATCAGATCCACTGATCGCATAGGAGCTACACTTACAGAGTGTAGTCCATCTGTTTCTCTGTGTACTTTATTACTCTGTTCTCTAATGATCAGCACCCCCACAGGACCACCACAGAGCAGGTACTATTTGGGTGGTTGATCATTCTCTGCACTGCAGTGACAGTGACATGGTTGTGATGTATTAGTGTGTGTTGTGCTAGTATGAGTGGATCAGACACAGCAGTGCTGGAGTGTTTAAACACCTAAACAGCAACATCCAGCCAACAGTGTCCTGTGGGCAGTGTCCTGTGACCACGGATAAAGGAACTAGAGAACACAACTGTGCTGCAACACAGTTTACATCTACACAGTGGACCAGCAAGGTAGGAGTGTCTAATAGAGTGGACAGTGAGTGGACACCCTAGAACCGCTGTGTTTGATCCCTTGTACCAGCACAGCACACACTGACACCACCACCACAACATCACTGTCCCTGCAGTGTTGTGAATGACCCATCTGCTCTGTGGTGGCACTGTGGGGGTCCTGACCATTAAAGAACAGGGTAACAAACAGATGATAAAAGATAAACAGATGAACTACTGTCTGTTAGTGTAGAACTGCAAAGTCCTCCTGTATAGTAAATAGAGCTGATACAATGGACAATGTGTGTAGATCGATGTATTTTTTTTCATTCTTAACTATTAATGCACGTAATGCATGTTTTTTTTGAAAACTTGATTATTTTTTCAAATAACTTTTATGTTTATATACCACACTGCAATAAATGAATAAAGTATATTAAAAGTGTAAATGTGTTTGATTTTTTTAATAGGTTTACTTCAAAAAAGGATAAATAATCAAATTATATATATATATATATATATTTTTTTTTTTTTTTTAAGCATTCAGGCATCAAGAACTCCAGTTGCTCTTTACATTGCATGGATATTTTGTGATGAATCATCAGATAAAAGTTATTTAAAATTACTTTAAATGAATGTCATTATGTATCATAAACCATAATAAATATATCCTTTGTATGTATAGACACCTGAATTAGTAGCTTATGTAGATTGTATTAAAATGAGATTCAGAAATTAAAAAGAAATCCCACTGTAAGGATCCTTATTTGCACAAATGAACTGATATAGTTGCACAAAGTACTGACAGAAAGAAAATGGAATAAGACAACATTCATATATTCATTTAAAGTATATTAGAAATACAATAACAAATCAGTTCAGTCTCTCTAACAGTTCTACTGAATACCAAAAGAATCTTACATTCATGTTTCTGCAGGTAATTATGTTTTCAAACCTTCTCAGGTAGATATTGTTGTGATCTCCTTATGACTGCTTCCAAAGGACGGTGTTACAGATAGATATGACAAGCAGAGCTACTGATGAGAGCTCTCACACTGATTGTGGTCAAACAAATTGAGTCAAGCAGACAGAAGGAATCATGTGACTTTTACCAGCCAATGAGGTTTAGTATAAGAACTAAGTAAGCTAATGCAGTTTGGTGCTTAAGGTCAGTTACATTCCTTACTTCAGGTTGTAACTGTTGTTTGTCTGATGATGAGTCCAGCTGTGATAATCATCTTACTTCTCTACAAAACATGTAAGTTTTATAATGTTACCCAACAATATTTCCTCTGTTTATATTTGCTAATATTGCTTGTTTTAATTTTTTATCCACCATGTTTTTATTGACCAAGACTGAACTGTGTTTTTTATAGGTTCTGCTCAAGCAGTGAGAAATTCAGAACCACTGATCATCTCAGCTGAGCCCGGTCAAGTGGTCACTCTCAACTGTACATTTGTAAATGACTCAGGTGCAGATGTTAGGATGTGGTACAAGCAGAGACTGGAGCATGTTCTACTGGAAGTGGGATCAGCTTTAGAAGGAAAGTCAGTAATGATTTCTAATAAATTTGATAAATCAAGATATAAAATGAACAGAATTGAGAGCGGCATTTCTCTCAGTATTGAACGTGTAACTAAAAAAGATGAAGGGATGTACTTCTGTGGAGCAGCTGGAAAGAAAACGCTGGACTTTTCTACTGTTACATTCTTAGCTGTGACAGGTAATATAACTGATTACTGTTTCAGTTGTTCTTAACATGATGTAATAAGCCATATGGATGCATTTTAAATATGTAATTGCAGGTCAGAATCAAATCTATTACTTTACACATTCATAGTTTAGATTCTTAAGGACACACTGTTATTTTTCTGTTACCATGATGTTATATGGTTATGGCATTTATCCTATTAACTACAAATTCTTACACTGTAAATTATATTTTTTATATTCAGGGCAAGTGGACATCTCAGTGCTCCAAACTCCAGTACTGGGGTCAGTTTCTCCAGGAGAGTCGGTGACTCTGCAGTGTACGGTCCTCTCTGAGATCAGAGCAGCAGAACTTCGAGTGCTCTGGTTCAGAGCTGCTGCAGGACAATCCTTTCCTGAAATCATCTACACTCATCAGAACAGCAGCAGCCACCAGTGTGAGATCAGCTCTTCTACAAACTGCTCTGTGTACAACTTCTCCAAGAACATCCTCAACCAGCACCATACTGGAACTTACTACTGCGCTGTGGCTGCTTGTGGGAAGATCGTTTTTGGTGATGGCGTCATAGTAGATCTCCGTAGTAAGTCTCTATGTGTATTTCTTGGTTTTTTGTTTAAAGTAGCCTTGTTTAAAGTAGCCTTTTACATTTGCATTAATTCAAAGTTCATAAGATATATATATATATATATATATATATATATATATATATATATATATATATATATATATATATACATATATATATAAAATAATAATAATATATATAAACTAACAAAAATATATTTCTTTTAGATATAAGATATTTATGCTACTCTGTACTATATGTATGATTATGTACATCTGTTCTAATGATATCTGGTTGTCTTACTGGTAAAAAATACTCTTATTATCTAGGGCTTTTAAATAATGAATGTAGGTGCCTATATAATAGCTTTTCTAAGTGAGTTTATTATTTTTTTCTCAGAAGACACTCTGCCACACCACTGTTACTTTTCTTTTCCCACTAAATATTATTACTTATCCATCCATCTACTGCTTCACCCCCTTTTCCAGTGATTTTGATAGCTGTAAAAGCAGCCAATCACAGGAGACTTCTAAAAATATGCAGATATATATTTTAGTGGATCTATTTGAGAGGATCCACTAAGAGGGAAAATGTAGTAGAAAGTACAGATTTGAAATGTAGAGAGTAAAAGTAAAAACTATTGCATGACAGAAATATGTAATTAAATTACAGATACCTTTACTATTTTGGTCAAACATGTGCGACTCCCTTTAGAACACCTACAGATATTACAGAGTATTACTTTACTTACAAAGTATTACTTATATGTGGTTATATGTACATTAACCGTACTCATATTTTGTTAGATCCCACTCCCTCAAAAGACTGTGCATATGTCTCACCATTAATTACATTAACAGCAGTTAATCAGTAATGATCACTCAGTAAGTTATTCAAGGAGGCTTTATGTCCTAGCAAACCACTTTGTTTTGTTTATTTTTTTAAGTAAGCAGAATTTGTGAAAAATTAGTGGAATTTCCCTTTAATGTTATTGAGAAAGGTATCCGATCCAACTGCTACTAAAGTACACCAGCCTGGGATTAGGAAGCATACACATAAATAAATATATTATAAAATACATCTCATCATATTTAAAATCCATCCATCCATTATCTGCCGCTTAATCCCGCTAGTCGGGGTCACGGGGGGACTGGAGCCAATCCCAGCGTCATCGGGTGAAGGCGGGGTACACCATGGACAGTTCGCCAGTCCATCGTATGGCCAACACTCACTCACACACTCACGCACTCACACCTACGGGCAATTTAGAGTGACCAATCAACCTAACATGCATGTCTTTGGACATGTGGGAGGAAACCGGAGTACCCGGAGGAAACCCAAGCACGGGAGAGCATGCTCACTTCACACAGAACGACCAGGATCGGGAATCTGACCCGGAACGTCTTGCTGTGAGGCGACAGTGCTAACCACTACACCACCGTGCCACCATGTTTAAAATCAATTTAGCTAATCAATGTAAAATTCCTTTACATAAAGAATTTAAGCTAAAAGTTCAGCTGGAAAATATTTAATGCTTCATTTATGTATACAGTATGTTGATGATTCCTGTCTTACAGAAGCTCCTGTAGATCCTGTAATGATGACCCTGGCAGTATTTTCAGCAGTGTGTGTGGTTGTAATCTGTGTTCAAACCATTTACATTTATAAAATCAGAAGATCTGAACACGGCGCTGGAGGTAAGTGTTCATTATGAACATGCAGCTAAACATTCTGATAGAATGAAAATAAAAAACAGTGATAATACATACTAATAAGTTTGCATTAATTAAACCGTATCTGAGAGTAACAGTGAAGTTTTATCTCTTCTACAGAGAGAGTTCAGGAGGGAGCTATGACTGAGAGGACAACCAGACAGGTACTCTTTATACAGTTACTGCTTTTATACTATATTTTAATTCCTACAGAGAATCTTACACAATTCAAATTGTAACTATACACAAATCTGCTCATTTCTTCTTGCTATCTGTAATAATGCACAGTAAACACTAGGATAGTACAGGTTCGGACTGAAAGACTGAGAACAACTAGTCAAATGACTTAAATAAGTTTACCACACCGTCTACAAAGAACATGTGTTTTACTTATTTAAATTTTATTACTTTAATTGAAATTTAATCAGCAGCAGCCAAACTTTTGTGAATAATCATTCATTGTTATGCAAAATTTTAAGCATCAGCGCAAATAAATAATCTAGTGTGTGTTTTTGTAATGAAAATTCATGAATAGTTTAAATTTAAATTCAATCAAAATAATAAATAGGCTTGGAATTTGTAATGCTCGTTAGTGTTTTTAAACATTTTAGTGTATAATTCAATTTCTGTTAGTGTTTGAATTAAATAATACTCATTGACTTATTAACTCCAATACAATAAACTCCAGATGTTGGTGATATTATGCCAATAAGATTAAAAAGTTTACATAACAAAATAATAAGAAATTTTTTTTGTACTGTTGCAACTAATATAGTCAATTATTGTCACAAAACAGCTTTTCAGCTATTTACCAACATGCATTAATACATATGTATTTGTATAATTTGAATTACAAGCATGAAGAACATCAGCAGATGTTAATGATGTTTATTCCTACAGGAACGAAACTCTGAGAACCTGAATTACGCTGCCATGAACTTCAAAGAGAAGAAAAACAATAGTGGGAGAGGAACGAGAGAACAACCTGAAGACATTGTTTACTCTCAAGTGAGAAGCTCCAAAGCTGCTGCTCATCGTTCACATCGTTAGTTTCCTAAGATGCTTATAAGTGATGGTTTAAACCTTTTCTTTTTATGGATCAAATGAGCTCCAGTACATTATCTTTACCTGTTAATTTCTCTTTACATGAAAATTCTGCTGATTGAAATGAAGAATGATGTGAGAGCACAGGTGTAGAGAATGTGTTCAGTATTAACCTTTATTGCTTATTTATGTAGTGGCTGAATTTAACATATGGTTTAAAAGTTGTGGAACGCTTTTATTTCAGATTTTATTCTCCTCCTATTGTCAGTGTAGGATTTTTTAATGTTTTCATAAAAAAAAAATAAAACTTACTTTCAAATTTTTGCACAGGACTTCACTTTCAGAGGTAGATGATTAGTTGGCCAGTTTGCTTAATTGGATGGCTTGTTTTCCTACAGAAAATGCTGTTTTAATAATAGATTCAAATAAAAGACAGCGCTGAATTTGTGTGTGTGATGTCTTTAATAATTGTATTAGTAGTTTGACCAATATTTTTTTTATGTCAGTAATTTCTCAAAATACAGCTTATATCATAATAAGCACATAAGAATGATTTTTTTTTACTTTCATTACATGTATAAAGCTTTAGCAATATTAGTGTGAATGTAGTATAATTATTCCAAATAATCACATGTGCTTAGATACAGTATATCAGTCAATGGTGTTTCATTCATTAATTTTCATTGTTTAATGCAGGAAAGTTTGGAAAATCACAACTACTAAATCTTAAACAGGAATAGGACTCATCTCTAGAATTGGTTCTAGGTTCCATAATCTGGAACTGGAGTTCAGCACTCCTGCTTTAATATATCACACTGCTATAGGTTACCAGGTGTTGCTGTTTTATCTTCAGTGCAGATTTCCGTTAGTTCGATTGATCCTTTAAGAACTTTGAGATATATAGTTTGCTTCTCTTTACTAGAGTCTACAGATAATGTATATATATAATATATGTAAAAACTTTTTTTGTCATTCTAGTCTACTTATTTTTTTCCATTAATAAATAGATGATACAAAATATCTAATGAAGATTCTAGTTCCACAAGTAAGAAAAAGTAAGAACAGTTTTTTTTCCTCTCTTGTAAAGTTGCAATTATGGAGGTACATATTTTTCTTTGGACAGCAATCAGGCCGCAACATAAAAACACATAAGACCAGTGTTGCACTAATAATATATGTGTTTTTTTTTCTTTTTTTTTGAGAGTGTCGGAAATTAAATGCAATGATTTACAAGAAAAGAGGAGGAAAGGGAAAAATAACAAACAAAACAAAGCTAACAAAAGAAAAATGAACACATGTACCAACCTAAGCTATCTAACTAAAGCAAACCAGGAGAAAACAAGATAAACCAAATGAACCCTCTCCACCCAATTCAGGATCACATAAAAGAGTTTTGCCTCTGTAGTAACACAAGCTCGATGTTAACCGTGTACTATACTGAAAATCACCATTTAAGCTTCAACCAGCACCAAACACCAGTAAACAGCACACAGCTTACAAGTTCTTACACAGACTCAAATGCATCTGCAGTTGTTCACATCCACTGGTCAGCGAACTGGGAAGATAATGGAAATCATGTCAGAAGCTGATCTTTTTAAACAGGTCTTGCTTTCATGTGAAAGCCTCAAAGTGTGGCTGCATGTTTTTTTCTGGACCCACTTTATATTTCATGTAGTTACACATTAAAAATAAACACAGCAGAACTACTGGTAATGTATTCACTGTTGTTTATGGAAATACATATCTGTATCAACTTTTATTCATGTAATTACACAAGTGTATTTTGTTAGTTGTAGCAGATTTATTTCTCTTGTGTAATTATTATGTGTGTTAAAGTGAACAGCTGATATTTCAGCAAGACTTCTTTGATTGTAACAGGAGGAGCAATTGTCTACATTATGAGAGTTTTTACACGGTATCTGCACAGGAAGTGATTTACTTATTTGTGATATTTGCATATTATAGTTATATTGATTTTCTTGTGTTAACCTAACCAAAGTTTCAGCTCTAAAGCTGATCCTTATGATCTATCTATAACAATGAATACACTTCCAGTATTTACATTGTTGTTGTTAGCATTTAACTACACAATTATTAGTGGTACTAACGACAATGTGGGTCTGTCTTTTGTCATCTATTGTTATATTTCACATCAAGTGTTGTGTAGCTTTAGTTTAGAATTTTCAAATGCCTGCTATTACCAACAGGGGCAGCATGAGCATTGACTATGCTCGGGATGTGTATGTGGTTTTATAGTACTTCCTGTGAAACTTGAGAGTCATATCTTCGGCCTTAGTATTTATTTTAACCCTTTCATTTAACATTTTAACAGCAACACTGTCATATGAGACAATTCTAAATAGATCTTCTAAAATAAATAAGTATTTATCCTGGATATAATTCTGTAATGGCTCAAAAGGCAGAGAGTATTCTTTATTCACTACTGTGGACAATTATAAATGGGACTGAAGATATATGTCAGATTTTAAGACAAATTTGATATCGGTTAGTCCAAATATGTTACCAAAATCTGAAAAAAAAAATAAGTGAAACTGGTCTGTTTTACTCTACAGTGGTGGTGTTTTAACATGGCCTATTGGTCAATAAATAGGTAGATCAAATAGGTAGGTTATTGAATACACACACACACACACATACATATATATATATATATATATATATATATATATATATATTGAACAATAACATTGACATGTTCAAACATTTCTGTAACTCCTGCTTCTTCAGTGTTGCTCCTGAATTCAAGGGTGTCCTCCTTTTCTGCCGTTCAAGTATCTATTTTTGGGAGGGTTTAACATTAGATGCTAGAACATTGTTGTGAGGAATTAACTGTATTCACAAGAGCATTAGTGAGGTTAGATTCTGATGTTGGATGATTAGTTCTAGATCACGTCAACTCAGCCCAAAGGTAATAGAGAGAGCTCTATCCCTGCAGATAATTCAGCTCCACTGCTTTACAACCCAGAGCTGCGGGCCTTTATACCCTGCCAGCAAACACTTAGCACTGGGCATGAAGCTAGGCTCATCCAGCCAAACCTGTAACCAGAATTGATCATATGCTCAAACATTGCCCCCTTGTGGACAAACATGTTAAATAACAAGAAAAGAAGAGAAAAAAAGAAAAACCCTTGTGACTGTCATCAGCCAATGTGTTTAATCACCTGAGCCCAACCTGCTGAAACAGTGTGGTGGTCTTTCTTCCTTTCCAGTTTGTTTCAAATATGAACAGCTTCTTTTATGAAAATGGCTCTGACTTTGCTGCTTGTTTTACATCTTGATATGTAAGTTTATGCACTCTTCAGAAACAGATTTTGGATCACGTAGTCTTAATTTTTTATTTTATTGTTTACTGTGCTTGAAGAAATGATTTCTACTGTTCTCTTTACTGACTTACCTCTTATGTAATTCTATCTTATAGATTCTGTTCAAGCTGTGGATGTTTCTAAAGCATCATTTATTTCAGTTGTGTCTGGTAAAAATGTTACTCTACAATGTTAAATTAAAAAAAAGATCCTAGAAGTATTTGGGTTTGGTACAAACAAAGAGCAGGACAGGAACCACAGGAAGTAGCAGTAAAGTAACCAGACAAGTGCTCCACCAAACAGATTCACCATAATCGACAGTTTTGCTCTGATAATTGAACAAACTACTAAAGAAGATGAAGGAATGTACTTTTGTGGAGAAGGAGATGGGAGCACCATTGCGTTTTCTAAAGGCACATTCTTGGCTGTGGCAGGTGATAATAAACCAAGTTATGTATATTAGCACATACAATTATAGATCAACTGGTTTTTACACTCTGTCTTGTCTAATATATATAGTCAGTAAAAATTGCCATTCTTTATTGTACTAATGACTGTTAAGATAATATATCATGTCCATAAATGTCAATTTACTTACACAGTACATAATGTATTTAGCTATTATATTGATTCAGTTTGAACACAATATTAAATTGTAATAGTTTACAGTCTAATAAGCACAAAAAGTTTACAGTGTCTATATTATATTCACCAGGTCAACCTCAGTTAAACGTATCAGTTGTTCAAACTCCAGTTCTGGAGGCAGTTTCTGCAGGAGAGTCGGTCAGTTAATGTAGTTCATGGAATTATTTTGTTTTTTAATCTAAATTATATTTTGAAGCACTTTTGAAATATTAGTCACATATTAAACTCTTAGTAGCTCTACTGTAATAAGATCTGACACTACTTACAGCACATCTGTTTTTTTTTTTTACCAAAACTAATGTAAAAAAACCAATAAGGCGATTTCTGCTCAATAATTAACACAACAGTGTGTAATACGTGTTATATGATAATACAGCTCATAATCAATAATCACATTGTTGTTTAAAATACAGCACTACTCTATTTAATAACAGCTGTTTTGTTTAATATGAAATGACATTATATTATAAATATGTTATAAATATAGCAAAAATGAACTTTTCTCCAAGATTACACATTTGTAACAGTGGATGATGATGTTTACACCTACAGGATCAAAATACTGAGAACCTGCATTACGCTGCCTTACACATCAAAGAGAAGAAGAACAGAAGTGACTGAGTGACGTGAGAACAACTTGAAGTTATTGTTTACTCTCAAGTGAGAAGCTCCAAAGCTGCTGCTCATTGTTCACATCACTAGTTTCCTTTTAGAAAGGGCTTATTAAAGCTCCAGCTTTTTTATCTTTACATGTCTGTTTCTTGTTGGGTAAGAATTTTGCTAATTGAAATTAAGTCTCAGTTCTCTGAAGGACGACATGAGATCAAATGTCCAGAGCGTGTGGTCACTGTGATCATTATCCATATCGAAGGTGTCTGATATTGTGCTGCAATAATAGAAACATGGTAAACTTTCGAGGTTAACCAGTCAACTGTGACTGAATTAATGCTTGAGTGAACAGGTGAATTGTGATTGGGCTGCGGTCTTACATGTATTTCAGACCCTTTACAGAACTGATACTTCACATGAATGGCTGATATTTGTGTAGCTCCAATAACAGACGTTACATAGATTCTTATATTCATTATTCATTCAGAGTATCTTGAAGTGAAATAGTTTATTGCAAAGAAATGTATTTTATAGTGGTTATATATATATATATATATATATATATATATATATATATATATATATATATATATATATATATATATATAGTCTATAAAACAACAAGGAAAGAGAATATCTTTAGCATCAAGTTACATACTCATGTAATAGCCTTAACTGTGCCTTATCTTTAGATATCAGGTTCCAACACTACAGTAAGTTACTCAGGTTTCTGCTGATCGATGCCTTTCACATCAAACTACTCTAAATGACTGTTTATTATGCAGAGGTTTTAAAAAGTACATAATACTGTATATTAAGTGGTTTGGCTTTAAACAAGTACCTGATGACCAATTAATCATGCTCTTTGATTGGATAATTAATTTGATTAATTGGATGATGTTTTAATAACTTCAAATAAAATACTATTAAATTGATTTATTATATGTGTGGTGTTCTTCTTAACTAAACAGCTTGTTTTTAACTGAGGACCATTTCTCTGTTTATATAATTTTTTTCAGAATACCTGATATAAATACTGAAAAAGTACATAAGAATAAATATGTTTACATTTTACTTTGAATATATTTGTAAATGATTAATAATAAATTATATGCACACACTGTTAAATTCTGTTGCCTACCAATAACACAAAGCAGAGATCTAGGCATCCCAAAAACAGCAGTTACTGTTGATACCGTCTTTGTCCACGGTCCTGAACTGGACTGATGCTACTGTCCATGGTTCTGAAATCCATTGGCTTCCATTGGATTCCAAGTGACTGGAAGTACTATTAGCTGATATATTTACCTGAAGATAAATAAAAATGCTGAAGATTTTTGAGTAGTAAACACAACATGTAGTAAATTATAACATTACAGTAGTGCTGCGGACCCACAGACACTTATGTAATACCAACTAACCTTTGGGACTGAAGTTCATCGGTATAAACACAAACAATATGGGGTAACCCTTTACTTTTTATTTATTTCTGTACTTTCTTTAGGGGCTTGAACCGCCGCTTATAAATATAATGTGCTTTACATTACATCTTAACACAGAACAGCTGCTTTTCTGCTTTTCACTTCCTCTCTCTCTCTCTCTCTCTCTTCTCTCTCTCTCACACTCTCTCTCTTGCTCTTCTCTGTCTCTCTTTCTCTCTCACTCTCTCTCTCTTTCCCTTTCTCTTCTCTCACTCTCTCTCTCTTTCTCTTCTCTGTCTCTCTCTTACTCTCTCACTCTCTTCTCTCTCTCTTTCTCTTCTCTGTCTCTCTCTTACTCTTTCACTCTTTCTCTTCTCTGTCTCTCTCTCACTCTCTCTCTTTCCCTTTCTCTTCTCTCACTCTCTCTCTCTCTCTTACTCTCTCACTCTCTCTTTCTCTTCTCTTTCTCTCTTTCTCTTCTCTGTCTCTCTCTTACTCTCTCACTCTCTCTTTCTCTTCTCTCTCTCTTTTTCTCTTTCTCTTCTCTGTCTCTCTCTTACTCTCTCACTCTCTTTCTTTCTCTTTCTATTCTCTGTCGCTCTTTTACTCTCTCTTTCTCTTTTTCTCTTTCTCTATCTGTCTCTCTCTTACTCTCTCACTATTTTTCTCTTTCTCTTCTCTGTCTCTCACTCTCACTCTCTCTCTTCTCTCTCACTCTCTTTCTCTTCTCTCTCTCTCTTTCTCTTCTCTGTCTCTCTCTTACTCTCTCACTCTCTCTTTCTCTTCTCTCTCTCCTTCTCTTCTCTGTCTCTCTCTTACTCTCTCTCTCTCTTTCTCTTCTCTCTCACTCTCTTTCTCTTCTCTCTTTCTCTTCTCGCTCTTTCTCTTCTCTCTTTCTCTTCTCGCTTTCTCTTCTCTCTCTCTCTTTTCTATCTCTCCCTCTCTTTCTCTTCTCTATCTCTCTCTATCTCTCTCACTCTCTCTCTTCTCTCTCTCTCTCTCTCTTTTTTTTCTCTTTCTTTCTCTTACTCTCTCTCTCTCTCTTTTTTCTCTTTCTTTCTCTTACTCTCTCTCTCTCTCTCTTTTCTATCTCTCTCTGACTCTCTCACATTCTCTTTTCTATCTCTTTCTCTAACTCTTACACTTTCTCTTCTCTATCTCTCTCACTCTCTCACTTTCTCTTCTCTCACTCTCACTCTCGGTCTACATTTTAAACTCTGAAAAATATTTTTAAATCTTAACACTTATGCCACTTTTTAAACCTTTTACATGTTTTTAACTCTTTTAACGCAAAACATATTTACCATACAAAAACCAACACACACACATTTTATATATATATATATATATATATATATATATATATATATATATATATATATATCCCACAAAATTGTCTCTAGAGCTACATACATGCTCTGCAGTTAATGGTCAAGACCAAAAACACTAATCATCCATTCTCTCAGTAACTACATGGCCTCAGGACACCTCTTAAAAACAAAATTTTACTTTAAAAAAATGTTGTTTTACAGTTATAAGAGAACAATAAGAACTGCAGTTTCCTTCATCACCACAAGGGGGCATTAATGCGCCACATAACTCTAAACACTTTATGCAAACAATTTAATCTCAAAACTTAATGATTAAACTTTAAACTTAATTAAAACTATTTGGAAAACATAATAAAGACACTGTGAAACTGTTTGTAGAAAATATATGCAAATGTCAAATTTGCCACATTTCAGAAAATCTATGACAGGTTGAGAACTGAGGAAAGGATTGCTGCAGTTCTGAAAGTGAAATGTTTTCCTTTTTTGCTTCATATCCGATTAAACTTTCTGTGGGTGACCAGTGGTCTGGACTGCAGGCAGCCTAGTTGAGCACACAGACTCTCTTACTAAACAGACATGCAGCTTTACTACATGAAGAATGTGGGTACAGTGTTTGACAGTGTTTTGCTGAAATACACTGAGCAACACAATGTCTGGATGGCAGTTTATGTTGCTCCACAACCCGAATATATAGTTTAGCATTAATAGAGCTTCACAGATGTGCAAGTCACTCATGCCATGAGAACTAATGTCTCCAATACCATCATATATGCTGAATTTAAGCTGTGCACTGATAAGGTGGTCTGTTTGTGAAGCACTGACATACTGTGTTCACAGACCATGGTGTTGGAAAACGATTGCATGATTGTTTGTTGACTTTTTGTCATAACAGTTATAAACAGTCATTGCTTTATTTGCTGAATTAGCATAATATTTACAAGAATTTATAATTATTGAGGTAGCGTATTATAACACTTGCTTTGTGTAATCTTTAGCCTCATGACCACACCCTCCTTTAACACCCATTAGCTGATGTACAGTGTCTGTTAGTCAAGCAGAAGTACAGTAGATGGGCGTGTACTTTTCCAGTCTTTTATCTTAATGTAAAAAAAACTGAATTTAACAAAGATTTTGCAAAAACTGTATGCAGATCAAAAACCTGTATACAAGCACCAACCACATATTCCAGAGATGGAAAAGTGTAGATATCCTGAAAACTGCAAGAAAAATGTGTACTAAGAAAAAAAAGAAGAAATGGATAGTGTTGTGCCTTGCTTTGCCTTTATTTAACTGAAGCAGAACAAAGAGAATCACAGTGTTTCTACTGAGCAGATTAACTGTGTTTTATGAATATAAACCCATTTAGAATTTGATGCCTCACTGACACTCAAAGAACGCTGAGACAGAAGTCTGTTTACTACTGAGTTACTGTTCCTTTAATTACACTGAGGAGACTCATTGTTGCAGGTTTGGAAGTGGAATTGTTGCCCTTTCTTACCAGATACAAGACTCATCAGTCTGCATTCCTCAATGTCTGATCCTTCTCTTCTTGATGCAGGACATTTTTCCCACTAGTTTATACTTAGCATTAGGTATAGGGACTTTAGGCTCATGTGCAGTTTTTCCACCTTCTACAGATGTAGTCCATCAACCAACATGCTTGTTATTCAAATGTCCTTCATTTTAAACTTTGTTTTTCTTTTTTTCTTCTGGTTTAAACTGGACCTATGAGGCTCCCCCTGCAAACAAACACTAGAGGTCAGTAGTCACCCAAATATTTAGTTAGTACACAGTATGACTTACTCTGTAACTGTAAACATGAACTTACAGAAACACTTTGAATGTCATTGTAGAGAATCATTGTAAACATTATTGTGGAAATATGTAAATAATTGTAGTGATAAGAAAATGAATACGAGGTATGCATCTTATTAGATCATCATAGACAGTGTGTATATTAGCCCCTAATGGAGATCTTTAATTCAGCACTAATTATGTATTTATTCATTTGTTGTTTGTTTATTTATTTATTTATTAGTGCTGAAGATTTCATTTTTCTTAAAAAAAAATTTGTCAACAAGACACGACTGATCAAGAATATTTGATGTGATGTTCTTCCCAGTTTTTGACTACAGACCAGTTCAGAAAGACAATATTGCTGAGAATATTAGAAAATAAGTCATTCCGAATTAAAGCTGGTGATGTAAACTTTCAGTGTTTTCTGGATATTTAATTTTTTTACTTTTCTTTTAAATTACATGTAAAGCCCATCTAATCAGAATGTTTAGAGAACCACATTATATCAAACACACTAAACATGTATTTCTAGTTGTATCTTTCATATCATAAGGTAATTTTGCATACTTGCATAACTTCTTTTATTGCATTCATGCTTTCATAAATGAAACAATTCAAATAACCAATCAATTTATTGACAACATACTAGATCACTGTCAATCATATCCAATCAAATCTAATTATGTTTGTCACATCACATTTAACACAGGTGTTCCATAGTCCCTTGCAGCACTTACTGCTTACAAAGAAAAAATATAAAAAAGAGTAACACACACACACACACACACAATGTGTATGTGTAATTTCTCAAATATAACAAACTGCTGAGTTCCTGCAGGCTAAATGATGCAGTTCCAGCATTCTGACTCTAGATGTTTCTAAAACCAAAGAATAGCCTCCTATATATAATCTACAGGGCAATAGAACATAACAGTACATTATCTTCAGTAAGAGGGGGACTTGAATCCAGTCAGAGAAAATCCTTTAGTTACACATTCTGCTACAGAAATAAAACATATAGTAGTAGCAGTGTATTATGTTGCCATGGTCACACAGACGTAATTGGTCTTTTTCCTCTCTAGGTGAGTAGGATGCCCCCCCTCTCTCCTCCATCACTTAGCAGGATGGTGGCCAGTGTATAGATTCAGTGACGGGCCTCATGTGACTGATGAACAGTATATAAGTCTTTAAACTGCTAACATAGTAGCTTCAGCAAACACCTAGCTAGCAGGTGGAGCTGGTCATAATGATATTAGCTTATTAGACCGTTATTACTGACAACAGGCAAGGTCTGAAGTACTACAACCTATTAGCAAATATATGCTGAAGTGATATACTGGTGACCCATAAAATCAACTACAAAACCAGTCAAAACATAAGAATTCAAAAATTCTTCCCCATTTCTCTCCATCATAAACAACTACACAAATCAGTAATGTGGTTTTTACATTATTACTTCTTAATTACTCAGTTTATTGGAGATCATTTGCTGTTGGTGACTGAACCAAATCTATCTGAGACTCACAAACGTCAACACATTCTGGCCATCTTTCCAGTTTGTGTTCCATCAATAATTGAATTCCTATTATTGCAGACTTTTACCTTCAAACCTCAGTATGTGTACTGCTATTAACTGACCTGTTTAAGGGTCTATTTGAATTGTGTGCTCTGCTATGTTGTTTGTTATTATATTCACATTGTACATTTTTACTCTGTTGAGATTTTACAGTTGCTGCTGCAGTTAGCATAAACTGCTGAATTAAAACTGAATAGAACAGATGGCATCATCTCACTGTTTATAGAACTAAAATACTTAAAATACTTAAAACACTCAAACAGTTTTAGAAACAGGAGACGTCTGGTGGCTAAACGTGTTAGTCTAACAGTCAGAAAAAAAAGCTGTGACGTCTTTCAGTCAATGAGGTTACACACATGTATCCTGCAAGCTAATCTGGTGCTTTTGTCAGTTGCTCTGTCTCAAGTTGACTTCAGTGAAGATCTGATTAATGTATGATGATGGCTCTGATATGGACTCTCATTTTATATCTCCACTTAACAAGTAAGTTTATGAGCTTTTTACAAAACAGGATTTGGTCATCAAATAATTTCTTTATTACTGGGTTCACTGTTAACTGTGTTTGATGCCTCATTTAATTGTATTATATAGATTCTGTTCAAGCTGTGGATGTTTCTGTAGCATCATTTGTCTCAGCTGCCTCTGGAGAAAATGTTACTCTAAACTGCAAATTTGTGGAAGGACACAACGATACGATGTGGGTTTGGTACAAACAAAGAGCAGGACAGGAACCTCAGGAAGTGGCAGTGAAGATGTCTCAGGACAAAAAACCCACTTCATTAAACAGATTTAAAATAAGTGACAGTTTTTCTCTGAATATTGAACAAACTACTGAGGATGATGAAGGAATGTACTTCTGTGGAATAGTAGGAAAGAACACTAAGTTTTCTAAAGGCACATTTTTAGCTGTAACAGGTAATAACAATACTGTTTCTAAAATAATTATTCTCCTGCTTGAAAATGAAATATGCACATATCTTACAGTGTTTATATCATACTGACCAGGTCAACCTCAGGTGAACATATCAGTCGTCCAAACTCCAGTACTGGGGTCAGTTTCTGCAGGAGAGTAGGTGACTCTGCAGTGCACGGTCCTCTCTGAGATCAGATCAGCGGAACTCCGAGTGCTCTGGTTCAGAGCTGCTGCAGGACAATCCTTTCCTGAAATCATCTACACTTATCAGAACAGCAGCAGCAGTCAGTGTGAGATCAGCTCTTCTACACACAGCTCTGTGTACACCTTCTCCAAGAACATCCTCAACCAGCACCATACTGGAACTTACTACTGCGCTGTGGCAGCTTGTGGGAAGATCATTGTTGGGAATGGAGCAGCAGTTCACTTTAGTAAGTAGTATTTAAAAAGCTTAAAGCTATTGCCATTGATATATTGCGATATGAACATAGATAACAGTAAAATGTTGTCTTTTACTCTACTGATGCTTATTTATATGAATTCTAAAATAACAGAGCGTTTTGCAGTTCTGGGGTTGCTGTTCATATAAAACGGCCTTGTTTTACTACATTGTACATTAATTGACCTCAAACATACAGTAAAGCTTCGACCAAATTATATATTTTTATTCATATTTAAAATTTGTGCAAAAGTGCAAAAGGATGAGACACAAGCTGAGCAAGTATACTTCTGTGAAAGTATGGAGTAAATTTGGATGTATGGACCCAAAAATACACTTCAGTGAACATCCACACATACATGTATTTAATTCAGAGATACTGCACGCTCACTTAGAATATCTCAGTTGAGCGTATTTTGAGAAAATTCAGGTAGACAACCTGCATAACTTGTAGCTGAGATCAGTGCTTTAGTATGCAGATTACTTTTCAGGTATATAGGTAACAGCAATGTTAGTGTACAATGTAAAATTAATCTTCATAAATCTACAGTAACAAGTAATAGAATTAATATTTACAGCATTTGTATAATACAGTTTGTTTACTGTTATAGTAAGTCCACTAGTACTACTAAATTTAAAGCAAAGTAATATTAAAACACTAGTGTTGCATGCATGACTGACATCTTCCAAAATTTAGTGTTTAAAAAGGTGTTTATGCCAGACTACATGGAGCTTTCAGTAGAGTAATGCTCCCCAGTTATATACTTTGTAAGTATTGTGCTGTTATTTAGTAAAGTTACAAGTGCCATTCTTCTATGGACTCCCTGGTGACTTATTCAGATTGTGATTTTGATCTCCATGAACCATCAACAAAAGCAGTTCTTCTAAACTGGGCCTAAATGGACATTACTGGAGTAATTGGATACTGTTTTTTTGTTCAACGTAATGTGTAAGAAGAAATATAACTTCTAATATCTTACAGAAGGTCATGTGGATCCCATTGTGTTCTATCTGGGAGCAGCTCTGGGGATCTGTGTGATTGTGATCTGCGCTCAAGCCTTTAGAACCTGCAGTGGTGAGTGTAGATTAATCTGGTATATATGGAGTTATTATGATTTTGTAAATAATGACCAGTAATGCATTTAAACTGATTCCCTAAAATGCAATGATTTGTTTATATTTAACACATGACTAAACAAGATGGCCGCGCGCGGTGGTGCAGCAGCTTCTCACGCTCCCAGCGAAAACCCAGCTTTCAGTTATTTTTACGTCGGTTCTGATAGCGATTTCACGCGCCTTAAGCCTGTGAGTTACAGCCGAACCGAACTTTTTAAGATTAAGAACAGCTCTGCCACAAAAGTAGCAACTATGGACAGTAGTTTCAGAGCCAAGCTGGGCAGACTACAACTTCTCCGGACACCGGCGTGGCGGGTCAGAGCGGTACGAACAAAGGGCAAAAGGAAGCGATGCAGGCGAAGACTGAAGAGAGGGAAGCGGGCCGGCGTGCTAGCCAGGCTCAAGGCTAACGCCGACAGACCCCCGATTCCATCTCTCTTCCTGTCCAATGTTCGCTCTTTGGACAACAAGCTGGACCTTCTGCGGCTGAGGATGAGTGTTTCTGATGAGATGAGGAACTGCGCTGTGATCTGTCTCACGGAAACATGGCTAAACGACAGCATGCCGGACTCAGCCTTCCAGCTCGCCGGCCGGCAGCTCTTCCGCGCGGACCGCAACCAGCTGTCCGGAAAAGCACGAGGGGGCGGCTTATGCGTCTACATAAACAAAGGTTGGTGCACAAACTGTGTGATGGTAAACGCCCTATGCTCCGAGGCAACAGAACAGCTGACCGTGAAGTGTCGGCCACACTATCTGCCTCGGGAGTTTACAGCTGTGTTCGTCATTGCCGTTTACATAGCACCGGATGCTAATGCTAACAACGCACTGAAAGAGCTACATGACAACATCAGCTCGCTTCAGAACAAGCATCCGGAGGCGTTTTACGTGGTGGCGGGGGATTTTAACCACGTGAACCTGACGAACATTTTGCCGAGGTTTTACCAACACATAGACATTCCAACACGGGGAGACAACACACTCGACCGTGTTTACACCAACATCAGAGACGCGTACAGAGCCGTCCCCCACCCCCACCTCGGGCTCTCCGACCACATCTCCATTATGCTGGTCCCTGCATACCACCCCCCGCTGCGACGCTCCAGACCCACACAGAAGACCATCACTGTGTGGCCCGGTGACGCAGACGCTGTGCTGCAGGACTGTTTCGGCTGCACAGACTGGCATGTCTTTAGGGAGGCTGCTGAGAGTGAGGGGGAGCTGGATCTGGAGGATTACACATCTGCTGTCCTCGGGTACATCAGCAAGTGTGTGGAGGATGTCACCACCACAAAGACAGTGACCTGCTACCCGAACCAGAAACCCTGGCTGAATGGAGAGGTGCGTTCTCTACTGAAAGCCAGGGATGCTGCCTTCAGGTCTGGCGACGCACAGGAACTCAGGAGGGCTAGAAGAGAGCTGACCGCAGGTGTTAAGAGGGCCAAAGCTGCATATGCTCTGAAAATCCAGGGACACTTCTCCTCCCAGGATCCTAGGAGCATGTGGAGGGGAATTAAGTGCATCACAGACTATAAAACCAGAGATGCACAATGTTCCAAAGACCCCTCCCTGCCCGAGGCTCTCAACAAATTCTATGCCCGCTTTGAGGACCCTGACACCCCGCCCAGCATAAGACTCACCCCTCCACCTGGAGAAGTACCCCTCTGTGTGACACCAGCAGAGGTAAGGAGGACCCTCAGGAGGATCAACCCCCGGAAAAGTGCTGGTCCGGATAACATACCCGGACGAGTACTACGGGAGTGCGCTGATCAGATCTCCGAGGTCCTGGCAGACATTTTCAATGTCTCCCTCACCCAGGCAGCTGTTCCCACCTGCCTGAAGACCGCCACCATCATCCCGGTCCCCAAGAGCTCCACAGTGACAGGTCTGAATGACTACCGGCCGATAGCTCTCACGCCGATAGTCACTAAATGCTTTGAAAGACTGGTTATGACCCACATCAAAGCCACCATCGACGTCACTGTGGACCCACACCAGTACGCCTACAGGAGGAACCGATCCACAGACGATGCCATTTCCTCTGTGGTCCACACTGCCCTCACCCACCTGGAGCAGAAGGACTCTTATGTCCGTATGCTCTTTGTGGACTTCACTTCCGCCTTTAACACCATGATACCCCAGACACTGACAGATAAGCTCTCCTCACTTGGTCTGCGCTCTTCTCTTTGCAACTGGGTCCTGGACTTCCTGACCAACAGGCCGCAGTCTGTGAGGATCCACAACCTCTCCTCCTCCACCACAATCCTCAGCACTGGCTCCCCTCAGGGCTGTGTGTTGAGCCCCCTTTTGTTCACGCTGCTCACATATGACTGCTCACCCATCTACCCAGGCTGTCATATTGTGAAGTTTGCGGACGACACGGCAGTGGTCGGATGCATCACAAACAGTGATGAGTCTGGCTACAGACGGGAGGTAGAACACCTGGAGGGTTGGTGCAGAAAGAACAACCTCTGCATCAACATAAAGAAGACGAAGGAGATGATTGTGGACTTCAGAAGGGGCAGACATGCCCACCTCCCCCTGCATGTCGGAGGGTCTGCGGTGGAAGTGGTCTCCAGCTACAGGTACTTGGGTGTTCACCTGAGCAACAACCTCACCTGGAGCAACAACACTTCCAGCCTGGTCAGGAAGGCACATCAGCGGCTCTACTTCCTCAGGCGGTTGAGGCGAGCTGGGCTCGGGAGCTCGGTCCTCACCTCCTTCTACAGATGTGTGGTGGAGAGCGTTCTATGCTCCAGCATCAACGTGTGGCACGGAAGCTGCTCTGCTGCAGACAGGAAAGCTCTGCAGAGGGTGGTGAAGGCTGCACAGAGGTCTGTCGGAGTCAGCCTCCCCACCACCACGGACATATACACCTCCAGATGCAGGAAGAGGGCCACCTGCATCATGAAGGACCCCACTCATCCAGCACACTCACTGTTTGTCCCGCTCCCCTCAGGCAGGAGGCTGCGGAGCGTCAAGTGTAGAACGAACAGACTGAGGAACAGCTTCATTCCGGAAGCTGTAAGACTTTTAAACGCCACTTAGTGGAACCACTGCACTGACACTTTTACTGCACTGACACTTTAACGACACCAGTCACTTTAATACACTCTGCTGCTACCTTCTCCATTCCTGTTTATTTTATTTTCATATATTTTATATATTTATGTTTATTTTATTTATTTAAGTACTGCTGTCTGGGTAAAACTGGGTCCTTGGGTACCACAATTTCGTTCCACCCCATGTACCACATGTGATGCGAATGACAATAAAGTCTCCTTGAATCCTTGAATCCTTGAATCCAATAACACATATAAAACAAAACTAAACTAGAACAGATAAATACTAAATATTTGATCAGCCCTGATTATATGATGTTAAGAAGTTGAGTAACATGGTTGTTTTCTCTTGTTTGGATTGTTGTAATGAATTGTTTTCCAGCATATCAAGCAAAAGTATAGACAAACTACGGCTTGATCATATTACTGCAATGCAGATGTATCATTAATAAGCTCTAAATGACAATGTAATCTTTCTGTTCTCCATCATAGTGAGGGAGCGTGATTTGGAGGTGAAGTACAAAACCAGTCAGGTACTACATGTTCACTCAGACACTTTTTAATACCCATAGAGTCTCTAATCTCCAGCCTTTAATATCTCATATTCATCTCTACAGGACTCTGCTGCTGCTGTGGAACTGAATTACGCAGCCAAAAGTCTGAGAAAGAAGAGTGGACGCTCTGGAGACAGTGTTTACTCTGAAGTCAGATACTTCTCAGTTACTGACCCCAACAATCAGTAACCCACTGAACTCTCTGCTCTTCTATCAGCATCAGTGAAGTTATTTTCTGTTTGCTGTCAGTTCGATTATCTTTTTGTTTTATTATTGTTTGTGCTGATATTAGTCAGGATTTATAATAATCTGCTACACTTTGCTCTGTACTCAAAACTGCATGACTGAAAAAAGAGTGTTAGATGTGTATATACTTTCAGTTCTCAGCAGAAGAGATGTGAAAACACCGTTTTAGAGTTTGTGGTCAATGTTAACTTTGACACGTGGTAAACACACTGATGAACTCAGATGGTGTCTGATATTGTGTTCATGGAAAAGAAGAAGACAAGCTTAAGATAGTAGTGAGACTTTCCACTACATTTACCACGCGCACACACACACACACACACACACACTCACATAAAAACATATTTATAGCAGGCTTGTTAAGTTCATTGCAAGCTCTTTCTTTCAAACAATTTCTAATCCCTTTGTTACAATTATACTCATGTAAAGCTGAAAATGTGATGATTTGTTAACAAGATATGATATTTAGGTGGCAAATAAATGCACAGAAATATAGTTTGTTCTGAATGGATAAATGTACTTTGCTGCATTGTAATGTCACATTGTGGTTTCTGTTTATTTCCTTTTGAATCATCAGGTACTTACACTATTAAATCATAATGTCTGGCAATAATATGTAATAAACAATCACAGGCTTTGTCATGAAATTTCATAGAGAATTACTAAAGAAATATCTTGTTCAAAATAAAATTAATATATACAAATTTCTTGCTGTTTTTATTCATGTATTTATTTTATTTGCACAAAAAACAGGATCATGAATACACAACAGTATGGGAGAGAGGGGCTGTTACAGAATAGACAAATAAACAAACGTACAGAAGACAGAACAACAGACAGGGGGTGTCATTGTAATATTAGGAGCAAAAAGAAGAGGAAAATAAATAAATAAATAAAAAATAAACAAGTAATGAATGGAGCAATCAGCTCTGGATAAACTGCAATGT
The DNA here is from genome assembly GCA_021613375.1 of Megaleporinus macrocephalus. Lineage (NCBI taxonomy): Eukaryota > Metazoa > Chordata > Actinopteri > Characiformes > Anostomidae > Megaleporinus > Megaleporinus macrocephalus. Next base: position 39,926,102 of record CM038713.1, read on the forward strand.
AGACCAGATATTGTTGTAGTAATTAATATTATCTTTTTCCAGTTTTTCCAAAATTGAATATTCAGTCAACAGATTGTCGCAGCCACTGTTGCAGAAATGAGAATGAATGTTTGCAGATGTTTTGGGGTTGATAGAGAGGAAAGGTCACCAAGCAGAGCTATGGTGGGAGAAATATAGAGAGCTATACTCACTGTTTTTAAACATCTAATCTAAAATGTAAATACGTGTAATTATTTCTGCTAATAAACAAACAGGTATTGTCTGTTGGAGCCTGAATAAAACAATATCATGTCATGAGTTCTTTTACAGTATATTACAATTAATTATTACAACAGAGATGTAAATACAGAGGTCAGTTAAAACGCTCAGACAGTAGTACACACACACACACACACACACACACACACAGCAAATCAAGTTGAAAAACCTTCCCAGGCAGATATAGCTGCTCTATTAAGAGCTTATAAGAGAGGCTGTTGAAGACAGATGACAACAAGAGCTATTGTTAGAATTTCTTGTAAAGAGCTCAGAGAACTTCTTGTGGTCAAACAGAGCAAACAGGAAGAAACATGACTTCTTTCAGCCAATGAGGTTTAGTATAAGAACCCAGTAAGTTAATGTAGTTTGTTGCTTTGGTCAGTTACATACTTGCCAGCATATTTGGTTATAACAGGTTATAACTGTTTATCAGATGATGAGTCCAGCTGTGATTATCATCTTATTTCTCTACACAACATGTAAGTTTCATGAAGTTAAACATTTCCTCTGTGTTTATTATCGTTCTGCTAATTTTTAAATTCATGCATTGTTTTCTTATTGACTGAGACTAAACTTTGTTTTATAGGTTCTGCTCAAGCAGTGAGAAATTCAGAGCCGTTGGTCATCTCAGCTAAGCCCGGTCAAGCGGTCACTCTCAACTGTACATTTGTAGACGACTCAGATAAAGTTAGTAGGATGTGGTACAAGCAGAGACTGGAGCATGTTCCACTGGAAGTGGCATCAGTTTTAAAAGAAAAGCCTGGAATGATTTCAAATAAATTCAACAATTCAAGATTTAAAATTAACAGAATTGCGAGCGGCATTTCTCTCAGTATTGATCGTGTAACTAAAGAAGATGAAGGGATGTACTTCTGTGGAGCAACTACAGAGAAAACGCTGAACTTTTCTACTGTTACATTCTTAGCTGTGACAGGTAATATAACTGATTACTGTTTCCAGTGTTCATATTAAAAAAAAAGCCCTTGAATTAATTAAATATTAATAAATATTAAAGTAAATATTTATCACTGTTTTTCTACCATTATCCTGTTTTTATATGGATATATATGGATATGTTTTCCAGGGCAGGTGGACATATCCGTCGTCCAAACTCCAGTACTGGGGTCAGTTTCTCCAGGAGAGTCAGTGACTCTGCAGTGTACGGTCCACTCTGAGATCAGATCAGCAGAACTCCGAGTGCTCTGGTTCAGAGCTGCTGCAGGACAATCCTTTCCTGAAATCATCTACACTCATCAGAACAGCAGCAGCCGTCAGTGTCAGATCAGCTCTTCTACACACAGCTCTGTGTACAACTTCTCCAAGAACATCCTCAACCAGCACCATACTGGAACTTACTACTGCACTGTGGCTGCTTGTGGGAAGATCATTGTTGGGAACGGAACATCAGTAGAACTGAGTGGTAAGTGATTGTAGTTTGTATTTTTGTTTCATTTACAATAGGCATCAATTCATAGTTTGCTTGGTAAACACTATAAAGAAACCGATAGTTTCTTTATAGTGTTGAATTAGCAATGAATTCAGAAAATGATGCATTCATGAACACAATATTATTGTGCTAAAGCGGCTCCTACATTTAAATATTACATGGTAAAAATATAAATACACAGCAGGAAATATTGGAGACACTTACTGCACATAAATGAACATACAAATAGAATAAATGAAAATATGTGACAAACAAAAAAACACAAATTATAGTATAAATTATTGCATCATAATAGCCAACGTTCATTCTGCTCTTTTGAACCTATAATAGTGCTTAGACAAAAGTTTTAAGCACTTGGAGTCTTTTTTTCAGACAGGAATCTTTTATTTACTCAGCAAAACTTTATTATTTAAATATTCAAACAGTATTAGAGTAAGTAGTGCTTTTATATATGTCAGTGTGTTTATTTAACCCTTTCCAACCTTCTTCTTGTGGAAACAACCCCGTATGATTTACAGTTCTCATCTAATACCTGCTTTGACTGCTCAGTACTTCATTAAGCTAAATCAAGATCTGATCTACTTCTCTCACAATAAGATATTCATGTTACTTTGTATTGTATGTATGATTATTTACATCTGTTCTAATCATATCTGCTGTTCTTACTGGTGAACACACACTAATTGTTCAGATAAAGGTATTTGAATTTAAACAGTGAGCTCAGGTGCAGTAGTGTATATATGTCTATGTATGTATTTATTGAATATTTTTTAGAGCATATGTCAACAATTCGTTTTTTTCCCCAGAATATTGTGTTTCACCGCTTTCATTTTTTATTGAGAATATATGACTCATCTGTCCCATCTGCTCCTTCTGTTTTCATGATTTTCCAGTAATTCTGGAAGCTTTAAAAGCAGCCCATAACAGCCAATATATATATATATATATATATATATATATATATATATATATATATATATATATATATATATATATATATTAGTAAAAAAATTAGAGAGTAAAATTAAGAAAGTACTGCTTTTAAAGTATTCAGGTAAAAATACTTAAGAGCCTGGGAGACTTTATTTTGATGGTATAGATGGTTTTCAGATCCTTCTGAAAAAGTTCCACATAAAAGCTTACCGCTGTCCAGTTAAGGTTTTTGTTACACTCCCTCCCTGATCTTACAGCACCCAGCATATACCCCTCCTCTGCCGATCAAATAATAATATAAAATAATTTCAGACCCAAAACAGTGAAAACATATTTATAAACATTTTATGTAATTTTTTTGTGAGAGATCTGAGGCATTAAGCACGTTAGATGTCTGGTTCCTATCACCACCACTGTGAGCATATCTATCTATCTTTGTTCTATTTTATTTTTGAAAAATTGGTGGAGTAATCCTTCAGTGAGATAAAGAGAAATATCAGATTCAGCTGCTCCACCTCCATAAAAATACATTATCCTGAGTTTAGAAACGCATACACAGACTTTCACAACCGTTTTTCAGGCCAGAGAGGTTTAGACTGTATCTTGAAATGTTTCATTCATATATACAGTATGTTGATTCCTGTGTTACAGGAACTCCTGTAGATCCTGTATTGATGACCCTGGCAGTATTTTCAGCAGTGTGTGTGGCTGTAATCTGCGTACAAACCATTTTCATTTATAAAATCAGAAGATCTGAACCCGGCGCCGCTGGTAAGTGTTCATTATAAACATGGAGCTGAACATTTTGTGATAATAACCAAATTTGCTTTATTAAACTGTGTTTGAGAGTAACAGTGAAGTTGCATCTCCTCTACAGAGGGAGTTCAGGAGGGAGCTGTGAATGAGACAACTAACAGACAGGTACTATACAGTTACTGCTTTTACAATATATTTTAGTTTCTACTGAAGATCTGCTGGGGTTCAGATTTACATAACAGCAAAATCTGTTTACAGCCGTCTAGTGTACAGCTGAGCTCCGTGACATTACCAGCTAAAATTACTACTGTTGTTGTAATAACAATAGTAATAACGACAACAGTTTGCTTATTTACATGCCGTCAGTGCAGATACTAATGTAACCTAGTACACAAGGAACACTGTCCAAACCACCTTGTGTATACAATAAGTAAATAATGAGGAATTTGTTTTATGTGGGTCAGATAGAAATGCACTACCTTAGAGTCTGAATAAAGGAATATCAGGCCTGAGTAAACCATGGTAGGAATTTTGTTTTACTTTCAATGTAGCAATGCAAGAATGCGGTTTCTTTTTTTCTTTTTACTTAACCACTTTTTGCAGGATGCATCCTTCAACATAGTCATTTCACATTTACACAATAGTTAAAAAAAAGAAAACAACAAACAAAACAAAAAAAACCTTTTTAAGAGTCCATGAAATAAATGTCAGTGTGTGTGATTCAACTTAGTGCGCTCCTTTTGTACAAAAAAAAGTCTTTAGGCCTTTCTTTTCAAAAAAAAATTAAAAAAAATTCACCTGCATGTAAAAAAAATTTAAAAATGTGAAATGCGCGCTTTCTTACTCGGACCCTTATGAGAAAAAAAAAAATATAGCAGCAACAAATCCTCACGGGTCAGTTTGCATGTCATCAGCAGTCGGCCATCATCGTAGGGCACAGCAGAGTAGTCCCTCAGAACAAGGTCTCTCCCATCTAGCCTAAAATCAGGGTATTAGCGAGGTGGTGCAACAGCCTACACTTATTGACTGAACTGCTTTACATGACTTATTAAAAGTACAGCTAAATCACCAAATTCATTATTACAATAAATCTTACAGTACAGAACTCTTAACTGTTAACAGCACAAAGCTATATGAACAAATACACACACACAAAAAAAACAGCTAGCTTACATTGTAGTCTGCTTATTTACCACATTCTCCAAAAATACACATCTCAGATATATGCATGAGCAATAAGCAAGAAATATTAACAATTTTACGACTAACACTGTGCATTATTAAAATTAACACGTAACTTCTGCACAAATTAACAACATGTCTGTTAGCAACTTAGCCTACAGCCAACGAAGCAGCAGCCTGCCTTGCTGCTAGTAACTTTGGTAAAACAGCATAACAGTACCTTTTAAAAGTTACAGAACTTCCAAAATACTGTACCAAACATACTTTAAAAGGCTTACCTAGCATAAAATCAGGGTATTAGCGAGGTTATATGGATGAAAACTGTGTTTTGGCTGACGAGCTCTCTACTCTCCCGCCCGTCTGCTGGTTTCACCCCACTGAGCATGTACCTCCCTAATCTTTTTCTTTTTATTTATTTATTTATAATTATTATTCATTTATTTATTTATTTGCTAGGTTGGTTTGTAGTGTTTATAAAATTGTTTACAACTGGATTACAACTTATTTGATTTTTAATATTTTGAGTGGGTTACACTAACACATATAATACAAGAATAAAACGAACATATAGTTAACATTACTTTTAAATTATTATGATGTAATGTGCACCAATCCTGCCAGTGCTTTCTCACTGTGCCACCAAGGAGCGCAGAATATTGTTTGTTTATTTATATTCTTTACATCAGGAGTGAGGATTTTATGTAATGAGAGGGATAGATGTAAAGATGCACTAACCTAGCCTGGGGGATTGAACCCACGACTGTTGGAACTTTTGGCGGGAAAACAAACAAAGGAGGTGCCAAAACTGGCGTGGCTCAAACAAAGGCAAATATAATCAACTCAAGGAATTAATTTAAGTAGTATCACTTTCTTAAATGGAAAATAAATATTCGTGAAGTGTGAGCTCTCACTACTACTGTTCTTTCTTTTCTTCCTTTCCTTTTCTCATGTGGAGCCTTTTGCTCTCGTTTTATTCTCTTTTTTATGGAGAATTTTGCTCTCTCTCTCTCTCTCATATATATATATATATATATATATATATATATATATATATATATATATATATATATATATATATATATATATATATATATGTTGTTTCTTATCTCTTATTTTTGTGTTGAGCTCTCTTTTGTAACTCTTTCTTTTTCTTTTTCTTTTTTTTGGTGGAGTCTTGTCAGCTCTCTGTTTGTTCTAAGGGGTCTTAGCTCTTTTTACCATACCGGTCACCCCTCTACAAAGGCGCGACGCTACCCTGTTGCTTCTCTGGGTTTAAATAAAGGAAACAGCAGGTGTAGCAGGTTTGACTGATTGAGGCTTCGCCTGTTGTGATTCCTTTGACGCCGGCGCCCCCTGTCGGCAGCTGCGGGCGCAGCCTGACCCCTTACAATTAAACTCTTATAAGCTCTTTTGTAATAAACTCTGATTATGAAAATTTCCCTGAAGATCTGCTGGAGTTCATATTTAAAGAGACACATTTCCACACACATGTTTCCAGTGGTCTAGCTTGAGCTCAGCTAGAAGTTTAAATTGTTATAATAATAATAATAATAATAATAATAATAATAATAATAATAATAATAATAATAATATACAGGTTAATAGTAGAGGTTAACTTTCCTCAGTTGTTTACACATGTTAATATCTGCAGTAACTGCATGAGAAGATATTATTATTATTATTATTATTATTATTATTATTATTATTATTATTATAGTTAAAATAGTTCATGGAATTATTTTTTATTACTATTTATTCTGCATTATATTTGAAGTGATATATTAAATTCTTATTAGCTCTATTGTAATAAACTCTGACACTACTACTACTTTAACCAAAACTAATGTAAATAAACCAATAAGGTGTACATTCCATTGCTTCCATTCCACTAATACAGCTCATAATAATTAATCATATTGTTTAAAATAAATCATTACTCTATTTAATAACAGTTGTTTAGTTTAAAATAAAATGACATTATATCATAAATATGTTTTATTCTTACAGGATCAAAATACGGAGAACCTGCATTACGCTGCTATTCACATCAAAGAGAAGAAGAACAGAAGCAGAAAAGTGACTAGAGAACAACCTGAAGATATTGTTTACTCTCAAGTAAGAAGCTCCAAAGCTGCTGCTCATCGTTCACATCGCTAGTTTCCTTGAAAAAAAATTAGAACCTGTTTTAGTAAGCGTTTATTAAAGCTCCAGTTTTTTTATCTTTACCTGTATGTTTCTTGTTGGGTAAGAATTCTACTGAAATTAAGTCTCAGTTCTCTGAAGGACGACATGAGATCAAATGTCCAGAGCGTGTGGTCACTGTGATCATTATTCATATCGATGGTGTCTGATATTGTGCTGCATTAATAGAAACATGGTGAACTTTCAAGGTTAACCAGTCAACTGTGACTGAATTAATGCTTTAGTGAACAGGTGGATTGTGGGTAGGCTGAGGTTGTACATGTATTTCAGACACTTTACAGAACTGAGACTAGCACTTGACTAGCTTATATTTGTGTAGCTCCAATAACAGACTGTACATAGATTCTTATATTCATTATTCATTCAGAGTGTCTTGATGTGAAATAGTTTATTGTAAAGAAATTGACCAACAGGTTTCTTTATAGTGGTAGTGATAGTTACCAAAATGTTCCTAACGTTTTATAGTGGTTTAGCTTCAAACAAGTAGTTGATGGCCAATTAATCATGCTCTCTGATTGGACGGTTTTTATGCAGATACTGTTTTGATAACTTCAAATAAAATACTATTAAATTGATTTACTTTTATGTGTGGTGTTCTTTTTAACTAAACAGATTCTGCTTGTTTTTAATTGAGGACCATTTTTCCATTAATAATATTTTTAAAAAATACATTATATAAATACCAAGTAAGTACATAAGAATAAATATTTTTACAGTTTATTTTGCATATATTTGTAAATGATTAATAATAAATGATATGCACATACTGTTAAATTCTGTTAGCTACCAATAACACAAATAGAGATCTAGGCATCCCAAAAACAGTAGTCATTGTTAATACTGTCTCTGTCCAAGGTTATGAACTGGATTGAGACTGCTGTCCATGGTTCTGAAATTTCATGATAAATGGACCAATAGAAATGCTCCAAAATAGCTTGGAAAGAATTCTGATTCCAGTGACTTACATTAAAAGTAAGTAAGTAAAAAGTAAGTTCTTGCCATTTCAGGGGTACTAGTTTTTCTTTGGACAGCGACGATATACAAGCTCTGCAGTTACAGGTCAAGACCAACAACAATAATCACCAATTCTCTCAGTAACCCCAACACCCATCAGGACATCTCTTAAAAACAATGCTTTTATACATTTTTACAAAACAATAAGAACTGCAATTTTATCCACCACCACAAGGGAGCATTGATGCACCATACATTTAAACTCTTAAAAAGACGGGAGGCAGAGCTGGAAGGTTAGAATAGTTAAACAGAATGCAGTGATGTGCAAACTATTTAAACAAAAAACAAAAAAAAAAAAAACTTGAAATGTTATTGTTTGTAGAAAATATATGTGAATGTCAAATTTGACACAGAATCTATGACCGGTTCATATTGACCACTATGGTCATCAACTCTTCTTCTAACAACACTTTGTAGGTGTTTTGGGAACTGAGGAGAGGATTATAGTAGGAAGTAGTTTATTGACAGTGAAAAAAAGTAACTTGGGATCATGTCCAATCTCATTAACTGAGAAATATAAGCTAAATGAGCTGCATTTAATGATATTTGAGCGAGTGGTCCAAGAAGACAAGACAGTACTATACGCTCAAGGCATCTGCCAGTGGTTTTCAGAGTGTGAAGCTCAGGAGTAAACCAGTAAGAGGAGTGAGTAGAGGGCACAATTCCAGTTTTCACTGGAGCTAGAGTGGTGAAGACAGCAGAGACAGACTCATCAAGAGAGAAAAGATTACAGATCATAGAAAGAGAAAAGGACTCAGGATCTACAGCAGCACAGTTACAGAAGAACACAGATGTTGTAGGATGTGATTTAGAATTCTGAAGACAAGGATTAGCTGTAACTAGAAAAGTGTGTTTCCTGAAGGATGATTGTGGAGCGTGAGCAGTGCGAGCAGCAAGGGATGAATAAACGAGAAGTAGGGGAGTGTGGGTCAGTGTGTTTGGGGACCTGCCTTACAAAAATTAAATGAATGAACTATGGACAAAACCAAAAACAGAGGGATTTGAATCAGTGACCTCAGGTCTCGGTAACATTGCCACGGCACTCCTGCGAGTCTGTGAAAAGAGGTGGAGCAACACTACAAGAAGTGGTGGGAAAAAGAAATGGTGGGAAAAGGACAGACAAAAGAAATGCTGAGGTTTTAATAGTTTCTTTTCTTCTACCTGTTACCCTTCAAAGAAGTTGGATCACTAGGCTGCTGCTGCTTGGGACAGCTTTTATGTAGAACCCAGCGGGTATGACAACTCACCAAGATTGGTGCTGGGGCTTCTGGGAGTTGGAGTTTTGGGAGGTGCTACCTGCAGCTCTCCTGATATGGCGCCTTGGCCAGTGGCGTGGGCTGAACCTTTACACATAATTTTATGCTTTATGTAAGCTTAAGCCTAATGACTCTCAAATATAACAATAATATATATATATATATATATATATATATATATATATATATATATATATATATATATATATATATATATATATATAAATTAATCTTCAGATTAATTTACACTGCGCTATAATTTTTTACAAATTTATTTGATTTGTGTTTAAGGACAGAATGACCACCTACAGCCGACAATTAAAATAAAATGTAATAAAATTCTTCTTAATCTTATCTCCCTGTTCCCAGCAAAGGATCAACTCACCAGACGCTTAGTCAAGATGTGGGCCTAATGCGTTCAGTTCTGTGCTGTGAAACTGTTTGTCCACCTGCTGACGTGACAAGAACCTGAAGTTAGGAGATTAGGTTTGTTAATTTTACATGTGGAAAAAATATTTACACTAAAAAAAAGTCCTGTCTGGAAAAAGGATTAAACTAATGTGGCCACCACATCCTCAGCTTTCTGCAGATTGTAATTAGGACAAGAAGACATTTTGCATCTGTGTTCCTCTTCACAGCTTTATCTTCTTCTTCTCCTTTCTGTCTCTATATTAATTGATGCACAAAGTAGTTAATCCTATTCGTATTGTATTTGTACTTGTTTTGCTCTCCGGTGTGGATCAGAGGAGGATGGGTCCCCCTTTTTAAGTCTGGTTCCTTTCGAGGTTTCTCCTCTTGTTCTGAGGGAGATTGTCATCCCTGGTTTGGTCATTGCAGGTTGAACCTGGGTTTTTCTGTAAAGTTGCTTTGTGACAACATCTGTTGTAAAAAGTGCTATATGAATAAATAAATAAATGAATAAATAAAAAAATAAAAAATAAATACAACAGAAAGAATGCTTAAGAGATCTTGTCTGGTGTTACGACTTGTCTAGGGATAAGAGCAGTCTATGACATGAGGTGGATGGATGGTGGTGAGGCACTGAGGGAGAGAACCACAAACACAAATAGTCTAGTTTCAACTATTTACAAAAGCTACACTCTGTAATATATACAGGGTTACGCAGTACATATTATACAATGACAATTGGGTGGGCCATGTTTTTCTTTAGTTAAGAAAAAAAAAGTGTAAAGGGGAACCAGTACAGCGCAGGCGCGTGCTTCGGTGAACTAAAGTCTTACATTCCTTACAGTGTCTTGCTTGCTTATTGTAATGTCTGGCGCATACCACACAACAACCTCTGCAGTCAGGGCTAATAAAGGTTTTTCACTCATTTCAATAAAAACAAGTTGATGTGTTGGTTTTACACAGCGAGATTCTCCAAAACTAGGCGAGCAAGTCTCGATCCATTCCTGGTTACAGTCAGTTTTCGCTGTTTACTTTTCTTTGACTTTTCGTTATTCTTTCTGACTTGCTTTACTCTCTGACTACTACTTCTCACTTCGTACCTTGCCAATGTGCACGCTGCACTCCCAAATCTGCACAGATCTGATTGGCTGAGGAGCCTTTGGAGATCTTAAAATGCATGTGATTGATCTGTGAGTTTACTGTCCCGCAAAGCCTGCATACCATAAAGACAAGAAAAGTTCTACCGCTTAAAATAAACACTGTCAGAATTAAATCTTTCTCAATAGTTTATTGGTTCGGGTATGCACTGGACAACATTTGGGTTCCTCACTTTTACAGTTGTCTGAGTATGAAGCTTTTAGTTTAATGTTCATATTTTCCTTTCCACCTTAAAACACATTTACCCTTCCACCTTAAAAAGGCGCATACGTTTCGTTGAACCTTAGTAAATATGTGTTTTATGAGTTTCATACATTTCTTCTCATGTTGTGCAGATGTTACTAACAGCCCACGTAAAACTAAACCTGGATTCTTATTCGAATCTTCTGTTCCACCTTAAAAGCTGAAGATGTTACGTTCAAAACGCCTAAAAAGCACATCTTTAGCCTGAAGCCTATGTTGCCACAGCAGCATTTAAGGTGGAATGGTAAATTTGAACAACCTAATCTAACATCTTCATGTGAGTGATTTACTGAAGGTACTCAAGTGTATTTAAGAAAGCTACATAGCAGCTACTTACACGCAGAGCTTTGGCCTGGTTACAGTTGGGGAAGAGTCAATACTGAGCAAAGGCACATATGTACAAAAAGAATGGCTGACCATACCATCCAGTATGAGTGCGCTCCTTCTTACCTGTCCAGTTCTCAAAAACAAAAAACCAACAACCACCATGTTTTCCTCAAACCATTATCTGAGCAGGTTGTAACTTCTCAAGCTTAACACACACAACTTGGCCCAAGATACTTGTCTATAGCTCAGGTCTGATCTTGGTCTCTTCCTCCTGCCTCTCCATTTCCTTCTAGTAGCAGCCTTTATACAAGTGAGGCTCCACCCACTTCTCAGGAGCAACAATCACAGAGACTGAGGCCACATCTAAGACTCCACCTGCAACACACAAACATGGCCAATATGCACGTGCACGTAACAACTGGAATGCATAACTGGTTCTACTAAATCTGGACGATTCTTTGTGTTTACATTGTTTCATTGTTGGAAGTTGTGTTTTCACTGTTTCATTGTTGGAAGAAAGTGTGAATCCAGTTAAATGATTAAATAGAATGATAAATAGATAGATGATCAGTTGTGTTTGGGTGTGATGATGTCTGTGAGGTCCAGTAAGACAGGAACTTATATCCAGTCTAAGAACTAACATGTTTATTAACACATTATGCTAAAGAAAAAAAAAAAAAAGCAGGACTGTATTATGTTGCCATGATGACAGACATAACTGGTCTTTTTCTTTTTTGTGTGGAGGGCCCTCCCCCTCCTCCATCACTCAGCAGGATGGTGGCTAGTGTAAAGATTCCAGCCAATGAGGTTACAGCATGTATCCTACAAGCTAATCTGGTGCTTTTGTCAGTTGCTCTGTCTCAAGTTGACTTCAGTTAAGATCTGATTAATGTATGAAGATGGCTCTGATATGGACTCTCATTTTATTTCTCCACATAAGTAAGTTTATGAGTTTTTACAAAACAGGATTTCTTTATTACTGGTTTTACTGTTAACTGTGTTTGCTGAATTGGCTGTTCTCTTCATCGGCTTATGTCTGATTTAATTGTATCTTTTAGATTCTGCTGAAGCTGTGGATGTTTCTGAGGCATCATTTCATTCAGCTGTTTCTGGTGAAAATGTTACTCTAAACTGTACATTTGTGGGAGATTATATTAAAAACATTTGGGTTTGGTACAAACAAAGAGCAGGACAGGAACCTCAGGAAGTGGCAGTAAAGTTCCCAAACAAAAAACCAAATTCATCAAACAGACTCAATATAAGTGACAGTTTTTCTCTGACTATTGAACAAACTACTAAGGATGATGAAGGAATGTACTTCTGTGGAGTAGTAGAAGGAAACACCATTAGGTTTTCTAAAGGAATTAGATTTTTAGCTGTTACAGGTAATAACAATATTGTTTCTCAAATATTTATTATATAAAGTCATGTTTGAAAATCGAATATGAACTAAAACTTACAGTGTCTATATCATGCTGACCAGGTCAACCTCAGGTAAACATATCAGTGGTCCAAACTCCAGTACTGGGGTCAGTTTCTCCTGGAGAGTCGGTGACTCTGCAGTGTACTGTCCTCTCTGAGATCAGAGCAGCAGAACTCCGAGTGCTCTGGTTCAGAGCTGCTGCAGAACAATCCTTTCCTGAAATCATCTACACTCATCAGAACAGCAGCAGCCGTCAGTGTGAGATCAGCTCTTCTACAAACAGCTCTGTGTACAACTTCTCCAAGAACATCTTCAACCAGAACCATACTGGAACTTACTACTGCGCTGTGGCTGCTTGTGGGAAGATCATTGTTGGGAATGGAGCAGCAGTGTACTTTGGTAAGTAATACTTTTACGTTTAGGGCTTTTAGTCACTGATAATTTGTGTAATGAACGCAGAAAACAGTTCAACAACATTTATGCACTCAAAAAATAAACATTGGTGGAAAAAGGAAATTGGTAACTCATTGATTTATGGTCTGCTTCTTAATGACTACTAAACTCTTAGCAAGCAATTAACAATTCCATAATAGATAAAGGTCAACATTAAGTGTAATATTTCTGGTTATAATATCTTAATGTGAGATTTCAGTCGTACACCTACTGTTACAAATCCATTTGTTCTGCCATCAGCTTTTAATATCAGTTGTTAAGTAGAAATAGACATGTGTATAAAGTTTAATGTTTAAAATTATGAATGTTAACAAACTACCTAAAATAGTGTACAAGTAATAAACAACATGAAAAATATTTTGTATTGGATTGGAACTGATTTGCTCTCAATAACTTTCATGAATATTAATCTTGTGTTTTTATGTGTTTACATATAATTTCCAGGTCATAAACTGATAAACATGGACATTATTTTCTAGCCAAATACAATGGCATAATATATATATATATATATATATATATATATATATATATATATATATATATATATATATATATATATATATATGTGTGATTCCATGTTCATTTCTAGTAGTACTGTAGTACTTTTAGAAATAGTGTAAATAGAAATATACATTTATTTATTTATTTCAGGGGGCTCTCTGGAAGTAATCTTTCTGGGAGCAGCTTTGGGAGTGTGTGTGATTGTGATCTTTGTTCAAGCCTTTATAATCTATAAAAGGAGGAACAGTGAACTCTGCAGTGGTGAGTAGAGACTTTTACTACCTTTACTTTAAATTAGTCACAGTGTTCAGCTGAGCTGTTTCACTAACTGAGAACAAACAACAAGCGACAGTGTCAAAGAAAAGATTATATGCAGACAATTAATAAATGAATTTGGAGATACAGTATGTATGTGTTAAATATGCTTGTGCAAACTAACTGTCAATGGAAATTTGATAAATCTGTCTGATTCAAACAAGATATTCTATGTATTTTTTCCACCACAGAGAAAAAACAGCAAGACTCAGTAGTGGAGAACACAACCCGTCAGGTACTACATGTGTTCTGGAATGATTTTAGAAGATGTGTGATTTGATGTATTGATACTGTTTTTTATTCATATAGAATTTACTTATCTTTTTGTGTTCGTTTACACAGGACCCCCCTGCTGAAAACCTGAATTACGCTCCCGTCCACTTCAAAGAGAAGAAACCCAGAACTGGACGAGAGAAGAGAGAACAGCATGAAGACATTATCTACTCTCAAGTGAGAAGCTCTAACGCCAAAGCTCATCGTTCACATCGCTAGTTGTCCTTCATTTAGTAAGCAGTAGTGAAGTTTGGGGATATTTTAATTTTACTGGAATATTCAGTAATAAACATCATAGTAATATATTTTCATAGTGTGTGCATAGTTTTTTTAGAAAACTGCATATAAACTGCATTAGTGTGGTCATGGGGTTCAGGCTGATGGTGCATGATATTGTGCAGAAGTGAGATGTATTTTTGAGTTGGTCTAAAGGTTTAACAGATTAAGACTGTGATAAGAATTTCCCCAGAATTTGACCTTATCCAGCACTTTTCTTTTACTGAACACAGTTGATTTAATTTTTTAGTTGTGTGTTTCAAATACACTGAAATGTTCAAATTCAGAATTCAGAATTCAGATTTTATTCTTTCATTTTTTTAAATTGTTCTATGGCTTACTAATCCTTTTTTGTGCAGAGTGCTAAGAAATGTTGTATCTAAATAAAAAGTGCTAAATAAGCGCAAGTTGTTATTTTTATGTGGCTGAACAAGCTTAAAGTGTAGGCATGATGTTTATTCTACTAAAAACACAAAGTTTGAGAGACCTATATTTCCTTAAAGAACATTGACTATTTTCATATATAGCATTTGCATCTGAAAATGTTGAAAACAATATTTGTGGTTATCGGAGTGTTAAATCTATATGGTTGTGCAATAATAAAAACAGGAATACATACACTGACCATTAAAATATCCATTACAGAAAAAGAATAAGAACGATTTACCAACCTGTAAATACAATGAACAGATATTTGTACCATTTCTAATACTGACACATATTTTACCAATAATATTTCCTATTTCTCATAGAGAACATTTAAGAAGTCTATTTCAATGTACACGTATAGGCACTAATGCTCTCTGAGTGACTGATACAGTTATGAATACACATATAACATACATCTTTCAATAGAAAAAGAATGTGTGCATGTTCAAAGGTTTAAAACACACAGTCAACATGTTGACATGTATAGATACTGGATTTTCCTGAATATTTTCTTTTTTATATTTATTTATTGAGTTTAGCATATCGTCACTGTCCAATAAAATACAAGTATCTCCAAAATGGCAACTTCACAGGAGAGGCCAAAAACTGTCTTTTTTTTAAGCTATATTGGAGCATTTCTATTAACCATGCATTATTTACACAGTGTAAATGGCAGCTGTCGTGTTGACACAATGTAGAAAAAATAAAGATTGAGAAAATTGGAGATACATATTTTTCTTTGGACAGTGACAATATAAGAAAAAAGGAGTAAAAATGAAGGTTATAAAAGAAGCAGACAGAAAGAACCGTAACAGCCAATGAGGTTTAACTTGATGATAACTTGATGTCATGTCATGTATTACATTTTGTAACCATTTTAAAGCTTAGAAACTCTAGAAAGCATTATAATGCATTACAAGACTAGTGCCTCTATGTTACTTTGGGCAGATATTAAAAGATGTTATCAAATCTGGCTTTATAAAGTCATATATGCTTGCTTTAGAAAGTATTATGCATGTCATTATAACTAGTGTAGGAGATAGAATCCTTTATATTATACATTATTATCATATTATTGATAGATAATTAATGGTATTATATCCTCAAGAGAGAGGCAAATATGTCTTTTTCTGTCTTCTTTAGTCACATACTGTAATTGTACCTATTTGAGTACCATTAAAATACAATCTAGCACAGCTACACATTTTAGCCAAAAATATAAACTACTGTGTAAAACTCTGAGACACCTAAGCTGAAAGCTCTTTATCTTATCAATAAGTGCATCTTCACCAGTACAAATTCCAGACATCATTAGAACAGATGTAAATAAACATAATTACAATACAAAGTAATATGAATATCTTATTGTGAGAGAAGTAGATCAGATCTTGAGCTCCAGTTTGAAGAACAAAGTGTAGTTCCAGATTTCTCCTGGACGCAACTGACATCGTATGAATGTATTCAGTTCCTTCAGCAGCAATCTTGATTTAGCTTAATGAAGTACTGAGCAGTCAAAGCAGGTATTAGATGAGAACTATAAATAATACTGGGTTGTTTCCACAAGGAGAAGGGTTTGTAATGGCCATTGTTTCTTGCAAGTCCTTTTGTACCACCTTTGCTGACAGTATAACAAGAAGTATATAAAAAGCAAGTGGGACTGAATGCGCTTTTAAAGGTTTACTTATAAAACAAAAAAGAAGACATTACACTGGACTCAATATAGCTCAGATTACTGACGGAAGCTGGAAATGCAGAACAGTTATTCAAAATTTATGTTACTCAATTCTGCTTTTTAGAAAATACAACAATTATGAATTCTTACTAAATCATCTTCACCATATATCTTAACATTTGAACTAAATTATTACTACCAATGAATTAACCCTTAACTGGCTCTTACAGGGTTAAACAAACACACTGACATATGTAAAATCATTACTTGCTCTATTAATACTTTTTGAACATTTAAATAAATAAAAAAGGTTTTACTGAGCAAATATATTTTTAACATAATACTGTCACAAGTGCCTAAATCCTTTGAAGAGGACGGTATGTGAATATATTTCACTTTCCAGTTCAGTTTGTGTTATGCCAATTAATTAAACAATTCATAGAAGGTTAGCAATATTTAAAATGAGTCTCACTGTTTTTAATTGTACTGTACACCTCCCTGAATATCATCTTCATATTATTACTGTCCAAAGAACATGTGTTTACAAACTATTAACTTTACTGGAAAAGACTAAATATTGTTTAGTTGTATTGTAAGTTAATGCAGGTTACTGGTGGTGTGAGTGTCCTGTTTTTGAGTGTGTGACAGTTAATGATCTTTCACACATCACAAACACACACATGAGCTCTGGCTGATGGTGTCTGATATGGTGAACCCTTCATGGAAATGTGGCTGTGATGAGAAGTCGCTTTGTTAAATGATCTCACACTTTAGCTGTTTGACTTCAGTTCTGCAAGTTAACGATGTGTTATTGAGTTTAAGTGAAAAAAGAAAACTCATTATAAACATGGTAAATGATAAAAGTATATAAAAATAATAAAATTGCATTTATGTTTCATTAATCATTTCATTAATGTTTATGTACAAATATGTAGGCATATACAAGGCTACAATTCTTAGTTTTCGATACATTGTTTACTGATGCATTTAACAATGTACCAAAACATACCGAAAAGTAGAAAACAGAAATATTTCAGATTTCATTTCTTTTTTCTTTTTTTTAATGGTTTACAAATATATTTTATGCAAAGTGCCAATAAATGTTATATCTAATTTATATTTAAGGGTGACTTAGCATATTTAACCTGGCTGACAGTGTGAGCAAGCTTAATCTATTAAAAAATAAAAAAAAGATATATCACAGAGTTTGAAAGACCTATATTTCCTTAAAGAACATATTTTTATATATACACCATATACACCCTAAAGAATTTTATCATTTGTGATTATTGGAGTGTCAAATCTATATGCTTGTGCAATAATACACACAGGCGTACAATGACAACAAAAAGATACATTTAAATAGTAATACCAATTTCTTATGAAGATCATTTCAGGAATCAATTTTTATAAACATGTATAGACACTAATGTTGTTTTAGTGACTAATACAGTTACAAATTTACACACACACACACACACACACACACACACACACACACACACACATACGTATGACACCTTCTAATAGAAAAAGAATGTGTGCATGTTCAAAAGTTTAAAAAACCCTGTCAACATGTTATAAATACTATATTTTCTTGAACATTATCTGTTTTATCTATTTATTGAGTTTAGCATGTAAGAAAAGGGAGCGAAAATTAGGTTTATAAAGGTTGGCAGAAAGAACCATGTGACATTTTTCAGCCAATTAAATTTAACTTGACGAGGCAACAAATACAATTCCGTGCTTCTGTCAGTCATTTCCTTTCAAATATTCTACGTATTTGTCGATGATGCCTCTACACAGGATCACGATCATCATTTCATATTTCTACATAATATGTAAGTTCAGAAAATTGTTACATAATTTAAATAATAATGTAAATGTACAGACATTGTTAATGATGCTTAATGATGAAGTTAATCTGTATTATTCATTAACACTGAACTTTGTTTTATAGGTTCTGCTCGAGCTGTGAAAAATTCAGAGCCGTTAATCATCTCAGCTGAGCCCGGTAAAGCGGTCACTCTCAACTGTAAATTTGTAGACAACTCAGATGCAGAAGTTAGGATGTGGTACAAGCAGAGACTGGAGCATGTTCTACTGGAAGTGGGAACAGTGTTTAAAGGAAAGTCAGAAATGATTTCTAATAAATTTGATAAATCAAGATATAAAATGGACAAAACTACTAGTGGCATTTCTCTCAGTATTGAAGGTGTAACTAAAGAAGATGAAGGGATGTACTTCTGTGGAGCCGCTGAAAAGAAAACGCTAGACTTTTCTACTGTTACATTCTTAGCTGTGACAGGTAATATAACTGATTACTGTTTTCAGTGTTTAAATATATATTTGTAATAATAAGCTCTTTAATTAATTAGCAAATAGTTATCACAGTTTTTCTACCATTATTCTGTTTTTATATGGATATATATTAATATGTGTTCCAGGGCAGGTGGACATATCTGTAGTCCAAACTCCAGTACTGGGGTCAGTTTCTGTAGGAGAGTCAGTGACACTGCAGTGCACGGTCCTCTCTGAGATCAGAGCAGCAGAACTCCGAGTGCTCTGGTTCAGAGCTGCTGCAGGACAATCCTTTCCTGAAATCATCTACACTCATCAGAACAGCAGTAGCCGTCAGTGTGAGATAAGCTCTTCTACACACAGCTCTGTGTACAACTTCTCCAAGAACATCCTCAACCAGTACCATACTGGAACTTACTACTGCGCTGTGGCTGCTTGTGGGAAGATTGTTTTTGGGAATGGAACATCAGTAGAACTGAATGGTAAGTCTTTCCATATTTTTTATAAACAGTTAAAAAAAAGTTGGGACAGTATGTGACATCTAAATAAAAACAGAAAGTAGTGATAAATAAATTCTGTTTGACCCTGAAATTTGATTGCTACATTATTCAAATTGCTATGCAACTGATCCAGGTTTTTTTTTGTTTTGCCACTCAATTTCATGCAGTTCTACTTTTCCCTGTATGCAGATTTTCTGAATTATCAGCTTATTGATGATGTTAGGCAGTTTATGAATTAAATACCTAAAATCCTTCATCAGAATGTTTTAAAACTGTTGGGTATAAAAGAAGCAAAAAAAACCCCACATCAAATAATCCAAATATGACTTCATCTCTTGTTTAAGAAGTTTTTAACATTTCACATATTTATTATTCTTAAATTGTACCAACTTTTAATTTGCCATCGTCAGTTTCAGAATGAGTGTATATTTATAAAAAAAAAAAAACAATAAAGATGATACGATAAAACATTACATGTTTAATATTTAAATATAGTGGATTGATCATAGCTTTTCTGTTTTTCAAAATGGAAAAATAATTTAAATGAAATGAAAATGGAAATAAACGTTTTTTGTACTTATCAGGTGGTATGCAAAAGTTTGATCAAACTAACCCCTGGTGAAATTATGTATGCACATATTATTTTTTATATGTGTAAACATATGCTCTACAGATAGTACACTCAAATATGGTATTTTCTACAGATTTTAGTATGTCATTGCTGTTTATTTGCTTAGTTAACAAAAAACACCCTAAAAATAAAATAAAATAACATTTTTGCACAGGCCAATATATATATATTTTTGTAAACTGTCATTTATTCGTAATCTGTATTTTCTAGAATCTTATCTGCAGGAACCTTTGCTGGTTGTTATCATGGGAGTGCTGCTGGGCTTGAGCTTAATGTGGAACATCTGGAGCTGCAGGAGAGGATGCAATGGTGAGTTCATTCAGAGATAGTGATTTTTTTAAAATTTATTTCTACAAGAGTGAATCGCTAACATGCTTCACTCTCAATGCATGTCAAGGCAAAACATCTCAGTCTGCCATCCACAATTTCCCAGAGGTGCTTCATGACCAGGTATGTTACAATCATCCTTGTTTCACTGATTCCTCTGAAGTCTCTGAATAAGCTTAAACATATTTTTTTCCCCAAATATAAACAATGTAAACCAATGTATAATCAGTGTAGTTAAAAATAGATAAATGTGCATATTATAAAATATATATGATAGTGACAATAAATGCATTATTATTTTTAATTATGGTAATATTAAGGATGAATTAAGGATGAATACACACATTTTTCAACTTTGCTAAAATAAAATAAACTAGAATGTGACAATTTGAGTGTAATGTTAAATTACATAGCTGCTGTTAGAAACCCTTTATCTCCAAAATCAGTACATTGTCCATTGTACATTGAGAGTGACCTTCATTTACAATGTAGCTGAGCTGATACATAGAATATTAATCGAAAAACAAAGCAGAAATGTATATTATGAATATATATTATATTATAATTTCTAAAAATACAACAGAGATATAAAACAAATAAAGATATTATGATAATTAAATCCAAGAATTAAAGTCTATTTTAAGCAAAAACAATATATAAGAAATAACTTAAAATGATATGAATACATAAAAGGATAATAAAGTCCAGAAACAATAGCTAAGAATGAACTAATTTTGGGCCATTTGTTTTGATCTATTCATCATAACATTTAAACACCATGCAAAGAACAACAGTTACAAATTTGGTAGAATTATATAATAATGTAGAAGCAGTTCTTATTTTTTCATTTATATTAAGAACTAAGTAACTCAGCTCAGCTCAGTCACTGAATAATATACAGTATATATCACTGAATAATATGTCACTGAATATCCCCCATAGCAGGATAAAGTCGAAGATAACTGATGGATAGAATTTAATATTAGCTTTCTTGGCTAAACAGTTAAATTCTTACTGCATTTATTCTCTCAGACAAAACATGGACCATGACCAAAATGGTACAACATCAAGCTTTTAATGGTCATTAAACTAACACATAAAGTGACATAATATGAAAAATGTTTCTGTAATTTTTGTGTCAATGAGAGACAGAATCTTCTCTATAGGGTTAATATCTGGACTCTGTCCAGCCTAAACAATCAGTAAAGACTGTTGTGCTTTGTGCTGGGACAGGAGTGCATATGTGGTTTATTTAAGCAGAGCTGAACTCCAGTTATCAGCTGATCTGTAACCACACTCTGAACACAAGATGGTGGGAAGAAAAGCCCACACCTTTAAAAGACGTTGTGGTTTCAACAGCAGTTTATATACGATGCGGGCCTTCAGGGTCAGCGGTCAGTTTCCACACTTAAAATATCATCACCGATATTCACTAAATACATAAAACACAAATACATGTGTGTGTGTGTGTGTGTGTGTGTGTGAGAGAGAGAGAGAGAGAGAGAGAGAGAGAGAGAGAGAGAGATAGAGTATCTGTGTGTATGTGTGTGTGTGTTTGTGTGTGTGTGTGTGTCTTGTAAGGTCAGAAATGCCTGGAATTTGTAAAACGACCAGAAATAAACTGAAACTCTTTGGTTCCTGAGGATAAGATTAGGATTAGGTTTATGTTTAGGACAAAGACTATTTAAACTCTCCTGATATGTTTAAATTTAAAGAACAGCAATAATGTTCCCAGACCAAAGTATTCCAATGTATGTTTAACCATTCTAATATACTTAAACATATATACACCACCAGTCAAAAGTTTGGACACATTTATCCAGTTGTTCTCATTTTTAATATTTTAATAGTAATAATATTAGTGAATAATTGTGAAGAGATCAGAACTATTGGTTGTGGTTTGAAGAATTTCTAGAGTGTCTTTTAGAAATGCGCTCATTTGCTCTGATGCAGGTTTACATATTTTAAACATTCTGGCCAGCAGCTTCATGAGGAGCCACATGAGCTGCTTCTCTAACAGGACTGAAGAAGATAGTGTACATGCTGAGATCTTGTTCTGATAAACAGTTTTCGGGGTGTTATAAAAAGTAAACATTGTTATTTTTTATTAAAATGTACAGAACAATTATTGTTTTAAAAATATGTAGGCACCAACTTTACTATTTAATATTTAAACTATTCAAAGTTGGACTTAGTATCTTTAATATTTTCATTAAGTTATTTATTATCAGTTCAATCATTATTTAGTCTAATTTAATTCTTTTTACAGACAGAGGCGGCAGAAGTTCCTTACTAACATAAAAGTACTAGTATCTAGTGCAAAAATACTCAAGTAAAAGTTAAAGTACCGCTTACATTTTTTACTCAAGTAAGTAAAGAGTACATGCTCTGAGTGCCGTTAGTAAAACAGTTACAGCATTTCTTTAAAAATCGTTTCTAATTTAATTTTTTAAACAGAGTATCTTTTTCCATGAATCTGATAATACATAATAGCGTATAACGAAATTAGATGCACCTTCCAACATAACATTTTTTCCAGCTTTACATTTCTGTCCCACCTTGAATGCTGCTGCAGTTACATTCCAGTGCCAGTAACTACTGCATCACTTAAGGCAGACTGGTAAAGTTGAATAAGAAGCTAACAAATATGAAAACTTACATTTGAAATAGATACTTCGGTAAAGTTAGATAACTAAAATTGGCTTAGTTACAGTAAGTAGTTATACTTTGTTACTTGCCATAACTGTGCACAGACCATAGTTTACTTTTAATACTACTAATACTACTACTACTACTACTAATAATAATAATAATAATAATAAAAATAAACTTAGTTTTCATTAAGAAATATTTTTTTCCCTGTACAAAAAGTAAACATTCAATACATTTATTTATTTTTATTAATATTTTTTTTTTACATTAAATGTCAAATTACATTATACATTATTATATTATAATTTCCTGTATAAACAGAAAATCTGAACCAGAAAGAAATTGTTTTTTTTTTTATTAGATTAATCAGTTCAGGAAACCGCATCTCATATCTCACACTTGTATTGTACTAGTATTGTACAGCATTGTAGCTTTTAATGATTTAGTCTTTTTTAATGTCACTACAATATTATCTTTTTAATGAAATGATTAAAGCTTTCTCAGTTTTGTGTTGCAGCTTGCTACCAAAAAGCTCTTAAAAACTCCTCAATAACTCCTTATTATAATTAGAATGTATCTAGGTTACTCTACTGATTATTCAGTACTGATTGTGTGTTTCTGAAACAGGTCTCTGATGCTGAGGAGTTTGACTTCACTGCATTACATTTCTCGGAGGAGATGAAGAGAAGAGCGCTAAAGGAGAATGTTTTCACCCGAGTGAGATTCTGTACTGTTTCTGACTACAGAGCACTTCATTAAAGCCGTATTAAAGCTTATAAAGAGCTAATAAAGTAGAAAATAGAAAATAAAATAATCAAATAATCAATGCATTAGCTTAATTTGCATACTGTTTCAAGTATCAATTTCCTTTGTTCTAAACTCTTACAAACATGGTTTCTCAAATACTGATGGGTAAACTGAATGGTTGTATTTGGAAACATGGGTTCTATGTAAAACCATGTCATGTTTAATTGGTTCATTGCAAAGCAAAATGCTTCTTCTGACTAATGGAGAATATGTTATATATGTGTTTCCATAGAGGACCAAAAAGTGGTGTTCTTTTGTTATGATATAAAGTTTGCAACAATATGAACTATAAAAAAATCATGAAGAATCATATACAACAGATTTACCATCTGAAGAACATTTTCTCCATGCAAAGAACCATTACAGCATGCATGTTCTGTATAGATCTCAAAGTTTTGAACCGAACTATTGTTTTAACTAAAGAAACTATAGACCAGGTGTGTTTAAGTTCAGTAAGGTCCAGTTGGAGGAAATTTCCTCAGGCTGGTCCGGACCATCATCATTCAGTTATGATTGAGTGGCGTATCATGTATACTAAAGTAGCCTAATATCAGCATTTTATACCATCAGCAACTGAAACACCAACACATCACACAGTATATTTTTTACTCATTTTAAGTAAAAGCAAGGGCTACATTAAAAAATCAGAAGCTTTTGAAAAAAAGTACATCTTAAAGTTATTATTTATAGAAAAAGTAAATAAAATATGTGTCTTCTTCTTGAAACTTAGTTTTACATCTGGACCTGTTGCTTTTACATTTTACATATTCTCCAAAACTAGGCGAGCAAGTCTCAGTCCATTCCTGGTTAAACGCTGTTGACTGTTTTTTAGAGCATGTTACTCCTTCTGACTCGCTTTATTTTCCGAGTCGCTTCATTGTCAGTCCTGTATATGTTTATAAGTACATTTATATGGAATACAGGGATTTTTTATTTGATGTATTTGTACAAACAAACAAATTATTATTATTATTATTATATTATGGCTGAATACACCATAAACTGTATAAAATTATATTTCTTTGACTTTTATATATCAGACAACTTTCGTAAAATGTATTTACATAATCACAACAATGGAGTGTTTATTAGTTAACCAAAGGAAAGTGTTTTGCAGAAGTCATTACATATTTTCAAACATCTTTGTAGATACTGCAATGTTTTCTGAAATAAAACGATTATCTAATTGACCACTGTCAGCTAATTAGTACTAGTAGTTAGTTACACAACATTACACTGTAACAGCCCAGTTACACCTGCTATGACCACTAGAGGGAGGCAGAGAGAACATTTTTTACAGCCAGAGCCACTGGCATTTTCTGTGTTCTGAATGCTCCCACCTTTCAGTGCATATCACTGCTTTCCAATGACAAAAAAGTATCCCCAAAAATGGCAACTTTACAGGAGAAGTCAAAAACTGTCTTTACTTTCTATGTAACTTAATGGAACCAGAATTTATTCCAAGTGATTTTGGAGCATTTCTATTAAATCTTTCATCATGAATTGTTCATGTTTTTAATCGGACAGCGACCATACGCTTCATGCCACTCTAACATGATGTCATTATTATAATCTTTATATTTTAAGTCTCATATAGGAAGTCTAGTGTAAGATCTTAGTTTAATATTGTATGGTGGAGTGGCACACTAGTATCAGCTTGTTTGAAACATGATAATATTGCAGAAACAGGCAAATCATCATTGTTATTTTTCATTTATTTTTAATTTAATTTTAATCTATTTTAATAAAGGATGGGACTATTCATTGTTTTTGGCACCAAGCCCCATAAAATAACTCTGGAGTTTGGCTCTGGCTGTGCCCTTTAACAACAGAAAGTCTAGAGCTGTATGTATAAAGTTGTATGTATAACATTGCAATGTAAATGTTTAATATTGATATTTTGGGGACAATGCTGTAATTTAAATCCTCACACTCATTTTATATCCTGGCACAATGTTTATTGAATATTTCAGAACACATAAAATTCCTGCTCCTGACTGTTTAAGAATGTGCTGCAGGGATTAGTTCCTTTGAATGCATGTACATAAACAATGATGTTGAGATTAAACATTACATATACTGCTTTCCTGCTATTTTGTTTAAATGTAAGTCAGTAGATTTACAGCATAAGTCACTTATTTTTGTTTTTATTTGTATTACACATAATCACACAATCAAACAAAAATTTTCAACTTTAGTTTCTAGAATAGAGATCAGAAAAAGTAAGAACGATTACAGTACGATTTGTTCATTTTCTATGTTGAAATTGACACATCCTTGCAAACACGGCCTCTGTAGGTCCTATAATCTATACTGCACAATTTCTATTTGCTGATTTTATCATGTTCAAAAACAAATGATGAACTTTTAAGCCAATATTCATGTTTTATTTTCCCCTCAATATGTTGTATTTTGTAAATAAACAGTAATTGTGTAATAAAATATGCAGAGGTGTGTGTAGATGATACAGAGAATGTGTTTCCTTTTTTAGTTTTAGAAAATCAAAATAACACCATCATTTCATAATCATTTAATCATTATCACAAAACTATCATTTAGCCTGATTTCTCTCTCTTCTAGATCCTCCTATGCACCAATTTATGCATGTGCTGGTTGTTACTATAGGAATGGCATTAAGCTTCAGTTTAGTGTAAAATATGCAATAATAGTATTATTACAATATAAACACAACACGCATGATGATTATAATAAATAAAGAATAAAACTGTTGATGTATAAAAAATACATTTCAGATCTTCTCTGAAGGCCTAAAATGCTTCTCATTTGCTGTACATGAAGAAAACTCTAAACATCATCCTATTTAATATCTGGTAACAAGTAGATTTGTATTTTTCGCTACATTACAGAGAAATGGAATTAGCTGGTCTAGCGCTGGTAAATATTGACTTATCTTGCTGCGGGGTTAAAATGTGCACTGCAGAACTACACTAAACGCTATACAACTACAGCTGCTGCAGACAGAAAGTTTTGTGGGTGAGGTGTTCACAGCATTGGTGAAAGGAATCAGATGTCTAAAGCATTTCAAGCCTCTTAAAACTCCCACAGAAAGTTACTCTGGGTATTAATAATTAACATCTGAGACCTTAACCTCATGTCCAAATTATTTCTGCCCATAATTATGACAAAAGATTGTTTCCAATGATCAACAAAAAGTTATGAACTGATAATAAATTATATCCAGCATACTGGGATATGCATTTTAGTTCCATATTACACACAATGCTTCGGTAAAACAGGGGTAAAATAAAATTATGAGGCAGATTATGTGGATTATATTCACTTAAGTCTGAGAGGAAACCACTATAAAACCACAATACATACCAATAACAGCCAATGTTCACACTGCCTCCTACTGGTAACAGCAGGTTTAAGTGCAACTAGAGGAGCTAAAATAACTAAGAGGGTAAAAAGATGTAAAATGTACAGGATAGTGTTTTTCTAGCATTACTATATTGACTGAACAGCTGCTGTCTATTTAATTCAGTAGTTCACTCCTGATTACCACAGCACTGGGCTTTACTCCCCTGGACACATTTTTGGGGTCAAGTGATCAAATTTTATGTAACTGGCTAATGATTACCTGTACATTTATATGATTTATATTTTTATATTTATATGAAGTTATACAAGAACATTTATTAAAGACTATATGATGTGCAACTAAAGGAGCTAAATTTATAGTCCAATTTTAAATTTCAGACAATAAAACATATAAATACATTTAAAGCCACATATTGAGGCAACATCACATCAGTCAACATCAATGATCTGAAGCATGTCAGGCGAGAAAACATCACAGAAATATTATTTCAACAATGATTAAACATGTGACACTTTATTTATTTACATGTATTATGGTTTTGATGATAAGACTCATTAATAGCTTTTGAAATGTTTGATTTCAGACATCACAAATTTCTTTATGTTTAGTGATTAATACATCTTTTATTGATTATTATAGTTTTACAGGAAGGTCAGATTTGTTATTCATAAAGCTTCTCAGCTTTGACCACATGGGGGTAGCAGATTGATTTGGCCTTCAGAAGAAAAAATAAAAGAAGAGATTTAATGAGTTACACTGTGGACGGTAGCAGAGGAGCTCCTCACTGCAGAGTACAGAGAGTCTTCTTGTGGCTGATCTCGTTTTCTTCTTCCTCTTTTAGTTTTCTTTTCATGGAAATTCAGGGCTGCATAATTCAGCTCCTCACCATCATCATCCTGCAGCAATGAAGATGAGAGGTTAAGTATGACGTCCCATTGATTTTATGCATGTCATGTAAGTAATAATGACGCTAAAGAAGTACCTGTTTGGTGGTCTTTGCCTTGACCGACCCTTGTTGAAGCTTCTCTGCTGATTAACAAAAAAAAAAGGAGAGCATGTTTATTTTTATATGGAGACAAATATCCATCCATCCATTATCTGCCACTTAATCCTGCTAGTCAGAAGTCAATCTCAGCATCATTGGGCGAAGGCAGGGTACACCATGGAAAGTTCGCCAATCCATCACATGGACTACACTCACTCACTATGACATGCATGTGTTTGGACTGGGGGAGGAAACCAGAGTACCTGGAGGAAACCCACTCAAGCACAGAGAGAACATACACATTCCACACAGAACCACCCGGACCGGGATCATCTTACTGTGAGGAGACAGTGCTGACCACTACACCACCATACTAACCACTACACCACCATACTAACCACTACACCACCTTACTAACCACTACACCACCTTACTAACCACTACACCACCGTACTAACCACTACACCACCATACTAACCACTACACCACCTTACTAACCACTACACCACCATACTAACCACTACACCACCGTACTAACCACTACACCACCATACTAACCACTACACCACCGTACTAACCACTACACCACCATACTAACCACTACACCACCATACTAACCACTACACCACCTTACTAACCACTACACCACCTTACTAACCACTATACCACCGTACTAACCACTACACCACCGTACTAACCACTACACCACCGTACTAACCACTACACCACCATACTAACCACTACACCACCGTACTAACCACTACACCACCGACAAAAAAGGAGATACACGTTTTTCACTGGACAGCGATGATATAATTTTACATAGAACTGTTCACTCTGTCCATCAAAATAACCTTTTGGAAATTGAATTTAATTTACTGGAATTTCTTATACAATGGTTTAAAAACACATAATCTTAAGATGAGGATTTTATTATATGACTATAATGAAAACTTACCACTGAAGTGTTCACATGTCCTCCTTTTACTGTTTAAAATGATTTGGACAGAAATCACAACCACACACACTCCCAGAGCTGCTCCCAGACAGATCACTACAGGATCCGGAGACTGTGCTGAAACACATTCATGACCAAAATTATAGTTAAAGTATTGCACACTAGGAAAATATGTCCACTGGAAAAATGTGTCCAGGCCGGTTCTTCATGTCTCCAGAAACCACAGAAGCAACTGATCTTAATAACATATCACATAAAAAATGGATGTGTCTGGTCAAATGACAGGTTAGCTGAAAATAAGTTACACATCCTCAGAGATCAGGCCTCTGCACATTTTAATACACAATCACAGTTTATTCACTGAATTTAAAACATGAATTTCATATTTCATATGTTATTCTTTCCAATATGTTAGATTGTACACCAAAACTAGCAGAAGTGTCATTTGTGAGTATGTTCTTTGTGAAGGATGTGATAACTTATTTACACAAAGAAAATCAACACAACATCTAATCTGACTGGGGCAGCCGGGAACTGGCAAAAGGATAAACAACAAGCGCCGTAGACTCTATTATATAAAACCTTTTTTATTGCTTCTCTTGTGTGTTTTGATCATTTTTATATTAGGAGATAATAAAGGCCTCATATTTGCAATTCAGTGAAGTAAAAAGACACAGATGACAAATTAGCTATTGTTTAACTTAAACTAAAGGGAAATATTTCACATTTTAAAACAATCTAAATGTTTTTTCTTCATTACAAAAAGCTTACAGTAAACAATTTTACTGAACACTTACTCAGTTCTACTGACGTTCCATTCCCAACAATGATCTTCCCACAAGCAGCCACAGCGCAGTAGTAAGTTCCAGTATGGTGCTGGTTGAGGATGTTCTTGGAGAAGGTGTACACAAAGCTGCATGTAGAAGAGCTGATCTCACACTGACAGCTGCTGCTGTTCTGATGAGTGTAGATGATTTCAGGAAAGGATTGTTCTGCAGCAGCTCTGAACCAGAGCACTCGGAGTTCTGCTGCTCTGATCTCAGAGAGGACCGTACACTGCAGAGTCACTGACTTTCCTGGAGAAACTGACTCCGGTCCTGGAGTTTGGACCACTGAGATGTTGAAGTCAGGATGACCTAATTATTCATAAGAAAAATGCAATACATTGGTTCAGTTAAAGTGTGATGTCTGCACTGATGTATACAAATACATGAAATCTAATTTTGACTACATAGTTTAGTAAATGTGTTGGTTGACTCTAGATTGAAAAGAAACTAAAGCAATAACACCGTACTAACCACTACACCACCGTACTAACCACTACACCACCATACTAACTACTACACCACCATACTAACTACTACACCACCGTACTAACTACTACACCACCGTACTAACCACTACACCACCGTACTAACCACTACACCACCCAACTAACCACTACACCACCATACTAACCACTACACCACCGCACTAACCACTACACCACCATACTAATCACTACACCACCATACTAACCACTACACCACCGTACTAACCACTACACCACCGTACTAACCACTACACCACCGTACTAACCACTACACCACCATACTAACCACTACACCACCGTACTAACCACCGAACCACCGTACTAACCACTACACCACCATACTAACCACTACACCACCATACTAACCACTACACCACCATACTAATCACTACACCACCATACTAACCACTACACCACCGTACTAACCACTACACCACCGTACTAACCACTACACCACCGTACTGACCACTACACCACCGTACTGACCACTACACCACCATACTAACCACTACACCACCATACTAACCACTACACCACCGTACTAACCACTACACCACCGTACTGACCACTACACCACCATACTAACCACTACACCACCGTACTGACCACTACACCACCATACTAACCACTACACCACCATACTGACCACTACACCACCATACTGACCACTACACCACCGTATTAACCACTACACCACCGCACTCATCACTAAACCACCGTACTAACCACTACACCATTACTAGATCTCTACCTAGATCATGGAGGCCCACCGCTCTGAACAGTTTAACTGCCCCCAACTCATCTGATCCTGCTGTCTAGCTTGTTAATCAGCTCATTAATAACTGTACGAGGGTAAACGGATATAAAATGTACAGGATAGTGTTTTTCTAGCGTCACTATATTAACTGAATGTCTGCAGTCTAATTAATTCAGTAGTTCACTCCTGATTACCACAGCAGTGGGCTTCACTACCTTCACTATATTTTTGGGGTAAACTGATCAAATTTTATGTAACTGGCTAATAATTATCTGTACATTTATATGAAGTTTATATGAAGTTATACAAGAACATTTATTAAAAAGTATATGATATTGGTGTTATGGTGAGAGGAATTGCTGTTAAGAGTTAAATAAAGATTTTATTTTCTTTTAAAGTGAAAACCTAAAGTATATAATGTTGGACCTTTGGGTTAAGATGTCCCAAAAGATAAAGAGATAAGGCCCCCCTTTAGCATTTTGCCCCCAAAATAATTTTATAATTTTGTTAGAATTTCATTATAAGGAAACAATGTTGCTCAATAGAATTTCGCAGACTAGCTAGCATTAAGCTTATGTTTTATCTTTAGGGCTAGCTCTCACATTGGAGATTAGTTTGTACATTTTGTAGCTCAGCAGTGTTACATCATCTGAGCTGTCCATGTATAATAATACCTTTTAAAATTGCTGTTAAATGCTGAATAACAGTACACTGTTGCTATAATAATAATAATAATAATAATAATAATAATAACAATAAGTACATTTTAATTATTTCTATTTTACTGTCATTTGTCGGTCATCATGCTTCTTTAACATGAAGTCAAATTAAAAATATTAGTTAATAGAAGCCCCATATTCATTTTAAAATGAAATATTGTTTTGTACTTTGATTACTTTACTGAAACAATGCAAAGACTAGAAATAATGTAATAAATTGGTTTGCTTGCAAAAGTTTAGGTACCCCAGTGAAATGAGGTTTTACTTAATTTTTAATAAAAAATAATATTATCTACATAAATAGATACAGCATTACAGCTAATTTTATTTATAACTATTTGCTGTAACTGGAAGAAAAAAAATAAATGTCCAATATACTATTAATTATATAACATGTTTTCTTTAACATGTTAAATTGTCAACAAACAGTGATTATGCATTAAAAGCTACAAATGTATGTTCACTGTAGAGGATGTAAACATGCAATTTGACTTAGTGTGCCCAAACATTATTGTATGATGCAGTCCATAAAAACTAAATGATAAAATGATGAATAGATTCACTAGAGGGGCTTCTTACTTATTTTCATCTTTATCCAATAAATGTTTCAGTTTTATACATGCTAAATTCATATACATTCACATATGGTTTAGCATCACAGATAATTGACTCTGTTGTTAGGGGAGACACAGGAGACACAGACCCCGCAGCTAGTGAAGATTTTGTAATTGTTGTGAAATTACGGTTTACATTACCAGACAATAATAAATATATGGTGGTTACCTGTCACAGTTAAGAACGTTCCATTAGAAAACTTGATCATAGTCCCCTGATATTCACCGCAGAAGTACAGTCCTTCATCGTCTTTGGTGGAACGTGGAATCGTCAGAGAAAAGCTACTCCCGTTTGCCTCCAGTTCGATTCCTAATTGCTGGAATTCTGGCTGAATAATTACACTTCCTAACACTGTTCCCACCAGCTGAAGACTCTGTCCCAGTTTATGTTTATACCAAACCAGCCGGTCTAAACTCATGTGTTCCTCAAATGTGCAGTGAATTGTAACAGCTTCACCAGATTTAACCGACACAAAAGGCTTCTGATGAAGATCTACAGCTTCAGCAGGACCTGTAAAATGAGTTGAAGTTGTAACATGCTTAGAAGAAAAAGTAAAATAATAGCAAAACATAGTAATAGCATTTCCTAAAAGGCAGCTTACCTATTCTGTAAAAACTGGCAATAAGAATCCAGATGGATGTTATTTTCATAGAAAACATGCTTATTATTGAGATCATTTGAGGTGAAATGTCTGAAAAGAAGGCACAAGATCTTTTCTGCCTGCTTGACAGAGGAAAATTTGACCACCAGAAGTTCTCTGGGCCTCTTTATGAGCTGACTGTGTCATCAATAGTGAAACAGCCAATGAACACCTTTATTTAAGAAGTGTCACCTCAGAGAGCAAGTACTTGATCTGAGGATACACTTGTGTTTGCTAATTCATTAAAAAACAGGAATATTTACAAACAGAGATTATACTTTTCCATATTTCAATAATAACAAATTGTTTAATGTAGACCACTGTTATGTATCTGTTTTACTAGGACCCCTATCAGCAACTCACATGCGAAGAAGAGCAATTTGTCTCGTCCAACCAATATCATGGGTGTGGACTTGGTCACAACATTAGTAGGCACAACAACCCACCTCTTACTCACCTCTTGCATTGACAAATGTCTACTGTAAAACTAATAAACAGGGTGAAAAACCCGCAATATAATATACTTATAATAAACATATAATTAAACTTGCGGTTCCATTTACATTAAAGGGTAGTTTTAAACATTGTGTGAATACAATCTTATGAAAGCAACTTGAACAAATATTTACATTTTCAATTATAATGAAAATCCTAGCACTAGCTTTAATGCTGATGCCTCCATATAATTCCAGACTATGGAGACTGTGGATGAAAGAAAATCTTATTTCATTCTGTTTTGTACATTTTATCTTCACAAAGTAGGAAAAATTATGACATGGACATGATTACGTTATGTGTGCTGTGTGCAGGCAACAGAAAATACAGAGTAAATACTCTGAAAGACAATTTTTTGAAATTTTCTCTAATACTTAAAGTCTAGGACCTGACAGCCTGATATTTTTAGCACACTGATCAGCTCTCGACTCCACTGTAGCAGCTTTGGCTCCGCCCATAGCTTCTTCGATGGATTTTTTTTTGTTGCCTTTGAAATAGGTTGTGTCACACTGAAGAATTTCCCTCTGGGATCAATAAAGTATCTATCTATCTAATGCTGCCCGTACACTAGAAGACTTTTAAAAGACTCTGAAAAGACATTAAATAGACTAAATTCTGACTCCCTCTCACATCTAAAGACTTGTCACAGACATTTAAGTCACAGATTAGTCACAGGCTATGATTTTTTCTGAGTCACTATTTACAAGACTGGACTAGATTCCTTTTGAGATTATTTCCCATTTATATGATTGAAGCTAGCAATATTCAGCTAACATGTATGGTTCGCTGGTAGGCTAATTATAAACACTGTAGATTTCAAGGGCTACAGAGATTTCTGTCCACCGTTTTTCCTTTTTCATTCTGTCGTGGTATAAATGGGAAGACACGTGAAAGAGACATTCTTGTTCACTCCACAGCTCCACCAGTCTCTCCTCCGTTTCCAAACCCTCGCTGGACTCCCCTCCATGTGACGCGTTCCTTGCGGCTTCCCGTTAGGTAGTGAAGAGAGCTCTCCAATTGGTTGTCAACAATGTTCACATCACTATTTGCGTGAGCCAAGACTTAAGTCTTATGATAATATTAAACACGTTTGATTTTATCAGAATGCTTGGACGAGAAAAAGACTGACTTAAACCGGCACTCTTGACCACCTCACACTAAACGATCGAGATGACTCGAGTGTGACTCAACTTCAGCAAGACTCTCATGATTTTATTCCGACACTGAAATCTCACGGCAGCCCCCCTGCTGAGGACAGTAACTGAAGATCATGTGTGTTCACCTCAGAGTCCCCAAAAGTCTCCAATAACACCAGAAACAGTCGCTAGATTTGTCGCTTGAGGGTCTGAAAAGTCGCTAAATATAGCAATAAAATCACCAAGTTGGCAACCCTGCATCATACAGGTGTCGTTTATTCGTGCTGAATCTGCTCGGTGTTGAAGTTTGGTCGTGTGTTCATGTCTGAGGGTATTTAGTAAAGTCGCTGAGACGAACTGAGACTTTATAATGAAATAAGCAGAAAAACGAAGCTGCTGAACTTAAAACAAGTGCCAACCCAGCTCCGGTCAGGGTCCACCATAACCCTTACAAAACAGAAATGTGTTCAAGTGTGTTATTAGTACACTTCTTTTAGACTAAAAAACTGAGAGTGCTTTTAGTTTACTCTTCATGTACTTCTCAGTGATACTAAACACATTTATATACACTGACAAGAATATAGAAATGTCTAAGTATAGTTGACCTTTTCTTATACTTAATTTTTTGATTGAGATATACTTACAAACAGTATAAGTAAAAATTACTGTCCTGCACAAAAAGGCACCCAGTACAATATTAGTTTGGAAAGTTTGATTTATAAAGATTTATAAAGAATACAAATATGTTTAATCTGAGTATGTCTTGTTTTTTTGTATGTGTTCCTTGATGAGTAAGTAAAAGTGGAAAAAATAAAACCTAAACCTAGTCGTATACTTTAAAGTATATATAAGCAGTTTATATTTAAGCATTTAATTATAAGTATTATGGTAAATTCATTTAAAGAAAACATACATGTATACTTTCAGTTTAAAACCATCTAAACTAAAACTTTACTGAGAGTATATTTTAAAGTGTTCTTTCAATAAACTAAAAGTGGGATTATACAATGCAGTATAAAATGTGTAACTAAAGGGCAGCTTAGCGGCACAGTGGGTAATATGTGCCTGTTATCAATGTAATGTCAGCAAAAGACTATATTGCTATGTATAGTCTTATATATTTTACTATATAAGACAATATAGCAAAAGACTGATGATCAGAGTCAAATGTTTTCTAATATATTTCGGTACAACATTTCATTCATGTTTCATTTGCTGACATGCTCCCACTGCCATATTTCTCTGGTCATACTCACAGGCTTTCTTTTCCTAATACTATGAGCTGAATTATTACAGAAGATTGTTCATTTGGGTTCGTTTGAGTACATTTGTTGTAACTTCTTTTCTTGCTGTCAGAATGAAGAGGGAGGCCAGTTCAGAGTATATGCTTTATTCGTGAAGATACCGCAGTACAGATATGATCTGGGAAGATCTGAGCAAAGTCTGAGAATGGTCTTATGAATTGGTCTTATAGGCCTGCCTATATGTTTTATGTGGCCCATGTGAGCCATCTGACTAAGTCATTATCTTCTGAGTTTGGGGAAGTTTGGGAGGTTCCTGCCATAAAAGGACGGCATTTGCTGAGCCATAAACTTCTCATAACCTCTGCAGCATATTGTGTGACGGCCATCTGTGTCTTAGACTCACTTTACCATAGTATGTAAGAAATATTTACTGATTGCTCGGCGCTTCATTATTTATGAAACATGAGAAGATCTGAGATAATTGTAGTGCGTACTATGTTCAGCATATTATACTCCATCGTTGGTGTTCCTGCTGCTTTCAGCTCCTTTCAGGCTGTTTTTGGATTCTCACTTTCTTTCCTCATCATTAGTCTGAGATCGTGTTGTCTTGTTTGTGTTGTCTGCATACATAGGATTAGTTCCAGCAACTACTTGGTTGTTACTAAAACAGGTGACTGACAGTTGTCTTTGGTAGGCCACTGTAAGTTTTTCCATTCAGTTGGATGTATGAATATGTTCTTTTGTATAATCACAAAAATCAAAAGCTGTTATGAAATGTAAATATGTACTGAAGGCATGTTTAATAACAAAAACAAAAGTGCTTGTTGACATGCATGCCATATTGCACAGAGTGCAGTACAGGCTCATTTTACCCAGTTATAACACTAAACAACATTATCCTCATTTCTACTTTTAATCTTTGACAACACACGAAAACAGAACTACAGGCCTTCATGATGTCACTCTTCTGAGTATATAGTATGTGTGCATGTGTGTGTATCTGTATCTGAAACTCCTTTGAAGTGTCCGTGGTCAGGGCTGATTATGGGTGCTGTTAAGACCTGCAGGCTTTGGTGGTTTTTGAAGCTTTGCCGTTCTTCACAACTTCTTGTTTTACCCGCTGCAGTTTGTCTGCTTTATCTTTGCAAGCTACGTCGGACACCACTGAGTGGGTTTCTGAGAAAAACTGTCCCCCCCACAACAAACTTTCCACAGGATGCTCGACAATTTTTACCTTCAGGGTCAACGTTAAATGCTGCATAGAGGTATGAGATCTTAATGTTAAAGTATATACTATTCACATGAACCTTTGATCCACAGTCATCAGGATATTAGGTATTTTACTAATAACTTGATGTAATACATTAAATGCATTAAAAAATACATGTCCAGCACCAAATATCAAATGAATATTAAAATACTTGCACAAAAATGGACAACAAAAGTAAAAAAAAGGGTGATTAGCCAGACACTGGATTTCAAGTGAGAATACCATTTTCTAATGCAACTATGCATGAGTAAACATAATGATTGGTGATAATCTATCGTAGTTCTTAATTGAGGTACTCATTAACAGATCACTTAAATGTATGAATGCAAGTTGCACCCTGACTTCACATGCTTCACATGAAGAAGTACATGGGGCCTAGTCAACACTGTTTTTTATGGAAAAATGTGTTTTATATTATATTATCAGGCTAGAGCAGTGCTTTGGTGTGCTTTGCTTTACATGGCAATAAAAAAGGTACAAGAGAGTTGAGAGAGTTTGAACAGGCATCATCTGACCATCTGAACGGCCCCTTACTGTCCACTGAGTGGTGCTTATTACACTGCAAGAGTAAGGATGAGTGTGCAACTGATATTTTAGTTCTGATAATTTTTACCTTTTAATCTCAATGAAGAGGAGCAAATATGAAATTCTGAAGCTTAGATGATAAAGTAGGGACAGTTACACTGGCACACTGGTTTAAGTTCTATTATTGTTCATGCTTGTGTGTGAGTGCCCACATGCTCACACACTAGTGCTGAGAAGGTGGAGGCGTGGTCACATGCAGGATGAAGAGCCAGTCACACTGAGCCAGTGGCTTACGTAGCTAATGGTGTTTAGCTGTGAGTTTGCTTTTTATTTGCTTTTATTGATTTTTTTTTCTGGGTCGTTTAGTCAAAGGTACAACATGAACATGTGGTTTACATGGTTGATTACTTAAGTACATCAGTTTATAAACTTGGCGTCATCTAGATGTACCAGCATTAGGATTTGATGGGATTGTCAGAGACTGTCTCAGTCATAGATTGCCTACCTGTGCTGTTTCTAAAGCTTTTACGGCAGTTTTTATTCTGGCTTATTAAACTGTAAGTACTGTTTGTCCAGAGGAGGATGGAACTCTTGGCTCCTCGCAAGGTTTCTTGAGGGAGTTTTTCATCACCATTAGTTTGCTCACTGGGGGACACATGTTGTGACTGCATGTTTTTTAAACTTCTGTAAAGCTGCTTTGTGACAACATCGTTGTAAAAAGTGCTATACAAATAAATAGAAGGGTCTCGATTGCTACCAAATTCCTTACGCTACCCTGTAAAAAGGCTTTCAGAGGCTACATTTGGTTAGTGTACCTCTTAGTGAGAGATTGCTGATAGAGATGCATCTACAACACCAAAGACATTTTGACCAGTTGACAGACTTTAAAAGAGGGCGCATCATCAGACTGAGAAGCAGGGTGATTGCCTGCCATCTAAACTGTTAAGAGGTGTTGGGAGCAGTGGTTACATGAGCAAGGGTTTCCCAGGAACGTCTCAGATTGCAACGCCTCCTTTTCCTACCCGATTGCCAGACTTATCAGCATTTAAGGCACCAGCTGGGATGCTAGCTTCAGTATCCTATGAGTAAGCAGGAGCTACAGGCACGGTTGCAACATCTGTGGGCAGATGTGCTGCAGGATGCCATAGGGAACAAACCGTATCCACTTGTATCCAGGCTACAGGCGACACAATAATGTACTATAGACTCCTTTTGATTGTACAGGTTTCCCAGGTACACATGTTCTCTCTCTCTCTAATAATTACTAACTAATGTATATTTATCATCATTACATTCATAGTTTTATTTTATTACAACAATTACTTCTTGGCTTTTGTCAATAAGTGTATTTTACACTGATTATTTGTATGTAAAATTAAGGTTTGTTTGTATAAGAAGCTTAAAGCACAAAGCATATGAAGGGTCAAATGTCATTTGATTAAACAACTATAATATAGCTAAGTGTAGTAAAGTGTAGCCTGACATGCACTCTGTGGAAGCGACATGAATTGATGGGCCACAGAGAAGGCTTGATCCCAACTAGTCCTGATTATTATCAGTACCAATAGTAATAGTATATGCATGTATAAATGCTGTATGTCCAAATATGTGCAACAGACATTCAATAACACAGCTTTTTATTAGCGTTCCTCCATTTCTGCAATTTTGCTAAACTAAGAAAAACATTGTTCAAGCTTTTATTTCATCACGGGTAGATTATTGTAATACAATGCTTTCTGTTTGTTCCAGCAAAACCTTCAACAAGCTTCAGCAGCAGCAGCCAATGAGATGTTCCCTGCATTAGTTGCCATTTAAATTCCACAAATACAACAATGTTTCTACTGACATATAAAGCTCTAAGCGACCATGGTCCTCAGTATCTAAATTAACTTCTCCTAATAGGAACCAACACGTCCACTTAGAACACAAGGTGCTGGCTTACTGTTAGTACCTAAAATAAATACAGTTACATCAGGCAGTAGAGCCTTTTCATATAGAGCCCCTCAGCTTTGGAATAATTTAGAATGTATTATCATTTATAAAAGAGAAGAAACCAAAAGGTCAATAGTACATGTAAAATTTCCCCCCCTCTTTTTCCCATCCTTTATTGCCTGTTAGGCCTGCCGTAAATAACTTAATTAAAATAAATAAATAAATACAAAAAAAACATACATTAACAAGAATAGGCTACAGAAAACCTATAGAGCTGTTCTTGTAAAAACAATTATGTTTGGTATATCATTGCATTCGGATTACCATTCTGATTGCGAAAATTGCCAGACCAAAAAAACAAAAAAACAAAAACAAAAAGAAAACAAAAGAAATATGTTTCATGCATTGTGGGGTGAGCTGGGTTTGAACCAGCAACTCCTTATCTTTCTCTTAAACTCCCACGCAAATGAGGGGCTGCACCGAAACTGGCACCAAACACAGAGCCAGCCTTGAATGTGTATGAGAGTTTAACCAAACCACACAGACCAATAAAAGCATCCTCACTGATCAAATCATAATTGATCAGGAGAAAGTTTTTAACTGTTTCCTGTAACTCTCACTCGAGGCTATTAGCTGCTCCATTAGAGCTTCATATCTATTAAGTAGAGGAGTTTTCCACTCCTCTACTTTGACTTTAAGTGGAGAAAAAATATCTGGTAAAGGCCATTAAAATACAAACATATTAACTAAATATATTGTATTATCAGTGCAATATTTGTGTTAGATTTCCACATATAAATTACATGGGTATATTTTCTGTTGTGTATGTTGTGTTTTAGTGTTTTACATGTTTATTTTATGTTTTTGTGTTTTTATAGTTGGCTTGCTTGTGATTGCTCCAGTCAGGTGCTGATGAGTTGCAGTGTGTAAAGATTAAGTGCCCCCTTATGGTGAAGGACAGAACTGCAGTTATTGTTCTCCTTCTATACTATAGAACAGCCTTTTCTGGAGTTATTTAACTGTTGCATGGCCAGCAAGTTCTTAGGCTTTGAAGAACACCTAGAGCCTTGTTGCTGGAGCTGCATCATACAGCCCACAGAACTAAATCTGTTTCTTTGAGTGTTTCAGAAATTACCCAAAAAGGCATCTACTCAGTAGGGCAGCAATGAAGGCATTCAAAATACTATCAATTGTTTCCTCCATAATATAGTATCTATTATCTTGGAAATATCTTGGGTCTCTGCATTACATCTATAAACCCTCTGTAAAATATTTACCACAATAACACAAAGAAGACATCTGAAAAGAAGAAAGTCTTTTTATTATGATGTCATCAAACGACAATTTGAAAGTTATCATCATGACAGTATGATGCACAGAAGAAAGAACTGACTTTGAAAGGGCTGATTACAGTAAACCTACAACCCAGAGAAGGAATTTTAGAATCTAGAAATCTATATTTAACACTCTGATCAGCTGGGTTTAATATGCTATCAAAAAACAAAAGAAATAAGGAAAAATACTGTCACCTTATAACAGCAGCTTAAACTCAGTATAACTTATTTTCTAATCTTCTCAACAAAGTTGTCTTTCTGAATTGGTCTGTAATAAGAAACAGGGCAGAATCTCACTCGGGTTAAAACATTCTTCTTGATCAGTTGTCTCTTGTTGGCAAAGAAACTGAACTCCTCAGCATGAGAGTCCTATTTTAAAATAAATAAATTAATAACCTCAATTCATTTACAATAACATTTATAATAACAAGGGGTTCATATCTCCCATGAATAAGAGAATACATTATATTTGTTTATTTATTTATTTATATAGGATCATACCTGATCTTGCAGCACCTCTAGGACGTTTTGGTTCACAGACTGAGATGTTTTGGCTGTAAATGAATTGAGAGAGTGAAGCGTGTTAGAAATTCAGGTATGTGGTGATAAATAGTGAAACATTTTGTTCAGCTGAGTAAACTCACCTCTCCAGCCGCAGGTGAGCAGAACAATGTTCAAGAATAAGCTCACAGCCAGTGCCAATCCCATGCTAACAGTTGTTGTAGTTTGGTGATGTGTAGGATCTAAAAAAGAGGCATTTGTTAGGAATGAATGTAAAGTTGTATACGTTGTGCAAAATACCCCTTGCTATTCAGTGAGGTCCCGTGTTGGCTGGCTGTTCACTCATCATTGAGGCGCTGATTTAGTGGCAGCACGATGTAGTTTAAGAATTTATCATCTGCTAATGTACTTTTATAGCTTAGTATGTCTTCAACTCAGTAACTGAGGTGTATTAATCTGTTTGAAATGAGTAACAGTTCACTTATTCAACCAAATATTTTCTGATTTATGAATATGCCGTAGCAACAAAACATTTAGTTTGGATAAAACATATAAATAAACTTAGTTCCACTGATGTTCCATTCCCAACAATGATCTTCCCACAAGTAGCCACAGCGCAGTAGTAAGTTCCAGTATGGTTCTGGTTGAGGATGTTCTTGGAGAAGTTGTACACAGAGCTGTGTGCAAAAGAGCTGATCTGATACTGACTGCTGCTGCTGTTCTGATGAGTGTAGATGATTTCAGGAAAGGATTGTTCCGCAGCAGCTCTGAACCAGAGCACTCGGAGTTCTGCTGATCTGATCTCAGAGAGGACCGTGCACTGCAGAGTCACTGACTCTCCTGGAAAAACTGACCCCAGTACTGGAGTTTGGAGCACTGAGATGTTTAAGTCAGGATGACCTATTTATTCATATGAGAAATGTAATACGCTGGTTCAGTTAAAGTGTGATGTCTGCACTGATGTATAAAATTGAATAAAATCTCATTTTGACTACATAGTTTAGTAAATGTGTCGGCTGACTTTAGATTGAAAAGAAACTATCGCCATGATTCTCAACCCTGATAATGGAGGCCCACCGTGCTGAACAGTTTGCCCCCAACTCATCTGATCCTGCTGTCTAGCTGATTAATCAGCTCGTTAATAACTGTACGAAGGTAAAAGAATGTAAAATATATAGGATAGTGTTTTTCTAGTGTCAATATATTAACTAATGTCTGCAGTATAATTAATTCAGTAGTTCACTCCTGATTACCACAGCACTGGGCTTCACTCCCCTGGACACATTTTTTAGGTCAACAGATCAAATTTTATGTAACTGGCTAATAATTACTCTGTACATTTATATGAAGTTCATATGAAGTTATACAAGAACATTTATTAAAAAGTAAGTGATGTTGGTGTTATGGTGAGAAGAATTGCTGTTAGGAGTTAAGTAAAGATTTTATTTTCATTTAAAGTGAAAATTTAAATTATATAATGTTGGACCTTTGGTTTATCTGTGTCCCCACAGATAAAGAGACAAGGCCCTGCTTTAGCATTTTGCACCCAAAATATATATTTTTTAGAATTTCATCATAAGGAAACAGTTTCACAGATTAGCTATAATTAAGCCATTGTTTTATATTTAGGGCTAGATAAGTCCTCACTTTGGGGATTAGTTTGTAAATTTTGTAGCTCAGCAACGTTACATCATCTGAGCTATCCATGTATAATAATACCTTTTACAATTGTTGTTAAATGCTGAATAACAGTACACTGTTGCTATAATAATAATAATAATAATAATAATAATAATAATAATAATAATAATAATAATAAGTAATTATTTCTATTTTACTGTCATTTGTCGGTCATCATGCTTCTTTAACATGAAGTAAAATTAAAAATTAATAGTTAATAGAAGCCTAATATTCATTTTAAAATGAAATATTGTTTTGTACTTTGATTACTTTACTGAAACAAAACAAAGATTAGAAATAATGGAATAAACTGGTTTGCTTGCAAAAGTTTAGGTACCCCAGTGAAATGATGTCTTAATATTATTTTCATTAAAATTTAAGTATCTACACAATATATACGGCATTACAGCTAATTTTATTTATAAATGTATTTATTTTTTATTTGCTGTAACTGGAAGAAAAAAAATTAATGTGCAATACACTATGAATGATGTTATTCTTTAACATGTTAAATTGTCAACAAACAATGATTATGCATTAAAGCAACAGATGTATGTTCACTGTAGAGGATGTAAACATGCAACTTGACTTGTACCCAAACTTTATCATAAGACGGTAAATGATGCAGTCCATAAAAACTAAATGATAAAATGATGAATAGATTCACTAGAGGGGCTTCTTACTCCAATGCTTTCAACTAAAATAAAATAGTCAGCTGTTTCAGTGTTATTCATGCTAAATTCATATACATTCACATATGGTTTAGCATCACAGGTAATTGACTCTGTTGTTAGGGGAGACACAGGAGACACAGACCCCACAGCTATTGAAGATTTTGTAATTGTTGTGAAATTACGGTTTACATTACCAGACAATAATAAATATATGGTGGTTACCTGTCACAGTTAAGAACGTTCCATTAGAAAACTTGATCATAGTCCCCTGATATTCACCGCAGAAGTACATTCCTTCATCGTCTTTGGTGGAACGTGGAATCATCAGAGAAAAGCTGCTCCCGTTTGCCTCCAGTTTGATTCCTAATTGCTGGAATTCTGGCTGAATAATTACACTTCCTAACACTGTTCCCACCAGCTGAAGACTCTGTCCCAGTTTATGTTTATACCAAACCAGCTGCTCTTTACTCACATGTTCCTCAAATGTGCAGTGAATTGTAACAGCTTCACCAGATTTAACTGACACAAAAGGCTTCTGATAAAGATCTACAACTTCAGCAGGACCTACCTGTAAAAATTAAAAGTTGTAACTCACTTAGAAGAAAAAATAAAATAATAATAATACATAGTAATGATGCATTTTCTAAAAAGCAGCTTACCTATTCTGTAA
Organism: Megaleporinus macrocephalus; assembly: GCA_021613375.1. Lineage (NCBI taxonomy): Eukaryota > Metazoa > Chordata > Actinopteri > Characiformes > Anostomidae > Megaleporinus > Megaleporinus macrocephalus. The sequence continues at coordinate 39,970,639 of CM038713.1, forward strand.
AGACTGGCATGAATAATCCAGATGGATGTTATTTTCATAGAATACATGCTTATTATTGAGATCATTTGAGGTGAAATGTCTGAAAGGAAGTCACAAGATCTTTTCTGCCTGCTTGACAGAGGAAAATTTGACCACCAGAAGTTCTCTGGGCCTCTTTATGAGCTGACTGTGTCATCAATAGTGAAACAGCCAATGAACACCTTTATTCAAGAAGTGTCACCTCAGAGAGCAAGTACTTGATTTAAGGATAAGATACACTTGTGTTTCCTAATTCATTCAAATAAACAGGAACATTTACAAACAGAGATAATGTTTTTTCATATTTCAATAATAACAAACTGTTTTATGTAGACCACTGTTATGTATCTGTTTTACTAGGACCCCTGTAAGCAACTCACATGCTAAGAAGAGCAATTTGTCTCGTCCAACCAATATCATGGGTGTGGACTTGGTCACAACATTAGTAGGCACAACAACCCACCTCTTACTCACCTCTTGCATTGACAAATGTCTCCTGTAAAACTAATAAACAGGGTGAAAAAGCGGCAATAAGATACATACAAACATATAATTAAACTTGGGGTCCCATTTGCTTTAGAGGGTAGTTTTAAACATTGTGTGAATACAATCTTATGAAATCAACTTGAACAAATATTTAGATTTTCAATTATGATGAAAATCCTTGCACTAGCTTTAATGCTGATGCCTCCCTATAATTCCAAACTATGGAGACTGTGGATGAAAGAAAATCTTATTTCATTCTGTTTTGTACATTTTATATTCACAAAGTAGGAAAAATTACGTTTACGTTTGGCTCGAGTGGCTGAAGCTGAGTAATATCTGGGAAGCTCTGGCTGCTCCAGAGAGATTCGCTGTGTAACAATACAGTGTGTATTTATTACACTAGAGCAGTTAGCTTTAGCCCCGGAGCTAAGGAGTAAAACATCCATTCTGCTTCACGTCTATGGCCGGGAACTAGAAACTAGAGGTGGGCAGATCGATCCAAATATCGTTAATATCGATACCAACACTGTTATTGATATTGATCAATACTCGTGTAAAAAGATCGATACTCAAGCTTTTTTTCTTCCACACGCATTGACTGCAGCGCACACGGATTCATCAAAGTCTACTTTTCCCTAGTGCTGCGCTCAGTGTGCTGTGTACCTCAAAAAAAGATTTATTTTCCTAATGTTAAGACAAAATTTGTTTTGCTACTGTTGCCTTTTTTCTAAACAAAAATGTTGATTGTTATAATAAAGTATTTTGTTGTCATATACAATGTTTTGCGAAATTCTTTCCTAGGTCTTTTGGATCTAGATCTATGAAGCTTAATTATTAAAAAGTATCAGTATCTGTATCAGTATCGACAATACTGGCTCTATGTTTACTTGGTATTGGATCAATACCAAAATTCCCGGTATCGCCCACCTCTACTAGAAACACGTAACCACATCATTAAAAACGTAATTTTTTGCTATAAATTATTATTATTATTTTTTTTTGTTTGGCAGAACACTTCCAAAGGTTTTGGCTTGGGGTCCTTTACACGCATCAGCAGCGTGTTCCACCGCACCAATAACACGGGGCTGCCTGCGGACATGCCTGACTTTAAAACGGCGCTGCGAAACACTGATAGCGGGCAAGTTGTTATCTTCTGAGTTTGGGGAAGTTTGGGAGGTTCCTGCCATAAAATGACGGCATCTGCTGAGCCATAAACTTCTCATAACCTCTGCAGCATATTGTGTGACGGCCATCTGTGTCTTAGACTCACTTTAGCAGACGGGCATAGTATGTCAGAAATATTCACTGGTTCCAAAAAAAAAGTCTACATGTTTGGAATGTTGTCTACATGCCACTTTTACATGCCACGTCTATTTTCACCGTTTATATTTTAATCCTTGACAACTACAGGCCTTCATGATGTCACTCTTCTGAGTATATAGTATGTGTGCATGTGTGTGTATCTGTATCTGAAACTGCTTTGAAGTGTCCGTGGTCAGGGCTGATTATGGGTGCTGTTAAGACCTGCAGGCTTTGGTGGTTTTTGAAGCTCTGCCGTTCTTCACACCTTGTTGTTTTACCCGCTGCAGTTTGTCTGCTTTATCTCTGCAAGCTATGTTGGACACCTCTGAGTGGGTTTCTGAAAAAAACTGCCCCCCTCTCACCTGCAACAAACTTTCCACAGGATGCTCGGCTATCTTTACCTTTACCAGGGTCAACGTTAAATGCTGCATAGAGGTATGAGATCTTAATGTTAAAGTATATACTGTTAACCTGAACCTTTAATTCACAGTCATCAGGATATTTAGGTATTTTACAAATAAGTTTTGGAAATAAATATTAAAAGTTTGGTGGTGAGTTTATCAGCCAGACATTGGAATCTATGTGAGAACACTTTCTGACCACAAAACTTTGTAGTTCTCAATTGATGTACTCATTAACAGAGCATTCAATGCTGCTATGAATAAATGCAAGCTGCACCCTGACTTTTTTTCTTAACAAGGAGAAGGACATGCCTCTTGGGGGACTGGTCAACACTGAAGTTGCTGCTTTTGTAAAAAAAAAAATATTTTATATTATGTTATCAGGCTAGAGCAGTGCTTTCCAGTTGGGGTATGCTTTGCTTTAGATGGCAATGAAAAAAAGTGCAAGAGAGTTGAAAGACTTTGAACAGGCATCATCTGACCATCTGAACCACCCCTGACTGTCCACCGAATGCTCCTTATTACACTGTCAGAGTAAGGATGAGTGTGCAACTGATGTAGTTCTGTTTTTTTTACCTTTAATTAATTAACCTTTAATTAAGTAATTATTACCTTTTAATCTCAATGAAGAGGAGTAAATACAAAACAGTGAAGTCTGAAGCTTGGATGATACAGTATGAACATTTACACTGGCACACTGGTTTATGTTCTATTATTGTCCATGCTTGTGAGTGCCCACATGCGCAAAAACACTAGTGCTAAGGAGGTGTGGTCACATGCAGAATGAAGAACCAGTCACATTGAGCCAGTAGCTTAATTAGCTCACAGAGTTTACCTGTGAGCTAATTTTTTTTTGCTTTTATTGACTTTTGTATCTTCTCCTGAAACTTTTCTCTTTTTTGTTTTCTGCATCACTTAGACAACAGGACAACAAGAAGGTGTGGTTCACATGGTTGATTACTTAAGTACATTGGTTTGTAAACTTACTGTCATTCAGAGGTACCAGCATTAGGATTTGATCAGACTGTTTCAGCTCACTCCCATTTTCCACAAAGACAGAAGGTGCATCCGAAATCGCCTACTTACCTAATACTCAGTTGTGAAATCAGTAGGCGAGCGTGGCTAGTATGTCTGAATACTCAGTAGTGAAATCAGTAGGCGAGCGTGGCTAGTATGTCTGAATACTCAGTAGTGAAATCAGTAGGCGAGCGTGGCTAGTATGTCTGAATACTCAGTTGTGAAATCAGTAGGCGAGCGTGGCTAGTATGTCTGAATACTCAGTAGTGAAATCAGTAGGCGAGCGTGGCTAGTATGTCTGAATACTCAGTAGTGAAATCAGTAGGCGAGCGTGGCTAGTATGTCTGAATACTCAGTTGTGAAATCAGTAGGCGAGCGTGGCTAGTATGTCTGAATACTCAGTAGTGAAATCAGTAGGCGAGCGTGACTAGTATGTCTGAATACTCAGTAGTAAATCAGTAGGCGAGCGCGGCTAGTATATCTGAATACTCAGTAGTGAAATCAGTAGGCGAGCGCGGCTAGTATGTCTGAATACTCAGTAGTAAATCAGTAGGAGAGCGCGGCTAGTATGTCTGAATACTCATTAGTGAAATCAGTAGGCGAGCGCGGATAGTATGTCTGAATACTCAGTAGTGAAATCAGTAGGAGAGCGCGGCTAGTATGTCTGAATACTCAGTAGTAAATCAGTAGGTGAGCGCGGATAGTATGTCTGAATACTCAGTAGTGAAATCAGTAGGCGAGCGCGGCTAGTATGTCTAAATACTCAGTAGTGAAATCAGTAGGCGAGCGCGGCTAGTATGTCTAAATACTCAGTAGTGAAATCAGTAGGTGAGCGCGGCTAGTATGTCTGAATACTCAGTAGTGAAATCAGTAGGTGAGCGTGGCTAGTATGTCTAAATACTCAGTTGTGAAATCAGTAGGCGAGCGTGGCTAGTATGTCTGAATACTCAGTAGGTATTGAGTAGTAGGTGAGCGCGGCTAGTATCTCTAAATACTCAGTAGTAAATCAGTAGGCGAGCGTGGCTAGTATGTCTGAATACTCAGTAGGTATTGAGTAGTAGGTGAGCGTGGCTAGTATGTCTAAATACTCAGTAGTGAAATCAGTAGGCGAGCGTGGCTAATATGTCTGAATACTCAGTAGGTATTGAGTAGTAGGTGAACGGTACCCGGAATCACCTCCTGAATCAGCAGCCATGTTTATGTAGGCGAACACAGCACACTGCACTATCCCATGATTCACCTGGAGCCGCGGATTAATTCAAAATGGAGTAAATAAACGGTGTAAAGCTGAACGTCGACTGTGTGTACGTAGCTACTGCTAGTGAACTGCCGCTACAGAAGTTAGCGCTACTGCTGAGATAAGCAATGATTACATTCCTCCCGTTTCATCTTCTCTGATCTACAGCTCCACACCGTCTGATACATAATCAGATAAAAACACAGATCAGAGTCACTAAAAGTCTAAATCTCTCAGTAAACAAGCTTTTAAATGAATAGCAGGACTTTTACGGTGGTGGTCTGACGTCTTGCGTCACAGGACGCTGGCAATATGGTGGACGTAGTACGTCTGAGCTTGTGTGGCTACTAAAACTCACCTACTGAAATTACCTACCAGTCTGCCGCTCGAGCAGTACGTACTGACTCTAATCAGTTTTTATTCTGAGCTTGGCTTAATAACTGTAAATACTGTTTCACTAGAGGAGGACGAGTCTCTCCTTATGAGTCTTGGTTCCTCACAAGATTTCCAGTGTCCAGTCTTTCCTTGCCACCGTCACCACTGGCTTGCTCACAGGGCGAAACATGTTATGACTTCATATTTTCACACTTCTGTAAAGCTGCTTTGTGAAAACATCATTGTAAACAGTGCTATACAAGTAAACTGGTATTGACTAGTTAGACTAACTTGGAAGGAAGATCTACAAATTCTGCTCCCAATGTACTCACTAATAGACCCAAAAAGATGTTTAGACACACACTCATGTGTCACAAACTACACACGAACAAACAAACAAATAAAGCACCCATCTTTTCTTTCCTTTTTGTTTTTTTTCAGGTTCTTTTCTGGTCTTCCCCTTTTGTTTTGTTTTCCTTCCCTCCTCCCTTAAACCCACCGACCCATCGCAGAAGATATACCTTACCGGTTACCCTTCAAAGAAGTTGTAACACTAGGCTGCTTCTGCTTATTTTGATGTTTTTTTGTGTTTTTATAGTTGGCCTGCTTTTCATTGCTTCAGTCATGTGCTGATGAGTTGTGTGGAGTGTGTGGAGATTAATTTCACACCCCTGTGGTGATGGTCAGAACTGCAGTTATAGTTCTCCTCTCTGGACTGTAGAACAGCCCTTTTCTGGAGTCATTTTACTGTTGCATGGTCAGCACAAGTTCTTAGGTTTTGGAGAACATCTAGCTCCTAAGTAGCTGATAACCATTTAATCATGTTCTTTATTAAGATTAATAATTTTTAGGCAGGTACCGTTTTAATAACCTCAAATAAATTACTATTAAATGTATTCTTTGCTTCTTAATGTTGATTGAAGCAAATTTCCTATTAATGAAAATTGTTTGCATCGTTTAAACACAACAATTGTTTACATTTTGTGAAAACTTCTTGATGAATGAACTAATAGAAATGCTCTAAAATAACTTGGAAATTTTTCTGATTCCATTGACTTACATAAAAAAAGTAAAGACAGATTTTGGACTCTTCTGTAAAATTGCCATTTTGGACATTTTTCTTAGGACAGTGATGATATATAGGTTTACATTTTGATTTTAATATTTTCGTAAATGATTAATAATAAATGATATACACACTGATAAATTCTGTTTGCTACCAATAACACAAATTGGAGATCAGGCATCCCAAAAACAACAGTCATTGTTGATACCGTCTCTGTCCATGGTCCTGAACTGGATTGATGTTGCTGTCCATGGTTCTGAAATCCATTGGCTTCCATTTAAGCAGCACAACACATTACCAATCACAACACATTACCATTCACAACGCATTACCATTCACAACACTTTATTCTCTCAGTTATGACCTTTTAACCTCTTTCATTCTCGCTCAGTTTCTCTCATGAGTGAAACAGCAGGAATAAGATCTGGCATTGAGGATGTACTGTCCATGTTTTTATGTGTATTTATACAAAACTTTGACACTTTGATGTGAATGTGAGCTGAATGAACTGCACAGGTGGAGTAAAAGTACTCTGAATAAAAAGTAGAGCAGCAGATGGAGATGTATCAAAGCTAGTGATCAAAGTGCTCCACCACAGAACTTCAGAAAGTAGAAAGACAAAAACAAAATCTAATATATTTAAGATACATACTCTGCAGTTGAAGGGCAAAACCAACAACAATAATCTGCCATTCTCTCAGTAACCACATCCCCTCATGCCATCTCTTAAAAACAAAATTATTTAAATGTTGTTCTACAGTTATGAGAGAACAATAATTACCGCAGTTCTGTTCATCAACACAAGGGGGCATTGATGTGCCACACATTCCAACTCTAACTTCAAGGTTCAAGGTTCAAGGTTCAAGGAGACTTTATTGTCATTCGCATCACATGTAGTACATGGGGTGGAACGAAATTGTGGTACCCAAGGACCCAGTTTTACCCAGACAGCAGTACTTAATAAATAAAATAAACATAAATATATAAAATGTATGAAAATAAAATAAACAGGAATGGAGAAGGTAGCAGCAGAGTGTATTAAAGTGACTGGTGTCGTAAAAGTGTCAGTGCAGTAAAAGTGTCAGTGCAGTGGTTCCACTAAGTGGCGTTTAAAAGTCTTACAGCTTCCGGAATGAAGCTGTTCCTCAGTCTGTTCGTTCTACACTTGACGCTCCGCAGCCTCCTGCCTGAGGGGAGCGGGACAAACAGTGAGTGTGCTGGATGAGTGGGGTCCTTCATGATGCAGGTGGCCCTCTTCCTGCATCTGGAGGTGTATATGTCCGTGGTGGTGGGGAGGCTGACTCCGACAGACCTCTGTGCAGCCTTCACCACCCTCTGCAGAGCTTTCCTGTCTGCAGCAGAGCAGCTTCCGTGCCACACGTTGATGCTGGAGCATAGAACGCTCTCCACCACACATCTGTAGAAGGAGGTGAGGACCGATCTCCCGAGCCCAGCTCGCCTCAACCGCCTGAGGAAGTAGAGCCGCTGATGTGCCTTCCTGACCAGGCTGGAAGTGTTGTTGCTCCAGGTGAGGTTGTTGCTCAGGTGAACACCCAAGTACCTGTAGCTGGAGACCACTTCCACCGCAGACCCTCCGACATGCAGGGGGAGGTGGGCATGTCTGCCCCTTCTGAAGTCCACAATCATCTCCTTCGTCTTCTTTATGTTGATGCAGAGGTTGTTCTTTCTGCACCAACCCTCCAGGTGTTCTACCTCCCGTCTGTAGCCAGACTCATCACTGTTTGTGATGCATCCGACCACTGCCGTGTCGTCCGCAAACTTCACAATATGACAGCCTGGGTGGATGGGTGAGCAGTCATATGTGAGCAGCGTGAACAAAAGGGGGCTCAACACACAGCCCTGAGGGGAGCCAGTGCTGAGGATTGTGGTGGAGGAGGAGAGGTTGTGGATCCTCACAGACTGCGGCCTGTTGGTCAGGAAGTCCAGGACCCAGTTGCAAAGAGAAGAGCGCAGACCAAGTGAGGAGAGCTTATCTGTCAGTGTCTGGGGTATCATGGTGTTAAAGGCGGAAGTGAAGTCCACAAAGAGCATACGGACATAAGAGTCCTTCTGCTCCAGGTGGGTGAGGGCAGTGTGGACCACAGAGGAAATGGCATCGTCTGTGGATCGGTTCCTCCTGTAGGCGTACTGGTGTGGGTCCACAGTGACGTCGATGGTGGCTTTGATGTGGGTCATAACCAGTCTTTCAAAGCATTTAGTGACTATCGGCGTGAGAGCTATCGGCCGGTAGTCATTCAGACCTGTCACTGTGGAGCTCTTGGGGACCGGGATGATGGTGGCGGTCTTCAGGCAGGTGGGAACAGCTGCCTGGGTGAGGGAGACATTGAAAATGTCTGCCAGGACCTCGGAGATCTGATCAGCGCACTCCCGTAGTACTCGTCCGGGTATGTTATCCGGACCAGCACTTTTCCGGGGGTTGATCCTCCTGAGGGTCCTCCTTACCTCTGCTGGTGTCACACTGAGGGGTACTTCTCCAGGTGGAGGGGTGAGTCTTATGCTGGGCGGGGTGTCAGGGTCCTCAAAGCGGGCATAGAATTTGTTGAGAGCCTCGGGCAGGGAGGGGTCTTTGGAACATTGTGCATCTCTGGTTTTATAGTCTGTGATGCACTTAATTCCCCTCCACATGCTCCTAGGATCCTGGGAGGAGAAGTGTCCCTGGATTTTCAGAGCATATGCAGCTTTGGCCCTCTTAACACCTGCGGTCAGCTCTCTTCTAGCCCTCCTGAGTTCCTGTGCGTCGCCAGACCTGAAGGCAGCATCCCTAGCTTTCAGTAGAGAACGCACCTCTCCATTCAGCCAGGGTTTCTGGTTCGGGTAGCAGGTCACTGTCTTTGTGGTGGTGACATCCTCCACACACTTGCTGATGTACCCGAGGACAGCAGATGTGTAATCCTCCAGATCCAGCTCCCCCTCACTCTCAGCAGCCTCCCTAAAGACATGCCAGTCCGTGCAGCCGAAACAGTCCTGCAGCACAGCGTCTGCGTCACCGGGCCACACAGTGATGGTCTTCTGTGTGGGTCTGGAGCGTCGCAGCGGGGGGTGGTATGCAGGGACCAGCATAATGGAGATGTGGTCGGAGAGCCCGAGGTGGGGGTGGGGGACGGCTCTGTACGCGTCTCTGATGTTGGTGTAAACACGGTCGAGTGTGTTGTCTCCCCGTGTTGGAATGTCTATGTGTTGGTAAAACCTCGGCAAAATGTTCGTCAGGTTCACGTGGTTAAAATCCCCCGCCACCACGTAAAACGCCTCCGGATGCTTGTTCTGAAGCGAGCTGATGTTGTCATGTAGCTCTTTCAGTGCGTTGTTAGCATTAGCATCCGGTGCTATGTAAACGGCAATGACGAACACAGCTGTAAACTCCCGAGGCAGATAGTGTGGCCGACACTTCACGGTCAGCTGTTCTGTTGCCTCGGAGCATAGGGCGTTTACCATCACACAGTTTGTGCACCAACCTTTGTTTATGTAGACGCATAAGCCGCCCCCTCGTGCTTTTCCGGACAGCTGGTTGCGGTCCGCGCGGAAGAGCTGCCGGCCGGCGAGCTGGAAGGCTGGGTCCGGCATGCTGTCGTTTAGCCATGTTTCCGTGAGACAGATCACAGCGCAGTTCCTCATCTCATCAGAAACACTCATCCTCAGCCGCAGAAGGTCCAGCTTGTTGTCCAAAGAGCGAACATTGGACAGGAAGAGAGATGGAATCGGGGGTCTGTCGGCGTTAGCCTTGAGCCTGGCTAGCACGCCGGCCCGCTTCCCTCTCTTCAGTCTTCGCCTGCATCGCTTCCTTTTGCCCTTTGTTCGTACCGCTCTGACCCGCCACGCCGGTGTCCGGAGAAGTTGTAGTCTGCCCAGCTTGGCTCTGAAACTACTGTCCATAGTTGCTACTTTTGTGGCAGAGCTGTCCTTAATCTTAAAAAGTTCGGTTCGGCTGTAACTCACAGGCTTAAGGCGCGTGAAGTCGCTATCAGAACCGACGTAAAAATAACTAAAAGCTGGGTTTTCGCTGGGAGCGTGAGAAGCTGCTGCACCACCGCGCGCGGCCATCAAAGATCACTTCAAAGTTGGGAAGCAGAGCTGAAAGGTTGAAAAGGTTAAGTAGGATGCAGTGATGTGCTAATAATTCAAATCTATATTTATAAAACATAATAAACATGATAAAGATTTTATGAAATATGTCAATGTTGATTTTTTTTACATATTTCAGAAAAGCTCTGACAGGTTCATGTTGACCACAGTGGTGTGAAGTGCAGTGGGTTTTCCTGTCTCTATGTTTGTATGTGTCTGTCTGTGGCTGCTGTTTTTCTATTACAGTTCCCGTTCAGTTTATCTGTGTTCCAGTCCAGTTCCGTTTTTCCGTCTACCGCCGTCCTGTGTTTTGATTGTCGTTCCCATATAAAAATTACACTTCACTGAAGACTAGTGGTGTACAATACTGCAAAATGTGGTATCGATCCAATACCAAGTAAATACAGGGCCAGTATCACCGATACTGATACCGATATCGATACTGATACCAATGGGGAATCACCCAGGTAAAATAAAAAGTTTCTATTAATCTATTAATTACTTGTTAAAATAAGACAACTGTATTTATATTATCAATAATAACAGCCATATTTTATAATGAAAAAGAATAATAATATAAACTGTATATATAGTATATAATATAAAGTAACATAATTACTTTATTTAATTTTTATTTCATTTTTTTATTTTATTATTAATATTAATAAAGTATGGTTTGTTTGTATTGTTATTTTCATAAAACAAGTAAAGAGTCGACATTCCTAATAACAAAGAGTCCAATCTCTTAGTAGCCTGCAGCCATCGCGGTCTCCTATTTAATAAATGAAAGAATGTGTAGATGAAAATCTATAACAACCCGTTGTCAGATGAATAATAATTGGAGCATTTGTAAACAAGAATTAAACTACAGAAAAAGTGAAAACTGTTTAAAAACACTTTATTTTAAAAGCGTTTTGGCAGCCTTCGCAATCCACATGCTGTACTTGTTGTTAGCAACAGACTCTGGTTGTTAGGTGGTCTTTAACTTTAAGGTTTGTGTTGAGATGCCTGTTCAGAAATATCCTGCCGTCAGCAGCTTCACTGACCCGAGCTCTCGCCTCGCTGGAGCGCCGGGTAGCTCGCGCTAGCTTTAAACGCGAGGTGAGTGATGAGAGCAATGAACAGCAAAATGTACTGTAATAAAAAAATGGCTTTTGGATAATGTGTTGTCATAGTAACAGATTAGTAGGGTTTGGGTTAGCTAACGTTTATATTAACTTTAGTCAGAAAGTACTCTCTGGCCACGTCCCAAACTGCAGACCAGGTGCGTAGCTAGCCTTAGTTTAGATTTAAAGTCCCAGTAAGTTTTGCAAAAGAATATTTTTTTGTACTTTATCAGAACCAACACATTCCGTCATTACCAGCAGTCCATATTTCTGATACACTCTTTATTCTGTTATCTAGGAGTGACTACCTGAGGGTTTATTTTAATTTAGCAGGCTAATGCTGCAGGTGGTCTGTGTACTGTTTATAAAGGAGTGAGAGAAGCTGTAGCTGCTGTGCTGTTGGTTAGTCTGTGTGTTATTAAAACCAAGGTGCTAGAATAGTGCTGTCTGTATGTGTATTAGCTAATAAATTTATGTTTATATTAACTAATTAATGTTACAGAATGATAAGGTATGAAGAGATGATGCTATAACGTAACTGTGTGTGTGTGGTCAGCAGGTCAGCTTTAGATATTCAATTCTTATATTCGAGTGTGGCCAACATGATCTTGATCATATGCTCAGTATCTGTTGATAATGGTAATAATATTGATAACTTGTTATTAGAATTGGCGTGTCTGATCTAAATTATTCTAATTATTCTGTCATGACACACTCACCCCAAGAATTTCTCTCATTCTCATCTGGTCACTCTACAGCCCACAGAAGCTGAATGTTCAATGAGAAAAATGTGTTAAACTGATATGGATCTATATATTTTTCTCTTAAATAAAAAAAAATATGTATCTTTTATTATATTTTACTTTTAATCAAATGTCTTAATAAATTTGTAAACTAAGCTTTGTGAACTAGTTTTTTTTTTTTTTTTTTTTGTGGATTTGTTGGTGTCTTCCAAGTCACAGTGTTTCCCCAACACTGATTTTGGACTGATGGTCAGAAATGACTTTAAAATGTAGTTTTTTTATTATTTTATTATTTATTATTATGTTTTTATTTGGGTGCTCAGCTAAACCTCTAAGCCTACAATGGCCCCTGCTGCAGACTACTACTACACTAAATACATAAAAAGAATATTTGAGTATTTATAGAAATAAGATGAATGAACAATGGGCAAACGCCAAAAGAGAGGGCTGTGTTACTGCACCAGCGCGAGGCTGTAAAAAGAGGGGGAGAAACACTACAAGAAGTGGTGGGAAAATAAATGGAGGTAAAAAGGCAGACAAAAGAAATGGTAAAAAGCCACATACTCTAACAAAGGTCTAAGTTTAAAATGGAAAAAAGTTGCTTCTCATTCTGGAAATTGTTCTTTGTAGATAGCTATCTTTTTTAGTTTTTTTCAGTTCCTTTTCTGGTCTTCCCCTTTTTTTGTTTTTCTTTCCTTCTTCTCTAAACCCACACATCCTGTCTTAGCAGACATACCTTACCAGTTAACCTTCAAAGAAGTAATACTAGGCTGCTGCTGCTTCAGAGAGCTGTTAGCTCAGCAGGTGTGACAACTGAGCACTGATTAGTGCTTGGCCTTGTGGGAGTTGGCGTTTTAGGCCCCTACTGGCGACCAAGGGTGTGGGCTGACACATAGTTTTATGCTTTGTAAATTGATTTATGTAAGCTTAGGCCTCATGACTTTAGACTCATCATGTCCCAGATGAAGAGCATATTAGCCTTTTAACTTTCAGCATAGTAGCATCAGGGGAGCTGGTCATGATGATATTAGCTTATTATAAAGTTATTACTGACCATAAGCAAGCTGGGGGATGTACATCTGGACTGGGGTCTGAAGTACTACAACCTATCAGCAAATAGACTGCAGTGATGTGTTGGTGACTCATAACACCAACTACAAAAACCAGTCAAAACTAAAGATGGACCGATCACGGTTTTTGAGGCCGGTTCCGATCTCCCATCACCTTTCAGCACGATCGGCCGATACCGATAGAGGGCGGGGTATACGCCACGGCAGGGCTATGTAGTTATTAGCGCACGCAAATCTTAAAACATGGTCTAAACTGGTTTATTACCATTTTTAAGAGCTCATATGAAACAGCATAATATTTTAAACAGAATTAACAGTAAATAAACAAAGTAATCAAATATCCCCAATACTGCAATCATTCAATTTAAAATGAAAAAAGCTGATTTAATAAATGCAGTAAAAACTGCAGTCATTAAACACAGACTTGAAAATCTGCAATCATTAAATGTAGATCTTGAATTGTTGCTGCTGTTCTGTTCGTACCGGTCAGATCTGGTCTGTATGGTGTTCTGGGTTGTTTGTTTTGTGCTAGCTGTGTGTGCTAGCTCTGCTGTTTACTGATACTCACTGTATTCAGCTGCGTGCAGTGTCATATCAGATTAGTAGAGTTAAATGTCTTTGTCTTGGTTCCTCAACGAGATACGCTGACTTTACACATTTTAAAAACATCCTGGATGAGTCTGTGTCACATACGGTAAAACACTGCCAGACGGACGACATGTTTTCTATAAGCGCATGCTTTTCTCGTGACGTCGCTGCTTTAGTCAGTCTGTGGAAAATGAAAGGGTATGTATTTCCACCTAGTGGTTAAGATAGGAATTGCAGGGAGCTGGCCAGAGGGGGTTCTCCTCTTCCTGGATGAAGAGCTAGCTGGAAATACAGAAATTAGGTTCATTTGTTTAACTCCATCGATCGACTCTCGGGATTGGCTAAATTGGAGGAATATCGTCCGATAACCGATCACATATTTTGATTAAAAATCGCCCGATACCGATACATAGCTGATCGATCCTTCCATCTCTAGTCAAAACATAAGACTTCAAAAATTCTTCCCCATTTCACTCGATCGTAAACAACTACACAAATCAGTAATACTTTTTTAACACTTACTTCTTAGTTACTCAGTTAATTGAAGATCATTTGCTGTTGGTCACTGAAAAAAATGTAGCTGAGACTCTTAGACATCAATAAATTTTGGACATCTTTCCAGTTCGTGTTCCATCAATAATTGAATTCCTATTATTGCAGACTTTTACCTTCAAACTTCAAACCTCAGTATGTGTACTGCTATTAACTGACCTGTTTAAGGGTCTATTTGAATTGTGTGCTCTGCTATGTTTGTTGTTGTATTCACATTGTACATTTTTACTCTGTTGAGATTTTACAATTGTTGCTGTTTTTTAGCATAAACGTCTGAATTAAGACTGAATAGAACAGATGGGATCATCACACAGTTTATAGAACTAAAATACTTATATTTATCTGGTGGCCAAACGTGTTAACCTAGCAGTCAGAAATAATAGCTGTGACGTCTTTCAGCCAATGAGGTTACACACATGTATGCTGCAAGCTAATCTGGTGCTTTTGTCAGTTGCTCTGTCTCAAGTTGACTTCAGTGAAGATCTGTTTAATGTATGATGATGGCTCTGATATGGACTCTCATTTTATTTCTCCACATAACAAGTAAGTTTATCAGCTTTTTACAAAACAGGATTTTGGTCATCAATTAATTTCTTCATTACTGGGTTTACTGTAAACTGTGTTTGATGTCTTATAGATTCTGTTCAAGCTGTGGATGTTTCTGTAGCATCATTTGTCTCAGCTGCGTCTGGAGAAAATGTTACTCTACACTGCAAATTTGTGCAAGGTCACAATGATACGATGTGGGTTTGGTACAAACAAAGAGCAGGACAGGAACCTCAGGAAGTGGCAGTGAAGATGTCTCAGGACAAAAAACCCACTTCATTAAACAGATTTAAAATAAGTGACAGTTTTTCTCTGAATATTGAACAAACTACTGAGGATGATGAAGGAATGTACTTCTGTGGAATAGTAGGAAAGAACACTAAGTTTTCTAAAGGCACATTTTTAGCTGTAACAGGTAATAACAATACTGTTTCTAAAATAATTATTCTCCTGCTTGAAAATATGCACATATCTTACAGTGTCTATATCATACTGACCAGGTCAACCTCAGGTAAACATATCAGTCGTCCAAACTCCAGTACTGGGGTCAGTTTCTCCAGGAGAGTTGGTGACTCTGCAGTGCCGGGTCCACTCTGAGATCAGAGCAGCAGAATTCCGAGTGCTCTGGTTCAGAGCTGCTGCAGAACAATCCTTTCCTGAAATCATCTACACTCATCAGAACAGCAGCAGCAGTCAGTGTGAGATCAGCTCTTCTACACACAGCTCTGTGTACAACTTCTCCAAGAACATCCTCAACCAGAACCATACTGGAACTTACTACTGTGCTGTGGCTGCTTGTGGGAAGATCATTGTTGGGAATGGAACATCAGTTCATTTCAGTAAGTAGTATTTAAGACAGTCAGAGCTTTTAGTCACAGATAATTTGTGTAATGAATGCAGATAACAGAGTAAATTATGAAATGGATGACATCAATCAACAGCTTTCATGCACTAAAAAAATAAACATTGGTAGAAAAGGCAAATTGGTAACTCTGATTTATGGTCTGTTCTTAATAACTGCTAAACAGTTATCAAGCAACTAACAATTGCATAATAGATAAAAACATAGCATTCGTAAGCATGTTTTGAAATGTAGTATAATGAATTCATTACAATGTGCCAATAAGGTCTTGTGTAAATTAGTTATTGACTGAGGTCAACGTTAAGTGTAATATTTCTGGTTGTACTAGGTTTGTAACACTACAACTTGTTGTGTTACAAATGCATTTGCATGTCCTGCCATTAAATGCTGACATCTTATTTTCAAATGATATGTAATTGCCTGACACTCAAAATATTTTAATAACAATATAACACTAAAGCAAATAATAAAGACATTCATCAGCTTTTAATGTTAGTCAAAGTTGTTAAGTAGAAATGGGCAAGTTTAAAGAATGAAATTCCTAAAATGATACATGACATAAAAACTTGTGTTCTTTTTAATAACTACTGACTTACATTATTTCAAACCAATTTTAAATAATACTCAAATGAACATAGAATAAGTCGTCAAGTAAAAATATTTTACAGTAGTACTTTTAGCTTAAAGTAATGTGGATATCAATATACAGTATGTATTTATTTATTTATTTATTTTAGGAGGTTCTCTGGAAGCTGTTGTGATCTTTCTGGGAGCAGCTTTGGGAGTGTGTGTGATTGTGATCTCTGTTCAAGCCTTTATAATCTATAAAAGGAGGAACAGTGAACTCTGCAGTGGTGAGTGGAGACTTTTACTACCTTTACTTTAAATTAGTCACAGTGTTCAGCTGAGCTGTTTCACTAGCTGACAGCAAACAACAAGCAATACAGTGTAAAAGAAAAGATTATATGCTGACAATTCATTAATAAATTTGGATATATTAATACAATTGTATGTATTAAATATGCTTGTGGGAATTCACTGTCAATGGAAATTTGCTGAATCTGTGATTTGAACAAAATACTGTATATACTTTTGTCTACCGCAGAGAAAAAACAACAAGGTTCAGCAGTGGAGAACACAACCCATCAGGTACTACATGTGTTCTGGAATGATTTTAGAAGATGTGTGATATGATGTATTAATACTGTTTGATATTTATGTAGAACTTACTTTTCTGTTTGTTACTGTTTCCACAGGACCCCCCTGCTGAAAACCTGAATTACGCTCCCATCCACTTCAAAGAGAAGAAACCCAGAACTGGACGAGAAAAGAGAGAACAGCCTGAAGACATTATCTACTCTCAAGTGAGAAGCTCTAATACCAAAGCTCATCGTTCACATCGCTAGTTCCCCTAATTTGGGGATATTTTAATTTTACTGGAATATAAAACTTTATAGAATTATATTTTTCTGGTGTGTGCAGGCGTCTGTTGTTTCTGTATAGTGAAGCGCTGCTGATTGTTTAGGTTGCCACTTTGCTCATAACTGTTTGTTTTCTAAAAGAGAAGTATCAGGACATTTTTAGAATGTGGTCACTATATTTCTTCACATATAGCAGAAAAAAAGCATGGGGTTCAGCCTGATGCTGTCTGATATTATGCAGGTAAGAGATTTATTTTTGAGTCAGTCTAAAGGTTTTACAGATTAAGACTGTGATAAGAATTTCCCCAGAATTTGATCTTATCCATCGCTCTTCTTTTACTGATCACAGTTGATTTTATGTATTGTTTGTATTTCAGATACACAGACATGTTAAGATTGTTATTGTATATTTTTTTATAATTCTGCTATGGCTTACTAATCTTTTTGTGCAGAGTGCTAAGAAATGTTGTATTTAAATAAAAAGTGCTAAATAAGCACAAGTTTGTTGTTATTGTTACCTGACTGAGCAAGCTTTAAGTGTAGGCATGATGTTTATTCTACTAAAAATAATATATCCAAAGGTCTGAGAGACCAATATTTCCTTAAACTTTTTTTATATATACCCTATACAGTATATCTGAAAAGGTTTCAGCATTTGTGATTATTGGAGTGTGAAATCTGTATGGTTATACAAATAATACATACAAGCATACACTGCAGATACAAAACAAAACATTTGCTGGTAACACGTCCTACCAATCCTGTATTTCTTTGCTTTTTAAATTCATTCATAATGTGTTATATGGAATGCATAATACCTTAAAATGCCAAGGGTCAGCTAGTAAGCTAACTATTTTAAATTATATGCATGACACTTAATAAAATATCAGTATGCAACTTTATAATATTTGTATGCAGCTTTATAATATCATTATGCAACTTTATAATATCAAGCTTTGCTAATACAAGTCCAGAGCAACATACTTGCACTGCATGGCATGTATTACGTTTTGTAACCATTGAAATGCTTAAATGTCTTTCAACACTAGTGCCTGCAGTGTTCTCATGGGCAGATATTATAAGGCGTTATGAAACCTGACTTTATAAAGTCATATACTCTTGCTTTAGAAAGTATTATGTATGTCATTATAACTACTTTAGGAGATATTATAGCTTTTTTAAGCTTATGGTGGGTATTATAAGATGTTATGTATTGTTTTATTTTGAAAAGAACCCATGGTATTAGATGAAAAGCTGTATGGAGATTCATACAAATTGCAGATATTACTTAGAAATACTAGGACATGTAATAAAATATGATAGATCATTTGTGGTTTCATATTCTCAAGAGAGGGAAAAATGTGTTTTTCTGTCTTCTTTAGTCATGTAATGTCCTTGCACCAATTTGAGTACAATCAAAACAAGATCTAGCACAGCTACACATTTTAGGCAAGAAATATAAACTACTGTGCAAAACTCAGAGACACCTAAACTGAAAAGCCATAATCTTATCAATAAGTGTATTTTCACCAGTATGAACCCCATATATCATTAGAACAGATGTAAATAAACATAACACGAATATCTTATTCTGAAAGATGTAGATAATATCTCGTTTATACATTTCTAGATTTCTCCTGGACGCCCCAGACATTGTAGGAGTTTTTCCAGTGCCTTCACCAGCAATCTTAATCTTAGTACTGAGTAGTCGAAGCAGGTATTAGATGATAACTGTAAATAATACTGGATTGTTTCCAAAAGGATAAGCTTGAAAAGGGTTAAATAAACACACTGGCGTATGCAAAAGCACTTATTACTGTATTTATCCTATATAAATATATAAAAAATAGTGTTTTGCCTAAATCTTTTGAACAGGATTGTATATGAATATATTTCTATTTCCAGTTCAGTTTGTATTAATACAATATACATTTCGCAATATATAAAACGGGTCTCATTGTATTTCAGTTGTACTCTATATCTCCCTAAAGATTATCTTCAGATCATCACTGTTTAAAGAAAAAAATATATTTAGAAAGTAGTAACTTTACTGGAAAAGGCACAATGTTGTTTAGTTGTATTGTAAGTTAATGCAGGTTACTGGTTGTGTGAGTGTCTTGTTTATGAGTGTGTGACAGTTAATGATCTTTCACACATCACACACACACGAGCTCTGGCTGATGGCGTCTGATATGGTGAACGCTTCATGGAAATGTGAGAAGTCACTTTGTTAAAATCTCACGCGTCAGTTGTTTGCAGAAGTGACTTTAGTTCTGAAAGTTGCCAATATGTGTTACTGAAAAAAAAGAAAACTCATTATAAACATTGACAAATGTACAAATATTTTGGTATATGAAATATACAAGGGCTACAATTCATAGTTTTAATACAGTGTTTAATAAAGGTTTAGAAATATACTACACACATCAGCCTTTGTTTTTGTTATCGTACAAATATCTCCAAATCTATTTGTTTATCTGCATTCTGTTGTATACGCCAATAATGCCTGTGCTTGTTTATTAACTGATAGATTCAACAATGTACTGAATCATGACACTTTCACAGAGTTGTGTACAGTGGCGGAGAGAAAAATGTCAGATTTTATTTATTTTATAATTTTACTATCGCTTACTAATACGTTTTGTGCAAAACATCTTAATAAAAAGTTCTGAATAAGCACAGGTTTGTTGTTATTTTAACCTAGCTGACAATGTGAGCAAGGTTTTAAAGTGTAGGTGAGATGTTTATTGTACTAAAAATTAAATATAAAAAATTTTGAGAGACCAATATTTCCTGTGCTATTTTTATACATACCATATGCACAGTTTTAGTATTTGGGATTATCGGAGTGTCGAATCTAAATGGTTGTGCAGTAATACATACAAGCGTACACTGACCACAAAAAACACAATAAAGGAAAAGAATAAAAAAGATTTACCAATAGAATGTTGCATTTAGATTTAGTGAAAACTGTAATCACAATGAACAGATATTTATACTATTGCTATTACTGAAATATATTTAAAAACCAATAACATTTTAGGAGTCAATATCAATTTTCATGTATAGTCACTAATGTTCTTTTATTTCCAAAATAGTAACTTTACAGAAGAGAATAAAAACTGTCTTTACTTTCAATGTAAGACAATGGAACCAGAATTCTGTCTGAGCTATTTTAGACCATCTATTGTTCTAATAATATTTCAACAAAATTTAAACGATGCATATGCTGCATTCAAATGACGCAGAAAAATATAAATTGCCAAAAATGGAGAAACATGTTTTTCTTTAGACAGTGATCATATATAAAATCTTTAAAAAGAAAAATAGGTGTGCTGTATTTTCTTGAACATTATCTGTTTTTATCTGTGTATTGAATTTAGTATATAAGAACAGGGAGTGGCCAATAAAGGTTATAAAAGAAGCTGACTGAAAGAATCATGTGATGTTTTTCAGCCAATGAGGTTTGACTTGATGAGACAACAAATACAATTCAGTGCTTCTGTCGGTCATTTACTTTCAAATATTGTACGTATTAGTAGATGATGCCTCTACACAGGATCACGATCATCATTTTATATTTCTACATAATATGTAAGTTCAGAAAATTGTTACACCAAATAATAATGTAAATATACAGACATTGTTAATGATGCATGATGATGAAGTTCATATGTATTATTAATTTAGACTGAACTTTGTTTTATAGGTTCTGCTCAAGCAGTGAGAAATTCAGAGCCGTCGATCATCTCAGCTGAACCCAGTAAAGCGGTCACTCTCAACTGTACATTTGTAGACGACTCAGGTGCAGAAGTTAGGATGTGGTACAAGCAGAGACTGGAGCATGTTCTACTGGAAGTGGGATCAGTTTTAGAAGGAAAGTCAGAAATGATTTCTAATAAATTCGACAAATCAAGATATAAAATGAACAGAATTGAGAGCGCCATTTCTCTCAGTATTGAAGGTGTAACTAAAGAAGATGAAGGGATGTACTTCTGTGGAGCAGCTGGAAAGAAAACGCTGGACTTTTCTACTGTTACATTCTTAGCTGTGACAGGTAATATAACTGATTACTTTTTATATTACTGTACACAGAATTGTTCTTGTTTATGTAGAGTGCAGCATTGACACTATTGACATAAACTTTTCTTTTCAGTTTTAACATGTTCATAATAAACAATTGTTTATTACCAAACTCTAGTACTGGGGTCAGTTTCTCCAGGAGAGTCGGTGACTCTGCAGTGCACGGTCCTCTCTGAGATCAGAGCAGCAGAATTCCGAGTGCTCTGGTTCAGAGCTGCTGCAGGACAATCCTTTCCTGAAATCATCTACACTCATCAGAACAGCAGCAGCCGTCAGTGTGAGATCAGCTCTTCTACAAACTGCTCTGTGTACAACTTCTCCAAGAACATCCTCAACCAGCACCATACTGGAACTTACTACTGCGCTGTGGCTGCTTGTGGGAAGATCGTAGAACTGAGTGTTTCTGTGTTTTTGAATAATCAGTTCCAAAAGGTTTATTCATGAAACACCTGAAATCCTTCAGCAGAATGTTGTTCTTAAATGATTTGATTAATGACTTTCCCGTTTCTTAAACTGTATACCGCTCAAAAGTTTGGGATCACAATGAAGCCTTCCTTCCTTAACACAACAATGAACTGACTTTTCTGAAGCAGTATCTGATGCTTCAGATGCTAAACTAACCTAGAATGTTGTTCTCCCTTTTATACTCACTTATTAGTAGAATGTTTTTCAGCTGTGCATCACAATTGAGCAAGAGTGTCCTAACAACCAATTAGCCCAATAACATCCTTAACTTGGATTGGCGGCCGTACCAGGAGATTTAGACTGAGGACTGAGAATAGCTGATAATAGGCTTCAATACAAACATTTTTATTCTTTAAAAATCATCTGATACATATAAATTAATTGAGAAATGGACAATATTGTTTGTGAATTGCATGAAAATTGTATTTATATATATATATATATATATATTAGTTACTTATGTTACTTACTTCAGTAAATTTTTTTTTAATGTACGTAAATAGGCCAAATTTTATATTTTATTTTTTATTTCATATATTTTATACATTTTCTTGTAAACTGTAATTTATTCCTAATCTCTATTTTCTAGAATCATATCTGCAGGTATCTGTGCTGGTTGTTATCTAAATTGTTTCTAATTAAATGTTTTAAAAAGATCTTTTTCTCTAAATCTGATCATACGTATTAGTTTATAATGTAATTTGATGCACCTTCCAACATAATTCACTGAACTCTTAATTACACTTTCTTACATTTAAGAGTAAGTCCATCCTTAAATAAAATAACATAACACTCATTTTCCAGCTTTAAATTTCTGTCCCACCTTAAATGCTGCTGCAGTTACATTCCAGTGCCAGTGCAACATTTAAGTAACTACTGCATCACTTAAGGTGGACTGGTAAAGTTGAATATTAATAATCTCTATTTTCTAGAATCTTATCTGCAGGAATCTGTGCTGGTTGTTATCATGGGAGTTCTGCTGGGTCTGAGCCTAATGTGGAATATCTGGTGCTGCAGGAGAGGGTGCAATGGTGAGTTCATTCAGAAATAGAAATTCACTTTTGTAGAAGGTATTTCAAAATATTACTAACATGCTTCATTCTCAATGCATGTCAAGGCAAAACATCCCAATGGTGCTTCAAGATCAGGTATGTTACAATTATCCTTGTTCCACTAATTCCACTGAATCATTGGAATGAGTTTAAAAGTAAGAGAATGAGTTAGTAAAGAGTTCAAAATGTATAAAATTTAAACATGTATATCATATATATGTATACACATTTTTCATAAACCTTGTTAAAATAAAATAAACTAGACAGTGACAATTTGAGTATAATGTTAAATCATGTAGCAGCTCTTAGAAACCCTATATCCCCAAAATCAATCAATCAACCTTTATTTAAACTCAGAGTACATTGTTGGTGACCTTCATTTACAATGAAGCTGAGTTTATACATAAAATATTGATAGAAAAACAAAGGAGAAATATATAAAAAGAAAAATGAGATGTAAGATATATAAGAATATTATAATAATAAAATCCAAGAATAAAAGAAAACAATAGTTAAAAAAATATCTTAAAATAATAAGAATAAATAAAAGGATATTAAAAGTTTAGAAACAATATGTAAGAAGTAACAAATATTTAATAGAATATTATATGAATTAAAAAATATATCAATGTTAAATGGAACCAGTTTTCCAAATAATATTGGGCCATTCATCATGAAATTTAAACACCATGCGAAGAACAATAGTTACAGATTTTGTAGATTTATATAATAATCAATTAGTTATTTGTTTCTTTTCATTTATAATCATTAATCATTAAATAACTCAGCTTAGTCAATGAATAATAATATATGTTACTGAATAATTTAAAGTAGTTACCAAAGACATTAAGTTACATGATATGTAGTAGTTACTGTATGATTAGTTTTAATATCAATTAATATTATTAAAATAAGATTATCTTTCTAGGTTAAACAGTTATAATTGTACTGCACTTATAATCTCAAGCAAAAACTGGGCCAAAATGGTACAACATTAAACTTAAATGGTCATTAAACTAACAGGTAAACTGACACAATATGTAAAAGCATTTTCCTTTCATTTCCGTAAACAGTGAATATTTGTTGGCGAGACAACAGAATAAGAGTCCGTTTTGTTCAGCACGTTCATTTGAGTTTAATGAGAGACAGAATCTTCTCTATAGGGTTTATATCTGGACTCTGTCCAGCCTAAACAATCAGCAAAGACTGTTGTGCTTTGTGCTGGGACAGGAGTGCATATGTGGTCTATTCTAAGCAGAGCTGAACTCCAGTTATCAGCTGATCTGTAACCACACTCTAACCACAAGACGGTGGGAAGAAAAGCCCACACCTTTAAAAGACGTTGTGGTTTCAACAGCAGTTTATATACGATGCAGTCTTTCAGGGTCAGCGGTCAGTTTCCACACTTAAAATATCATCACTGATATTCACTGAGATAAAAAACAGCATACATTCTTGTCTGTGTCTGTGTGTGTGTGTGTGTGTGTGTGTCTTGTAAGGTCAGAAAGGTCTTGAATTTGTGAAATGACCAGAGATAAACTGAAAACCCATGTTAAAATAGGATTAGGTTTAGGGTTACACTCACAAATTTATTATTACTTACAGTACACTGCAAAACACAAAGACTATTTAAACTCTCCTGATATGTTCAGCTGTTATAAACTATAATGCAATAATAATAATAATAATAATAATAATAATAATAATAATAATAATAATAATAATGTAATGAAGCAATAATGGTCCCAGACCAAATTATCCCAATGCATGTTTAACCATCCTAAAATATGTAAACATGGTATATATATATATGATAACCAACATGATTTACTCAACTCTAATTACACTTTCTTACATTTAAGAGTAAGTCCATCCTTAAATAAAATAACATAACACTCTTTTTCCAGCTTTAAATTTCTGCGCCACCTTAAATGCTGCTGTAGTTACATTCCAGTGCCAGTGCAACATTTATGTAACTACTGCATCACTTAAGGCGGACTGGTGAAGATTTTAGTTTTCAAATTCTCAAAGAACTCAAGACTACAGTGATGATGTTCTCAGTACATCATTTTCTCATTACTCTACAAGTAAAAATAAAGTGGATTTTGCTAATATAACTGTAATCTGTAGGGGTAAATGATGTCTAGGATGGTTTAGTCTCTGAATGATATCTTAATCTCCAGCTCTAGGGTCTGTAGTTGAATCAAAGAAAACTAAGAGTTGTGCATTTCCAAAGTTATAATGATGGATGCAGATTTTTTAGATGCCCTGTAGATAACTAAAATTAGCTTAGGTACAGTAAGTAGTTATACTTTGTTACTGGCCATATCTTGAGAATAGTTTACTATTACTACTACTACTACTACTACTACTACTAATAATAATAATAATAATAATAATTCACTTGGTTTTCATTAATAAATCATGTAAATTTTTCCCTGTACAAAAAGTAAACATACAATACATTTGATTAATTTATTTTTTATTATTTACATTAAATGAGAAATTATATTAATTATATTAATTACAATGTATAAACAGGAAACCTGAACCAGAAAGAAATGGTGTGTATGTGTTTGTGTGTGAGTCTGATGTGCAAACTGATAACAGCAGGAAAATGCAACAAGAAGTTTGTTGCATTTTTGTTCTTTTAACAATTACAAAGCTTTCTCAGCTTTGTGTTGCAACTCCTTAATACTTCCTTATAGTAATTGTAACTTATCTTGATTATTCAGTACTGATTGTGTGTTTCTGAAACAGGTCTCTGATGCTGAGGACTTTGATTTGACTGCATTACATTTCTCTGAGGAGATGAAGAGAAGAGCGCTAAAGGAGAATGTTTTCACCCGAGTGAGGTTCTGTGCTGTTTCTGACTACAGAGCACTTAATTAAAGCTGTATTAAAGCTTATAAAGAACTAATAAAGTAGTATGTAGATTGTCAATGTTACCTACCCAACAGATTAGAAATTTTGCATGTTTTTCAAGTATCTATTTTTGTTCTTGGTTTAGAAAAAAATGTTTCTCAAGTGTTCTAATGGAGAATATGTTGAATAAGTTCCCTTATTTGATGATATAAACTATAAAATAATTGATAGAGAATCATGTACAACAGATTTACCATGTGAAGAACCATTTCACCATGCAAACAAACTTTTAAAACATGCATGTTCTGTACAGAACTCAAAGTACTCAAAGAACTCAAAACAGAACTACTGACTTTGCTAAAGAACCTGTGTATACATTTATTTAAAGAAGTACACAGATATGGAACACAGGACCTTTTTTATTTGATGTATTTGTACAAACAAACAAATATGAATACACCATAAACTGTATAAAATTACAATTACAATTCTGACATCAGACTACATTTTCTATGTTGTAAAATATTTATATATTTATATATCGCAACAATAGAGTGTTTATTAGTTACTTGAAGGAAAATGTTTTGTAGAATCATTACATATTTCCAAACAACTTTGTAAATACTGCAGTGTTTTCTGAAATAAAACCATTATCTAATTGACCACTGTCAGCTAATTAGCCAAATTAGTACTCAGAGTTACACAACATTACACTGTAACCCAGCCTTGGTTCACTGTGATACCTGCTATGGCCACTAGAGTGAGGCAGAGGGCCCCTTTTTTTACAGTCAGAGCCACTGGCATCTATGTTTTGATGATCTGAGTGCTGAGATGAAACAAGTGTTATAGGACAAAAGGTAATAGAAAGATATATTTAAGTCAGGCTTTATATTGATTGCATTAACGCTATTATACATTTTAGTGACATACAGCGTCAATCTGTTAGGTCCACGCCCCAGGTGGGGCTCGAACCCCCGATCTCTGACTAAGGAGGTCAGCGCCTTAACCATTAGTTCTCCAGGGCTTCAGGTGGACACACAGAGCCGATGACGCACGAGCGTTCCTACCCTCTTAATTTGAACTAGAGCGACCAGAGTCTGAAAAAAAGTTTATATTATATATGAAACACCACATGATGACCCACGATGTTCCCCCTTCACGATGTCAAGAAGTTGTTGTTTACAAAACAAAAATATAAACTTCTGAACACCTACAAGTTCAGTTTTGTACACTGGTGGATGTGATTCTATAAAAACGTCATGACACAGACAACTTTGAGGCTATCGCATCTGTGACGTAATTCCGCGCGTCTGCGTCTCGAGCAAAGTCATGCTTCCACCACCATACTTCTCTGGTCATACTCACAGCCTTTCCATTCCAAATACTATGATCTGAATTATTATAGAAGATTGTTCATTTTGGTTAATCTGTTCAGATTACATTTGCTGTTACTTGTTTTCTTGCTGTCAGAATGAAGAGGGAGGCCAGTTCAGAGTATATGCTGCATTCTTGAAGATACCGCAGTACAGACATGATCTGGGAAGATCTGAGCAAAGTCTGAGAATGGTCTAAAGTTGACTGCCAATTGCACAGTCTTATAGGCCTGCCTATATGTGACCCATCTGGCCAGTTTGGGTTAGAATTCCTTGAGATTTCCTCGGCATCTGCTGACCCATAAAATTCTCATAACCTCTGCAGCATATTCTGTGACGGCCATCTGTGTCTTAGACTCACTTTAGCAGAAGGGCATAGTATGATTGACCCAAAAAAAAAAAAAGTCTTTAAGTTTGGAATGTTGTCTACATGCCACTTTTAGACGTCTATCTCGGTGCTTCATTATGTGAGAAGATCTAAGATGATTGTAGTGCGTACTAAGTTCAGATTTGTACTCCATAGTTGATGTTCCTGCTGCTTTCCTTTCAGGCCTCACTTCCTTTCCCCAGTCTGAGATTGTCTTGTCTGCCTACATAGGATTAGTTCCAGCAACTACTTGGATGTTACTGAAACAGGTGTACTGACAATGATGTCTTTGCTAGGTCTCTGAAAGGTTTTCCATTCAGTTGAATGTATGAATATGTTTATATGTATAATCACAAAAATCAAAAGCCGTTATGAAATGTAAATATGCACTGAAAGCACATTTAATAACAAAAACAAAAGTGCTTGTTGACATGCATTCCATATCCACAGGCTCATTATGCCCATTTATAACACTAAACAACTTTATCCTCGTTTATATTTTTAATCCTTGACAACACACGAAAACAGAACTACAGGCCTTCATGATGTCACTCTTCTGAGTATATAGCATGTGTGCATGTGTGTGTATCTGTATCTGAAACTCCTTTGAAGTGTCCGTGGTCAGGGCTGATTGTGGGTGCTGTTAAGATCTGCAGGCTTTCGTGGTTTTTGCAGCCCTGCCGTTCTTCACAACTGCTTGTTTTATCTGCTGCAGTTCGCAAACTATGTTAGTCACCTCTGAGTGGGTTTCTGGCCCTCTCTCACCTACAACAAACTTTCCACAGGATGCTCGGCTATTTTTACCTTCAGGGTCAACGTTAAATGCTGCATAGAGATATGAGATCTTAATGTTAAAGCATATGCTGTTTACATGAACCTTTAATTCAAAGTCATCAGGATATTTAGCTATTTTTACAAATAAATACAAATAAATATAAAAAGTTTGAAGGTGAGTTCATTAGCCAGACATTGGAATCTATGTGAGAACACTTTCTGACCACAAAACTTTGTAGTTCTCAATTGATGTACTCATTAACATAGCATGTAGAAATGCAAGCTGCACCCTGACACTTGCTTCAAAAGAAGAAGAACATGCTTCTTGGGGACTGGTCAACAAGTTGCTGCTTCTCCATAGCAGAGTTGATGGGCACTGACCTCTCAGGGAGCCCTCATGTTTTTGTTATGTTCTGTTCTGTTGGGTGTTGGATTATTTTTTATTATTTATGAAAGAGAAGAAAACCAAAAAGGTCAATAGTACAAGATGTGAAAACAAGAGAATTATGTTTTATGCTTTATGGGGTCTGAGCTGGGTTTGAACCAGCAACCTGAGGACTGATGGGGGAAACCACTCAAAGAAGTGAAGGAGAAAAAAAGGTGGGAATAGCAAACAAAGGAGGCACGGAGGCAGCAGGCTCAAACGTTAAAAGTTAAAAGTAAACGCAAAAACTTGAAGTGAAAAAATAATTACTCTGACTGTGAGACTGAGCACTGTGAGTGTAGTGGGTTATGGAGTGGTGAGGGTCTGCTCTGACTGTGAGACTGAGCACTGTGAGTGTAGTGGGTGGTGGAGTAGTGAGGGTCTGCTCTGACTGTGAGACTGAGCACTGTGAGTGTAGTGGGTGGTGGAGTGGTGAGGGTCTGCTCTGACTGTGAGACTGAGCACTGTGAGTATAGTGGGTGGTGGAGTGGTGAGGGTCTGCTCTGACTGTGAGACTGAGCACTGTGAGTGTAGTGGGTGGTGGAGTGGTGAGGGTCTGCTCTGACTGTGAGCCTGAGCACTGTGAGTGTAGTGGGGTGTGGAGTGGTGAGGGTCTGCTCTGACTGTGAGACTGAGCACTGTGAGTGTAGTGGGTCGTGGAGTGGTGAGGGTCTGCTCTGACTGTGAGACTGAGCACTGTGAGTGTAGTGGGTCGTGGAGTGGTGAGGGTCTGCTCTGACTGTGAGACTGAACACTGTGAGTGTAGTGGGTGGTGGAGTGGTGAGGGTCTGCTCTGACTGTGAGACTGAGCACTGTGAGTGTAGTGGGTCGTGGAGTGGTGAGGGTCTGCTCTGACTGTGAGACTGAGCACTGTGAGTGTAGTGGGTGGTGGAGTGGTGAGGGTCTTCTCTGACTGTGAAACTGAGCACTGTGAGGGTAGTGGGGCAGGGTTAACGGCAGTCTCCAACAACACCAGAAAAAGTCACTAGATTTGTCGCTAGTCGCTTAAAAAAAGTCGCTAGAAGGTCTGAAAAGACGCTAAATACAGCGACAAAGTCGCTAAGTTGGCAACACTGCTCGAGCTGAGAGACGGCTTGATGACGTCAGAGCTTAATCCTCATTGGTCAGAAGCTCTGCGGACACCTCTGACGCTTGACTCTTCATTGTAAAATATAAATATATCTCCTCTAAAGCTCTTTAAAGACCTCATATTTACACTAATACTATCCTGTCTAGTAGCATGACAGTTTTTTGTATGCAGTATTCAACAAATTTATTTTATCATAATTAGCATTTCAGATCATGAAGAGGCTCCAGTGCTGTAGATTTATACTCTGTTCTTCTCAAGTGTTCTGAACTGCTCTTATGATTTGTAACTGTCTTTAAAAGTATGACAACACTATCTATTTTTCTTTCTACTGCTTTTCTTTCTTTCTACTATTTTTCTATTGCGTCTACTTTATCAGCTAAAGAGCGCAAACACCACGAGACCCGCCATTGTTCACGTAGGCTGCAGATGACGACTGTCCGAGTTAAGGCTCTTTTCTAACCTCCTCCCCCAACTGTGTCCTGCTGCTCACGCTGACCACCAAGGCCAGGCACAGCTGTATCTCAAACGGGCCAACTGTGCTTCTGCTGGAGTGAGCTTTTATGCAGGTGTGACTGGTAAGTGTTGATTAGTGCTAGGGCTTCTGGGAGCTGCTTCCTGCAGCTCTTCTGGCAAAGTTTGAGGATGCTTTGCAGCTTCAGGGCTTTCAAAATCTGTCATTATTGATGCAAGCAAGATTTTATTTCTACCAGGAAATCCTGCAGGACAATGTCCTGTCACATTCCATTATCTGAAACACAGTTATAAATCAAGACAACAATCTGATGTCCACTAGGCCTCCATGCGTGGCTTGTTCTTGCCTGTTCTTTTCCCTCATTAACAAGTATGCAAGCAAGACCAGAGGCAGCAATCTGGCACTAGTTGGTTGCTGACCCAATGTAGATGTCTGTCATCTACATTGTAGAGGTCAGAGCAAACTGTTCTTGGGATTGACTTCCTTCTTTTCAGCAGTGAATTTAACTGTCTTCTTTTCCAGTCACATTGAAGTGACATAAGGTCCATGCAGCTGGTCAAAACTGGTTCCTAAAGCAAAGTCCCTCCTGTCATGTCCACATCTGCATGTCATGTCATGCTATCACCATCTAGGCCTTTAACAACCACAATTTGAAACTGAGTAGGAAGCCCACCTTCACAATAGAAATAGGTCCAACCAACAGGAATCATGGCACCATCAGCTGTGGCTCTTCACTGGTGTCCTTATCTTTCTCTTAAGGCTGCACTGGAGGCTGGGCAACAAACACAGAACCAGCCTTGAATGTGTGAGAGAGTTTAACCAAACCACACAGACCAATAAAAGCATCCTCGTAGATCAAATCATAATTGATCAGGAAATGTTTTTACTGTTTCCTGTAACTTTCATTAGAGGCTATTGACTGCTCTACAAAGGCTTCACATCTATCAGGTTTCTGTCTTCTACTTTAACTTTAAGTGGAGAAAAAATATCTGGTAAAGGCCATTAAAATACAAACATATTAACTAAATCTATTGTTTTATCAGTGCAATATTGGTGTTATACAGCTACATATATATTACATGTGTATATTTTTTGTTGTGTATGTTGTGTTTTAGTGTTTTACAAGTTTTTTTTTGATGTTTTTTGTGTTTTTATAGTTGGCTTGCTTGTGATTGCTCCAGTCATGTGCTGATGAGTTGAAGTGGTAGGGATTAAATGCCCCCTTGTGGTAAAGGACAGAACTGCAGTTATGGTTCTCTTGTGTGGACTGTAGAACAGCCCTTTTCTGGAGTCATTTAACTGTTGCATGGCCAGCACATGTTCTGGAGCTGCATCATACAGCCCACAGAACTGAATCTGTTTCTTTTTGTGTTTAAGAAATTACCCAAAAGGCATCTGCTCAGTAGAGCAGCGATGAAGACATTCCCAATACTATCAATTGTTTTCCAAATTTCCTCCTTAATATATATAGTATCTTGGAAATATCTTTGATCTCTGCATTCATCTATAAACCCTCTGTAAAATATTTACCACAACAACACCAAAAGAAGACAACTGAAAAAAGAAAATCTTTTTATTATGATGTCATTAAAGAACAATTTGAAAGTTATGATCATGACAGTATGATGCACAGAAGACAGAACTGACTTTGAACTGAAATCTATAAATCTAGAAATTCTACTAACCATCAGTGAACATTAGATAATTACACAACAATATCTTACAATGAAAAAGATAAAAAAATACATACAATCAAATCTTATATTTAATCTTATATTTAATATACTATCAAAAAAAGAAATAAAGGAAAACACTGACTCAGTACGACTTATTTTCTAATCTTCTCAGAAAAAGTGTCTTTCTGAATTTGTCTGTAGTCAGAAACAGTGCAGAATCTCACTCGGGTGAAAACAGAGTCCTAGTTTAAAATAAATAAATAAATATAGAAATAAATAAGAGGCACACAATATCAGTTAATTTACAATAATAATATAATTTAAAATCAAGTCAGTGGCGTCAACATGCCTGTGTGATAAGCGTGCACATAAATCTTAGTTACATTTTGGCACATCTGTTGTTCAGTTTAGCTGCTTGCTGTGTTCAGCTTCTCGGCAGCGTTTGTTTTTTTTATAGTTTACTGTAAACTACATTGTGTTCTAAACCACATTTAGTCTGCCCAACCTTAATGAAGATCTGGACGTGATTTGAATGAGTTAATGCCGTTTTTATGGATGTATTTACTGAAAGGATTTAGTAAATGTTGACTTTTAGTGTTTGTTAAAAACGTTTAGCTTTAGTTAAATATTTGAAGAAGCAAAATGCAAATGCCAAACACGTCTTAGCTGATTGACTCATTGCAGTCACTGATGCTCAGTTACACACAGCGTGTATAATCCCCATATAAAAACATTGTTCATAGAATAGGACGCTCTGAAGCAGCCAGGCTAAGGTTGCCATGTTGAGTAGCGGGGTATAAAGAGCCTTGTCATTAATCAGTGGAGCAGTGGTCCTGTGTTCTCTGGAGTGATGAAGCTCTATCCAGTGCTGATCATCCAACATCAGTACCTGATTTCATTAATATGCTTGTGGCTGAATTCATTCAAAACTCTATACACTATTTATATGTTCCAACATCTAGTGTTCATCCAACATTCAATGAATATGCCTGATTTCAGGAGGAAGTTCAGATGAGCAAGTGTCTACAGATTTTATATATCATAAATATATTTTCTAAATTATAGTACATATGGGTGTCAACTGGTGATGCACATCATATGTGGAACTTAACGGTTAACCCTGAAAGGCTGCACTGATATGAACATGTATTAAAACCACACCATCTTCTGAATGTGTGTGTGGTTGTTTGTGTGATATCAGAGTGTAAATTCAGTGTGACGAGTGGAGGCAGCCAGGTAGGTTAAATGTCAGAGTGCTTAAAATATATCAAAAAACACCTACAGTTAAAGTTGTTATACTGATATGTCAATATCATTATAAAAATTGATCAATATAAATGTCAATACTAATCAAAAAAATTATATATATAAACAGCTTTAAATGAGAGAGCAACAACTTACTATTATATTTAACATTCAGCTTGATACCATCATTGATACCAAAATTCTTGATCTGCATGTTGCAGATATCAAATAGATAGAACAATAATGTTAATAATGATAAATAAAAAGATAATTTGCAAAAAAAAAAAAGATTATTAATAACTAGTCGACAAATCATTCTCGAACAGTACGTTTAAGAAATTACTGCAGGGCAGGCAGAGCTGCTTCCTTTTCATTGTTACTGACTAAGGTGAAACACAAACAACAAACTATTTGGTGTTTAATGAGAGTTTTAAACAGCTGTGTATTAACTGATATCCAACAGCTCTCAGCAATTATTGCCATCCTGGACAATCAGCTCACAATTCACACCCCCACTAACTATTAGGACCAAGGGGTTCATAAACCCTATGAATAAGAGAAGCAATTATTATATTTATTTATTTATTTGTTTATTTAGGGTGGTAACATACCTGGTCTTGCAGCACCTCTAGGACGTTTTTGTTCACAGACTGAGATGTTTTGGCTGTAATAAAATTAAGAGAGTGAAGCGTGTTAAAAATTCAGGTATGTGGTGATAAATAGTGAAACATTTTGTTCAGCTGAGTAAACTCACCTCTCCAGCCGCAGGTGAGCAGAACAATGTTCAAGTATAAGCTCACAGCCAGTGCCAATCCCATGCTAACAGCTATTGTAGTTTGGTGATGTGTAGGATCTAGAAATGAGATGTAAATGTAAATGTAAAGTTTTATACATTGTATAAAATACCCCTCTCTATTCAGTGAGGTCCCATGTTGGCTGACTGCTGATTTAGTGGCAACACGATGTCTAGTTTAAGATGTGATCATCCGGTAATGTACTTTTCTAGTTTAGTATGACTAACTCAGTAAGTAAAGTTTATTAATCTGCTTGAAATGTGTAACAGTTCAACTATAAAATTTCAGATTTATGAATATGCTGTAGCATACTGTATAGTTTCTTAGTGGTATCCCGGGCATAGTTACAGCTGCTAGGCTATGAAGGACTACAAGGACTACACAGACCAGTGCTGCAGGTCTAGTTAGTTAAGAATGCCAAAGACAGAAGCCTGTTATTTATGAAGCAGCTAAAGAATAACCTTTCCCAGAAAAATGGATAGCATAATAATTACAGAGACAGAGACCCCTCAAAATGTTGCCTAAGAAATGTACATTTATTTTTGGTTCAGTTTTTACTAAAAACACATAACATTCTTTACTGGAATTTCACAGCTTACTCGCTTTTGCATTGCTTGCTAGCTATAGTGACCACTAAAGCCTGACAACATTTTCATAATGGCAATAATACAAGAACAACTAATTATTATTATTAGGTATTGTTTCTGTTAATGACACATTTCATTTAAATCTATGACATTTCAGATATACATTTTATAGCTCAGTATGTATGTTCAAACTTGTGTGAAAAACATTGTTCTACATCACTTAAAAATGGCAGCTGGCATTTACATTGTGTTAAAATTTCATAATGAATGGACCAATAGAAATGATCCAAATACTCGTTTATAATACAAACTTGTATGCCCCCTCTTCTCAGTGTATTAAACTCAAATGTCATTGTTAAGTTTGTTCTCTGAAGAACATATTTTCATATCAAATCAACAAATCATGTAGTTTAGATAAACCATATAAATAAACTTACTCAGTTCTACTGATGTTCCATTTCCAACAATGATCTTCCCACAAGCAGCCACAGCGCAGTAGTAAGTTCCAGTATGGTGCTGGTTGAGGATGTTCTTGGAGAAGTTGTACACAGAGCTGTTTGTAGAAGAGCTGATCTCACACTGAAGGCTGCTGCTGTTCTGATGAGTGAAGATGATTTCAGGAAAGGATTGTCCTGCAGCAGCTCTGAACCAGAGCACTCGGAGTTCTGCTGCTCTGATCTCAGAGAGAACCGTGCACTGCAGAGTCACCGACTCTCCTGGAGAAACTGACTCTGGTCCTGGAGTTTGGAGCACTGATATGTTTAACTGAGGATGATCTGGTCAATATAATAAAGACATAGTTTACATCTGCACTGTATCATTGTATACATATTCTAAATGTGATATCATATGATTCTAACAATTTAAAAAGACATTGTGAAAAGCTTTGAATGAGTATATGTGTTAAAGACAGTGAGTTGATTACCTGTCACAGCTAAGACGACGATATTAGAAAATGTAAATGTTTTTCCATCACTCTTTCCACAGAAGTACATTCCTTCATCATCCTCAGACGTCTCTTTAATAGTCAGAGACAAATCTCCATTTAAACTGAATTTAGAATCAGATGAAATCGGATTTTTGGTGTCTAACTTTGTTACCACTTCTTTGGGTTTCTGCCACAGTTGTTGTTTGTACCAAACCATAGCTTCTGATACAGACTTTTCAACTTCACAAGGCAGAGTAACACTTTCACCAGCATTAACTGAGATAAACGACTGATCAGTAAGATCTGCAGCTTCAACAGGACCTACAAAATAATATGAAATCAGTTATAATCAATAAGATCAACAGTGGATCCGTTTTTAGCGCCAGATGTTACCAAAGTCCAGAATCTAAATGCAGTTTAGTATCTGTTAAGAGTTCAACTTACATATTATGTAGAGAGATAAAATGAGAATCAGCGCTGGAGCCATCATCATAAGACGCTTTGCTTATTTGAAGTAACTTGGAATGAAACCTTCTGACCAAAGTACCAGACTGTATTAGCATGCTGAGCTCAAGGGATGAATCTCATTCGCTGTCACAAAATCACAAGGTCTTTTTTTTCACTGGCTTCTTAGTTTATAATGAGTGTCTTTATAAGAAACAGTCCACTCCATATTTGTTAGCCTTCTTGATTGAGACTCTTACAATTATTGTTTTAATATAGTTTTATTATTATTGTGTGTATCTTACACTTAAAATTAAATAGCAAAGTAAAAAAAAACAAAAAAACATTGACATCATTATAATGACGTCTGCAGTTTGTACTTTATGTTGTCTCTCTTTGACAACCTAACAGCAGTGTTCTTGGTTTGGTGACTAATTCTCACTGAACAGGTTATTAGTGGGTTAGTTTCAGAGTACATGGATGGTCAAAAGCTTCATTCTGTGGTCAGTAAACCAGTTTAGTTGAAATTCGTCTCTGAGATAAACATCTGGATCATGCTCAACATTTTCATCCAAACCACACAGTAATTTATAATCCACTGGAAGGAGGACAGTGCAGGTGAGGCAGGGTACAACAAACAGGACAGGAGACAGGCCAGTATAGATGCTTTATTCAGGCTGTGGTTCACTGGGACAACTGGCTTTTAAAGTGGGAGGAGGTTCAGCATGTATGGCATCTGCCACAGTCTCCACGCTGAATAAGGAGCTTAGGGGGTGTGAGCATGCAGTGTAGTTCTAGGAAAGTGTTGTTGTAACTGAGGGGGTGTGTCCAAAGAGGGTGGGCTTTGCAGTTAACTAGTTAGAATGGAAGTGTGTGTTCTCTCGAAAGGCTTGAGTTGAACCTACATTAAAAAACACCTGCTTATTAAGTGGATACTGAATGAGGAAAGTGCAGCAGAGACTTATTTTCCCCAATTATCTTACTTATAAGTTTTTCTTTGACAGATTTGCTGGTATCAGTCATGTTGCAGTCAGATTTCATGAAAATTAATCTTAAATATAAAATAGACAGATTAGGCTAATGTACAGTGGCTTGCAAAAGTATTCATACCCCTTGAACTTTTCCATATTTTGCCACATTACAACCACAAACATAAATATATTTAATTGGAATTTAATGTAAAATACCAACACAAAGTGGTATACAACTGTGAAGTGGAAAGAAAATTATGCATGATTCAAAACATTTTTTACAAATAAACAACTGAAAAGTGTGGTGTGCAAAAGTATTCAGCCCCCTGAGTCAATACTTTGTGGAACCACCTTTTGCTGCAATTACAGCTGCAAGTCTTTTAAAGTATGTCTCCACCAGCTTTGCACATCTAGTGACTGAAATTTTTGCCCATTCTTCTTTGCAAAACAGCTCAAGCTCAGTCAGTGTGCCATTCTAACACATGAATGTGTTTTGTTGTAAACCATTCCATTGTAGCTCTGGCTTTATGTTTAGGGTCGTTGTCCTGCTGGAAGGTGAACCTCCGCCCCAGTCTCAAGTCTTTTGCAGACTCCAACAGGTTTTCTTCCAAGATTACCCTGTATTCGGCTCCATCCATCTTCCCATTAACTCTGACCAACTTCCCTGTCCCTGCTGAAGAGAAGCAGCCCCAGAACATGATGCTGCCATCACCATGTTTGACAGTGGGGATGGTGTGTTTAGAGTGATGTGCAGTGTTAATTCTCTGCCACACATAGCGTTTTGCATTCTGGCCAAAAAGTTCAATTTTGGCCTCATCTGACCAGAGCACCTTGTTCCACATGTTAGCTGCGTCCCCAGCATGGCTTCTGGCAAACTGCAAACGGGACTTTTTATGGTTTTCTTTTAACAATGGCTTTCTTCTTGCCACTCTTCCATTAAGAAAGCATTTTTGCAGTGCACGACTAATAGTTGTCCTGTGGACAGATTTCCCCACCTGAGCTGTGGATCTCTGCATTTCTGCTGTTTACTCCCCAATATTCTCTTAACCAACCTCAGGCCGTCACGGTGTAGCTGTATTTGTAAGATTAGAGATTCTGAGAATAGATTACAAACAGATGGACTCTTTTTAGTCATTAGCAATCATCAGGCAACTTCTGAATGCAATTGGTTGCACTCAGAGAATACTTTTGCAAACCGCACTTTTCAGTTTTTTATTTGTAAAAAAATGTTTTGAATCATGTATAATTTTCTTTCCACTTCACAATTGTATACCACTTTGTGTTGGTTTTTCACATTAAATTATAATGAAATATATTTATGTTTGTGGTTGTAATGTGACAAAATACGGAAAAGTTCAAGGGGTATGAATACGTTTGCAAGCCACTGTACCCTTGTGAAAAAAAGTATACTTAAGAGCATTAAAATATATAAAAAATGATTGAATTAAAAAATGTAAATATACATTAGGTCCTTTTAAGTATCCTTTTTTATGTACTGGTTTAACCAGGCAAAAAAGTACACTGAAGTATACTTAATTTGTACTTCTTATGTACTTAAGTATCCTAAATAAATGTTATGGTGCTATTTAAATGTACTTAATTATCTAATTGTACCTAGTGGTACTATTTAAATATTCTTTGTTTAAATATATTTATGAATGTATGTAAAATGTATTTACAATGTGTTGTTTAGATGTTGTTATTCAATTAGAAATATATTTCTTATATTTTATTAGTATACGAACAGTTATCTGAAAGGCGGTTTCAAATATACTCCATAATTATTGGCACCCCTCATTAAGATGTGTTTTAGGCATCTAATAATAAAAAAAAATGATAAAGGCAGCAATGTGAAATAGGTGATTTTATGAACAATAATGATTTCTCAGTCAGAGATTTTTTTTTTAATTCACTTGATTTAAAGTTTACATTTTTCTGCAACTTTGTGTGAGATTACGCTTCTGCAATAAAAAATACATTTATTTTAAGGCTTTTAACACATCATAACGAGGGCTTCTAATAATTGTGGAGGGTGCTGTACTCCAAGTTGACACAAAGTATATTTGTTAAACAATACAGAATTAGCAGAATAAGGTGTATTTAAGATGTACTTTTTTATATATATTATATATGTATATATTTAATGGCATCTCTAATAGTACAGTTAAGTATATTTATTTGTATTTAAGTACATTTTTTTGGTAATAAAATATTATAAGGAAGCATACTGAGTACAAAGTTAGTACACATAATTAGCACAGTTTAGTATGGTAATCATGGGTGCATTCAAGTATACTAAGTGCACTTAAATTAAGCATAATTCAGTTTTTTTTCACCTAAGTAAGCTTGTTTTACAGCAGACGTCCAGCAGAACTCACTCACTCATGACTGGACAATATGTGAAAGTTGCTTCATAAGCAAACATTGGTCTTGTGTGTTAAAGTTCTTCACCACTTGAAAAACATGTTGTAATTCTTCCTTATTACATAAACTATCATCCCTGACCCTCTAAGCACCATCAGTATAGGCCTGAGGTTCACCAGAGAGGGCTTTGCTGCCTACTTGTGGTCAGCAGCCCAATAGTTAGAAACTCTAAGCTAGATGTTACTTGAACATTGACTGGAAACAATTTAGTGGATTTCACATAGAAATAGGAACAAAATAGAGATTTGATTTTATTATTGTGATGAATTCAGCTTCTTCATTCATTCTTCAAACCATTAGACCATAAGTGACCCATATCATATAACTGGTAACAAACCTAAAGCCCTGAAATATATAATCTGCTAAAATACAATGCTGTTTACTGTGCAGTATTGTACTGGTCAGGTTTTTTTTTTTTTTTCATTTTTTAAATGTTTAAAATTTTAAATCTGTTTTAGGTATTTTATTTGTTTAATCTACATATTATTAGTTTGTTTTAAACCTTTTCTTTTGTTACTTCATCATACTATTATTTTATTTTTGCTTACTATTATTGTATTATACTGTATGTTTTATAGTACCTTACAATAAAAGGGGTCTCAGATTTTAGAATAAGAAAAAACTTAGTTGTTGAATTCTGAGGATTGCTGGTTCTTGTTAGAGCTTGTGATTGAGTTAGTTATGAACACCAGTACTGGTGTCGCTGAAGTCCTTGCTCTGCTTTATTAAAATTATGACACTTGAATATGTTTCTGCACTCTCTCCACCAGAGATGAGATTTGAAAGGAAGCTGGGGGGCTTCTGGTGGCCAAACTAGGTAACAAAACAAGTGAATGGAAAACACATTTGCTGTAACCCATGACTTTGGTCAACCAATGAGGAGAGTATGATGTAAAGCCCATCAGACAAAAGCAACACGGTCAGCCAGTCACTTCCTTTCAAATGTGTTACTCAAAGTATCAGTTGTTTCTGATAGAATGACTTCAGCCTGGATTTTTATACTGTCTGTCTATGAAATATGTACGTTTCACTGATAGTGTCTTAAAATTATTATTTACCTGAACTGTTTTCATAGATCACTGATAGTTTTCTTTTAAAACTGACTAAACAATAATTCTCTTACAGACGCTGCAGAAGCTGTGGATATTTACCAGAAACAGTCGTTTGTCTCGACTAAGCCTGGTAAAGCTATTACCCTTCAGTGCACGTTGGCTGACCTTCACAGTAATGAAGATGTGTTTTGGTACAAACAGCCACTGGGACAAATGCCTCAGGAGGTGGGAATCAAGGGGGCTTTTATGGAAGCCATATTTTCCTCACATTTCCAAAACTCAAACTTCAAACTGGAGAGACTGGAGAACCGCATCAGTCTGACTATACCAAACCCCACAAAGCATGATGAAGGGATGTACTACTGTGGAACATCAGTAATGAAGATGATTAAGTTTTCCACTGGAACATTCTTATCTGTTAAAGGTAACCATACATATTTTAATTTCATAAAATCATCATAAGGATAAATATGACAATTACAATGCACTATTATTATTATTATTATTATTATTATTATTATTATTATTATTATTATGGTCCTTTAATGTAATTTGTTTAATGCATCAAAACTTTATACAGTGCTGTGCAATAGTTTGAGGCACTTGAGGACATCATTATATTTGAAAAGCTATTTTCCAGACAGGCAGTTTTTATTTACTTAACAATACACTTTATTTTTAAAATATTCTAATAGTATTAATACAGTAGGTAGTGCTATTACAGGCATGAGTGTGTTAATTTACACAAGCTTTTCCTTGAGGAAACAACCCAGTATTATTTACAGTTCTCATCTAATACCTGCTTTGACTGCTCAGTACTTCATTAAGCTAAATCAAGATTGCTGCTGAAGAAACTGAACACATTCATACAATGTCTGAGGCGTCCAGGAGAAATCTGGAACTACACTTTGTTCTTCAAACTGGAGCTGAAGATATGATCTACTTCTTTCACAATAAGATATTCATGTTACTTTGTATTGTATGTATGATTATTTACATCTGTTCTAATCATATCTGGTGTTCTTACTGGTGAAAATACACTTATTGCTCAGATAAAGGCTTTTAAACAACCAGCTCAGGTGTCTAAGGATTTTGCACAGTAGTGTATATTAACATTATTATTAACGTTTTGTTGTCAAACAGTTGTGAGCTTTACTGTTTTCCGAGTTATTGTAGGTTTGGTTTAATTGTTTTGCAAAGTATTTTTTTTATTATAAGTTCATAATATTTGGCTGGCATAACTTTGCAAGATCATATGCACGCTGGACGCTGCCTAAAAACTTCTATATTATTCTGACCAGATCATCCTCAGTTAAACATCTCAGTTCACCAAACTCCAGTTCTGGGGTCAGTTTCTCCAGGAGAGTCGGTGACTCTGCAGTGCACGGTCCTCTCTGAGATCAGAACAGCAGAACTCCGAGTGCTCTGGTTCAGAGCTGCTGCAGGACAATCCTTTCCTGAAATCATCTACACTCATCAGAACAGCAGCAGCCGTCAGTGTGAGATCAGCTCTTCTAC
The DNA here is from genome assembly GCA_021613375.1 of Megaleporinus macrocephalus. Lineage (NCBI taxonomy): Eukaryota > Metazoa > Chordata > Actinopteri > Characiformes > Anostomidae > Megaleporinus > Megaleporinus macrocephalus. The sequence continues at coordinate 40,012,113 of CM038713.1, forward strand.
ATGCAGCTCTGTGTACAACTTCTCCAAGAACATCCTCAACCAGAACCATACTGGAACTTACTACTGCGCTGTGGCTGCTTGTGGGAAGATCATTTTTGGGAATGGATCCTCTGTTGCATTAGGTAGGTGCTATTAGGGATGAATATATTTAAAATATACCCACTGTTAATATATTATATAGAGTTTGTTACATCAGATTCTACAAAATCCACTGAACTTTACAGTACTGCCAAAAATCAAAGACCACCCTCCATTTATCTCATTTCCATAATTGGCGTTGAAAGACGGTTGACACAACAACTGAAGCTTCTATAATTGCATTATTTGTTTTCTAGATTACTCTTTGCATCACTATTCAGTTCTACTTGTGGTGATGGGTCTGGCGCTGGGTGTGTGTGCTGTGTGGAACATCACATTGTGCTGGTTTTGTTTGAAATGGAAAATCTGTGAGCGCTGCCGGGGTAAGTCGACTGAGGAGTCAGAACAGTTTGTACTTCAGTTCTTTAGAATGATATTAATATTCTGCTTCTCTGTGTATTTCTAGGCAACAAACCTCACACTGTTAAAAATGATCTCTCAGTGGCAGATGAGCTACAAAACCAGGTATGCATCATTATTCTTTCAGAATATTACACCAAATCCATGTTGTAAGAAAATGAACGGGACCTGTCGGAGCAGTGGATTACTTGAGAACCCTTTACTAATTGAAAATGCTAACATATTAACACAGTGACAGCATTAGTACTGAAAGACTTCAGCATTTTTGCAGAAGAACAGTCAGTAACATTTATGTTCATTCATATATTTACAAAATTACTTAAAAGATTTCATAAACATTAAAAATAACTACTTAGTAATCATATACATTCTGTTTAAAATCATTCATTTCTCATTTAATATGTCCCTACTTTGATACATTGATTGAAAGCATTAACAGTGCTTTATTAATTTGCTGAATTCACTGAGCAGATATATTATTTTTATTATTTTAATGCTGGGTACATGTTGATCACACTCTATAACCCAGTCTCACTGGTATGAAGTCTCTTCAAAAAGCTCTAAAAATATAGAAAACTTGGCAAGAGAAAACTTGGCAACCATGCATAGTGTGATAGTTTCATAACCACTGCGGAGAGTTAGAATATGTATTAAACTAATTTGTTAATTTCGGCATAATATTCTCGTCTTTTATAATATTTTTTATTATTATTATGTTTCTGCCGTTTTTTCACCCTATCACTTTATCAATATATCCACTCTATTCCAACTCCACTCTATTCTGACTGCACTCTAAAATGCAATCTTTCATACAGACATTATTGGTGTCAGGTGACATTTGCAAGACCCCAGGAGCTCTAATACTGGAGACTCACTGACCATATAAAAACACATGTTATTATACATGCAGAACAAGAGGGCACTATAACACTCTGCAGCCGAAGGGGCAAGTGTTTAAGCCCCTGCTGTGGTTTATCTGTGCACATGCATTAAAATGGCAAACTCTACAGCCTTTAGCTGCACAACTTTGAAAAAAAAAAGTCAATAAATAAATACAGAAATTTATAAATACAATAAATAAATAATCTTAAAACAAATGTTTATTTCTCTACAGGAGCATGATGCTGTAGACCTGAACTACGCTGCTTTGCACTTCTCTGAGAGAAACACTAAAAGAGGGAAGAAGAAGAAGAAAAGAGAACAGCCTCAGGACAGTGTGTACTCTGAAGTGAGAAGCTTCAGCTAAACTTAAGTCCAGACCCAACTTTGACTTCTGTACACAGTCAAGTCACATTATTATGACCACCTCCTACTTTTAATGGTGACAGCCCATATATGGCAGTGTTATGATCTAGGGAATGTTTTGTTGGCATTTTCTGGACCCACTCATTCAAGTGCGAGACCCCCTCAACCGATTTGGGTTTGAATCCATCCTTGCAGATCACGTACACCATACATGCTGGTTATCTTCCCAGGGGCGGATGGGATCTTCCATCAAGACTATGCGACACGTCACATGGCTAGAAATGTCCAGCCTTGGTCAGAAGAGCATCACTAAGGCATCCAAGTACTACCCTGGACCCGTAACTCCCCAGACTTGAACCCAATTAAGCATCTGTGGGCCAACCTACATGGTGGTGTTGGCAATTCCTCCAAGCACCCTCCAGCAGCACTGCAGTCAGCATGGCTCCAGATACCTGTAACAACCTACCAGGACCTTATTGAGTCTTCCAGTCTGTCTAGCTGCTGTCTGTGCTACACGTGGAGGTTACTCTGCATATCAGCTGGTGGTCATAATAATGTGACTCGTCTGAGCATATAATGTTCTTAAAGAGATGATTAATTACAGAAATCAGAGGTAACAGTAACGTGTTTTTACACTTTCTTTTCTAATGCATTTGTTCTTCTAAGCAATACATGTACAAACATGTAAATAAAGTAAACGAAATACATTTATTCTATAAAATAAGGGTTTATTGGCTCCTTTTCAGAGTATCTCAGTCAATGATGCATGTGGAATGTGGAAACAGATAATGTAAAACTTACACTTTGTTCACTCCAACCCACTTATTATTCATTACTCATAAAAAATCATGGTTAAAAGTTCTACTTTGTTTTTCTTGTTTAATTTTCTTCTTTTTCCAATTTCCAAATTCTAAAACTTCCATATTCATTTCCATGTTTAAATAAAAAATTACACAGTAATTGTTACGGTGTTGATGTTGTCAACCCATTCTACATCTACGGAGTGCTGCTGTTCTGTATTAGAATTAAAAAGCAGCATGCAGAAACTGAATACATTTTATTAACACTAGAGTACAAAAACATAATATCTTCCATGAATTTCATAAGAAATTATGAAAATTGTTTCTGCTTAACTGCTAGGCTTAAAGTAACAATGCATAATTTGAGCACACTTGTTTTTTTCAGATCTCATATATCATATGTGTGTTATTAAATGAGGTCGAAATGTTCTACTCCACAACATTATTGTTAGACTGTATGACTGTGTTTCTTTATACATGTTTGCATTTGGCCATAAGGTTTATGCTGTTAATGCCTCTAAGATGTCTTATGATGGGGGTGGTAGATGTGGTGGTGGTGGGGTCTGTCTCTCCTCATCCAGTTGCTTTTTTCTATGATTAAAAAAGATAAACAAACAAATAAACAAACAAACAAATAATAAAGTGGCCTACATCTCTCTACCCATTTCTAAAAATTAGCTTTTACTATTTATTTATTATAACACATATTTGTAAATACATCAATAATAATTTTGAAAGATATTCTGAAATGTGTGCAGTTTATTAGGGCCTTATAACACTGGATTGACCACCTCAGTGCCCAGATACTTTGTGTGTTTGGGTTTAATGGACTGTAAAAAGTATACAGCCAACTACTAACCCTCAAAAACTACTGACCAGCACTGGCACCTGGAGAACCTGTTCTTCTAGTTCATTTCCATATACTGGATTCTGGATTCTGGAGTTGAAGCCGACCAAAGATTAACGATTAAATTGTGTTTTTGCTTCTTTCATAACACTTTAATATTTTAAAGTAAAATTCTATATTTACACATATTTATCTGGAGAAGCACATAAACCTTGTATTCCCTTCGCCAGTGTGAGCAACACCGATGAGCCATAACATTAAAACCACCTCCATGTATCATATTAAAGAACAGGGTGAAAGGGGATAAACAATGTATGCAGCGAATCAGATGAACTACAGTCTGTAATTGCTGAACAACAAAGAGCACCTGTATTATAACTGGAGCTGATAAACTGGACAGTGAGTGTAGATATAAGGAGGTGGACTTAATATCATGGATGATCCGTGTATGAGCAAAACCATTAAGTATGTGATTTGATGATGATTGCCAAAGTTTTATGCTTTAAATCATCTTGATGAACTCTGCAAAAAATAATGTGGGGTTATTACAATAGTATGAATATTATATATTTAGTTTAGTATTATTAATCAGTGTTCTTACAAAGATTCAGTTATTATTGCTTAAAAAACACAATGATTATCACACCAACTGGTTTCTTCATTTAGAAAGGTAGTGAGAATGTTTGATCTTGTGTTTTTTGTGTGTTTGTGAAACTCAGACTTTGACATCTCAGACGCCTGTGATTGTGAGAGCAGTTCAGGTTGTTGGTGCATGGTTTGTGCATCACCGCTGTCCTCTATACGGCACACCTTTGCCTGCTGCACTGCTAAAGTTTCACTGCTTTATCTCTGCAGACCACTTTAACCACTGCTGAATGGGTTTCTCGGAAAAGCAGCCCCTCACTTACTCATCAAAGTTTCCACAGGAAGCTCAGCTGTAGCTGTCTGTCATAGGCCAGGTGACAGCTTTTTTTAGACACAGTGAGAACCTACAGAAGTTGGACAAAATCATAACATTATAATATATAATTCAAAACAACCAGAGTGTCCTCTGTGAGCGAGCGAGAGGCTCCATTAAAATTACTGTAAATGATCACGGACATCTATGTATAACATATAAAACAAGCTCAATATTTGCTTTCAGTTTCAACTTACATGTTTATTTTCATGTTTAAATAAAAGATAAACCAAGATTTTCAACACGAGTGCAGCTATTTGGGCCCATCTGTATGTGTTAAATGTGTGTTTGTGTGTTTCATGGTGTATTTGTCCATCATGATGAGTGATCAGCTGCTTTTTGCAGTGCTTTCTTTGCAGGTTATGTTTATGACAATCCACAGTAACTGCTACTGTGTTGGTTTTCCCGAACCATTCTACATCTACAGTGAGCCACTGCACTAATGTTCTGTATTAGAATTAAAAAGTAGCATGCAAAACTCACAAGTTACACTGCTTTTTATTAACACTAGAGTACAAAAACATAATATCAACTATGAACCAACCTATTCAACACCAAAACGTAACTGTCCCATTAGCTTACTAAACTAGACTCCAACTTCACAGTTTACACAATCTTTCATCCCAGCAATGCCTGGTCTCCCATGCTTCAATAGATGGTCCATCCCAGTAATCCACAAAATAATCCGAAAAATCCAGTCCAGAAGAGTCCACAACACTGTCCATGAGCAACCAACATATATTACTGGTGTTCTGTCTTAACATAGTCCCTCCCACACATACTGCATCTCCATCACATCGAGGTCAACCATCACTGCAAACATCTTTTCCACCACATAGTCCCACTCCACCTCCAGGGATGGCTTGCTCTTGCCTGTTCTCTTCCACGGTGGACATATACATACCAAAGGCCGTAATTGATTGGTCATCCTTTATAGACACCTGCGGAGAATCCAATGCAGTTTACAGAGTCCTTCACTCCAGCTATGCCTACTGTCCCACAGTCTTCTATAGATGGTCCATCCCAGTAATCCACAAAACAATCCTAAAATTCCAGTCCAGAAGAAAACACTGAACACTGCAGAACACTGGACTCTCTGTCACCTGGGAGAGAACTGTCTCCTTTCCTAGGCACAGTGAAGTGTTGTCCCCAATTGTGGCAGAAGGTCTTATCCACATCTGTATGGTCTGTCCAGTCACAGCTGTCCTTTACAGTCATCACCACCAGCCTTTAAAATTATTTTGTTAGCTATTTATCTAGTTATCAAGTTGGCAGTGAATTTAAGTTTAACCTTAAGTTGTTCTTATGTTTAGAAAAAACAAATGCAGTTGTATAGAAATCCATGCCTAAAGTCCTTAAAGCCAAGATGCTGCTGAAGAGATTCCTGTGGTGCAAGCCTTAAGATGTCCTCCAACGAAAGTTTAAACCACACTGTCAGCTATAGCTGTGTCTCAGACTCTTCACTGGAGGCCTTATCTTCCTTTCTTGGTAAACTCCCATGCAAATGAGGGGCTGCCCCGGAGGCTGGCGCAAAAACACACAAACAAAAAACTGCAAAACCAGCCCTAAAAGAGTGAGAGAGTTCAACAGAAGCACAGAAACCAATAAAAGCATCAAATAATAATTGTGTTTTAGTCTCCCCCAAAGTATTCCCAGCAGTCTACAGTCTTACTGTCTACAGTGATTGAATTTAAAGACTGTTCTTATATCATCTACATGGTGTTTTTACAGATACATCCTGTAAATCCTGTAATATTAACAATTAAATATGAAAATATAAAATGCGTGTAGATTATATACACCCCTTGGTGGTGGAGGAGAGAACTGCACTTATCGTTCTCCTTTCTTGAACAGCCCTTTTCAGTGACAGTATTTAAAGTCTTGTTCTCAAACTCTTCGTACATAGTAAAGCTAAATATGACATTGAAGTCCGGTGAGATATTGGGGGAGAGTGAGAGAGAAGGACAAAGCAATGAAGTAAATCATTTTCACTTCTATTAAAGGAAATAAATATTATATTCTACTATTTCTATGCAGTCCTTGATTTTAAGCACCACAGAGAGTGACATACATTGACTGAGAGTGACTGAGATACAATGTAAATACAACTATATGTACAGCAGTCCATATAGAGTTTCATATATAATACTATGTCCACTAACTGGTCAATTCACAACCTCCAGCTGTCCTTATACATTCACTGTATAGGTGTATAATTGTATAAAGTATTGGCGTGTTTAATATATATATATATATAAATCTCCACTAGGTGGCAGTAGACTGTAAGGTACAGTAGAGGTACATGTTTGTACTGGTTGTAAGGTCCAACTGCATAGCTTAAAAGAGTTTTAAGGATAGTCTGGACTCACTTTTGCAAAATGGATTCTGTTTATAACCTAGGAAACCCTGAAGTGAAGACAATGTGTTTTTTTTATATCAGTGCAACCTACCACCCCAGAAATCACCATCACAAACATGATTCTTTTGGAATTTGTAAGATGTCTCAATCAGAAACAATGTATCTGTCACATCTAAGAAAAATAACTTACTCAGAAAATTGTATTTAAAGAGAGTTCCATTATATTGGCAGTGCATTTATATAGTGATTATATAACCTGTATACTTTTGGTTGTTTAGGGTCAGATTCACTATAATGTCAGTGGCATGTTTTGCACATGCACACAGGGGCAGCACTGAGCTTCAAATATTAATACGCCTCACTTCATGAATATTTATTTTAGGGCCTGACGCTGTTGAGGCACATAAATCAGGGAGAAGGTTACAAAAGACAACAGCTCAGCATGACTCATTAATGTGAACTGACCAGTTTATATGGGGATATAAGTATAGAGACATGTTCAGGTGCATAAGAATGTGTACAAAGTTGAATAAATACATTTGAAAATGTTAAAAACAGATGTTTAACTCACTTTTGAAATATAGAATAAACCCTGCCCCCACCTGCCCCCTTAAGAATCTCCACCTCTGGTATTTGGGTTATTGTCACTAGATGAACAACTGGAGCTCAGCCTTGTGTCTGGTTGAATCAGACCTGCTGAACATGGCACAAGACTGTGTGTAGGCCAGCTCAGGTACATTGGCAATAATAGAAAGTCACATGTACCATATATAGGGATCCAGTGGTGACCATATAGGGATTGACCAACATAACTAAACAGAAAAGCCCATAGAGTCCCCTGAAATACAGAGACCACACAGATCACATACATATTACAACACATAATACAGTGAACTTATTCACCCCATCATATAACAGTTCCTCACAACATGCACTATAAACTCAGACTATAAACTCAGTGTGCTTGTGTATTAAAAGTTAGGTGCATTGATTTGATTATCAATAAAGTATTTCTGATTATGATTATGGTAAAAACAGAAACTCGGGAAAGTATTTGTATTATACAGCGTGTGCTGATATATCTGGGTCTGGAATGTTCCAGTGGTCATTATAATGTCAGTATTTTAAACATGTAAAATGTGTGAACATGTGAGTGTTTGTGAAACTCAGTCAGTGGACGCTTCTGCTTGTGGGTGTTGTTTAGGCTGTTGGTGGTTTTAGCAGCTCCGCTCTCCTCTACACGTCACTCCTTCACCTACTGCACTGCTGACGCTTCACTGCTTTATCTCTGCAGATCACTTTGACCACCCCTGAATGTACTTCTCTGAAAAACAGCCCCTCGCTTACTCATCAGAGTTTCCACAGGAAGCTCAGCTATAGCTCTCTGTTACAGGACACATACAAAATATGTGGAAATAACAAAATAAAACATCTACATATAACATCAAAGCTGAATGTATTAAATATGGTAAATAAAGAGAAATCATATCTCTAGCAGATTTCCTTAAATATACAGAAACATCATGTCTCTCAACTTGATTAAACTATCACTGCAGTTGTCTCTGCTCCAACACTCCGGGCAAAACTCCTCTGTTAAAGAAATACAGTACAAATATTTCAGCACAAGCATTCAGAACTATTTTATACTGTACTCAAATCAGATGAAGAAAAAATGGGGCACTACGGGTTACTGAAGGAAATATAAATGAATGAATTAATCTTTTTTTTTTCTTCAATTTTACAACCAGCATAAACATTTAGAACAGACATCCAAATTTATTTAATGTATCTAATGTATCTAATGTATCTAATGCATTTAATGTGTTTAATGTATTTAATGTGTTTAATATGTTTATTGTTAGATGTAACTCAAAACATGCAAACATTAAAAGCCTACAATTTACAAAAATACATGTTAGTTCATATCATGCTGATTAAAAAATCAGTGTTTAGTATGTTTTTATTATGTATGTATGTTTTAGACAGTGTTCGTCTTTTAGAAGATTTTAATCTATCATCGTTGGCCACAACATGTTTCTCCATTTTTGTTGAATTTTATTTTTCTACAACATTTGAACACGACATTTGCCGTATACACTGTCATGATGAACTGACCAATAGAAATGCTTTACCACATCTTACAAAATTCTGGTTCTATTGACTTTTCCATTTACTACTACAATCAACAATATTTGACTATGCCACCCATCGCCCAGGCCTAGTGTGTGTGTGTGTGTGTGTGTGTGTGTGCTGGCGTGTGTGTGTGTAAGGTGTGTGTAAAGAGTGTGTTGATTTATTTTTCTGTGCATTTATTTGTTCTTACATGATTCTGATACACTGTGTTAATGTATCAGTAAGTTTTGCCTGGTTACAATTTTTTTTCTTAAACTTCTTTTGCTCTGTTTTACTTTCAATTTAGGCGTCTCTAGTGTCTGATCAGGTGAGAGATCTGATAGCTCACAGTTAGAAGAGGGCAGTATAGTGTGAAATCCCACAGTTCACAGTGAAAAACCACTCATTTCTCCACACTGCTCACACACCGAGTTCATTTTCAGAGCTGGGTGAAGGAGGAGCCCAAAAGCAGAATTGACATGAAAGTTTATCAGTAATCAATACTTTAATAAACCAGGCAAAGCTCTAAAAACGAACAGGACAAATAGAATCTTCAGATAGTTCAGAGTTTAATAACAGATAAACAGGCAGACGAGGTAGAACTATGAGGCAGTGGCTGCAGGAGATGTTCATTAAACAGTTTGGTTAAATTGGGAAGAAGTGAGTCCAGCAAGTCAGCATCAACAGAGTGAACACACAGAGTGGAATGTGGAACAGAGCACAGGGGTTATAAAAGGTCAGTTTTAGGGGGGCTTTAGAAACCCTGGCTCATCCAATCATGTCAGACCATCTAATGTAATTTGTGTACCAGTCATATCAGACTCGGGGGAGGGGTGTTCTCTGGTCTGCACTAAAATTTCTAAAAGCTGAAGCCAGGTTTTTGGCTAAAAGCTCATTAAAATAAACATTAGATCTTATTCAAAATCTGTAATATACAGAGTGGAACAGTCAAACAGTTACATTTAATGTATACATCTACAATACAGTGAATCTGTAAAGTATTTGTAGTGCTTCACTTTTCCCAAATTTTGTTATGTTACAGTCTTATTCCCAGTTTAATTCAATTCTGTTCACAATACCCCATAATGACAAAGTGAAAAAGTATGTTTAAATTTTTTGCAAATGTATTAAAAATAAAAAACAAAAAAAAATTAAAACCAGGAACCCAAGTGTAACTCTAACAGAGCTTCAGGAGGAGAAAAAGAGAACCTTCCAGAATGACAACCATTTCTTCAGCACTCCACCAATAAGGCCTGTATGGTAGAGAGGCCAGACAGATGTTACTCACAGATTGCTTAGAGTTTACCAAAAGACACCTGAAGGTGTCTAATAAAAACAAAGAGTGCACTCTTTGGCCTGAATGGCTAGCATCATGTCTGAAGGAAACCAGGCACCGCTCATCACCTGGCCAATGCAGTGAAGCACGGTGGTGGCATCATCATGCTGTGGGGTTGTATTTTGGCAGTAGGAGAGAAAGAAGAAACTGCCCAAAAATAGGTGTGCCAAGCTTGTAGCATACTCAAAAAAGATTGTAATTGCTACCAAACGGTGCTTCAACAAAGTATTGAGCAAAGGCTGTGATACGTATGTACATGTGATTTCTATAGTTTTTGTATTTTGTAATAAATTTGCAAAAATGTATGTTTTCACTTTGCCATTATAGAGTATTGTGTGTAAAATTTAATCAATTTTGGAATAAGACTGTAACAAACTATGGAAAAGATGGTATGAATATGGGCTAGTATTGTATTGCTGATTATAGGGTTTTTGCTGAGCTTGTAAGAAATAATGTTATTCTAGCTTTTTTATTTTGCTTCAGTATTTATAAACAGTGACACCAATATTTGCCTTATGTTGCTGTTCACAGTAGCTTAATATCTTTATTATATAGTATTAATAACACAGTGTTATACATTCTAATGGTACTGTTCTCCTTGTGTGTATGTGTACACAATTTAACAGCAAGCCAAACTCCATTCAAAAGAAAGCATGGGAGTCAGGAAATAGCATTCAAGCTCCAGTGCTTCATTGAGTTGCACCTTCACGCATCAAGTGGTAGGGGAGTGAAACTATAAAGAATAATAACAATACAAACATAAGCGATACTGTTGTATGTTCAGCTTTGTAATCACAGCTTAACTGGAAAAGTCCACAGCACTCTGATAAACATGAGGTAGCAACTTTATATTGTTTAACAAATTTTACTAATGCAACACAAATCCCGGAATGAACAACCAAAATGTATGCTTTTATGTTTCTAGAAAGCTTAAATCTAAACATAGACTCAGACAGTGGTAAAAAGAAGACTTAATGGCATCACATGTTTCACCACAACTGTGGATAAAGCATTCTAAATATCTCACGATACACAAAATAACTATAAAATATGAATCTAAACTCAGCATGGTGTATTAAACATTTACAGACCATGCTTTTAGAGGCAAAAACAATGAAGTAGATTAACCCAATGCAACAAGAGTGGCTGCTAGACTGCTGAGCTAAAGCATTTCCTTCCTTTTTTTTTCTTTTTTTTCACCCTGCCAAACTAAAAGTCCCAACTAGGTGAAGCAATTCAACTCAAACTGAGGACAAAACACTAATATCTGTACATTTGAATAATATATTTGAAAGCTGGGAAAGTGGACTTCAGTGACTTTCAGTCTGTTGTAAGTGGATGGATATGGTCACAATAACTTGGACCATAATGCAAACTAAGTGCTACTACTGTGAGGAGGTTTGAGGGCCATTCTCCTTGGAGACCATCTAATTTTGCAAGGTAAAAGATTGAAATTGTTGTGCTGGTGTTTAATTGGTATATACCTGCCCCTGTCAGCAGTAACCAAACTCACTTATTAAAGAGAAACTTCTGTAAACTTTAGTACATGGGCAGGAACATGTGGACAGTAGCTTTGCCACCCACATTCAGGCCTGAACAGTTGAAGCCTTATAGTTGAAATGTGTGGAGCATTGATGTCCCCTTGTGGCAGTGGACAGAACTGCAGTTATGATTGTCTTTACATAGCTATAGAACAACACTGTTTTTAAGAAAATTACAGGTGGTCTGAGGGGATGGGTTTATTAAGAGAGTGGCTGCCCATTGGCTTTGACCTTTAATTGCAGGGCATGTATCTTATTCAATTACTTTTTTAAATTATTCAATTATTTGTTTTCTTAGTCCGCTGGTCTGTAGTTAATTCAACTTCTGCTTTTTCTGATCCTCTACTTTCTATCCAAAGTAATATCAAAGTAATATCACTCTACCTTTACGGCTTATTCAGCCAACATTCGCATCCAAATGTTATGTATAGCTATATACACCAATCATCTATAACGTATATATATAACCATCTCCTTATATCTACACACACTGTCCACTTACAATACAGGTGCACTTTATAGTTCTACACTTACAGATTGGATCTAATTGGCTCCATACATCGTTTATCCCCCTTTACCCTGGTCTTTAATGGTAAGGACCCCCACAGGACCACCACAGAGAAAGTATTAATACATAGGTGGATCACTGTCAGCACTGCAGTAACACCAGCATGGTAGTGGTATGCTAGTGTGTGTTGCACTGGTCCTGTATGAGTGGATCAGACACAGCAGTGCTGCTGCTGGAGTGTTTAAACACCTCAGTTTCACTGCTGGACTGAAGATAGTCCACCAACCAGCAAAGGCCAGACCACAGTATTCTGTGGGCAACATCTTGTGACCACTAATGAAGGACTAGAGGATGACCAACACAACAACAGATAAGTTATTGTATCTGACTTTACATCTACAAGGTGTGACAACAAGGAAGGAGTGTCTAATAGAGTGAACAGGGAGTGGACCCCCAAGCTACATGGTTATGTCTGATACCACTCATAACAGCACAACACACACTAATGCACCATCACCACGTAAGTGTCACTGCCGTGTTAAGAATGATACACCCCCCAGATTAATGGTAATGTTTTCAGAACCATGGACAGCAGCATTAGTCCTATTCAGTACCATGGACAGAGACAGTATAAACAATCCAACTGTTTTTGAGAACACAGAGATCTTCACACACTGTATGATATATTTTTTGAGAAGGTGGTGTATATGTATTTTTGAACTTTTTACATTCTAACTAAACAGCTTTACTCTTGGCATTTGTTGCAGGATCTTGAATGTGTGTATGTATGTATGTATGTAATATATATATATATTGCACTTTAATTGCACTTTATCTTCTAGGAACACTGGCTAAGTATTGCACTTGTACTGTATGTAGTCTTGTATTTATTTTCTTCTCTGAAGGTGTTCCAGTCTTGCTAGGAATTACATTGTGTCTTTTTTCTAGGTATCAGCACTGGAACTTGTTTATGGCGGTGTTTGAGTATAAGAGTAGTTTGGACTTAAATCTGTTTGTACTAGATAGAGATACATACTCTAACCGAACACTAAGCACTTTCGTAAGTCGCTATATATATATATATATATATATATATATATATATATATATATATATATATATATATATATATATATATATATATATATACATACATACATACATACATATACATGATTTGAAGTACACACACACCTCTTTGATGCTCTACTGAACATTGCTGCTGACACTGTATTTACATTGTTTACTTCTACCTCTACCAAGTTCTACCTCAGTAACTGCTGTGTGTATGTATGTTATCTGACTGCGTAACTCACAGATCACAGTATGTTAAATATCTCTGCACTTTACTCACTACCTCTTGTTCAGAAATGAGTGCTGTGTCGGTGCTGCATTGTTCTGTCTGTTTACTGTCCTGTCTATTTATTGTGTCTAATGTCTGTTAATTTATTGTATGTATTGTGTTGTTTATAGTTACAATTTGGCCATTTTCACTTAGGGTTGTACTTTTGTTGTCAGTGGTTTAGACATTAATGGCTGTGTGTTGAGTTATTTTGAGAGCACAGCAACTTTACACTGTTATTCAAGCTGTAGACTGACTACCATACAGTGTATCACAGTGTTGTATCTTTAGTGTTGTCCCATGAAAATTTTTATAATAAAATATTTACAGAAATGTTAGGGGTGTACTCACTTTACTGAGATACTGTATATATTCCTCACATGATTTTTGACCAGCAAGTGCCAGCAACTTTTGGTTTAGCCTATGATCCCCAAGTGGTGTTTCCTCTGGTCCTAGATAGGTAAGGAGTAAAAAAACTACTGCCCCCATGTGGTCAAAGATAAGAAGCTTCACAAATAAAGACCCTGACCATCCTGTAAAATTAAAACAATCAACTAAGACAGTTTAAAGCTTCTAATGAATCTGAACATCAAAATCATAATAAATAAAAGTATGATTATTCAACAAAAATACACAACAGTTTACAGGATCGCACTTTTACTGAACAAATGCTTGCTTGTCTCACATGCTTCAGATCAAAATGGGGCTCATATGTTTCTGTTTTGTCCTGTCTGCTTTATCTAACATTTTAAAGTCATTGTAATTTGAATTTAAATATATATTAAATATATGTAAAATATATAAAAGTAATCTAGTTAGAATGTACAAAAGCCTGATATTACCAGTAGGAGGCAGTATGAGCATTGTCTGTGTTCTGGGTATTTACTGTGGTTTGAGAGACTTGAAACACTAAAGTAAATATTAACCACATCAACTACCTCAGCTTTTCATTTTAACCCTGTTTTACAGAAACAGTGTCAGTCATACAGAAACTCAGACCTTTAAAATACATATCTCAGTATCTCGGATAGAATTATGTATCTGCTTAAACGTTTCTTTTAGTGGCTGACAGGATTCTTTGGTCACTATTGTGGACAATATTATGTTGGATAGAGAATACATGTGATTTTATGACATTTGTAAATAGTTAGTTAATTATAAGATATAGTCTGTATGTCCAAATACTTGTTATTGTGAGATTAAGCTAATTCACTACAATCAATATATTTTTACCCATTGTAAGAAAGAATACTAAAATTATAGAGTGAACTGTTTCTTATAATGTGGATTGTTCATTATAATCAAGGAAATCAGGACACATGTCTGGTGTGAAAAAAAAGACCTTGTAATCTTGTAACAGCGAATGAGATCATGCCTTGAACTGAGCATGCTCATACAGTCTAGCTCTTTAGTCAGAAGATTCCTTTGCAAGTTACTTCAAATAAGCAAAGCGTCTTATGATGATGGCTCCAGCGCTGATTCTCATTTTATCTTTCTACATAATATGTAAGTTATAAACTTTTAACAAAAGAATCAGATACAAATTATAACTAGATTCTAGACTTATATAACTTCTGGTGCTAAAAACTGATCCACTGTTGATCTTATTGATTATAACTGATTTCATGTTGTTTTGTAGGTCCTGTTGAAGCTGAAGATCTTACTGATCAGTCGTTTATCTCAGTTAATGCTGGTGAAAATGTTACTCTGCCTTGCAAAGTTGAAAAGTCTGTATCAGAAGCTATGGTTTGGTATAAACAAGAACTGTGGCAGAAACCCAAAGAAGTGGTGTTAAAGTCAGGCAACAAAGATCCCATTATAAATGATAAAAAATTCACTTTAAATGGAAATCTTTCTCTGACTATTAAAGAGACGTCTGAGGATGATGAAGGAATGTACTTCTGTGGAAAGAGTGACAAGAAAACATTTACATTTTCTAATATCATCCTCTTAGCTGTGACAGGTAATCAACTCACTGTCTTTAACACATATACTCATTCAAAGCTTTTCACAATGTCTTTATAATGTTAGAATGGCAAAAACTATACAGTGCAGCTGTAAACTATGTCTTTATTACATTGACCAGATCATCTTCAGTTAAACATCTCAGTGCTCCAAACTCCAGTACTGGGGTCAGTTTCTCCAAGAGAGTCAGTGACTCTGCAGTGCAAGGTTCTTTCTAAGATCAGAGCAGCAGAACTCCGAGTGCTTTGGTTCAGAGCTGCTGCAGAACAATCCTTTCCTGAAATCATCTACACTCATCAGAACAGCAGCAGCAGTCAGTGTGAGATCAGCTCTTCTACAAACAGCTCTGTGTACAACTTCTCCAAGAACATCCTCAACCAGCACCATACTGGAACTTACTACTGCGCTGTGGCTGCTTGTGGGAAGATCATTGTTGGGAACGGAGCATCAGTGTACTTTGGTAAGCCTATGGGATTAATAGTATTATGTACCTAAATGCTTTAAATCATCATCAGTACAAATATCAGGAGAGGTCAAAAACAGTGAAAACTGTTTTCATACTAAGCAATTCTGGAGTCTGTTAATCATAAAAATTTCAATGTAATGGAAAGTACAGCTGTCTAAGTGATGTAGTCAACACTGGAAAAAAAAGGAGATACATCGCTAAACATAGCTGAGCTTAAACATAACAGAGCTGTACACTGTAAAAAATTATATATATATATATATATATATATATATATATATATATATATATATATGACTGGAAGGTTCCTGGTTTGATCCCCTAGGCCCACAGCATACAACTAAAGTGCCCTTGAGCAAGGCACCTAACTCCCAACTGCTCCCCGACTGCCGTGGATATTTCTGCCCACCGCTCTGGCCAAGTGTGCTCACTGTCCCCTAGTGTGTATAAATGCCTAGGCCGAATTCCGCTGTGTAAAACACAAGTGGCAAATAGTTCTAATTCTAATATATACATATGTTTTATACAGTTAGTGTAATAAATAGAGTAATACAGTGTAACAATTTAACAATAATAAGTACTCTGCTATTAAGTAGTATAGTGGGAGCCATTATAGCCCAGGAGGTTGTGGAGTAAATCAGTAAAGCTCTTATTTACAGCTTGAGCCCTGCCAAAATATTTGCAGGCTTGTGAGCATGCAATAATATATATGAATAATAATTAAATATACAAAAAGAACTTACTCTACATGATTTGAGTATCAGTCATACAGATGTTAGTAAAATAGCATGATTTGTAACAGTTTTGATTTGAAGGTCAATTAACAAATATATATATTTATGTTTAATATGTTACAGCGAGTCGTGTGGATCCCATTGTGTTCTATCTGGCAGCAGCTTTGGGGATCTGTGTGATTGTGATCTGCGTTCAAGCCATTCGAATCTGCAGCAGTGGGTGTAGATTAATCTGCTATATATGGAGTTATTATGATTTTGTAAATAATAACTGATTAATTGATCTGACTTAAGGCCTTTTTAATACATATGACCTTTTTATATTTAATACATATATAAACAAAGCGAAAACTAATAAAAACCAAAATCATTGGTTATGCCTGATCTCCACTGTATTTGATGTGTTGTTTTTTGTTGTATAGCATTATTTACTAAGTCAGACTATGTAACTCAATCTGCTCCATGTCTGCTCCAGTTTTCTCATTCACACCGGCTTTCATTCATCTTTATAAAGCATTTAAGGCTTCAGTTTAATATTTGCAAGGGTTTATTTACATACAACAACAACAACAACAATAATAATAATAATTATAACAACAACAACAACAACAACAACACCACCACATGTAACAGTTTGTTAACAAAAGTTAATAAAATGGTGATTCAGTGTGTGTTAACTAGGCAAACTTCATTGTCACTGTATGATCTAAATATGACACTGTATTCTTTCTTTTCTCCATCATAGTGAGAGAGCGTGATTTGGAGGTGGAGAACAAAACCAGTCAGGTACAACATGTTCTCTCAGATACTTTTTAACACCCATAGAGTCTCACCAGCCTTTAATATCTTATATTCATCTCTACAGGACTCTGCTGCTGCTGTGGAGCTGAATTACGCAGCCAGAAGTCTGAGAAAGAAGAGTGGACGCTCTGGAGACAGTGTTTACTCTGAAGTCAGATACTTCTCAGTTACTGACCCCAACAATCAGTAACTCACTGAACTCTCTGATCTTCTATCAGCATCAGGGAAGATTTTTTCTGTTCGTGATTTGTATGTTTTTATTAGTGTTTGTGTTGATATTAGTCAGGGTCTATAATAATCTGCTACACTTTGCTCCCGTGTTGTACGAGGGTTCAGTTTCTGAAGAAGTGATGTGAGAAGACAGTTTTAGAGTTTGTGGTCACTGCAGCCTGTGACACGTGGTGAACCTGCTTGTGAGCTCAGATCGTGTCTGATAGTGTGTTCATGGAAATGTAGAAGATGTGTTTCAGGTTGTAGGTTGTAGTGAAAATTTCCACACAATATATATATATATATATATATATATATATATATATATATATTTGATTATGTCTGTATTTTGATTTCTTTTATGGGGTTTTGATATTTTTATATTTTTGCTAAGTTGGAAGGAAATGCATAGAAATGTATTGAGTTCTAAATATAAGGAACAGAATAACTTGTTACATCATTCATGGTTTATTTTATATTTGACATTAAAAGGAACTAAAGTACTTAAAAATAAATGAAAAAGGTATGATTTAAACCTTAAAATAACAATGTAAACTACTTACTTATTAAAAATATTAGGCATTTATTCTTTACTGTTGCAGTTTATGATAACTTGCTGTTAACACTTAAATAATTTCAGTTGTAAGGAATTGTGTTTTATTTATAATAACAATGTAAATATGAAATAAATGAAATATGAATGTAATATCACTGCTCCAGTTAGAATGATTTTGTATGTACTCTTTATAAACTCAGCTCTGACTTATTGTTAATTAATGAATTGATTTATTTATTTAGACTGATTTTGAAATAAAAAGTGAGTGGACACTGTGTTTAAAAACTCCAGCAGCACGCTGATGTTACTTTAGTGCTGAGAATGCTCCACTTCCCAATTATGATACCTCCTCTGTGGTGGTCCTGTGGGGGTTCTAATCTTTGAAAAACAGGGTAACAAGGTATACAGAGAAACAGATGAACTACAATCTGTAAGTGTAGAACTACAAAGAGCTTCTATATAGTAAGTGGAGCTGATCAAATGGACATTAAGTGTAGATATAAGGAGGTGGTTTTAATGTTATGGCTGATCTGTGTATATATATGTAAATGATGAGGGTAAATATTTTGAATAAACTGGACTTTCTTAACTTTATTACTGAAAACCAAAGTTACCCAACAACTGATGAAGTGAGCTCCTTATACATGACTGATTCTCTATAGAGAGTTTATAATACATCCTGTTGAAGAGAGAGGACTAAGACACAGGAACCACATCTACTGATAAGAGTTCTCACGTTGAGCCCAGAGCACACACAGATCAAGTCAAGCAGACACGAAGAACCATGTGACTTTTACCAGCCAATGAGGTTTAGTATAAGAACTCAATAAGCTAATGCAGTTTGGTGCTTTGGTCTGTCACATACTTCAGGTTATAACTGCTGTTTTTCTGATGATGAGTTCAGCTGTGATTATCATCTTACTTCTTTACAAAACAAGTAAGTTACTGTATGTAAATGTAAATGTATTTATTATTGTTATTGTTAAGACTGAGACTGAACCTTGTTTTATAGGTTCTGCTCAAGCAGTGAAAAATTCAGAGCCGCTGGTCATCTCAGCTAAGCCCGGTCAAGCGGTCACTCTCAACTGTACATTTGTAAACAACTCAGATAAAGTTAGTAGGATGTGGTACAAGCAGAGAATGGAGCATGTTCCACTGGAAGTGGGATCTATCTTAGAAGAAAAGCCTGGCGTAATTTTAGATCCATTCAGCAAATCAAGATTTAAAATGAACAAAAATGGGAACGGCATTTCTCTCAGTATTGAAGGTGTAACTAAAGAAGATGAAGGGATGTACTTCTGTGGAGCAGCTGGAAGGAAAACACTGAACTTTTCTAATGTTACATTCTTAGCTGTGAAAGGTAATATAACTGATTACTGTTTACTATTTATTGATTCAGCTTCTGAAGCACACAGAGCACATTGAATTGTCCTTGTTTGTGAAGTGTGCAACATAAGTAAACTTTCCTTTTCTTAATATAGTCTTCTTAACATAGTTTTTTTTCTAAATCTTTTTCATTGTTATGCTTTTATTATGCAGGTATTATACTGTTATTACATTGTGACTATTGAATTCAAATACCTACACTGCATATATTATGTTTTCCAGGGAAAGAAGACATCTCAGTGATCCAGACTCCAGTACTGGGGTCAGTTTCTCAAGGAAAGTCGGTGACTCTGCAGTGCACGGTCCTCTCTGAGATCAGAGCAGCAGAACTCCAAGTGCTCTGGTTCAGAGCTGCTGCAGGACAATCCTTTCCTGAAATCATCTACACTCATCAGAACAGCAGCAGCCGTCAGTGTGAGATCAGCTCTTCTACAAACAGCTCTGTGTACAACTTCTCCAAGAACATCCTCAACCAGAACCATACTGGAACTTACTACTGCGCTGTGGCTGCTTGTGGGAAGATCATTTTTGGGAATGGAACATCAGTAGAACTGAGCAGTGAGTCTTCATGTGTTCTACTACTTTATGTGTCTCTCGTGTAGCGTATTCTCGCTGTTCAAAGAAAAACATGCCAATTTCTGTTAATTTTTCTGCATTATTGGAATGCAGCAGCAGATGTTTTTATTGTATGAATTTTTTTTTGACCAATAGAAATGCTTCAAAATGACCCAGAAAAAAAATCTAGTTCCATTGATTTACATCAAAAGTAAAGAACATTTTTGTTCTCGGCTGTAAAGCTGCTATTTTGGAGATACACTTTTTTTGGACAGCGCAGATATGTGTTTATATATTTGTGTGTATATTTGTCTGTTAATTAAATTAAATTTAATTTTATTCCAGAATACATAGATGTTGTAAGGAATTTTGTTTCATACATAAAATGACAATGTAAATATGAAATAAATGAAACATGAATTTAGTATCACTACAACATTTAGAATTCTCACATTTACTTTATTTAATTAATTAATTTCAATTTAAATACTAATTCTTCAGACTGTATAAATCATTTGCCTATAAAAAAAACTCTGAGTTAAGGACTTAAAATTTAATTTTGAAATAAAAAGAAATCTTAGTCTATGGCCATCGCTTAGCCAAACAAACAGAAACAGTCACTCATAAGGGCTGAAAGAAGGGAAAACAAAGTTGGATGAAAATCAAAGTGTTATTTATTCATAGCTTTAATGTTAATGATGTGAATCAACATCAAAACAAAAACAGGTGCAATAACCTGGCTAGTAAGACCTCAGATATAGACCACCAATACTCTGGCTGATAACCAAATCAATTTGAAGCCACACTGGTGCTCTACTTGTTGATCTGAATTGAAAATAATAAACAGAAAGTTCTGAATGTTCTGAGTGACTGAATGTTAAATGGTTAATTGTATAGTTGTCCTGATAGGAACCAGATGTCATAAAATCTATGACATGGATTTTATTTACTGTCCCAGACCACCAGTATACATGTATCTTCTGAATTGTTGTATTTAATGTCTATTCAAAAATCTATTCAGTTTAGGGGTGGAAGCCACCACCGTGAACCATTCTTTCCCTGCATGTTTATCAAAGAGACATGAACCTCCGCAGAAAATCACATTGTTTTGTTTATCAGACATTTTAATAATGCTTACAGTTTGTGTGGAATTCATTTTATTGAGATATGAACAAGTATCAACTGCAACTATTTCAAGTCTGCACTGTGAAAGATCAAAATAGAGCAGCTTTGGATGCAGAACAACCAGTAAAATAGAAATTATTCAAAATAAAATTAAGCTAAAATAGTTCAATTCTAGTGAACAGATAATAGGTTGATTCATGTTTACGGTATATTGATTATTCCTGTGTTACAGAAGCTCCTGTAGATCCTGTAATGATGAGCCTGGCAGTATTTTCAGCAGTGTGTGTGGCTGTAATCTGCGCTCAAGCCATTTACATTTATAAAATCAGAAGATCTGAACCCGGCGCTGGAGGTAAGTGATCATTATTAACATTGTGATAGAAAGAAAGTAGAAAACAGTGATAATACATACAATTAGGTTTATAATCTTTGTCTGAGAGTAACAGTGAAGTTTGTATCTCCTCTACAGAAAGAGCTCAGGAGGGAGCAGTGAATGAGAGGACTAACAGACAGGTACTCTTTTAGTTAATCTTTTTGAAAAGAGATTGACAGATTAGTCTCTAGTTGAAATTAAAATGCATTTTTCTGTACAAATGCACAAAAAACACACAGATAATATAATCATATGCAAGATTAAACACTACCAACCAAATCACACTTTTTAATGATTTTTTAAGTAACACATGAGAACTGTATAGTAAAATATTGTGTATAAAAATATTTAGAAGTGTGTCTGGTGTGGAAGATGTGTTTCTTATTTACATTAACCAAATAATATGCAAACTTTTGCAAACAGTCATACCTTATGATGTACATTGTCCAGCATGGATTATGACCTACTTTCTGTAGTTTATTTAAAGTGAAGAATAGTTTAATGAGTCAAATTCGTAGTCGTCTATTCGGAGTAAACAGTTTGTCAAAAATGTTTTCAATAATTCTAAGTAATTTTCATGTAGCAGACCTTCAAACATATAATAATAAACCTGTATTATTATATGTTTGAAGGTCTACTACATGAAAATTACTTAGAATTATTGAAAACATTTTTGACAAACTGTTTACTCCGAATAGATAAGGAATGATAAGGAATGTCATGCATTTTCCACACTTTGTCCTGTACTTACCACATATCCCTGATGAACTCTACATTAATATTCTGAATTATTTTAAGATTATTTCATTAATCAGTGAGTAAAACATTATACCTTTCAAATAGAAAACTGATTTGTCAGGCAACCTGAAGTAGCCCAGCAGGTTCTGTCATTTATCACTAATAGTTTTATTTCTGTAAAAGTTTAAATGTATTTTACAGATGATGATAATGTTTATTCATACAGGATCAAAATACTGAGAGCCTGCATTACGCTGCCATTCACATCAAAGAGAAGAAGAACAGAAGTGGAGGAGGAACAAGAGAACAACCTGAGGATATCATTTACTCTCAAGTGAGAAGCTCCAAAGCTGCTGCTCATCGTTCACATCGCTAGTTTCCTAAAATGATTGAGTGAATATTTGGACCTCTTCTTTTGTTTAAAGATCAAATGAGTTCCAGTCTCTTTACGTTGAACTGTTTGTTTCTCATTGGGTGTAAATTCTGATTGAAGTCTCGGTTTTGTAATGGATGATCTGAGATCACAAGTTTATAGAATGTGCTCAGTGTGAACATTTACTGCTGTTTTATGTTATTTTTAAATTTAACATATTGCTTAAAGGTTATGAAAACTTCAGCAAGAAAAACAACAAAACCGGTCATTTGGCTGGAAGTGCTCAAACTTTTGTATACAACAGTTCACTTGTAAGTTGTCCAGCTCCAGATGGGTAGCTGATGACCATTTGGTTATTTTCTTTGATGGGATGATTTCTTTTGCGATAGCAGATTTTAAATTAAAGACTGTATAATTACTGTGTATTGTGTCCCTCATAAATTTTGTTTTTATACAATTGAGAACTAATTAAGTTTTCTATTAATCACCCTTTTAAAACTCTGTTTTGAATACAGTCAATGCAATACATTGAAAAATGTTTCATTTATTTTTAAATTGTATATAATATCATTGTAATATTTTAGAAAATAGAACAAAGAAAGCTAAAAAGTTACCCCCATCACACAAACACACCTTTAAATTTACATATTTTATTTTAGAAATAATTATTTTAATGCAGGGAAGCTTGCAGAGTCATGCAGAGTCAACTTGTAGGATGAACAGGCTTAATCAGCTCCACATTCTATCACATGACACATGAGTTTGACTCTCCTGTTTTAATATATCACACTGTAATCATTCATGCTCTATTATTGCTTTCATACAGATTCACACAGATATGAATCAACTGTTCTGTAAAGTTACCAAAGGACACAAGACATTGTTTGTCATGTTGTTTCTTACTGCTTTAGGTTTCCATTTAGAAAATCATTAACATTAAAATGCGGGGCAGAGTATGTTCTATATGTAGATATACAAGAATAACTGATGTTGATTCTATGTTTGTAATTGTTATTAATAAGCAGTCAGTATACAGTTTAAAGTTGATGACAAATCATAACTGGAAATGTGGTTATAACTAATCACCTTTAACATCTTACAAACACTCTGTACTATTATTTTTCTATTCAAATCATTTATTAATAAAATCTGTAATTAGAGCAAATAAAAACTTCCCAGCACTGAATTCTTTAAAAAAAAATCCATTAAATTCCATTACACATAAAGAATATCTTTCCTTCTTCTGTAAAGTTTCTATTTTGGACTTACAATCATATAAAATAGTTTTATCGAATATTTAGTCTTCGGTAAGTGAGAAACTGCTCAGATCAGGTAACTAACTTGGTATTTGAATAATATTTGAACAGTGCAAACTGCACAGTTACTTTAAGTATTAGTGGTTTATTAGTAGTAATTACACAATGCAATATGGTGTACAACACTAGTATACAAAATATATTCTTATTTTTCTTCTTCATATATTTTATGGTATAGTAATGCCACAGTTTTCAAGATATTGACACACTTCCAACTCTGACTGATAATTATGTACTTAGTGTTTTCAGCTAGAATGGTTTAAAGCCAGATATTTGATATTATAACACAAGCACACTTTTACAGATAGATCTCTAAAAATATACTTTAGTGTAATTAAATGATTAAAACTGAAAAAATGTGTATGTACATAAACAGTATAACTTTATCTAATCCATCTGTAACAATTATGCATCTCCAGTAGTTACACTGTTATTGTTCATGTATATATGATATTTTGCAGTCATGATAAGAATATAATTTAAGTCCTTTAGCTTGCTATTACTACTACTACTGCTGCTGTTACCAGTATGAAAGCAGCGTGAGCAGTGAGGGTGCTCTGAATATCTTCTGTGGTTTCTTAGAGCTTCCTCTCAGACTAACACACATTTCTACCTCATTGTTACAATGGAAACTGTCTTTAACTATGTTTTATAGAAACATTGTCATACGGGACCCTGACCTGCTCATTATAAAATACATATCTCAGTATGGAATATATATGTTGAAATGTGATTAAACAAAAATGATTAATAACAATTTTAACTGTATTTAACAAATCTGCTGTTAATGTAAAAAATACTGTCCTAGCTTAAAGCTAAGCTTTTGGTTGGATTACAAGTTTACAACACAAGCATACAACTAAATATAGTAGAAAGAAAATATACAGCCCTCAAGATACACTTTTGTATTGTAACAGAAGCTAATACACATGATTATTTACATAAACTGTTTTACTCTGATCTGTCTGTATTAATAACTAAACCTCCAGTAGTTACATTGTTGTTAACATTTATATTTGTACTTACATGAATTAAAACTGTTGCTGATACACAGGATTATTTATATAAACTGTATTAATCTAATCTATATGTAACAGTGACTAAACCTCCAGTAGTTACATTGTTGTTAATGTGCAAGTACATTATTAGAGATACTCTAAACTAGTGGGTCGGCTTATTGTTTTCTATTTATTATTTTGAGGTTCTTGTAAGAAGACTATAAATTGAGTCCTCTAGATTTTTTATTAGGAAGCGCAAAAGCCTGCTATTACCAGCAGGTGGCAGCATGAGCATTAGATGTGCTTGTGTATCTACTGCGGTGTCATAGAGCTTCCTATAAACCTAATTTTAGTCCTGTTTTACAGAAACGTGTTAGTAATTTGGGACAGAATCTGCTAAAATACATACATTTCTTTACGGGATCTAATTGTATTTTGATTATTTTTTATTAATAGCTGACAATATACTTTTGACATATTAGGAGTATTTTGTTGTTGAATATTGTGTGTATTGTGTTATATTCAATCTAAAGTGGTCAAACATGAGTCAAACAACAAGCTGACAGGGGAAAAAAAATCCAATCAGCTAAATCCCCTGAGCCCAACCCACTGATACAGTGTCCTGGTCTTGCTGTCTTTGCAGTTTGTTTCATAAGAACAGCTCCTCTCATGGCAATGGCTCCATTTTGGCTGCTTATTTTGCATCTTTAATTGATATATACGTTTATGAGCTCTTCAGAAACAGTTTTTTGATTTTATTATTTTTTATTTTTGGTCTTATTGGTTACTTGCTTGATAAAATAAGCATCATTTGTTTCTGTTGTTTCTGGAGAAAATGTTACTCTACATTGGATACATTGTAAAATTGTGGAAACGTCTCCTAAAAATTTTTGGGTTTGGTACAAACAAAGAGCTGGACAGGAACCTCAGGAAGTGGCAGTGAAATTACCGGACTACCATCAAACAGACTCAAAATAATCAACATTTTCGCCCTGACTATTGAACAAATTACTAAAGACGACGAAGGAAGAACCATCACATTTTTGGCTGTTGCAGGTAATAATAAAATGAATATTTAATTTTAATATTTAAAAACAGAACAACTTCATAGCAGAAAAAATGTTTTATGGCTCGGTTTTTACACTCAATACTTTATAAGATATGAAATCAGTGAAATTAACAGTGTGTTGTGTTTTTATTGTGCTTATCTGTGTAATAATAATATATCACATACAGAAATATTAACACAATCAGTAATAGGTTAAATCATAATGTGTGACTGAGCCAATATAGAGCAAAATCTTACAGTGTATATTACATTGACCAGGTCAACTTCAGTCAAACAACTCAGTGCTCCAGACTCCAGTATCAGAGTCAGTTTCTCCAGGAGAGTCAGTGACTCTGCAGTGCACGGTCCTCTCTGAGATCAGAGCAGCAGAACTCCGAGTGCTCTGGTTCAGAGCTGCTGCAGGACAATCCTTTCCTGGCTGCTTGTGGGAAGATCATTTTTGGGAATGGAGCAGCAGTACACTTGGGTAAGCCTGTGTGAGTTGTTAGTATTATGTACCTAAATATTTCCAACCATCATCAAAACAATATATTTTTTAAAATATTCTAAATATTCTAAAGCCATATGTACTGTATTCATTAGCTTGTGCATGTCATCCTGAATTTGATATCAAGTATATTTAGACAGCCAGCCTAACTCCAGTAGTTACTGTAATGAATGGATGCAGTACCTATATTGTAATGTCTGTTTATAGTACTAACATATTTTAGATCACTGATTACGCACTCAGCGAGAGTTCTCTTAGTTTCAAACTTTAACTTCTTAATTTTGCTAAACGTTCTTTGTGTATGAAAACTGTATCTCACATTATCAAACTTTAAGATCTGTTTCAGTGAAGAGAGGATCAGCTTCAGTCTGAGAATAGAGGAAATGAGTGGGTTTGGCTTTGTTGCTTTTGAATGCCCCCTCAGGTGCACTACCAGCGTCTATGGATGTTTCCCATAGTTTTACACATCAACTCTTATCAAATCCTCTTTATAGTAATAATTTCCAATAACAACTTCTTATACCAATATTTTACCTACCACAATTTTGGTATTTACAAGGTTTCATACAGTTTTTACTTACTTATTCAGTTTTTGTTTTTTTACAGTAATAAATGGAGTAATACAGTTGTGAAGTAAAGCTCTTATTTACAGCTTGAGCCCCGCCAAAATATCTGTGCGTTCAGCTAACGTCCTCTGGCAGCAGCTTTAGGGATCTGTGTGATTGTGATCTGCACTCAAGCCATTTGAATCTGCAGTGGTGAGAGTAGATTAATCTGCTGTATATGGAGTTATAGGGAGCGATGTGTTGTCTACTGTTCAATCTGCTCGACATCTACTCCCATTTCTCCCAGTTTATTTGTCTGTAAGCTCCACAGCTCATTTCGTTGGGAGATCACAATCGCCTGAATTTTAAATAGCCTTGGACACACACACACACAAACACCCCTCGCACACACCCATCACCATGGCAATAGATCTCCCATAGCTGACAGTCACCAGCACTAGTGCGGTAGCTCGTTAGCGCTCTCTACAAAGCTTAGCGACTCTCGCAGTCGAGTGCATGACATTGTTTCTCTGTTTCTGTTTCTCTGTTTCTCCAACTGAGATACTGCTGGATTCAGCACTTACCCATCCGTGGTTTCTGGGTCGTCGCTAAAGGGTCTCTCCACAGGTCCAACCAGACTTGGCTTCTCCACAGCAGGGTCCTGTCTCACTCCCTGGAGCCCAAGAGGATCTGCAGTCCCTCTGACCTGCCCGGCACTCACCTCCACCCGGCTGAGCCTTCCCTCAGGCGTCCCCGTAAAGCGAAGTTGGTCACCACTGGACTCTTGAGCTCGTTGCCCGTAGCAAGTTCGTCCCCCGGTTCCGTCCGGTTCACTATTGACTGTTTTTAGTTAGCGTTATCACTGGAATACCACCCTCACTGAGGGTGTTCTCTGTTCAAGGCGGCCACCGGACTAGCGCCGAGACCACGGCGAGGAACATTTAACCACTGTTCGAACTGTCTCTCCTGGGCTGGTTTCTCTCTCCCCTCTCACTAGGACGCGAGGTGCTGCTCGGGTTTCCTCCTCCACCGCATTGTTCCAGCGCAGTGATCCAGTCAAGCAGCAAGTACATCAGCGGCCCTGTGCTACATCCAGCCTGCCTAAAGGGATCACCTCTCAGCCAAAGACCCTCTGCTCACTCCCCTTGGACTCCTCGCGCTAGCGAGCCATTGGACTGTTTTTGTTTATCTTTGTCACTGCTCTGAGTTAATAAACCTTGCAAATGAATCGTATAACACCTCTTGAGTCTGAATCCTTACATTGTCTTTATCTTTGTAAAGCATTTTAAGGCATGGAAGGGTATACATGCAATAATAATAATAATAATAAAGTTATTTTCTGTTAGGTGTCGGTTTTATAACTTGTATGTTTTTATTAGTGTTTGTGTTGATATTAGTCAGGCTCTATAATAATCTACTACACTATATACACAATACACAATAATCTAATACACTGCAGTGTTGTATGAGGGTTCAGTTTCTGAAGAATTAATGTAATAAACAGTTTTAGAGTTTGTGGTCACTGCAGCATTCAAAACTTTGTGAAACTGCTCGTGAGCTCAGATCGTGTCTGATAGTGTGTTCATGGAAATGTAGAAGACGTGTTTCAAGTTGAAGTGAGACTTTCCACACTCTCCACCACAGTCTCACTCTCTCTCATATATATATATATATATATAAGATGTATACAGAGGAACTTCAGTCTGTAAGTGTAGAACTACAAAGTGCACCTCTATTGTAAATGGAGCTGATAAAGTGGACAATGTGTGTCGATACAAGGAGATGGTTTTACTATTATGGCTGATATATATAGTATTAAAACCATTTCTTTTATTCATATGTCAATATTAGCAGATGTTTTTGCTGATTTGGAAGGAAATGCATAGAACAATACTTTAAAGGAAGAAATGAGTAAAATATTTAATCCCCTCACAATGAAGTTAAATAATTAAAGTTTCTTTCTAAAACATGGATGTTGTAAGGAAATCTATTATCTGAATGTAAAAATTAATTTTGTGTCACTACTACATTTAGAATTATCTTGTTTTTACTTTTTATGAATTCAATTGAAATAAGAGAAGTCTCAGTCTTTGGCAGTCACTTACCCAAACAAAATGAAACCATCAGTCATGAAGGCTGATAGTAAGGAACATGAATGTGGATGAAAATCAAAGTGTTTTTTATTTTGCAGACTAGTATATTTGTGAACAAAATGTCTTTACAGTACAGGATACATACACAGATCAGCCAAATTTAAAATCACCTCCTTATATCTACACACACTGTCCATTATATCATCTCCATTTACAAAACAGGAGCACTTTGTAGTTCTACACTAACAGATTGTAGTCGATTGATTTGCTGCGTATATTCAGCCAACAGTGTCCTGAGGCCCGCATGCTATAACCACTGATGAAGGACTACTGAACACAAACTGTGCAGCAGCTCATCTCTGACTATATCTGCAAGGTGGACCAGCAAAATGCAAAATGGTCTAATAGAGTGGACAGTGAGTGGAAACAGTGTGTAAAAACTCCAGCAGAAACGCTGAGCCTGATCCACTCGTATCAGCACAACATACACTAACACACCACCACCATGTCAGTGTGACCACATTGCTAAGAAAGACCCACCACCCAATAATATCTACTTTCTAGTGGTCCTGTGGGAGTCCTGATAAATGAATTACTAAGCATACAGAGAAACAAAGGAATTACAGTCTGTAAGTATAGAACTACAACGTGCTCCTATATAATAAGTGGAGTTGAAAAGGACAGTGTCTGTAGATACAAGGAGGTGGTTTTAATGTAATGACTGATCTGTGTATATATATGTGTAAATGATGAGGGTAAATATTTAGAGGAAACTGGACTTTATAAACTTTTTTACCAAAAACCAAAGTAATCCAACAACTGATCAATTTTTTAAACCTGCCCAGGCAGATATTGTGAGCTCCTTGTTAAATATGAATATGTATGTGACTTCTGTCAAATATAGACGACCAAGATATTTTCAGGAAACAAATCTGCTGACAAGAGTTTTAACGTTAAGCCCAGAGCACAAACAGATTGAGTCAAGCAGACAGGAAGAGCCATGTGTCTTTTACCAGCCAATGAGGTTTAGTATAAGAACTCAGTAAGCTAATGCAGTTTGATGATTTGTTCAGTTACATTCTTGTCTACATATTTGCCTTCAGGTTATAACTGTTGCTGTTATGATGAGTCCAGCTATGATTATCATCTTACTTCTCTACAAAACATGTAAGTTATTCAATAAAAGTTGAATCTATTATTGTTTATTTTATTTTCTCTTATTGACTGAGACTGAACTTTGTCTTATAGGTTCTGCTCAAGCAGCGAGAAATTCAGAGCCGCTGGTCATCTCAGCTGAACCCGGTCAATCAGTTACTCTCAAATGTACATTTGTAGATGACTCAAATAAAGTTGCTAGGATGTGATACAAGCAGAGACTGGAGCATGTTCTACTGGAAGTGTGATCTATGTTAGATGGAAAGTCTGCTGTAACTTCAGCTCAATTCAACAAATCTAGATTTAAAATTAACAGAACTGTGAGCGGCATTTCTCTCAGTATTGAAGGTGTAACTAAAGAAGATGAAGGGATGTACTTCTGTGGAGCAGCTGAAAAGAAAACGCTGGACTTTTCTACTGTTACATTCTTAGCTGTGACAGGTAATATAATTGATTTACTGTTTACTGCTTATTGATTCAGCTTTTGAAACTCACAGAGCACATTAATTTGTCCTTGTTTGTGAAGAAACATAAGTGCACTTGCATTTTCTATATTCTTATCATAGTTTTTTTCCATAGCTTTTAAAACACTTAATATTGAATGCCAGTCTGTTGCTATATGTAGTAATAGACACACGCTGTCATTATACTGTTAGTACATGGTGACCATTGAATTCAAATACCTACATTGTATATAATACATTTTTCAGGGCAGGTAGACATCTCAGTGGTCCAAACTCCAGTACTCGTGTCCGTTTCTCCAAGAGAGTCAGTGACTCTGCAGTGCATGGTCCTCTCGGAGATCAGATCAGCAGAACTCCGAGTGCTCTGGTTCAGAGCTGTTGCAGAACAATCCTTTCCTGAAAACATCTACACTCATCAAAACAGCAGCAGCCGTCAGTGTGAGATCAGCTCTTCTAGACACAATTCTGTGTACACCTTCTCCAAGGACATCCCCGACCAGAACCATACTGGAACTTACTACTGCGCTGTGGCTGCTTGTGGGAAAATTGTTTTTGGGAACGGAGCATCAGTTCACTTTGGTAAGCCAGTGTGGGTTCTTAGTATTTTGTGCCTGAATGCTTCAAACAGTCAACAAAACAAGTATCTGCAAAATATGAACTTTACAGGAGAAGCCAAAGCAATCAAAACTTTAATACAAATAGTTTTCAATTTCTACTATTTGTTAATCACAAATCTCCTGTATCTCCTACACAATGTAAAATACAGTCTTGCTGAAGTGCTGCAGTCAAAATTAGACAAATTGGAGATGCATCTGTTTTTTGGACAGCATGTTGTAGTGACAGCTTCTTCACATCTGCAAAATTATCAAAATTACAGTTTTTTAAATATTCAAAATATAATATTCTATATGAACTAAATTCATTATCTCATGAATGTCATCCTTAATTGGATATCAAATAGGCTCAGGCCTGGTTCTACCAGTGTACAACAGCAGGCATTGATTCCTCAGTAAAGCTTTGGAGAAAATATATTTAGACAGCTCAGACTTAAGACCAACTTACTTAAGTATGTAGGCCAGCTTCAGTCTCTGTAAATTTACAGTAACTGACCGGTAGTCATTGTAATGAATGAATGGATGCAATACCTATATTGTAATGTCTGTTTATAGTACTAACATATTTTAGATCACTGATTACGCTGCTTTTCTTGAATTACCTTTTAGCTGTACACTTTAACTTCTTAATTTAGCCAAAAGTTCTTCTAACTCTGAAAAGGAACATAGCATTATATGGAACAACTGTGTAGGAATTCACACTGACATCAGGATATTGTTAGTGTGAATGAGAGTTAGGAGAGTGAGATGCACTCTGGTGTTTAAATCAGTAATTTCAAGTTGATCTTATTTCTTATATATTTAACTGTTAAGAGGCCAAATCCTGTTGCTAGCTGAAAGTAGCATCATTATAGCAGTGTAGATCAGATACATAAGAGACTTTCTCTCACACTGTAACAAATGGCCTTTTGGTCAACGTGTATGAAAACTATACTTCACATTATCAATCTTGAAGATCTGTTTCAGCGAGGAGAGGATCAGCTTCAGTCTGGGAATAGAGGTCATGAGTGGGTTTGGCTTTGTTGCTCTTGAACACCCAGCCAGGTGCACTACCAGTATCTATGACTATTTCCCATGAGGAACTCCACACATCACCTGATCAATACCTCTTTATTTTAATTTTTTAATATTCATTTTCTATAATAACTTCCCATACCAAGTTTTTACCTATTAAAAGGTGTTATTTACAACGTTTTCATACAGTTTTTATTTATTTAATCTTTTTTTACAGTTTTTATGAAGTAATAAATACAGAAATACAAGTTAACACCCTGACTATTATATGTACTAAGCATTTCAGTCATATAGTGGACAACATTATAGCCCTGAGGTTGTAGAGTAAAGCTCTTATTTACAGCTTGAGCCCCGCCAAAATATCTGTGCGCGTGTTCAGTTAGTCTCCTGTTTGCATGGAATGGAATGTTGGGGAGCTTGCACTAATATTTTTGGAATCATATTTAAACATACAGTGCCTTGCGAAAGTATTTACCCCCCTCGACTTCTTACCTATTTTGTTACATGACAACCTGTATTTAAATGTTTTTTTTTTTCTATTTTTATCTGAACTGTATGTGATGCATCTGCACAAAATAGTCTGAGTTGGTGAAGTGAAATGAGAAAAAAAAGAGGAACCCCCCCCCCCCCAAAAAAAACCCCAAATATATATATATATATATATATATATATATATATATATATATATATATAAAAACACATACACAGTGCCTTGCAAAAGTATTCGGCCCCCTTGAACTTTAACCTTTTGCCACATTTCAGGCTTTAAACATAAAAATATGAAATTTTAATTTTTTGTGAAGAATCAACAACAAGTGGGACACAATCGTGAAGTGGAACGAAATTTATTGGACATTTTAAACTTTTTTTAGAAATAAAAAACTGAAAAGTAGGGCGTGCAAAATTATTTGGCCACCTTGCGTTCATACTTTGTAGCGCCACCTTTTGCTGTGATTACAGCTGCAAGTCGTTTGGGGTATGTTTCTATCAGTTCTGCATCGAGAGACTGAAGTTTTTACCCGTTCTTCCTTGTAAAACAGCTGGAGCTCAGTGAGGTTGGATGGAGAGCGTTTGTGAACAGCAGTTTTCAGCTCTTTCCACAGATTCTCGATTGGATTCAGGTCTGTACTTTGACCAGGCCATTCTAACACCTGGATATGTTTATTTGTAGATTTTACTTTATGTTTTGGATCCTTGTCTTGTTGGAAGATAAATCTCCGTCCCAGTCTCAGGTATTTTGTAGACTCCAACAGGTTTTCTTCCAGAATGGTCCTGTATTTGGCTCCATCCATCTTCCCATCAATTTTAACCATCTTCCCTGTCCCTGCTGAAGAAAAGCAGGCCCAAACCATGATGCTGCCACCACCATGTTTGACAGTGGGGATGGTGTGTTCAGGGTGATGAGCTGTATTGCTTTTACGCCAAACACAACATTTTGCATTGTGGCCAAAAAGTTCGATTTTGGTTTAATCTGACCAGAGCACCTTCTTCCACATGTTTGGTGTGTCTCCCAGGTGGCTTGTGGCAAACGTTAAAGAGACT
The DNA here is from genome assembly GCA_021613375.1 of Megaleporinus macrocephalus. NCBI lineage: Eukaryota > Metazoa > Chordata > Actinopteri > Characiformes > Anostomidae > Megaleporinus > Megaleporinus macrocephalus. Next base: position 40,046,238 of record CM038713.1, read on the forward strand.
TTTTATGGATATCTTTGAGAAATGGCTTTCTTCTTGCCAGTCTTCCATAAAGGCCAGATTTGTGCAGTGTACAACTGATTGTTGTCCTATGGACAGATTCTCCACCTCAGCTGTAGATCTCTGCAGTTCATTCAGAGTGATCATGGGCCTCTTGGCTGCATCTCTAATCAGTCTTCTCCTGGTTTCAGCTGAAAGTTCAGAAGGACGGCCGGGTCTTGGTAGATTTGCAGTGGTCTGATACTCCTTCCATTTCAATATGATCGCTTGCACGGTGCTCCTTGAGATGTTTAAAGCTTGGGAAATCTTTTTGTATCCAAATCCAGCTTTACACTTCTGCACAACAGTATCTCGGACCTGCCTGGTGTGTTCCTTGGTCTTCATGATGCTCTCTGTGCTTTAAACAGAACTCTGAGACGATCACAGAGCAGGTGCATTTATACAGAGACTTGATTACACACAGGTGGATTCTATTTATCATCAGTCATTTAGGTCAACATTGGATCATTCAGAGATCCTCACTGAACTTCTGGAGTGAGTTTGCTGCACTGAAAGTAAAGGGGACGAATAATATTGCATGCCCCACTTTTCAGTTTTTTATTTCTAAAAAAAAAAATGCAATAAATTTCGTTTCACTTCACAATGGTGTCCCACTTGTTGTTGATTCTTCACAAAAATTTATAATTTCATATCTTTGTTTGAAGCCTGAAATGTGGGGAAAGGTTGAAAAGTTCAATGGGGCCGAATACTTTTGCAAGGCACTGTGTATATATATATTATATATATATATATATATATATATATAAACAAACAATTACCTTCAGAAGTCACATGCTTAGTGAAGTCCATCTGTGTGCAACCTAAGTGTCACATGGTCCGTCAGCATATGCACACCATTTCTGAAAAGCCCCAGAAGCTGCAACACCTTTAAGCAAGAAGCACCACCATTGGCATAGAGGGGATGGGGTGGACATGTCCCACGCTACATCAGAAACAGGTAGATTTGTCCCACCCAAAAATGCTTTAATTTTAAATGCGAGTTTTGGCAGCCTTCGCAATTCACGCCCTGTGTTTATTGTTGGCAATGGGCTCTGGTTGTGAGGTGGGCTGGGTCTTTCACTTTGTTAAGGTTTGTGTCGAGATGCCAGTCAGCAGCTTCACTGATCCGAGCTCTTGCCTCACTGGAGCGTCGGTTAGCTCATGCCAGCTTTAAACCTGAGGTCAGTGATGAGAGCAATGAATAGCAATGCTGACCATATACACTGCAATAAAAGAGCTTTAGTATGTGTTATGGTTACAGACTAGGAGGGTTTATATTAACTTTAGTCAGAAAGCACTTTATAACGTAAAGTTACATTACTCTCTGACGACCTCCCAAACCGCAGAATGCTACTAAACTCAATACATAAATCAATCAAATATAATAAATAAAATAAATAATTTAATGAATAAATAAAAGGGCACCATTGTTAGAAGTGCTTTCAGTAGTGCAGTATGTAATGTTCCAGAGTGTTACAAAGTACTGACTTTAGGGGGGTGAATAGTTATGCACACTTAAGTTTTCTGTTATTTTGTCCTATTTGTTGTTTGCTTCACAAATAAAAAAAAGTTGTAGGCATGTTCTGTAAATGAAATGATGCAAACCCTCAAATAACCCATTTTAATTCCAGGTTGAGATAACAAAACAAGAAAAATGGCAAGGGGGTGAATACTTTTGCAAGGCACTGTACAAAGAAGAACTTATATCTACATGATCTGAGTATCAGTCATGGATTCACCTTAAACTTTAATCACTTTCAACAGTTTTTTTTTTATGTTAATTGAAGGTCAATTAACATATATATTTGTTATAATATGTTACAGCGAGTCCTGTGGATCCCAGTGTGTTCTATCTGGCAGCAGCTTTGGGGATCTGTGTGATTGTGATCTGCGTTCAAGCCATTCTAATCTGCAGCGGTGAGTGTAGATTAATCTGCTATATCTGGAGTTATTTGGAGTGATGTGTTTTCTGTTTCATAGCATTATTTACTATTTCAGCATTATTTACCTTGTAACTCAGTCTGCTCTACGTCCAGCGTCTTCCAGTTTGTCTTTATCTTTGTAAAGCATTATAAGGCATGGAAGGATATACATGCAATAGGTTATTAACAAAAGATAATAAAATGATGATTCAGTGTCTGTTAACTAGGAAAACTAACTAAAAGTTGTTCTAATACTCTCTGACCTAAGTTTGACACTGTATTCTTTCTTTTCTCCATCATAGTGAGAGAGCGTGATTTGGAGGTGGAGAACAAAACCAGTCAGGTACTACATGTTCTCTCAGACACTTTTTAATACCCATAGAGTCTCACCAGCCTTTAATATCTCATATTCATCTCTACAGGACTCTGCTGCTGCTGTGGAGCTGACTTATGCAGCCAAAAGTCTGAGAAAGAAGAGTGGACGCTCTGGAGACAGTGTTTACTCTGAAGTCAGATACTTCTCAGTTACTGACCCCAACAATCAGTAACTCACTGAACTCTCTGCTCCTCCATCAGCATCAGTAAAGTTATTTCCTGTTTGTGATCTTTATGTTTGTATTAGTGTTTGTGTTGATATTAGTCAGGGTCTATAATAATCTGCTACACTTTGGTGCAGTGTTGTACGAGGGTTCAGTTTCTGAAGAAGTGATGTGAGAACACAGTTTTAGAGTTTGTGGTCACTGCAGCCTGTGACACGTAGTGAACTTGCTCATGAGCTCAGATCGTGTCTGATATTGTGTTCATGGAGAAGACATGTTTCAGGCTGAGTCTCTCTCTCATATATATATATATATATATATATATATATATATATATATATATATATATATATATATATATATATATATATATATACATATTCATATACATACACACATATACATACATACATACAAACTATAGTACATCTGTTCCTCTTCTTTGATAAGGACGGGGGTCCTGACCATTGAAGAAAAGGGGAAAAGGGGGGTGTGTGTGTGTGTAAGTGTAAGAATTACGTGTGCAGATACAAGGGTTTTAATATAACAGCTGATAGGTGTGTACATACATACACACACACACAAACTTCACTGTTTGTCTGCTATATGATATATTTATTATATATGATTTATAAAAGGAAAATCAAGAGTTATCAAGTATGCCCAAACTTTATCATACCACTAATATATATAAGGCTTAGAAAAATATTAAAAATAAAAACTTTTTACCTGCCTTTTGATTTCTTTGATGTGCTATTTATGTCAATATTGGTGGGTGTTTTTGCTGATTTGGAAGAAAATGCATGGAAGAATACTTTAAAAGCAAGAAATGAGTAACAGTAAGATTTAAAAATGTATTTATAAAAATTAAACTACTTAATAAAAAATATTTTGAGCATTTGTTCCTGACTGTAGAGATTTTTAATAACCTGCTATTTTTCCTCACAATGAAGTAAAATCAAAGTTTTTTTCTTAAAAACATGGATGTTGTAAGAAAATCTATTATCTGAATGTAAAAATGTATGTTGTATGTTGTATCTTGTATTTACATTTTATGAACTTAGTCAAACAAAAAGAAACAGTCAGTCATGAAGGCTGATAGCGAGGAACATGAATGTAATGAGTTATTTAGAAAAAAAATGGACTTTTTAAACTTTTTTTTCCAAATACCAAAGCAATCCAACAACTGATCAAGTTTTAAAACCTGCCCAGGCAGATACTGTGAGCTCCTTGTTAAATATGACTATGTATGTGACTTCTGTTAAATTTAGAGAACTAAGACATTTTCAGGAAACAAATCTACTGATAAGAGTTCTCACGTTGAGCCCAGAGCACAAATAAATCGAGTCAAGCAGACACAAAGAACCATGTGACTTTTACCAGCCAATGAGGTTTAGTATAAGAACTCAATAAGCTAATGCAGTTTGATGATTTGGTCAGTTACATTCTTGTCTACATATTTGCCTTCAGGTTATAACTGTTGCTGTTATGATGTTGAGTCCAGCTGTGATTATCATCTTACTTCTCTACAAAACATGTAAGTTATTCAACAAAAGTTGTCTCTGTATTATTGTTCATTTTGATAGTTTATTTTTTTTCTCTGATTGACTGAGACTGAACTTTGTTTTATAGGTTCTGCTCAAGCAGTGAGAAATTCAGAGCCACTGGTCATCTCAGCTGAACCCGGTCAAGCAGTCACTTTTAACTGTACATTTGTAAATAACTCAGATAAAGTTAATAGGATGTGGTTCAAGCAGAGACTGGAGCATGTTCCACTGGAAGTGGGATCTATCTTAGATGAAAAGTCTGCTATGATTTCAGATACATTCAGCAAATCAAGATTTAAAATTAACAGAACTGTGAGCGGCATTTCTCTCAGTATTGAAGGTGTAACTAAAGAAGATGAAGGGATGTACTTCTGTGGAGCAGCTGGAAAGAAAACTATGAACTTTTCTACTGCTACATTCTTAGCTGTGACAGGTAATATAACTGATATAAAGCTTATTGATTCAGCTTCCGAAGCACACAGAGCACATTCATTAGTCCTTGTTTGTGAAGAAACATAAGTGCACTTGCCTTTTCTATATTCTTATCATAGTTTTTTTTAAAGCTTTTTAAACACAATATTAAATGGCAGTCTGTTGCTATATGTACTAATAGACCAACTGTTTTTTTACTGTTATGCTTTTATTATGCTGTCATTATACTGTTAGTACATGGTGACCATTGAATTCACATACCTACACTGTATATAATATATTTTTCAGGGCAGGTTAACATATCGGTGCTCCAAACTCCAGTACTGGGGTCAGTTTCTGCAGGCGAGTCGGTGACTCTGCAGTGCACGGTCCTCTCTGAGATCAGAGCAGCAGAACTCCGAGTGCTCTGGTTCAGAGCTGCTACAGGACAATCCTTTCCTGAAATCATCTACACTCATCAGAACAGCAGCAGCCAACAGTGTGAGATCAGCTCTTCTACACACAGCTCTGTGTACAACTTCTCCAAGAACATCCTCAACCAGCACCATACTGGAACTTACTACTGCGCTGTGGCTGCTTGTGGGAAGATCATTTTTGGGAACGGAACATCAGTAGAACTGAGTAAGTCTGTGTTCTACTAGTCTCTTCGTTGTCCAAAGACAACATTGTATGAAACTTCATGATAAACGGACCAATAGAAATTCTCCAAAATAACCGGGAAAAAATCTGGTTCTATTGACTTACATTAAAAGTAAAGAATATGTTTTTACTTTTAAAAAAATGTTTTTTTTTAGGCAGCGACAATATATGTGTAGCATATGTGTTTATATATCCATGTGCATATAATTCTCTGTTTACTGTAAATGAATTTAATTAAAAGTTTTCTCCCATAATACATAGATGTTGTGAGGAATGTTGTTTTACATATAAAATTATTGAATGTAAATATGAAATTAATGTAACATGAATTTAATATCACATATCTTTTTTAACCGAATTCTCTCTTATTGTTGATTTATTTAATTAATTACTTTATTATATATATATATATATATAAATAAATAAATAAAAAACTTTGAATTAGTGACTTAGATAGACTGTATTAAAATTAAATGTTAAAATAAAAGGAAATCTCAGTCTCCGCCCGTCACTTAGCCAAACAAACAGAAACCATCACTCAGAGCTAAAAATGTCTTTACAGTGCAGGATAAATACACAGATTAGCCATAACATTAAAACTACCTCCCTATATATCGGTACACAAAATGTTTGCACAGCAAATAAAATACCACAAAAAAAAAAATAAATAAAAAAATGGAAATGGAGTTCAACAATGAGCTTAAAAGTTAATGACATGAATCAACATCAAAACAGAAACAGGTGGTGTAGTAAGACCACTGATACTACATACCTAATAATCAGTTTAAAGCCACACTGGCGCTGTACCTGTTGATCTGAAATAAAATAAAATAAAATAAAATAAAATAAAATAATTAACAGTAGGTTAGAGTGATTGAATGTGAAATGGTTAATTGTACAGTGGTCCTGATAGGAACCAGGGATAATAATATTTACTGTCCAAGACCATAGGTGAAAGTATACATGTATCTTTGTACAAGTTTTTTTGGCATTAGAGGTTCCTATCACCACCACTGTGAACAGATCTGTCTCTGCATGTTTATCTACGACATATGAACCTCTGCAGAAAACCAAAATTGCGTTGTTTATCTTTTTAATAATGCTTATTGTTTGTGTGGAATTTCCTTTAACTGAGATATGAAATGCAATTATTTGAGTTTTGTTTTCATGCATACAGTATGATGTTGAGTTGATGTTGATGATTCCTGTCTTACAGAAGCTCCTGGACATCAGAAAGATTGTGCAGATCCTGTACATACTGTAGCTCCTGTAGATCCTGTAATGGTGACCCTGGCAGTATTTTCAGCAGTGTGTGTGGCTGTAATCTGCGTTCAAACCATTTACATTTACAAAATCAGAAGGTCTGAACCCAGTGCTGGAGGTAAGAGTTCATTATGAAGATGAAGCTGAACATTCTGATAGAAAAAAGATAGAAAACAGTGATGATACATACTAATAAGTTTACATTCATTAAACTGTATCTGAAAGTAACAGTGAAGTTTTATCTCCTCTACAGAGAGAGTTCAGGAGGGAGCTGTGAATGAGAGGACCACCAGACAGGTACTCTTTATACAGTTACTGCTTTTAAACTAACTATCTTTTAATTTCATCCAGACAAATCTGTCTGTTTCCGTTCACAGTGTTCTCTGTAATAACGTAATTAACACACACATAATATCATATGCAAGACTGAACACTGCCAACTAAATTTCACGCTTTAAATGATTTGCTAAAAAACACATGAGAACACTACAGGACACAAACGTAAGTGTATTTAACAAAATCTATTAATGTTAAACTTTCAGTTTATTTTGTTTCACTTTGCATAGGCCAAATTTTATTTTAATAACTTAATGTAAACAAATAATTAGCAAACTCTTGCAAAAAAAAAAAAAAAAAAACATACCTTATTATGTACAGTGTCCAGAATGAATAATCACCTAAATTAACATCTTATGAGTTTATATTTGATGCCAGTTTAATCCTATGGGTTGTGAGTAGAGTTGGATAATTTCTGGAGTTTATTTAAAGTGAGTAATAGTTACATTTGTAGAGTCAAATTTCAATATAATGTCAATATTTGGAGTACAAAAAGTACTAAACAGTTTTTCAAAAGTTCCCAAAGTAAAGATCAATTCATGGATATTTAATTTTTTATATATATATATATATATATATATATAT